>CM077211.1:26444862-27099362 GCA_039654625.1 Rhinogobio ventralis
ACCAATTTGGTAGCCAGGTGACCACCCGCACCTCACCACAGCCTGAAACTTAATCTAACTACTTCCTCTAGTAACCAAACACTTCTCGAGTAACTACTTCCTCCAGTAGCCAAATGTCTGTGAGAACGCTCTGTCCAGCTGGGTTATTTATGTGGCTGAAACCCTGCAAATAAAAGCAGCACATGAAATGAACCGCTCGACTTTACATGCAGAATATAGAGGCATGGCTGTTTTGCTCAAAATTTCCATAAAAGATCATTCTATCCAAGTTTAATATGAACATTAATCAGAGTATGTGGGTGTGATAGCTTGCTGACCATGCCGCCAAGTCATTGAACCTGTCTGAGTTAGCACTGGGAAAGGAGACGAGGTGAGGAACACAACAGGACCGGCCTCAATGGGCCGCCTGTTCCTTCCCACCGTGCCGAAGGGCGTAGAGGCATAATCTGGCCGTCTGATCTGACCGACGCTCAGCGGTAGCCTCTTCACGCTCCGTGCCAGTCGCCCCAGCAGCCTTTGAACTAGGCGGCCAAGAAAGCGCCGCGGGCCCCATCGCTCCCCCTCCCCGTCTTCACGAGTGATCAGCAAAATAATGATGATAAAGAAGCATGAAAAGAGACAGCCTTGAAGATTTTCAGCGTGCCATTAATAAGCTCACGGGGCATGCTGAGGCGATGAGGTCAGGCTGTATTAGCGCTTATTGCTGGGTTGAGTGACACACGGGATTATCGGCTACGCGGACAAGTGAAACAGCTTTCATCAGCGTGGCGCTGGAGCGCGTGCGTTTGATGTCTCAAGAGTGAAGGAATTATGAGTGTATTATATGTGAGAGCCGAGGCGGAGAGACAGTAGCACCGGGGGCATTTTATATGGCCTCGTTCTTGAAGGAACAAGTGCACCTCAAGATCAAGAACAAGAGAAACTGAGGGTTCTTGAGACAGCGTCCGCCCATGACTATATACTTATCTGCTTTCTCTTAATATTTGCACATGCCCACCTGAAACCTATCCCATCAACATGGCTGCTACTTGTTTCCTGTGTGCTACAGGTCATTTCCTGGGAAATCATAGTGTACTGGACATTCTGCGGCAGGAGGGCTATGAGGTGGAGCACACACCAGCGCAAGAGCCCATCACACAGTGAGTACACACACATACAAACACTTCACACCAGGGTTGTGCAAAATTCAGAATTGAACAATTGGTTCCCTTTTAGTTGATGAGTGTGTTGGCCACAACCCACATTAAGTTGAAATGTTTTTGAATTAGAATGCAGTGGAATTTACTGAATTGCAATGTAAAGAAATTCAACACAGGCAATGCATTCTGGGAATTTAAGTGTTCTACCACCCAGGACCACAAAAGTTAAATTAATTCAATTAAATTAATCTACCCATCCATCCATCCATCCATCCAAAGCCTATAAAGCTTTAAACTTCAAGGCTTTGTCAAACCAAACTTTAGTGTTAGATTGACAAAGCCATGTTTGAAAACGTATTCAAAATTCCAGTTATATGAATTTCTTCATAATTCATTGTAATTCTACTTCCTTGCATTCCAATTTGCACTGCACTTTTGCATCCTGTTTGCTATCTAAGGACAGTGCTCCTCTTCGCCTTTTCCTCCCCATTAAGATTCAGTTTTCCACTAATTCCTTTTCCTCCCATGCCAATACCATGCACACACACAATAATTATTTAAGTTATTTAAACAACAACCTTTCCTGAATATTCTGTGGCGCAGAATAAAATGACGTGTACTATATACAGTCTCAGTAATGCATTGTATTTCACCACATAGAAACCCCAAGCACATTTTAAATCACCAGGAGGATATTCCACTTACTGTGCTAAACTGCAAACAGTGCTAAACTATGCCTTTTATCTCCCCCTGCTAACCATGACGAGGTGGGCCAGACCAGCACTCTGCCAAACACAGGCCTCACCCGGTTATGTTTTAGAGAGGGGTACTATGCCTGCTCAAACAAGAACCCACCTCCATTGTTGGCATACTCGTACCATTACTCAACAGGCCTTTAGGGGAGCTGGAAGCAGGTGATCCAAAGGCTGTGTAGGTTGTACTCGTTAAATAGCTGTTGTAATGGCTAACACCTAACAAAGGCACAAATGGAAAAATGAGAACGGCGAGCAAGCGAACAGTCTCAGAAAGGCAGTTAGAACTCAAAAAGCACCAACCACTGCCACAACATCCAGCCGGTGTAATTTGAAAAATCTCCTGTTGAAATTCAGTGCAAACGTTTTCCTTTGGCACTTTGCAGCAATGGAAGTAGGAGAGGCAGAGAGAGCATGAGGGGGGGTTCTCAGATTGCTGGAGATGATGACAGTGGCTGTGGTAACAAGCTGACAGCTGGATGGACTGGCTGAATGACGGACTGACTGTGGTTTAGAAACATGAACCTTCCAGCTTTCTCAGGCCTGCTCCCTCCAGCTCACTTTTCTGTCCTCTGTAAAGTGAAAAAAAATGAGGTGATATGATGGGCAAGTAAAACAATGTGCAATGGCAGCTGGACATGTGTTTACTAAAAGCTCATGAACCACAAAGTTGAGGCCCAAAACCAGTCCTGTAGTGTGTTTGTGGTTCACATATGGGTGATTACAAGATTCAAACCAAACAAAACACTTCATGGATGTACTAAACACAGTGGGTTGGCCTAACCACAATGAGGCAGTTTGGAATGAAGTACGGTATACCAAATGTCGTCATGGTTACCCAATGAAATGCCCTAGTGGGCACTCAACAGCAGGAGGTGATAAGTATAGAGTGGCATAATCTTGAGCGATGCTACGCCCTACTGGTTCACTATGGTAAAGTCTATGTCCAAATGTCTAACATCTCAAATTCTTTATTAAAAATGATGAAACAAGAGTAATGACTGTGTAATACTAGTATTTAATAGCAGTATGGACTGGTATGTAAGCCTGAATTTGGATATCAGTAAGGAAGCTCAAGACTTTGAGGTTGTAGTTTTGACCTCACTGGCTCTTCGTAAATTCTTAGCAAGCCGAAAGGTTGATATGAAGCTGTTTGAAGTCCAAAGTATCTCCAAAACAGACGCACACACACCCTAAGCCAGAGCTTTTCTGAAACACTATCTCCAGTACTTCAAAGGTGTCTCCTGACACTGCCCAGTTCTCATATAACCTTCATATATATTAATCCACTATTTTAAGTAGGGAATAGGGATGCATCGATACTAAAATTCTGACCTATATCGATAATCAGAAAATTGCTTTCATGTTATAAATGGCTGATATTAAAATATTCATTAAAGTTTACTAAGTAAATTTAAAAAAAGTAAAATAATAATAAGAGCTAAAATAATACATTTTAAATGCTACAATTCTGATATCCCGAGAATATTTTTTTATATAAATGGCTGATAATAAAAACTGAAAATGAATCATTTTAAATGCTGCAACTGAATTTAAACATCACAAAGTTATAATGTAGGCTACAGTATAAAAAAAATGGATATTCATTTTGAGATTTCCTAAATTTACATTATTAAATTAATAATGTTTTAAAAGATATGTATGGATGACAGTAAAGATAATCTAAATTTAAAATGAAATGATCATGCCAATTAAATATCAACTAATCAGCTAATATGTCCAATATTGACAAATACAATAAAAACGATAGATAGACAGATAGACAGATAGATAGATAGATAGATAGATAGATAGATCATTTGTGTTTTGACAGTTTCCCATTAAAATTCTGCATCCCATACATTTGTTAACTTCAATATGTTCTTACAGAAGGAGCTGGTCTGAGGTTGAGGGGACTACTGTGAATCCCACTGAGGGCAGCTCTGAGTCAGTGACGGAATGGACATCAGAACCTCCTGAACTAGAGGAGATCAGCCAGGAAGAACTCTCACACATGCTGCTGCCAGACAGTCTCAGCCAGCTAGAGGAGTTTGGCCGCTACAAGCGCCCTCGTAAAACCCATCATACACACAGTCGACCACGGCTGTTCAGTGACCTGTGGGTGCGCATAGGAGACAGGTGAGGACACAACACATGCCAGAAACCACATTTCCACAGCAGGAAATTCAAAGCTGCTTTTTACTAATAAAACCCACATTTTTGTTTTCATGTTGACCGTAGCACGACTCCACACCTGAATATAAGGATAACCAATGGCTATGTGACAGTGGAACCTCCTCAAACACGACAAGAACAACAGCAAAGACGAACACCGCTCAGAGACGAACTGAAGCCCCCCAGCCTGCCCACAAACCCCAGCGAACTTGAGTCCGCTGCTCCAAACCCAACATATGCGCTGACTTGCCTTTTGGCCTGTCTCATTTCACAACTGCTTTTCACTTCCTGAAAAGAGAATGGGTCTCTTGGAAGCTTACAAACCAACACAATCAGAATTGTATCTGAGTGACTTTGCCTGTGGTAAAAATAAATGGAAGTCAAGTACATTTAGGTACTGCTTAGATCAATTTTGAATGTCTGCCTAGTGCCTACAATAAATAAGTTGCCGCAGTATGAAACAGTAGACATATGTGAGATTTCTAATTGTTACATCTGGCAGAATGGTAGTCTGTAAGAATAACAATAATAGAAAAACAAGAACATTTTGTTATACTTATGCAATGACTCTGCCCAGAGTTGATTCATAAGAATCAGCTAAGATTGTACCTTGATGTGAATACCCACATGACTGTTCCCTCCTGCCCCATCAGAGCAGACAGCAAAACATGAATGTGCTTTTTTCTAATAAGTGAAATGGGGCAAAAGAAAATATACCAAATTATCAGTATCATATAAAAGGTTAAAAACCTAAATTATGTAATAGAGACTGTTATTATGTGATATGGTCACTGACTAACTTAAGTAGTTCACAGAGATGACACTTATATTTTGTAAATTGTGCATTTGTTCATACAGAAGTTTTATATTTATTATTTCATGAAGAGTATATTTTCATGCATTTCTCAAGTATTAAAGTTAACAGAGTTATGTAAACAATCTTGACGCCTGTCCCTTAATTGAACGTTTTCAACGTTGCTAAAACTTGAAGGCATACTGCCCTCTACTGGCACTCAAAGCATTTCGTTTTTTTATTAATATTATTTATTAAATGGAAGGAGAAAATTGGAATGGTTTAAATGGATGGTCGACATTTTATTATTATTGAATTATTATTCCAATTTAGTTCCAGCATGTAATTTAAAGGAACATTTCACCCAAAATGAAAACGTTATCATTTTGTCATTATCACTTACCCTCATGTAGTTCCAAAGCAATCATTCTCTTTGTTCCGTGAAACATAAGAAGGCAGAATAGGCAGCTTTTCCATAATATAAAAGCGAATGGCTATGTTAAATGACAAGTTTTGAGTGTCCTTAAAAAAAGCATTCCATATGACAGGTTAGTGATAAAAGCATTCGTGGTCGTGCTCAACTCAAAAATGGCGCATTTAGACCATAGACTGTAGACGTAAATGACGCCAACCCCCATTTGTTCTCGCATGTCATGTGACCGATCGCAACAGACGCGTTTAAAAACGCGACCGCGAGCCGGTGCACAAGGGGAAAAGCCAGTCAATAAATTCAGAATTGTATAAGTTCCTCAAACAAAACTACTGTATATGTTTATAAGACTTGTTTTAGGACTATATTTATGGTAGCCTACTTTTTATCTTTCTTTTTGTGTCTTGGCATTTAAGATAGTAATTAGCTTTCATTGTATTGAAAAAAAATATTCATTGTATCTCCTTTATGTTTCAAGGAAGGAAAAAAATAGGTAGGCTACTGCGTTGGAATGTCGTAGATAAAGGATTTAATGCCATCAACCCATCCTGTTTGAGCCACTAGGTGGCAGACAACACCTTTGTAACCAAATGTACCTTAAGAAATGTTGCATTCTAATCTTCAAATTCCAGAAATCCTTTGCAAAAGATGGTTGGTTAAATTCAATAATCTTGGGTTAAAAACGAATTATCTAATAATATAACAAAACTATTTTAAGTTGCTATATTGAATTTTTTTTAAATATAAAACCTATAATACAATATCTTTTAAGAAAAATAAATAATAACATGATTGACCATTTTTCTTGCCTTCATCTTTATCTGGAAATTCTTTTTTACACTTACACTTCAAAGAAACTAAAAGCACTGACAAAACAATGTTAATATAAAATGGTAATTGGTTAAAATAAATATAATTGGGAACAAATTTATACATTCCACTGTCTTACCTTACTACAATGTATTTGTATACGATTATTTATCTTGCACAATTGTATATATGTTTGCCCTTCTTATAAGCAAAGGCAATTAAACTGTATTAATACTGCAACTGAGTGAAGTTTAAACACTTCACATCTCAAGTATTAAATGAAATAAAATAAAAACAAACCTATAGGCCTATTAATTTTATGAATGTCTTTTATATCTATGCACCTCATTTTGCTCTTCCTCAAAGTACCTCTTTTATCCAGGCAGAGAGAAACAAGTTTTAAAATAAACAGCTATTTCGCCCCTTAAGCCAAGACAGGACAATGTTTGCCTTTGCTAAAATACCATTTTGCCTGGGCTTTGGGGTGTTATTTGAGGGAGTAGGGGTCCTGACAGGCTGTGACCCCTCCCTGGGCTTGGGGACAGAACACCCACTGCATATTAATAAAAGATTACTGGGGAAAATCAATGTCTGAGCAAACTCATTAAAAATGCCTCTTTATCGTAAATGATTTCTGTTCTTTACCTCCACTCCGTCTCTCTCTCTCTCTCTCCCCCTGTTGCTTTTCCCCAGCGGTAATTACTTTCACAAGTCGTTTTCTGCCCTTTGAGTTGCACCGTTTCACAAATGAAGGTTAAGTTTGTTTAACCGAGCTGGATTTGCCATCCATGTTAAAGCATATAATGTGGAAGGCATGACTTGGCCCACACACCTCCAGGACCCCCTCGGCTTTAAAGCCTCCCTTTGCACGGTCATATGGTCCAAGGTTAAGGCCCACTAGGGCCAGACAAAGATGGTGCGGTTTCAGCATCTTGTCTATACGGCTACACACTAGAAGATGCAGAGAACAGTCAAAATAAATGTATTTATATAACTTATCTTTTGTCTGTGTGTAGTTTTGTGTGGGGCCCTCAAATGCTTTTTGGAAATATATCTAGCAGTTTTAATGTGTAGAGTAGAGTGAAAGATAAAGCATGCACACAATGGTTATCAACTCAAGGTCTTTCAAATATATCACTTCTAATTCAGGCTACATATTATGTTGCATTTGATCAATAAAAAAATTCAGGGACACCTTTCTAAAACACACAAAACAAGAGGGTGGCTTTGTTTCCTTACACGGGGAACTGCCATTGGAAGGACTTCTTAAGAGATCACCGGAAATAAAGGACAATTCATTAATTCAAATAAAAGCTATTTCAGTCAGAAGTCTGAGGTAAACACATTAGTGCATCAATATTTACCTTGAAAAAAATACAGCTCTCCCCATTTTACAAATATTATTGTATTACAAAATATGTAATATGACTATGCTAGTGTTTCCGTTGAGGTTGGTTTGCCTTTGTGTGGATGTCAAACAATAAAGCAAGAGCCATGCAAGGATAAACCACCATCCACTGTCTTAATGCAATATCTCACTGTCTTAATGCAAGAAGCTTTAAAAAGCCTCTGGAGTAATATCTTATGATAAACAATATATTATTGATCTGTAAATATAGAATTTGCATAACTACTTTTAAAGATAGTGTCATTATATGTACATAATAAGGAAGTTTAACCAATTAGAAATGAACAACAGAGGTCACTACATATGACCTCCCCACTCCTGAGTGACAGGGAACCATGTAAAAATATGAAAGATTTACTGGACAAAAATATATATGTATATATTTAAAGGTATAAGAAAGTTTCACATTTCGCTAGGCTAGATGACACGAAAAACTGTGCCATTTAATATTTAATCGACAAAGGTTGCACAAAATAGACAGTATAAGTCTGCTTTATACACATTGATGTTTTTAGCACTGTTAGCATATGTTTTATGCTACAGCCTACGTATTTGTTTTCAATTTAATTTTCAATTTATATTTACACTATCATGTTCAGTTAAGAATATGTAAGATTACATTTGAGATGGTGATGATGGGAGACAGCATAATAATTATTTTGAAAAAAGTAGCCTTGATAACCACGGTAGGCTAAATTAGTGGACAAAATTTAAAATGTCCATGTTTTCGGTTAGTGTTTTAACCCAGCCCAATTTGGAGACAAGTAAAGTATTTTATTTCCTAGCAGACAAATCTATCAAAATCTAGAAACCTACAAAAAAGTTACAAAACATTTAAACAAAATGTTACTCCATTACGCGGTATCCGCTGTGCTTAAACACTGCAATGTACAAGGACATTTTTGCATTAAATAGCTATAGCCTATAAAGAACAATTCTGGTCTATATATGATATCACATCGTATTGTTGCGCTTTGGAATAATATTGGAATAATTTTGCCACCTAGATAGAAAGTGTTTCAATAAGCAAACAGAATGCGAGTGAGGTAGTATCGTGGTTCACAGGTTTTCTCGACGTTGCACCGATTCATTTATTCGCGAACAGGGGGCACTTCACTTCATGCGCTCTCTTTGATACGGACTGAAGCTTGAGAGAGTGCTCTCAAAAACAGACGCTAACAAATTTATTCAAAATAAATAAATTAATAAATAAATAAATAATTGGAACTATCGAGAGGGAGAGAGAGAGAGAGAGAGCAGAGAGGGGAAAGTAGTGGTAAGCTTTACTGACACGCACGCGGGGATCCCAAGCTTTGATGCTCCAGTGATGACTATCACCACATAATGATGTTTGATAATTACATGCACATGAAAGCTTGTCTGAGGCAGCGAGAGAGTAAAGAGTGAAACAAATATGATTTTATCCAAAGATAGTTTCCCGTAATGGATACTAGGCTAATTCAAAATTTTGATTCCTTTTTATTGACTAAAGTGAAATAAGCCACCATTTGACCCCAAAAATGGTTCGGAGATCAGCAAGCATTGTTCACACCAAATAATGTTCCAGAACCGAGGTTGTAGGTTTGTAAAATAACTAGTGCTGGGCAATCGATTAATCGTGATTAATAGCATCCAAAATAAAAGTTTGTGTTTACATAATATATGCGTGTCTACTGTGTATAATTATTGTGTAGCCTATATATAAATACACACTCCTTCATGTATATATTTAAGAAATATTTGCATGTATATACTGTATATATATTTATATAATTTATCGTATATATAAATACAAATATTTTATATAGCCTATAAATATAACATATTTTCTTAAATATATACATGCATGGGTGTGTATTTATATATACATAACAATTATACACAGTACACACACATATATTACGCAAACACGAACGTTTATTTTGGATGCGATTAATCGCGATTAATTGATTGCCCAGCACTAAAAATATATTTTTTTTAATTCACATATAGGCTACATCAATTAAAAATCATAATGATCTGAATAGTTATATGTTAGGAGATTTATGTCACACTTTGCTTTTATTTCATCATCTGTGTGCAGACTTGTTTAAAGGAGCGATTTAGTGTAATTATTTATATCTGTGTTATTTTCAAGCTCATAAATTCACACTTTGTAACTTTAGCCATAAAACAATTATTTTTCTTTTCTTTCCCTAGGTGGATGTTAGAAGGAGGAGGGGAATGGGTGGATTTGGAAGTGAGACAGAGAGTGAAAGAAAAAGGGGATGTGTGTTTGACCATCACTCCTTAGTCAGACATCAAGGCATACAAACACACACCTTAGCCTTCATCTCCCCGGGGAGTTTACTAGAGGTCATAGGGAAGGTGGAGGTCAAATGGCCCTGGATTAAATTTGATCAAACATTGCTAATAGGGGTGTATGTGTGTTTGTGAGGCATGTCTGCTAACTGATGCTAAATACTCACTATGCAAACATACTGCACACGCATGCACACACACAGGCACATAGATATCCACACACATTCATATGCAAATTATATGTTTAAATGATGAGAAGCATGCACAGATAAGAGATCAAATGTTTTCCCGTCAGTCAGTATCCAAACACCTGTTTGAAATGTCACAGAAAGTGTTGCAGGGTGCAGTCGACACCATGGAAACAGCGTTTAGCTTTATTTGAAGATGCAGATGTACATAAATCAAGGGCATTGTCCTTAACTGAGACCCTGGAGACAAACAAGGTAATAGGCCTCAGACGCACTCGGATGGAGAACCCGGAGACTAACTTAGAATGGGTTTAATTTGAACTCACTGGCTCCATTAACTTAAGATCTTTATCACCCCCCCCCCCAGGTGTATCCAGGTAACCCCAAGGCCGACGAGCTCTTAAACCCGAGACAGTCAAGGTAACAGCTAACCGCAGTGCTGCCTCGTAAAAACATCCTGTTTGCCAAAGGCTGATCAGCCTCCTTTTAAACTAGAGGACAGATGAGGAACTGCACCATATAAGCTTGATCTATCCCTTTTCTCAAGATTTTCACACTTTCACTCCATCACTTATTTATCATTCTGCTTTTTCATTCTCAATCAGTTTCATTTGTTTCCCCTACAATTTCTTTAGGTAAACATGTATATGTTTCTCTTTTTGAACGTTTGATTGGACATGATAAGAGAAGCCATAATAACTAAGAACTTAATGTGGTCAAAGGCCACCAGCCAGGCGTAAAATGAGCAAACAGCTCTGACACACACACACACCATATTCAAATAGTCAGTACTGTTGCATAACGTGTTGAGAAAACACATCCGCTTCTTGAAATTAACCTCCATCAGACAGCCACACAGCAGCTACCTGAGAATAGCACATTAACACTGTTGGCACACATACATGTACATACACAATGACAACAGGTCCCTGTTTACTGCTGGCTTTGCTCACAGTCTATTTTCTCACCTTCGACAATCACTTGTTTATTTCCATCTGTAAACAAGCAAACGCACAAGCAAAATAGGAGCCATTGACACCGATAGCATAATACTCTTTCTCTCTCTCTGTGTGTGTAATGCTTTTCACCTCCCACACACTCCTCTCCATCTCCCTCTCCCTTGCTCTTCTGGTGTGATTTTGCTCCTCTGCTCTTGGCATTATAAATTCATTGTGCACAGCTTGTGCTTGTAAGCTTGATTGAAGTGACGGGCTCTGATTCCTCCGGCTTGCTGGCTGGAGGGTGCTATAGCAAATGGCCCGATGGCACTGTTTGGATAACACTGACCTCTCTCCCGCTGCCGCAGCGCGCGCCTAAGTGAGCGGTTTTATAGGACTCTGGCGCTCGTAAGTGGAAGGGCAAAAAAGAAAAAAAAGAGGCAAATTGATCAATTCAGAACTGGAGAGAGGAAAAAGATCTGGGCGATGGTTTCGGAGCACATTGTAATTTCCACCTGCCCCCTTTTCCTGTGAACAAAAGTGACAGCTATCAAACTCGATTGCTGAGAAGAACACAAGAGCCGAGCGCCTGATCTGCATTCTAGAGGCGCCGTTACCAGGGCGACGTACTGTATGTGGCGGGAAAACCACTCGCGCCACTCCTTAGAAATGGATATTCAGGTCTTTTGTGCCATGTCATTATTGTATTTATCAAACCAATCGTGGTCGCACGGCCACTCACGCGGTGTGCCACATATGGGTAGCCGAGTGCCAATGGGTCTAAATGTAGCGATGAGTGCTGATCAAAGACAATGAGATTAATTGAGGGGCGAGCCTAGGTTTGCATAAAGAGATGCGGGTGAGTCGTTAGGATGAGCAGACTCCCGGTGACGGTCTTCGACACCCTAGGACTCGCCTTAAAGCGAGGCTTCGAATTCACCTGTTTCACTCAATCGGCTAAAGTTAGTTTAGATACTAGTTCATTTTAATGAACAAACAAGGCTTTCCATAATTTCGGCGTCCTTGTGCTAAGTGCCGTTTTTATGAGGTAAATCAAGATACGCAGACTCTGGCCTCGCGCTCACACACGCTTTCTCGTAGTTGTCTTGTTTTTTAATAGATTGTCTTTGGTCTTGTTCTTATGCAACATCGTACAAACAAAAAGTCTGTTAAAAAATTATGAGGATCGCAATTATGGCTCGTCCCTAGAAGCGGGCGATCGTAAAATATCATTGTAACTACTCTCACATGAGTATGACAGGTGCTTTTAGCGCAGCGCCATTAAACCTGTTAACGGGGAGGAGTCTGAAGTCTCCTGGGAATTTAGAACTAGAACGTTGTTGTTGTGTTTTAATTAAAACGACGGATCCCTCCCCATTGACTAAGAGGTAGGGAGGTAAAGGAGAGAGAATTCAAGAAGGTTTAGCAATTTGACAATGTGCTGGAGTCAGCTGAATTTTCCAGCAACCCTCCACGCACGCACACACACACACACACACACACACGAATACACATAGATAGATAGATAGATAGATAGATAGATAGATAGATAGATAGATAGATATGAAACATATTTGCTTTTAACTTTTAGCACCACTGACATTGATCGATTGCGCTAAATTTAGGTCTAGGCCTATCATATAACGGATCTATTAGGACTATAGACAATATGCCTTATGTTTGACTGAGAGGATATGTGGCGCATAGTCACAGGTCTTATTTTCTTGCTGCAGAACTAATTAACTTCACAAAGATTCGAGGTGTGTCCAGGAAACTAGCCGGGCGTTGCACTGTATTCAGTGGTCACTAGGAGGCGCTGTTGAACACGGCTTTGTCCTTCTCATTCTTCAAACACCGAAACTGAAATCGTCTGCAGGACAGGCGATTAGAGAACAACCAAGATGGATGAAATGCTTTACAGTGGCTTGAATAAAATATGACAAATTAGACATCCAACGTACTCTAAACCTGAAAAATTATTTACAGAGAGACATTTAATTGTGCTTATAATACACACAGGCCTAAGTGATTGATCTACCAGCTCTAGCACACTTTGCTGAAATACCAAGTGTTGAAATGACTTATTTAAACCAGTTTAGTTCTGAATTAAGCTGTTTTTTTACAGTCCATCACAGACATGATAACCAAGCTGTTATTATCTGGACCACAAATTAATAATAGCCTATACACTTATAAAATAAGTTAAAACTGAAAGTAATAAAATAACGTTTTATTAAGAAAAGTTAAGGAAGGCTATAGGCTAGGCCAAGTATTCTAAATTCCATCTATCTTTTAGCAAGTGCAATCAAATGTTGTGGAAACAATGGCAGGTGAATAAGTTTAAGTCAATATTTTGGACTTAAAAATCCATAACTCAGCAGACTCGTGTGAAATAATTACGGGGAGGCTATGGGGAGATCGAAGAGGGTGAAGAAATCCAAGTGATTCAAGACTTTTCATGCGGCTCCCTATAGAAATGTCCAAACACCAGTGAAGGACATTGTCCTGGTCACCTCTCAGCGTCGATATTTCAATGGAATGCAAATCTCGGGGTCTACAGGGCTTGCTATGGGTGATCCATTGATTTGGGATGAATACAGTGACTACTTTCAACCCCTTCACAGTTATTAGGCCTAATAGAAAAACATAAAATAAAGGGAAGAAAAGAAGAAGGGACCCGCACAAATGGTGCGAATTGCTCGCCTCCTCCAAGCCCTCTCCAACAGTTTGGCCAGCAATTTGCATTCCTTTGTACGACAACTTGTAATCCTCCCCTCAGCATGCCAAGAAACACACAACAGATTTATTGTCCCAGTCAACAAATCGTTTAGGTCATCCCAAACCTATTACGGCCTAATGCAGCGAGAGAGAGCCTCCAGACCCATCTCTCCCCTCGGTCTCATCACACGAACCAGTGGTTTCCAAACACCGATGAGGAGCCCAGAGCTCGGCCGCTTTGTTGAGACCCCGAGCTATTCATGCCAAATACACTTTTGAGGACTAAACCACTTCTCGAGGTGGGCTGGTAGGGCAATGAACTCTGCAGATTCTCAGGCCTGGCTGCACTTCTGTGGAGAATGCGCGAGCTGAAATATTTAATTACTTTTACAATTATTTATAATATTTATGTTAGCCATTTGGAACAGATACAATAATTAGACAGACAGACATAATAACATAAAGCCGGCAAAACGGACCCGACCAACAAAGTGAATTTATTGGTAAGGAATCGCATTAGGCCTACTGTTCAGACAAAATGTCTAATTGACCTGTGTCTGTTTAAAACGGTAATGGTGGCAAGAGCACGTCCTCAAGAAACGGCGCTGAGACGTGTGTTAGTTTTGCGTGCAAGGCTGTTAGTGCAGAGAGAGAAAGAGAAAAGAGGAGACTAGAGCCCATCTGCTCGCCTTTGTGTCGCACAATCCAAGACTCCATTGAGGGGTCATCTGAAGAAGAGAGAGATCGCCCGCGGAGAGAACCACAGAACAACCAAACACGGCTTTGATTCCATTCGTTTTGTTTGGAAACACACATTGATTTAATTCTCGTGTTTTCCATGTACCCTTTTCCAGGTAAAATGGGGCACTACTCGGTTCTTTCTGCAAAGACAAACAGACAGTTGGCTAAATAAAATAAAACAACAGCAACAACACCACCACAAAACGAGTACAGTGTTCTATAGTCCACAATAAATATATTAGCTTTACTCGTAATTTATAGGCAAAAATGAAACATAGCCAGTATAGGCTATATAGCTAAATAATACAAATAGCCTATAATAAATAATATGGCATCAGCCTAATGCAATTCTCGGATTATTTTCTATAGCGAAACCCCACTTTAATCTCAATACGGTTACGTCTTGTTTTGGCAAGGAAGCATCAATTATGTGGCGATTACAGCAATATTACAGTAGGCTAAAGAAGCGTCAGGACTGTAAAATAAATTGCGGGGATCAGGTTCCGTTCAAACGCTGTCTCACTGCCAAACCTCGGTTCAACGGTCTTCTGTCCTAAACGGAAAGCTTGAATTATTATTTAGATGTTACTGAATAACAGGACAGACCCTCATACAACACACACACACACACAACTCTGTTGCTTTTGAAAGAAGACACACCGCACACGGGGGCTTATAGTAGAGACCTGTGCAGCAGGATTTGTGTAATGCCGATTCACTCTGATTTTAATTGTGCGTTTCCTTCCTCACACTGAAATGTGATTTTCTGTAGTGATTCCATTACATGACATCATTTAGGGAGCATGAAACGGATGAAACGTCGGCGGCATCTCCAGCTCAATTCGGTGTGTTAGTCGGCTTGGAACTAAAGTTAAAACATATGTTTGTGGGGTTTCTTCCTCAGAGCGTGTTTGAGCGGACTGCGAGCAGCAAAATGATGGTTGACTGACGTTTATTAAATTAATTTCTGGACTTGGAAAGTGCCTATGTGTATATAGGCTAGCTATTAAAAATGTGAAATATAGGATCATAGAAAAGCACAGCTGATGGAAAAATAAAATATGATAAAATACTCATCATCATTAGATCCCCAGCAAACTCGACATACAAAGATGCAAGAGCAAATTTAATGTAAAGACTAGAAAGAACCGCAACTTGATGTGTATGCAAATCACCACAGCCAATAATAATAATAATGGTCCATCAATATAAATTTACTTTGATAATTTAGACAATTGCTAGCTATATATTTGATTTATAGTTACACATTAAAACCTTTAAAAAAACAATAATTTGGATAATAATAACAACAACAATATTATTATTATTATTATTATTATGTGAAAATAACATTAAACAGTAACCAGCGCAGTAATATTGCATATGGAAAATTGTCAAAACCCAAATAAAATCTGCCCATACTGCCTTCTGTTATTAATTTATCTTTGTCATATTTAATTTTCCGTCTTTATGCGTCAACTCTAACCTTGGATTTTCAGGAGCCTGTTTGTAAGTTGTGCTTGGCAAAGGATTGTAGAGCTTTTCACGATCCGACTTTCTTTAGTTTCAAAGGCTTTATTTATTCATTTATTTTATTCATAATTAATTTTTCTTCCCCAGACAGTCTGCAAAATAATCTAGCTGAGAACTATTATGTTTCTGTCCAAACGGACAACTCACAGCTGCTTTATTGAAAATAAATCAGGTTTGGACACACAGAAAACACTGACTCTTTGAAGAAAGCTGTTCTGGATGTGTTTTGAGTTAGGCATAACGTTTCACGCGTGTCAGAAACTGAAGGAAATCCTGAAAACGAAAAAAAAAAAAAAAAATCAGCAGTCCCGATTATATTCCAATACGTTTGGTTGTTAGCCAAACACACATTAAAACCCCACACTTTCAGACATTTTTAAAAATGTCCTAGGAACAGCTGGGTTGGGTTAAATTCTATTGTCAGATTAGGAATATGTTCCTCGCTCACAGAAGAGGGAGAATGTGCTGCTCTGAGCTCAAATATAAACCTGCATCAGAATAAATGCATTTAGACCGCCACGCGCACACATGCACTTCGTTTGGGCCTTTACTGTGTCTTTTTGAACAGTCTTTCCACATACACAGCCTAGCACAATATGTGCCCAAAAAGCAAGCCACTGCCCCGAGTCAATTGAGTATGATTTAATTATTCGAAATGATATGCCATCCTTTGTTCTCTCGATTTATTCGTGTTAATTATTCAATTACTTTAGGTCGAATTTTAAAAAGAGGTTTCTGTAAATGAGGCTCACCCCGCTCAATCACAGATATTTTAAATAGACAAAACACAAAGCTAAAGATTGTTGTATTGTAGCCTATTTTGGCACGTGTAAATCTATAATAAAGTGATAAATAATGACAGTATTATGTTTGGTCAATCTCGTAAAGCACGAATAACATTTGTGGTTGCTAACACGTTGTGTGAAAAGGCTGTTGAAACGTATATTCTTATATGTAAAAAAAAAAAAAAAAAAAAAGCATACTTATAAGACCCCAGCAACCTTGTTTTGACCTCCTTTGGATGGGTTCAAGCCTTAATTAGGGAGGTCACACCTTCCAATTCCTCCATAATTTGCACCTTGACTTTATTCAATAAAGAGCTCTGCAGAGAAAAGGGCTAAATAAAAGGCTATTTTTCATCTACTACAGTGAATGCTATTCCCCTATTCCTATTCCCAGAGCCTCTATTCCTGAGTCCATAGAGAGGCAGCAGGCAGTGGTTTGGATGTGGAGGTGGTGAGGAGATAAGCAGGTGTTTGTTCTTTGCAGTGCTAGTGTGTCTCAGTAGTGAGGCCCCCCAATCCCACCCCTTCCTCAATGATCACAGCCTGCATTCTGCAGCCACCTCCACTTGGCTGTTCCCCCTGTCTTTGATCAAAGCCCTCCCACACACACACAGCTGCCCATGTGTGAGCTTCTGCCTCACTCCCCCCAAAACCCCTTAGATCACCCCCAGAGAGTCCTCTGGGTGGGATAGCTGTGTTTGTGCAGTAGGGTGCAATGGATTGAAAGAGAGAGAGAGATCGCCAAAAAGCTTGTGTGTGCAAGAGTGTGTTAGTGCTGGTAGCAACAACAGACTGAAAGCAAAGGAGTCCTTATGAAAGAGAGAGAGATAGTCTGAGGGAGAGAGAGTTTACTGTTGTTTTGTGTACATGATTAAGCACACAGACTTTCAGATGTTTAGGCAGACCTTTTTAACACACAAACAGACAAGACCACAAATGAAAGCCTACAAACTTGCTGTCAGTAAACATATGTGAAATGTATAGACATATGGTGACACCTGTATGTGCTTATTGTTCTGGAACGGCACTCTGATATTTCACTTGAACTGACATCGTAACTGTTTCACTGCTACATTAAGCATGCTTGTTGGAAGAGTGATGTCACTCAGCCAATAACATCAAATAATTGCTAACTTCAATAGGTTTTAAAGACCTATGGCAAAAAAATCTTCACATTCAGCATTATACATTAAAATATACTGTTTGTTCAAAAATGTATATTTAATTAATAAATTAATATTAAAAATAGAATATTTCCTTTAATTTAAGAAAATTATTAATAATATTCCTTTAAAATTCTTATAGCATTTCTAAAGTATTTTATCTCTCCTCAGCCTGTAGAAACTAATTATCATTAAATAATCATATCATTAAATACTTCCCATAGGTCTCACATTCTATAATTATCATGTCCAACTTTTTATTAAATTTAGAGGATTTCTGTGATTTCAACCCTTGGATGTTGGACACGATAATAATGATACATTATGACTCAAACAGCCATGAAAAAGCATCAGTGGTCCATACAGTATGACAAAAAAATCACGAGTCTGTCATGAAAACATGGCTATTTTCTTTACATCTTAAGGTTGTTGTCACAGCTCACTTATGGTTGAGATCAAAGCAGGGCATCCAGAAAACTGCCCAAGGGCAGACAAAGCTGAAAGACAATCATCAGAGAGAAAGACGAGAGAGGAATGACACATGGTCAGTCATGTCTGCACCCTCTCCAATATACAATATGTCGTATTCCAATGAGATTCCTCACACAGGCCTGATTTCCACAAACGCCATGTGTTTTGCCACAATAGTGGTTGAGCAGGGTAGAAGAATTTCACATGAACACAAACTGGCTGTGTTGGTTTTTAGGCATCGTCTTTGTGCTTCTCGGAAGCGATCAGATGTTTTTAATGAAACAAGGCTCACAAGAAATAGCCTCCAGCTGTTTTGCCTCTACAGAGTTTTACAAATAATATAATCTACATTTTTCTTTCCATTTAAAGCATAATGTTGAATAATTACAGGGTCTTAAATCCAGTCTAAACTACTTCAAAACTAAAATAAGCGCTGTTAATACTTGCACTTACAAAATTATTGCACATCAATAAATCTGACACAGAGGGTTTACCTAACCATATTTCTAATCTTAGACCTTAGTCGAGGTAATAAAATGTGCAAAGCATTCACTACCAAGCATTTGCATATAAACAATAACACACAGTAGCCTACAATGTGAGCCTTTTCCACAAAGATGGAAAGCATATTCATCCATAATGCATGATGTGACGTTAGCTGGTTGCTCATTCCTTCCAAATGTTTCATCTGGTTCTCCTGACTCTCTTCAAGTGCTGATACCAGACAGAGAGACAGAAACTCATGAAACTCTAATCCCCCTGCCTGTTTATGTAAGCTCCTGCCAGTGCTGTTAAACAGCCTCTTATTTTTGGTTCAACCTGTGGAGAGGCCAAAAACTATTCAGCTGGTCTGAGAAAGAGTGTTTGTGTGGCCATGTGTTTATATGAGAGGGATGGAAGAGGAAAAGAAGCTAACACATTCTAAGATGTTTTATTCTGCTTTTTACAGATTTTGCCATCTGCTACTATATTGAAATGCTTCTTATTTTGTAATGTCTGATGATACTATAAATAAAACCACAAGAATTTTATTTATTTGCTGGTTAACACACAATATAGAATCTATAACATGTTCGTTTGTGGCCATTCTCTGTTTTACAATTAGTAGGAAATAGAGTGTGATACAGTCAAACCAAAAATTATTCAGACACCAGATATACTTTTTTACTAGTGGGTGCAGGACACTATAGTTCATTTATGTAAGTGAGGATAGCAAAATAAATTGTGACATAGTATACCCAAAAATTCTTCATACAGTGGACTACCAGTAAAATTGATAAAGAATTTAGGACCAAAATTATTCAGACACTTTGACCTGACCTTAAGTGTCTTTAATTGCTAATGTGACCTTTTACACACAGACTGAACAAAATGAAGCATTTATTGGTAATTGGTTGACCTAAATTGGTATTATCTAATTGTGTACTTACATTTAAAAGCTGACAGCTGATTGGTTGATTGTAATCGATTACATACTTTTCTATTAAAGTTATCTGATATTATCAAGATGAATTTGTTCTGACACAGTTTAATATCGTCATATTTTATTAGCATTTTCTAAACTATAGCGAATAAACTGTGATAATGTGAGAAAATGTTGAAGGTGTCTGAATACATTTTGGTTTGACTGTAGTTTCAGTGAATATAGCCGCAATTGCTATGTGTTTGGCTTTACTCAGGTCTGTTTCTACCTCAGTTTCAACAAGTTCACATTGATTTTAGGCAGAGGTGTAAAGAGCGGTGTTGGGGGATAACACATTACAAGTAATGTGAGTTATGTAATCAGATTCCTTTTTAAGTAACTAGTAAAATAACATTATACTTTTAAATTTATAATAAAATATCTGAGTTACTTTTTCAAAGTAGTAACGCAAGTTGCTTTGTTTTCCCTTTTATTGACTGACAGCTCTCCTATCCCCATGTTGAGCGAAATCGGGAGTAAGTGCAGAGGCGTTGTGCGCGCTGTATGAACATGATGGTTACTTTAGTTCTAGACTAAATGTGAACATGCATTTACTCATCTCACTTGCACAAACACAGATTCAGCATTTCTCAAAATGAATAAAAACAGTGAAATGCAAACTCTGAATATTACACAAACCTGCAATAATTAATTGTTAAATTACACATATATACTTTATGTATTTAATCTCACTTTACTTATTTACTTATTTATTTGTGTAATTTTTTTTTTTTTTTGAAGTGTTGAACTTTCTTTTCCGGTGACTTATTCTTTTGCAATCCAGAAAAGCAGCACAGCTCAAAGGTTTGTTTGAGCTGCACCCTCTACTGTACAGATGTGAATTCCTTTTGCATTTGCACTTTTGGTGTGAAAAGGGCCTTTATATTTGCAAAAACATAACTTTTTTTGTTATTAAAAAACAAACAAGCAAGCCCAGCCCAGGTGAGGAAAAGTAATGCAATAATGTAATGCAATTACTTTTTTAGGAAGTAACACAATATTGTGATGCATTAGTATAGTAGCATAGTAACTTTCCCCGTCATAGGTAAAAAGTACCTGAAAATCATACTGAAGTAAAAGTAGAAATACCTTACAGTGAAAATGACTCCATTAAGTCACCAACTGAGCCGTTACATTTGAACATGGCAGAAGTTCATACTAATTCTGCTATGGCTAGTGTTGGGTAGTAACTAACTAAAAGTAGCAACATGTTTTCAATAGTGTGATAGTAGTGAAACTATTTTTACAGGCCACACTGTAAACCCTAAGGCTCAAAATAATTAATTGGTTTGATTAAAGCCAACTCAAATTAAACAAATTAGTTCAAACAAATTAACTTTCATGATTATATGGAACTTTCTTTTCCCCTAAACTGACACATTTGAAGTAATCTGAATTGTTTCATTGTTTTGAGTTTTACGAACTTGTTTCTTTTAATTTAGACTTAACTTAAATTTCAAAAGGGACAGTAAATGCCAAAAAAAGTGTTATATTATGTTTTTTTGTGCAAGATTAACGTTAAGTGGGAGATTTAGTAGTGTTAATGTTTTGTTATGCTAGTTTAGAAGAGTTTCTGTTATGTTGTTTTTTTGTAGGGTTACCAACGAGTGGAGCATGAGCTTAATTTGGGAACAGATATATGTTAAATGTATTATATCCTCATTCCGCAAGTGCTATGCTAATGCTACCAAAGCATTGTGTAACCAATTAGCAAGATGGCATTTATTAAATTAGCTAGTTAAAGCTAGTCAAGTTTCCATAGAAATTACATGATTTTTTAAAGGTAAATGTATGAATTAGCTTACTCAAATATTTCAAGTTCAGTGCAATTAAAAAATATGACTACAAAATAAAAATCTGCAAGTTATGCTTACTTAAACTTAAAATTTCTTAACTTAAAAAATTTGAAGCAATAGATTGCCTCAATTTTTTGGAGTTTTGCCAACTTATTCGGGTTTACAGTGTACTGTAACTTTATCCAAAGACTAACGCTAAAATGCAACCAAAAGCTGCCGATTTTATTGTCTGAAAGAACAAATGCACCAGTCCTTTCTCTTTCTCTCAGTTGGCCTGCAAACATCTGATTCATTCTAGTGTATTGATTCGTCCTAAATAGTCTCTTTTACAGTATAGCATTGTAATGGCTCTTTATAGCATCATAAAGTCCATTGTAAGCTAACTGTTTAGCTTTGTTTATTCAGTTGATTCACAAACACAATTCACCAATTCACATCCCAGACTGTATATGAGCAAATTAGGGTGTTGTTGTTGCATTTAGTATAAATTTCCCCTTTCAAATGGATACTATCATCCTAACTGAGATAAGCTAAATACTTTTTCAAAAGAGTAGCCTGACTGTATTTAAAGTCATACTTCAAATCATGGTTAATTTCAAAGTAGCTTCTCCCCAACACTGGTTATGACCACACACCCCTCCATTGTCTCATTAAGTCTCCTGATTTAAGTGTTGAGAGAGACATTACAGATAACAAAACAAAATACTGTGGAGTATAGCCACACTGGCTGAATGTTATGCAGTGATGTGATTTCAAGGTATTCAAAAGCTATAATGCAGTCAGCACTCAAAAAGCTTCACGGCTGATAGGAGACCAGAAGCCGGCATTTGGACTGGATCACATGACATCTGCAACCTCTGAGTCCTGTAAATCGAGCAGACAGCATCGAGACAGTCAGTTCACTGCAAATACATCAGTAAAACAGTGTAAAACTGTGAGATATACAGCTAATGGGAGAAAGGGAGATGGATAAAAAACATGGAGATGGAAAAAGATGGAAAGTGGGAGATGAAATGCGAGGCCTGTGACGTGGAAGAATGTAAGGCTTTCCCCGAGCACAGGGAATGGTAACAGCATCTATAAATTTACTAACATATCTCATGGGTAGATATATCAGATGTTCTAAACTATCTCTACACATAAACACACAGTACACTGACAGAGTCCAATGGCATTTACCGCACATTCTACTGTGCTGATGAAACAGCTTGGAATGGAACAGTATAGAAGAAAAAAAAATCTGGAAATCTATCACAGCGAGAAGAACTATATCTTTAGTATATTTGTGATTATCTGATACAATGTTTGAGCATTTTTAAACACAGTGAAATCCAACAAACAAAATAGCTTCAAGTTAAGCCAATTAAGCTCACAATTAACATTAATATAATAAAGTGCAAACTAAATCTTAGTGGTTCAAAGAAATTTATGTTAAGCGTTCACAATCTGCGGGTTCACAGAGTGGCTAAAAAGTGCTCAGAAAATGTTTGCTATGTGCAGCGTCAGTAAGCAGACAAAATCTGAGAAGAAAGTGTCAAGTGTGAGTTCGAGGCCAGGACCTACACTAACTACAGACTTACAGAGGCCAAGCTTATAGTTCATTGGTCACATGATTCTGAGAGCAGGCATGTCACCTACTACATTGAACCTTCTCTATATTACACTAATGCCCAAATATCCAAGACTTGATTAGAATAGCATTGGATGATCATGTCTAAAATAAAATAATATTCTACAGGGATAATTTGCTAATTTGAGGTGTCCCATTGACAGACATGCAATATTCCTCACTGTGTGTGGTCATTTTGTGAAGTTTTTAATCATTGCAACAGATGTAGAGTTTTTCCCTCTTCACTATATGGTGTTTTTTAAATTGTTAGCATAAACCGCTTCACTGGAAAATGCATCAAACAATGAACACATACTGATAGGTAATTCAAATGAAATGTTATCTATAAAATAAATATTACTCTTAAATTTCAAGACATTATACCCCATTCCCTTACTTCATCTCATCATCAGTCCTTCCTATATGTTTCTTCTGGCATTCTCACATGCTTGTCTTTGAATCAGAAAAAATCCTGCAAGAAACAAGCAACTGTAGTAACAGATGGGCAGAGTCAATAAAACACAAAAATTGTGTATCTGACACATCTGTTCCCCAGCATTAGAGTAATTTCCTCGCTGAGGAGACCTGGGACAGCAGTGATGGAATGGAGGGAGGGACTTTGGGCTCGCCCCTGAGACCTCTCATCTTTCAGTGGGAGTAAGTAACTTGACTAATCCTTCTTGGACGTTCTTGATGAACGGGCATCATTTGCATGATCACAACCAACTCCATTGTTGAAGGGGGTTGTTCTGGACACATAGAAAGTCTCCTTGTCATTTTTTTTAATGACATATTTGGCACAGGGCTTTGTTTACTTAATTAAGGTCCTATTTCATAGCATGTCACCCCAGATGCTTTGTGTCCATTTTAAGCTAAAACAACACAATAAATAATAAGACACAAACTCTGGACCGTAAAACACGTATTGTTCTCTTTCACTACACTCACTCTGAGAGTAAAGACATTAATGTGACACAGACCCCACACCAGCAGCTGAACTGGAACTATGGCTGACCTCAGCAACACAGTTAGCTTACAATCCATACTGGAACCCTGCATGGAAGAGCGGCTTAAAGCAAGGAATTTCCCATGATTCAAACGCTCCCATCAAATTACTGCAGCTCTCTTTGGTCCTGTGAGTCATTACTGGCTTTTCTACTGAAAACTTTTGTGCTATTAAATGTATATTAATAAACCTCATCGGGACATGATCTCAAAGCACTGGTGGTACCATGCTGATAAAAGCTCATGCTGTCTTTGGAAAAAGCACAAAACAAACAAGCTGAATTTGTACACCCCATTGTTTTGACCAAGAACTAGCAAAATTTCACTATATTGCCCAAATGTCCTAATATTCATAACAATATACACTGTAAAATCTAATTAGTTAGACTTACTTGAAAAAAGAATGCAAACCGATTGCCTTAAAAAAAAAAAGGGAAATAGGAATAGTGTGTTGTGCTAACAAATGCTTAGTTAGTATAGTTCACTTACACAAGAGTTCTAGTAACTAAAAAAGAACTGTAGAGAGTACTTGATCTTTTACTTTAGGTTTACTCTTGACTTAGTATAGCTACCATAGATGTTACCATTTTTGTGTTTTGATGCTGAATGTTGAAGTCTGTGTGGGACTCAAGCATGGTCAACTGCAAGATATTGTTACAAATATAGAGGGATTATATCAACCCAATTAAAAGTTTCACAGGTGTTTATGATGTAAGTGTTAGCAATCACATTGTAAACATTATATGACATACAGGGTAATATTACATAGATTAATTTTAAAAGATGATCTTAATTTCTGACCAAATCATTAACTATAGTTAATTATTCAGTCAGAAGCTAGGTCAACCTTTAAAAGCAACCTATTTATTACTTCTCTTCCTTTGAAACCAAATAACTGTGATTTCTTGTTGCATCGCTGCATCAGAAAGAGAATTATAATATAAATGTTCCAAGTGTCCAACCAAAGTGAACACTTATCACCATAATGGTGAGGGTTTTTTTTTTTTTTTGCTTGACAAAATGGCACTCAAACCAATCAAGTAATCTTAACTTGGTTTTTCTGAGTAAACAAGGAATAGTATGTGAAGAGTACAGATTACTAGATTTTTACAATTAAGTTAAGACACTAAGTAAAGTTAACTAAAAAGTGTTAGTTAGAATTACTGTTGGATTTTACAGGGACAGTGTTATTCTGGATGTTCATGTCCAGAATATGCACATACAAAAAGAACACACTTCACTGTAAAAAAAAAGAAAAAGAAAAAAAAGTACAATCTACTTGGATACTTAAGTCATTTAAACTTAAATTACATTAAACTGAGTAAAAAAAAAAGAGTTAAATCTTATAAAACTTATAAAAAAGTTGAAAATTGCTTAACTTATTTTGATGAGTTAAAGCAAATGTAAAAACATATGTTGTCATAACTTACTGATCATATAATTTTTTACAGCGTTGGTGCAAACGTGCAGGTGTATCTGCTAAGTTAATAAAAAATAAAATAAAAAGACTATAATAAAATATAATGTAATATTAATATATATAAACTAAAAATATAAACAAAACTAAAAAAGTTACTAAATATAAAGCTAAATATAAAAAATACTATTAATATAATTTTTTTTCAATTATAAAAATTAAGTATTTTTATACTGTATTTCTATACTTTTTCATTTATTTTATTTCATTTTATATATTTAATTATATTAATATTATTATCTAATATTGTAATATATTTTATTTTTACTTTACATTTAATTTATTGCAGATTTATTGCATTTATAGCAGATCCACCTGCAAACATACACCCGGTGTGTTCTTATTCAGTGTGAAGCATAAATCAAATGGATTGATTCCCTCATTTGTTCTTACATTCCTTTATTCATAATTGCATCTGATGTGCATTTGCTTTCACTAGATAATCCATTGATTCTGCTCCTGTCAAAGTAAACATAACCACGTTAGTAATACACAGTTTCCACAAAAGCTGGTGAATGACAACAGAAATATTACTGAAGTAAGAGGGATTTAATCATTCTCTGGTCCTCCACTGTGTAGTCTGCAGGAGTGGCCTTTATACAAACAGTCACCACATGCTTAACTTTCAAATAAGCCATTATAGATCAAAGGCCATGAATGTGATTAGAGCGTGGACGCTCTCTCTCTCTGTCTCACTGTCTCTCTGTCTCTCCCTCTGTGTATTTAAAGGGGCCATTCCTGTACAATAATCCTCGCCTTCACCTGCTTTTTCCCCACAAAGTTATTAGAACAAAATATATCATGCGAGATACAAGCTGACAGGCCGACAAAAAAATCTTTGTGAAGCAAAATAGCAAAACATCAAACAGATTTAATCAGATGAGGTCGATAAGCATCCAGCCTCGGTTAATTCTCAACAAATTATCTAATCCAGATGTTGCACTTTGAGTGTAAACACAGTACCCTGCAGAATCATAAAACAAATAAGCATGAAAAGGGTTTAGAGTTTCAAACAGAGCCTAACCCGGCTCGAGACCTTTCCACTGCAAACCCCACCACCCTCCCTCCTGGCTTGGCCTTTTTCAAACAGGAAAATGTAAATATGGTAATATTTAGCACGTGTTCTAAAACAGATCGGTTTTCTCAAGCAGGGAGAAAAAAAAGGAAAAACAGGCCCACACACGATCCCAGGCCTCCCCACATTTACTGTGTGTTCCTGTTTGGTTCTGCAGGGATGTGCTTTGCGGCTTGATTCTGTTTGCAAACCGTCCCACCCAGATCTTCCACACTCCGAAACCTCATCTGGCCAGTGAAAGTGTCTAATGCCACAACAAACTTAACAATAGAAAAACACCACACCAACAGGTCTACTAATCTACTCATGCAAAAGGATAATGTTTCCAAAGACTAGGGAGGGAAGAGAGAGAAAGAGAGCAAGAGCGAGAGAAAGGGAGGAGTGAAAAGGGAAACACTCAAGACATATGGATGTGTTTAAGGACCACCAAGGAAGGGAAACTTGTGCATTTTCGCATAAACCCAGATAAACTCCAAATATGTAATTACACGGGGTTTAGGGCTTGTCTGTTGACAATTCATTCAGGAATCTTATGGCTTTTAGTGTACAGAGACTCTGCTCCGTGATGGAGTCAGTGCCTGATCTACATTCTATGCTTGATCACTTACAGCCAAGGAGCGAGAGAGCGAGTGAGAGAGAGAGAGAGTCCACTCCTGTTTGGCAGAGCAAGAAGAAAGGAGTGAGAGGAATGGCTGAAAGTACATAAAAAGAAAGGAGGAAAAACGAGGACCCTCATAAAATACCTGCAGCACGTTTTAAAACTTTCATCGCGTCTAGTATTTATAGTGCTTCGATTCCATGTCAGTGTTTGTAGCCAATTTGTTGTGTTCCAATAAATAGACTGGCCTATTTATCAGCAGACCACATGGCAGCCATTTATGGCTGCTAATGAGAGGCAGATGTGCCGTGTGTATATTTTCACATGCAGGTTTGACGCGCTGACAGCCCCGGACAGATAGCGGAGATGTACGGCCTCGGCCCTGACTTCCGTATCAGCTGCACACAGCCACCGTGATTTCCACCTCGTCCCCTCCACAATGACTGATGATCGTATTAATATGTTCATTCCAGACCATTGGGTCCGTGGACACTGGAAAGATTTTCTTTGGCAGGCATGGCGAGCGTATGCAGCCTAAACAACTTCAAAGCATCTTCGCTCTTAGAGAGGGAGGATCGTGTAATCTCATACACATCTGTGCTATCAAACTGTGATGTAACATAATTCATAACTTGGAGGGACTTGGCCTGGCTCTCCCTCACACGTCTTGAGAAAAGTGCATTCATGCACCACAATCTGTGTGTATGAGTGTGTGTGTGTGTGTGTGTGTGTGTTGCCAATTACCCCGGCTATAAATACAAGAGCCCCATCCGTCACCGAGTCTTTGGGTGGCTGTTGCACCACCCTAATTGGTTTCAGATGGTCCCCCAGATTTCTCCGCTTGCAACAGCGCCGTCACACAGCCTGTGTGTGAGAGAAAAGCCGCAGGGTAGAGCGAACAAGGGAGGGAAAAAAAGATGAGTGACAGTTCAGAAGTAAATATGGGTAGAAGACAGGAATAAACAAGGAGAATTTCGAAGTTCCTCTTCCTTTCTTCTCCAAATCCGCATGCTCCAGATCCTCTCTAACTGTGAGCCAGATCAACAGGGGTGGGACAAACAGAGGATTAAACATGTTTTAGCTCAACTATAAATTTTCTGTTTCCTATTTTGCAAAAGTTGTTTTATGTGATTATGTTTATAAATGGTAAATTCCTTCCTTGAAGAGAAGGGCTTGTTGAATGTTACGCATCAGCCAATACAAATTGTCTCTAGGGCGAGCTTAGCATCACAGGGACCTTTTATGAGGACCAGAGAAGTAACTGGGCAGGACATGCAGGTGGGGCTTTATCTGAAATAAACAAAGGAATGAAAAATGTTACCCAGCACCAGGGTCGAGCAAAAATCTGAAGTGAAGAACCGGCTCCCTTTCAATTTATGAGTGTGAATTTGAATTGAATTGGCACACAATACACAGGAAGTTGAATTGACAAGAACTGTAATTTACTAAACTGCAAAATTTTTAAAATACAATAAAAATTCAACAGATAATGCATTCTGGGAAACAAAAGTGTTCTTGCACCCTGGTTTATCTGTCTGTCTATTTTTCATAAACCTTCAATTTCCAAAGCTTTCAAACAGATTGTCTTGACAAACTTATCTTTTTTAGTTAGAAATACAATATTTCAATTCATTTTAAATACATTTACTTACGTTTAAGAATTTATATTTAAATTCAAATTGCAATTTTGGATCTTGTTTGCTACCTCAATTCAAATTCAATACAAACTTCTCCATTCTCAGTTTAATTTTGAATAGTGCCTTCTGAGACATAAGACATTGTTTTAGAACAAAGAAATGAATGTAAACAATCTTGATAATCAAAACACTTCATATCATTAGCAAATATCTCGTGCCACTTTGTTTTGTTTTTTTTGACGTTTAGCATTAATCTTATCTTACGAAGATAGTGTTGCAATGCGTCTCAGAAGCAAATTGTGTGGCTTCCAATTCCCTGGATTAACAGCTTCTTTACAGTCTAGATGTCAAACTCTGCGTGTGGTCATGCCACACACCCTGGGGATATCTGATCAATTGACATCTATTAACACTAAATTAGTATTGATCACCAAGCTGGAGGACGCAGCTCCTCTGACAGCTGGCCAGAGCAAACACTGAAAGTACCCAAATGACTTTCAACTGATGTGGAATACAGACAACGTGTGAGATAGATTGGACAGAGAAGGAGCTGAATTAACTGAAGATCCAGATATAAACCCAAATGTCAAACCCTGTTTATAGGATTGGAAGGTAATATTAAAACAACCTTGAATTTTTGAATAGTTTCTGTGACAATGAATGAATGAATGCCTATTGTATAGTCTACATATTGTAATATTTTACAAATTGTATCTAAAATAAAAAACACACAATACTGATAATATAAGTAATCTCGGGGTCTATCCAGGCAATATGCCTATAGAAAAGAGGCAACAGTCCGGTTATACTTGACTGCACATTTCGGGTCAGGTGAGAGACTAGATGACAATAGAATGGACTTTTGGGCGAACTCCATACGCCAATTAAAGCCAAATGACATCAGTGAGCCTCGTACCCCGGAGCCCTAAACGGCAATAAATCCATTAAATCCCGCTCATTAGAGCACTAGGCTCATTAAGTCCGAGCGAGAGAGGGAGGAGCAGCGCGTGACTAACTCTCTGCATGCGCACCGACACAGTCATTAAAGCAAGCTGAGATAATTACCCCTGCCTGTTGTTAGCTAATCAAACCACCGATGCTCTTTGGTTACGCTACTGTGGCTACTAAACTGAGCAATATAGCCTACTACGCCGATTTACATCCTCCAAACATTACAACTTTCTTAAAAGAAAAACATGAATAGGCTATAGACAGGATTTAGATGTATGGTATTCATCAGTCATGATTCATCAAGCGTTGTTAAAGGGCTGTTGGAAACCTCGATGATTGACCTTGGAAGTAGGACACAAGATATTTTTAAACTAGGGACCATATTGGCATTTATGGTAGCCTAAAAGCACTAAAATAGATGGAAATGGAAAATTATATAATTATAGATAGGTAGATAGATAGATAGATAGATAGATAGATAGAGCTGCTCTGTTCAGATAAGGATACTCATCCACAAAGTAAGTAGGCTAACAGACAGGGACGTCACTAGAATTGGAAGACAGGGGGGGCTTAGCCCCCAGGGTATTTGTACCTTGCGTTTGCAAAATCTTTGCACTCACATCTAGAGTTACACTACACACTGTTTTAGAATAAGCCTATTATAGAGATAGGTTGTATTATTGGCAAAGAATAAAGAGTTGTGATTAGCTTGCTAAGTTAACCGTTTCTTGTATTTTGCTTGTTCACTCTAGCTAGACTACAGTTTTACATAGCAAACCAAAATATCCCCTTTCCTTTACCTCAAGAAAACGTAGCTAAAGGTAAGCAGGTAATTAAAAACAACTTACAATTTCACTCTGTATCACGATTCACGACACTTACCAATCTTCCTTTCACCATTGGTGTGTGTATCAGTGTGTGTGGAAGGGAGGGTGCATAGCGAGTTCAGACCAAACTAGAGTAACGACGAGACGAGATGAATCCTCCAGTTACTTGCAGCAACGCTCTGAAAGCTGCCACAGTTCACACCAATGCAACAGTGCGGTGCATCATCTTGATAGCACAACGACCCTTGTTACTTCTGTCCAACTTCCGACTTTTCGGCTATTTTTTGTAGCTGGATATATATCATTTGTTGCGTCTAAATATGAATGAAGATACGGTTATTGATAAATCGAATTATTGTTTTTTCTTATTATCATTTAGGGGGGCTTAGGAACAATTTGGGGTGTTCTAAAATAGGCCTAACGACATCCCTGCTAACAGAGATATTGAATTTATGATCCATATTGTTAGATTTGTTTTTAATTAATTCTTTATACCTAAACATACCCAGTCACGAACACCATTTAAGCTATCACCATGACTTATTACATTTTCCTTTTAACACAGTAAAGGGCTCACATACTGTTCATTTTTGCTTTTTAAATTGTTTTTACATAATCAAATGGAAGAGACAAACTGTAACTCTAAACTCAGTTGTGTATTTCAGATGCTGTCACGTACCATAACCTTATCATCTGCAGAGAGAAACTGCCACTCAGAATACACATACTGATGGACGTAAAGACTTCATCGAAGATTGAGAAGATATTTTACTGGAACTTAGTCTTCATTACATCATGTTCAATGTCAATTGTTGTTTATTAATGTATTCAGCTAACAACTGTTGTTAGAGCACTCCATTTTTGCTACAATTTGCCATGTCAATAAAAAAATAAAAGTATCTAATTGACACAACATGCTGTGTTTTTTATATAAAGCCTAAATAGAGGCAACAAGATATAAGACCAGGCAGATAGGCCTAGAAAAAACAATATTAATAAATTATATATATATATGTTGGCCCATATTGATAGGATAGCATCTTGCAGTTGATGGAGATTTGTGGGATGCACATCCAGGGCACGAAGCTCCCGTTCCACCACATCCCAAAGATGCTCTATTGGGTTGAGATCTGGTGACTGTGGGGGCCATTTTAGTACAGTGAACTCATTGTCATGTTCAAGAAACCAATTTGAAATTATTCAAGCTTTGTGACATGGTGCATTATCCTGCTGGAAGTAGCCATCAGAGGATGGGTACATGGTGGTCATAAAGGGATGGACATGGTCAGAAACAATGCTCAGGTAGGCCGTGGCATTTAAACGATGCCCAATTGGCACTAAGGGGCCTAAAGTGTGCCAAGAAAACATCCCCCACACCATTACACCACCACCACCAGCCTGCACAGTGGTAACAGGGCATGATGGATCCATGTTCTCATTCTGTTTACGCCAAATTCTGACTCTACCATCTGAATGTCTCAACAGATATCAAGACTCATCAGACCAGGCAACATTTTTCCAGTCTTCAACTGTCCAATTTTGGTGAGCTCGTGCAAATTGTAGCCTCTTTTTCCTATTTGTAGTGGAGATGAGTGGTACCCGGTGGGGTCTTCTGCTGTTGTAGCCCATCCGCCTCAAGGTTGTGCGTGTTGTGGCTTCACCAATGCTTTGCTGCATACCTCGGTTGTAACGAGTGGTTATTTCAGTCAAAGTTGCTTTTCTATCAGCTTGAATCAATCGGCCCATTCTCCTCTGACCTCTAGCATCAACAAGGCATTTTCGCCCACAGGACTGCTGCATACCCTTTTCACACCATTCTTTGTAAACTCTAGAAATGGTTGTGCGTGAAAATCCCAGTAACTGAGCAGATTGTGAAATACTCAGACCAACAACCATGCCACGCTCAAAATTGCTTAAATCACCTTTCTTTCCCATTCTGACATTCAGTTTGGAGTTCAGGAGATTGTCTTGACCAGGACCACACCCCTAATTGCATTGAAGCAACTGCCATGTGATTGGTTGATTAGATAATTGCATTAATGAGAAATTGAACAGGTGTTCCTAATAATCCTTTAGGTGAGTATATATATATATATATATATATATATATATATATATATATATATATATATATATATATATATATATATATATATATATATAATATGAAGATACTAATATTAATGAAAATAAAATAAAACTTTTTTTAAAGGTTATTTATAACTCCATTAAGGTCCTATATAACACTTTCAAATCATAGTTCTTTATGGTACCTTATAAAAAGGGTTCTGCTCTTGTTACAAGCCAAAGAACCCTAATTTGGTACTGTTTAGAACCATTTTTCTTAGACAGATAGAAGATGAAAATGGCATTGTGAAGCTGTAAATAAATGAATGCAATTTATTTTAATCCTATAATAGTGTGAATACAATCCATCCAGAAACTAACATGTAGGTGTCAGTCAGGCTGTAACTCTAACTCCCAATTACAGAGTCCATTAAAATTTATAGCAATATTCATAAAGCATTGTGACATTTAGAATAGTGCCAGCTGAATCTTATTAAGCACGCTTCACACTATATTCTTTATGAGGGGTTAATGCTTTTTTCTCAACCATTCACATTACACCGTGTTGATGCTGCTGCTGTAGTTGGAGAATAGGAATGGAGAATCATTCTGTTGAGAAAAAAAAATATGGTGTGGAAAAAGTTGAGAATAGAATAGAGAATAGAGAGAGAGAGGAATTGGGATGAGAAGGAGAGAAAGGAAAGAAGAAGAGAGCAATGGAAGGAAGAGAGGTGGCTGCAGGTTAAGGAGAGCCGAGCGTTTGAAGTGCGAGCTCTCATCATGTGCTAAACCTTTGCAAATCCGTATCGCACAAGATCAAATATTTATATATGCTATTGTCTAATGGAGAGCTCTGCGGCGAGTGCCTTAATTTGTTTTCCTCTGCCACAAATTAATTCCATCCCCATCATCAGTGTCCTGTGAGGTGACTGCGATTATCTCAGCTCTATCATTGGACGGCTGATCAAGCATGCTTTCCAGACATTTTAATAGTCAAACTCCACTTTACAATTACTTCTCATCTGATACACACATTTCCATAGATTAAAGGTGAGGTAGAAACACTTGAGGGAGAGGCACAGATGCCCCTAACTAGCTCTTTCTCAGTTCTCCCTCCTCTACATTTTTCTACTTACTCGGTTTTCCTTTTTTCTCTCCTCCATCCCCTCCCCTCCCCCATCCCTTCTTAACATTGCTATAATGAAGAGGCAGATTAAAGGAACATCTACATAAGAGCTTATCAACCCAAGAGCTTTACAATTGAAACCATAAGTACATATATTTTCTCTATACTATGTAATGTACAGTTAAAAAGCCAATCATCAGAGAAAAGGAAGCGAGCAGAGCACGCGGCATCAGGGACGTCACTTAGTGTAAACAGCATGTAAAGCAGAAATGTGCTGGCGCACACTGAGGTAAATGTTTGGCCCCTCCGCAGCAGACTGAGTGTTAGAGCCTGATTGTGCTGCTATTACAGGCAAATGACAGCACTTCCATTCTATCACTGAGCCCATAATAATCAAAGTCATTGATGACACTGAGAGAGAGAGAGGGGCCAGAGTCAGGGGCTCTCAGACACTTCTGCTGTCACCTCTATCATGTTGTCATAAGTGGTTTAGAGGTTGACTGTGATGAACCTGAACGCGAAGAAGTCACTGGAACTCACTGATCAAATGCAATAGAAAGCAAGATTGGTCTTTCATCTTGATTCAAGAAAATCAAGTCAACAACTGCCTCGCTTCAAACCAACAAACACCCCGCCCCCCACCCCCAATTTCAGGCCAGGGGACACAAACATTAAAGTACAAGACGTTATCTGAGCAAGCTTTAAGCAGAGAGAGGGAGGGCCAGTGGAGTGATTTTGATTGAGGGAAACTAAAATTACAAATTAATATAGTCTAACTTCAAAGAGGATGCAGCATAAACCATTATGAGGCAAGGTTGAGCCATTCAGAATTTAACCGAGAATGCATTTTTAACAAATTGTGGCTAACAGTGTTGGGGAAAGTTACTTTTAAAAGTAATGCATTACAATATTGCGTTACTCCCTAAAAAAGTAACTAAGTAGCGCAATTAGTTACTTTTTTAGGGAGTAACGCAATATTGTAATGCATTACCTTTTAATGGAAAGTAATGCATTACATTACTTTTGCATTACTTTTTCTCACCTGGACTGGCTTGTTTTTTAATAACAACAACAACAAAAAAATCTATTTTTGGCAAATGTAAAGGCCCTTTCACACCAAAAGTAAAATGAATAAGCCTCAGGCAAATATATGCCCATACAGCAGAGGGCGCAGTTAAAAAAAAATTCAGCTGTTCTGCCATTCTGGATTGAAGAAGAATAGGAAGCAGAAGAAAGTTCAACACTCTTACTTCAGCACTAAAAATGTAAAGAAACAAAACACAAATGTGATGTTTATCTAAAGTCATATTTGCTTAGTATGGTTGAAGTTGATCATCTAAGGTCAGCAGCAAATACATTGGTTGATAAAGTGATATTAAATACATAAAGTATATTTGTGTAATTAAATAATTATTGCAGGTTTGTGTAATATTTTGAGATTGCATTTCACTGTTTTTAATAATTTTGAGTAAAACTGAATCAGGTTTTACAAGTGAGTAAATAAATGCTCACATTTATTCTAAAACTACAATAAGCATCATGTTCACACTTCACACAGTGCACACAACACCTCTGTGCTAATGATTCTCAACATGGGGACAGGAGAGCTGTCAGTCAATAAATGGCAAAACAAAGTAACTCAGATATTTTGTTGTCACTTTAAAAGTAATGTGTCACTTTACTAGTTACTTGAAAAAAGTAATCTGATTACGTAACTCAAGTTACTTGTAATGCGTTACCCCCAACACCGGTGGCTAATTAAAATTCCAGCTTATTATTTAAAGAGGGAATTTTGCCCAACCCTGTTGTGAGAGTTTACAACACTGATTACTTTTCAAACTGAAATCTAATAGTGAAATCTAAATGGAGAGTCTCCATTGATATTCTAATTCAGTCCAATTCTAGGTATGATTCTAACTGTGGGAAAGTGGTTCCTGGAGTAATAGCAGTGGGTTGTGCAGATCCATAGTGTTAGAAACCGATTAGATATCTGCAGCCTCTCTGGTTAAGTGAAGCTCTTAGCAGTTGTTATATTTCACGACAAGACGAGGGTAAGACAGGGGAAAGAAACAGTCTGTAACTAAGCTCTTTAAAACATTAACTTAATGTATGATGTAACTGAAGGTAATCTAATTTTCTTTAACTCAATTTTCATGTATCTGCACCAAATCTGCAACAGAGTGAAACTCAATTTGTTCAGAAAATTCAGAGGGTGAGATATCTTGGAATAATGTTTACAAAGTCACCCCAAACTGAAAGGCTAAAAGCCTGACAAAGGCAGCGTGCTGTCCTTGACCGTTACAAGGTGTGGCTCAGTTTCGAGAAGTTTATTTGAGCTGACTGACAGACACATGGCCAGATTACACGGCTTTCATTGTGGGACAAGCATCTTCATCAGTGTGAAGCAGGTTCAGGCTGTTAGTGGTCTGAGACATACAGTACAGGATGGGTTAGTCACCCTCAGTGGTCTGGGAAAACTCATTCCCAGAGTCATTCCCAGACGGTTTAGTCTGACTGTATGGTGCATGGCAGAACACTGATCTCTGATAAATTCTGAATTTTGCAAACCAATGTGAAAAGTTCAACATCAGTCCAAGATTCCCAAAAGTTTTTATTTTATTTTATTTAGACGTCTACATATAGCTGATACTCTCGCTTCATTCCTGAAGTTAGGGCTATCCATTTCTTTAATCTTGTCAGTTGTGTTCCGTCGGTTTTTACATGTTTTTGTAAGGAAAAGTAAGATTTGGTGTTGATGGGGTTTGATTAAGTTCCAGGCCGAGGATGGATGACCTTTTAAATTCATCCTGACAGAGTAGCAGCGGTAAATGCTTTCCGACACGGGCAGCAGTGAAGTTTTTCTTCATTTTCCCTAACAGCCCCTTTCAATTCTCCATTACCATCCACCTATCATACGTTGTTTAGCCCACTCAACCCACTTCCTTAATCCTGTGTCCTTTATAGCCCTTAATGCCCCTGCCAAATGGCATCAGACGTTATTTAGGAAATAGAATGTGAACACTCAAAATGTTTATGAAATTTCAGAGGCCCGTGCCTATGGACTGTGTAATCGTTCCACTATCAGGGTAGGCGGCTTAAATGCAATAGTATGCACACCATGTAAAGATTACACACACAAACACAGTCTCGCATTTAAGACAGATATAGATAGAAATAATGAATTAGCAGGATAGAGATTAGGAGATAGAAAGTCTATAAAACAAAGTTTGAGATCTAAAGATACTGTTATGAAAGAGAGCGAGTGCAAAGGGAGATCGCTGTCTCTGTGTGTGTGTGTGTTGTTCTCTGGCAGGCAAGAGTGGAAGTTGAAGTCAGTAATGGGAACAGTGTGTTTCCCCCCTCCAAGTTCTTTGCCCCAGCTGCCTATCAAAAACTAATATCCTCAAATTTGACGCTTATGTTGTCCTTTGAAATTAGAAAGAATCTGTGTCTAATGCTATAAGCCAAACCTGGCTCCCCTGAACTTCGCTCCACTTCCAGCACAATCTCTCTCTCTCTCTCTCTCTCTCTCTCTCTCTTTGAGTAAATCAATGCATCTGTGAAGTTGAAGGTGATGGATCTTTAAAGATACATATTTAAAAGTAAGTTTTGTATGTAAGTGTTTGTATATGTGTATTTTGGTTTTGTTTTTTGTTTGGTTGTATTTTATTTTTATTTTTATTTTTTCTGTTCATGTAAATTCATGAGTGATAGGTTTTAAATTTTAGTAATTAAAGTGGCTTCAAAAGTAAAAAAAAAAAAAAAAGCCTCTCTCTCTCTCCCTCCCCCCCCCCCCTCTCTCTCTCTCTCTCTCTTTCTCTCACTCTCTCCTGCTGTCTTTGTGCCACTGAGACCCCAGGATTTAAAGACCTACAGCGTTCTCCTTCCAGTCCCGCACCCCTTCTCCCCCAGGCCCCTTGGCCTCTCTCTCCTTCCTCCCTCTCGCTCGCTTTCTCCCTCTACGGTCGGTTCTTTTTTAAATACAGTAACACAATCTGCGGGAAACTGATATAATCTTTTCTAAACTATAAAAGTCAGTCACCCAAAGAAACATCTGCATGGTCAAATTTAAAACAAACTGTCAGGGAATCGGGTAACCCATAAAGAGAACGGCAGAGAGGGAGCGAGGTGCCACGAGGGGCTCCCTGATCTTTTTAACTTCACCTCTCCACAGACGCTCCTCTCTCCGTTTCTTTCTGTTTGTTCCTCCTTCAGCCTATCACTCCATTCCAGTAAATTCTATCACATTTCGCTTTTTCATCTCAGCAGAGCCCACCCAGGGAACGCTATTCTTGGAGGTTGATTTTATTAACCGTTAAAGACCCGCTAAGCGTTAGGTTTTGACTTTTCCCTCATGGTAGCCGTCAGACTTTCCTGTTTTGTGTCACAGGTACACGTTCAGATGGACTTCTGGGAATGACAAACACATTAAGACTAGCTCGTTCTGTCGGAAACGTGGCCTAGAGGTTAGAATGCTTGCCTGACACAATGAGTTGTGGCGCTTGTGTGAGAGTTCAAATCTGGCTGTACTTTTTTAGCAACTTTTAGCCAGACCTTTACATTTACATTACCTTTGTTGTTATGAAATGCTCACTTACTGTTAGATCATTTATCAGCCATATACTGGATAATCCATGGCTAGCTGTGCATAAAATGATTTTATTACTTGACGTGGAGGGAAAGAACCAACCTTAACCGTTTTTTGGATGCATTTTTCAGGATTCTTTGATGATTAAACAGTTCAAAAGAACCTCATTTATATCCAAGAGTAATCTTACGTAACGTAAGATTTTCTTACGTAATAAATGTCTTTAGTGTCACATTTGATCCATTTAATGCATTCTTGCTGAATAAAGTATTAATAACAAAAATTCTTACTGACCCCAAACTTTTGAATGGGTAATATATATTATACATATTAAAAAAACAGAAATGGTACTGGCAAAATTTCTTTTAACCCTAAAACATAACACAGTGCTATGCGTAATTCAAAATACAGGTAAAATACCTATGAAAAATCAATATGGAAAATGTCCTCATATTAAGCACATTGTGCCCTATTTTTCCAGATTTTTCTTAGAATGTGTTTATACACTGTGTTCCAAATTATTATGCAAGTGACACTTCAGTAGGATTTCAGTAGAAAAAATATTTTAGATTTTAGTTTTGTTTTGTTCCTCATATCTTTTTAGATAACTGGTATCAATCTTAGGTTTAAGTAGTTTGCCAGGTCTTCTTAGGTAAACGGAAAGCCTACTTAAAGGATTAGTTCACTTCAGAATTAAAATGTCCTGATAATTTACTCACCCCCATGTCATCCAAGATGTTTATGTCTTTCTTTCTTCAGTCGAAAAGAAATGAAGGTTTTTGAGGAAAACATTCCAGGATTTTTCTCCATATAGTGGACTTCAACGGGAACCAACGGGTTGAAGGTCCAAATTGCAGTTTCAGTGCAGCTTCAAAGGGCTCGACACGATCCCAGCCGAGGAATAAGGGTCTTATCTAGCGAAACGATCTGCCATTTTCTAAAAAATATAAAAAATTATATACTTTTTACCTACAAATGCTTGTCTTCCACAGGCTCTGCGAAGCGCCACACATTACATCATCACGTTGGAAAGGTCACACATGACGTAGGCGGAAGTACCGACCGAGTGTTTACAAAGAGAACGTGCAAAGACTAAGTCAAACACCATTTACAAAAAAAAGGTAAAACAACGATGTCAGATGATTTTGAAGTTTGAGGAGAGTTTTTTCACCCTACCCGCCTATGTCACGCGTCACGCGTGACCTTTCCAACGTGATTACGTGTGGTGCATCGCAGAGCTAGTGCAAGACAAGCATTTGTGGTTAAAAAGTATATATATATATATATATATATATATATATTTTTTTTTTTTTAGAAAATGACAGATCTTTCTCTAGATAAGACCCTTATTCCTCGGTTGGAATTGTGTAGAGCCCTTGCATTGAAACTGCAATTTGGACCTTCAACCAGTTCCTGTGGAAGTCCACTATATGGAGAAAAATCCTGGTATGTTTTCCTCAAAACCTTTCTTTTCGACTGAAGAAAGAAAGACATAAACGTCTTGGATGTCGTGGAGATGAGGAAATTTTAATTCTGAAGTGAACTAATCCTTTAAAGAGCTTGTTCCACATTATAAGTCACAGTTCTCATGTATGGGGAGGAAGAAAGATCTTTCTGAAGATGAAAAGCAAACATTAAAAAATTTCCAAACTTTTGACAGGTACTGTATACTGTATGTATGTACACACACATATATATATATATACACTTGAGGAAACCTACCTGCAAAACTACAGTACTGTGAAAAGTTTAGGTACTTGTCAGAATGCTTTAAAGTGAGAATGCTGTCAAAAATAATAACATAAATAGCTTTTATTTATGAATTAACTTCTATTAACTAAATCAAATCGATATTTGGGGTGACCACCCTTTGCGTTTAAAACGGCTTTTGTCACCTGCATCTGTTCCTACACCTATTCATGTAGTTTTGCAGGAAGGTTTCTTCAAGTGTCTTGGAGACGTTGCCTCAGTTCTTCTGGATTTAGTCCATCTCAGTTTTTTATGTTTCTTCATGTAATCACAGACAGACTCAATGAAGATGAGATCAGATCTCCATGTGGAGCATAGAGACTATTGTCAGACTCTTTATGCATACAAAAATCTCACTGGATTATTACAATTAATGGCAATTAATTTATAAATGTAAACTGATATTTCCTACTGACACACTACAGCAAAAGATATAAATAACTGGCTTAAACCCACTTTTTGTGTGTAAAAATACTAGCGAGCCTAAGACTTTTGCACAGTACTGTATATATTTATATATATATATATACACACACACACATACATCAAATAAATATTAAAAGAAAAGTAATTCTGAGTGACTGGAAAAACATGACTTCTATGTGTTTGTGTAAATCTGTGTGTGTGCGTGTCCTGTTGGCAGTTGAGTCACACTTTGGATGGGTTTAATTGCCACACTGACCCACTACTATTAGAGAGCGAACCCCAGCGAAACACACAGACAAACAGCTCTTACTCACACACTAAATACTTTAGCCCATCAAGTGTACTGCTTCTGTCTGAGGACAGTGATCTCAGTTTTTAAACACATCAATGCACACCCTGCTCAGAGAGAGAAAACATATTAAGAAACACATACCCATGAGCACACACACACACATACACACACTTGTCCACTCACTTACTCTCTCTGTCACACCGGGTGACTAATCTCACCACAAATAGCTTGAATAACACCCACCGCGTGGTGTTAAATTGGTAGTAAAGTGTGTGCGCGCATGTGTGTCCTTTGTGCGAGTCAATAACTGTGGATCTGGCTAATGCCAGTCCTAAATGGTGTCTCTAATTACTTGGCCTAGAGATGGCTTTTAGCTAAATCACATGCTTTCTGAAGAGCCTGTATCAACAGAGACAAGGGCCTGAACAATTACACTAGTCCTCTTCCATCGGCAGCGTCGTGTGGCTTTACCCATCAGCCCCTGGCTCGCCGACGCTCCCTCATTAGCTGCTCTCCTGGACTAGGATGTTTTCCCCTGTGTCTCTGCAGCCACACATGGCTACAGAGAGGCCTGTCGTGGAGAGAGCTTACTTATGTTAATGTTTTCACTGGCTGTAGGAGAGAGAGAGAGAAAGGGAGAGAGAGTTATGGATAAACAGAAGCAGAAGATGAGTACAGAGTGGACTGTTGGTTTTAATTGATACTGGAGAGGTGTAACATGATTGCTCTGTAGAGGACACTGGAGCGCCGCTGCGCTCACTAACGCACACACACATACTCAAACTGAGTGCTGTGGGTACAGCTCTCATGTTTAATGTAATGTGATAATACAGAACACTTTGACTTGGATTCATAACCTCCCTGCAATATTTGATCAGCTGTTTTTATTGAACGGTGGCTGAGCAATGAAAAATCTCGCGCAAAATACCCAAGTCTCTGCAATATTTAGTGGTTTCTCTTTCCAGTATTTGGATTATTTCTGTCCGTGTGTATGTAAAAAATAATAATTACTGCTTTCGAACAGGTTTCTCAATAGTTTGATTTTTTAAATTATACATTATTATCAGTGTTGTTATTGTTAACTAAAACTATTAAAAACTTGTTAATTTTACTAAAGCTAAAACTGAAATAAAAATGTTATACAATTTATTTTTTCATTAAAAGCTATATAAAAACGTAAAATTGAAATTTGTTTACTGAAATTAAACAAATTAAAATGAAAACAAACTATAAATATAATAGCATATTCAAAATATTAATAAATACTATAACAGTATAGTACTAAATGATACTGATTAGTATTTTTAAGTAATAAAAACGAAATAAAATTATTATTATTAATCAAATAAAATCATATAGGTAAAAGAAAGAATAAAATTTAACAATAATAATATATAACATTTTTTAAAGGTAAAAAAACACTGGCTAAAGATTTTTTAGAATGGAATCTAGCATTTATCAAATGCTCAGTTTAACAACTTTTTAAAACTACAGTGAGACACTTTTTACCCAAGCCTGAGAGTGGCAAGAGAACATAGAAACATAGAAAAGAAGAGGATTCAAAGAGAGGGAGAGAGAGAGAGAAAAATAGGAGTGAAGGAGCTAAGTGGGGTTGGCTCTCTCAATAGTCAGCCTGCTCCACCCTATTAGCCTCCAACCATCCTCTTCATCCAACAGCACCATCCGTAACTCAATGCTGACTCCAAACACTATCCCCCTCTGAAAGATGCAGAGAGAAAAGGCGGGGGGCAGCCTCAGAGTGCGGGTGGCTCTGGCTCTTCAGTTAAAGAGCTTTGCAATCATTGTGCATATTTCATTTTGCACCATTTCCAAATCAACAGTCTCTCTCTGTTCTGAAGCCCATGTGGCAATCACGAGCAGTCCTCTTCACTGCAGTCTACTTCCACTGGAACAACATGCAGCAGTTCCACACATATCTGCTGTGTTCTTATTTTTTTTTAAATTGCTGTGTTTAAAATACGGCGTACAATTTTTGAGACCCTATAGCGACATCAAACCATCTGTCTACCATTGCAGATAAGTGTTAAAACAACACATTGGAATTCTGTAAGGGGCTTCTGGTGGTGCTAAATTTACATATTGCATCATTAAAGGTGCAGTAACCAATTTCTGAGAAACGCTGTTGATCAGACCGAGCACCACAACACTCTTGTAATAGGGGGCATGTCCACTCATGATGGGGGAGGAGAGAGAGTGAGCAAGAGGGAGAATTGAAGAAAGACTGTAGAAAGAGAGATGGCTGAGAGACATAACAAAAATAGAAAAGATCTGAGGAATATCACTGGACTGATCAGGCAAGAGCTTTAGGACCCGTGCTAATATTAGAAAAGCTTTCCAGCGCTGGAGAGACCCAAGAGGGAAGGCCTGAAATCAACACAGAGGTTGTGTTGTTTCTGCTCCATACGTGAGCAACATTGATTTTGCCATGTTTCACAAAACCATAGGCTGTTGTTGTAATATTAGCTATAGTAACAGTTTTGAGTGTCATTGTTTGTCTGGAACTAGGGTGCTGCTGGCAATTAACTCTTGCTTGCATATAGGTTACTCTTGGGTACTGATTAAATCTTCAATTTCATTTTTACGAAGCATTATTTTGCATTGCTTCAGCTATGATAAAGAGACATCCACTCTTGCATTGATGTTCGTACATTTTGGGGGCGGAGCAATGAAGGGAGGGGTGTGTTTGTTTGGGTTGATTTCAAATATCAATAGTGTTTCGCTTACTGCACCTTTAAAGGTGTCATTTCTGTGCCACAAGCAGCAATAAAAAGGACTGCCGAAATAGTGTTTTTTTTTTTGTTTCAAAGCAAGTTTCCAAACACTTCAACGACCCATCCGCATATCAATTGTAACAGCTTATTAGTGATAGTTTCACACCAAAGTCACACTTAATGACATATTGGGACCCTTAAACAAGCATAGTAATGTTTAGAAAGCACTACCATGTTTACACTTATGACTTGCTTATAGTTGCACATTAAACAAAGTATTTTAACATAAAAAAATTACACACTTCACCTGTAACATCGATGAAAAAAAACTAGAAAAGAAAAAGAGACAGAGAACATCTATTGAAAACCTGTGGGGTCTGCACTTTCAAGGAGGGGAATTCATAGGGGTCCGAGACAATGGCACCAGTCAACAACGGGGCTGCCCTCTCTCTCTCCATCTCTTCCTCTTTCTCTCTGCCTCTTCTCCTTCTCCCACACAAAAGCCAGCTGGTTGGATCACTCAGTGGAGAAATGAAAGAAGGACATGGCATTTTAATGGGAGGGCTAACAGACAAGAGGAGAAGGGAGAGTAAGAGAGAGGGAGAGTGATAGAGAGAGTGTGTGTGCAGAGCCTAGCCGTGCTGTTCCTGAGCCTTTTTATCTGAGTGATTGCCCCCAATTAGATCCGTGTTCGGGGTGGGTGAGAACACGCTGGGTTCAGGGAGGGGGTTTACAGTGATGAGTGCCCCGTCTCCTGCTCATTAACCTCAGTCAAACATAACCGCAACGCAAAAAGAACATCAAAAACAACACATTATTTGTTTAATTGTGGGTTTTAATTTTAGACACGTAAACAAGTGTAGAAACAGGCTAATTCTGTGTCCACTGATGGTCTAGAGGGCACGGTTAGATGCACGGATTTACATAGGTGTCCTGAATCAGTTTGCCATCAGGAAAGGGCACTGAGAGGAAACACAACTGCTTTCGTTTAGATCAGAGGTTCACAAACTTTTTATAAGCCTCCTCTGAATAATTTATAAACTTTGTTTTGCAGGAGTTCTGCCTCCTTAAGATGAATCACTGATATTGCACTGACATGCAAAGTAAAAATCGAATATATTCTGAAAGGTTGATATTATATTTATTCTGTTAGCAGAAGCTTTGGATGACACCGTTTGCTAAATGAATAAGGTAAATGCAATGTTCCGCAATTTAATTCAATTATATTACGTAAGGATTATTCAATTCAATTTGATGGAATTTTACTATTAATTAAATTGCGGAAATCTTAACAAAAGGCTTAAACAAATTTTGAGTGTACTTTGCATCTAAAATAAAATCTGTTTTATTTTATCATGAATAATTACATAAAACTATTACATAATAAATTTTTTTAATATATTGTTTATTTAATTTAGCATAATATTTTTAATCATGATCGAATGAAAACCACAATGTTTGTGAATCCTCATTTGGAAAACTAGATCAATATTTAGATCATTTAGATCAATATTATTTCTGTACTGTTCATAAAACTGTTACCAATGTTGTTTGCTATTCTTATGAAATCTAAAATGATAAAAAAAAATCTAATCTAAAATAACATAAATATTGCTTTACGTTAAAGAACTTAAATGAATAAAACTAAAACTGAAATAAAAAATAAATTAAAGGTAAATTGATTTTTTTTTTTTTTATCATAAAAATGACAAAAAAACATAAATACTATACTAAAATGTGTTAATATTTTATTAATTATTATAAATAATTAATAACAATATTAATAAATACTTTAATCGTATAAATAATACAAAAATAACAGTTACTAGCCTTCCAACCCACAGTGATAGAACATGAATAACTCCCGCTCTTCTTTCTTTTCTCTCATCCTCTGCCCTCTAATATCACAGCTGAGTGAAAGAATACAATCCCTCGCTCCAGTCCACTCTATCCTCATGTACCTCAGATGAGCTTACAGTAAGTCTCATCTACATCTACAGTCTTTCTCTACTTCTCATACTCCTAATTGAACTGCCAAGCACTGAGATTCCAGCAGACTTTCATTGAGCTGTAGGGAATACACTGTCATAGCCACACTGAGTTATAATACCAATTTGGATGGTTTGATATCACTTTATGTCTAAATTATTATGTAATAAATTGGTTCCATTACTCACGAGGCAATTGTGGGGCAGAAGGGAGGCAGGGAAGGGAGGTAAATCTTCATGGTCTCTCTTTCTTTCATATTAAATAACAGGAGAACCATCACTACAGCTGCCTTAATGCATATTAAGACCCACATACATTAACAGATTGTCACTGTCACTGTCACGCATACAAACGTTCAGTCTCTCTCTCACACACACACACACACACTCGCTTTCAATGCCATATTGACACAACAGGTGTGGAAGGGCAAGGGGGGAGAGAATAGTATTGCAATCCCTTGTCTCCACTGGCTTAGACATTGCAGAGAGAGAATGGAGGAGGAAGCCAGCATCCATAAATCGCCATGAACGTGTAAATGCCACTGCTGTGCATTCCAGCAGGAGAACAGGAGTCCAAACTGCTACAAGTTCCTTTCTCTCTTTGCTGCTGTTGTTTTAGTACTGCTCTCCCACACACACAACTCTGGCTGTGTACAATGATAAATTGTGCACTGTAAAATAACAAGTACAAATAAACGTAAATTAACGTAAATGTAATATTAAGATTTAAAATAAATATCAGTATAGCCAAAATTTTGTAATTAAGTTTAATATGCAGCATGAACTAATAACATAGCAATTAATACATTTAAATATAAAATAGTAATTGAACAAGTAATTCGGACAAAGGATAAGACTAAATGTGCCAAAAAAGCTTTTCCTTCTCTCCCTTTGAACCCATTTAAAACAAGTATTTTGATATGACGAAGTAGTAGTGAGGGTTTTGCTATCATTAGCGATTTGAACGATCCTTATTTTTGAGGACACACTCCCTCCGTGCCACAAGCTGAGAGACAGAGAAAAGCGTAGTAATATGACAGCGTGTTTCCACTCACAATAGCCAAAGGGTAGAGCCTTCACAATTACTCCCTTACACCCCACAGTTAAACAGAGAGAAAGTTTACATTATCATCAGAGTTGCTGGATTCATGTTTATGTTTAAATAACCACTGTAATTATTTGCTTGGACAATACAGTTACTTACACAGTTCACTGCTTCAACTTGTTTGAGTGAGACAAATTGAGTGTGTGGGAGAGAAATTGAACATGAAAACAAGAGATGTTTTTCCTTATTTCGCGTGTGTCATGACATTCTTTGTCATCTCCGAGGCAAGAAGCTACAGATCAAAACAGAAAAACACAGAACAAAGCCTTAAATCCAAACCCTGAATTATGCAATATTTATTGCCACTGGAAATGCTTTTGGAAATATGCCCCTGATTTTTCACAGACAGCATTTCAAAACATGTTGTAACTCTGGAGTGCATTTCCTCAGACTGTAGCCTCCCATTGCTTTATCATGTGCTACCCAGACTTGGTATTACACGGCAAACTGACCCACATCTGTAAACAAAGAAAGGCCAGAATCAACAATATCTTTTCCTAGAATATTTTGCAGACAACACCAACAACATTAACCAATGCTCACCTTTCTTTGATGGCCATTTTACCAAAAACAAGGCACTGTGTTCACAGCAAAAGCATTGAAAATACCCCTTTCCACAAAATTTCCAATTGGCAAAAAAAGATAATTATTTAATTAAAATAATAATAGTATTTTCTAACAAGATTAGAAAATACAAAATTCTAAATATATGTGATTAAAATTTCATTTTGAAAGAACTTTGAAGAAGCTTTGTTTTCAGCTTGCATCAATCTGAATTTATAATTGACACTATGTACTTTAACGCTAGTGGTGTAACAATATATCGTGTGTCACAATATATTGCAATAAAAAATGCAACAATATGTATCGTGGACAGTGACAATATATATTGTGTATAGTTCACCCAAAATGAAAATGACTGTGTGAGAAAAAATTCAAGTTTACAGAGTTTTAGTGTCAGTACTACATTAAACTACTATATATAATGTTGAATATAATGTATAATAATGCAATAGGGGAATATTTGTGGGTCCTTATAATGCCAAATGTCTTATGTTACCAGTAAAAAGTGGCGTACATTATTTAAAATATATCTAGTCAGTGACAGAGTGCAAGCATATTCGTCTAAAATAATTCTGTATTTTCAGCTTCAGAATCATGAATATTTTTATTCAGGTGTCACCACTGTCTTGTGCATTGGGTTACCAACACCACGTCCAAGCCTATTCATTTCCACCCCCAATGTAATACCAAATTTAGCATTTTAATCAACAGTAAAAAAAAATTGTTAACCTTTTACCATATGTTTTTTGAGTATCGCAATAATTTTGTATCGTGATATGTATCGAATCGTGACATGAGGGTATTGTTACACCCCTATTTAACACACAATCCTGGTGCGAGCAATTAATCAGTCTACATAATTATTATTATTTTATAAATGTTATTAAGATATTTTAAAGAAAATTGGGGGTTAAAACATTAGACCCCACTGACTTTTACTGCATGGACAAAAAATACAAATGATACCAATTAAAAAAAAAAAAAACTTGAAAAATGTAACACTTTATTTTAAGGTGACAGTTACACATTACTACTATAGTAATAACAGTTAATTATGCATAATTACATGTAACTAACCCTAAATCAAACCCTAATCCTAACCGTAACTCTATAGTAAGTACATGTAGTTAAATAATATTACTCAGTACTTATTTGATGAGTACAATGTAACTACATCACTTGTGTAACCAAAAAGCCATACAGGTTTGGAACAGCATGAGTAATTAATGACAGAATCTTCTCTCTCTTCTATCTCTTCCGTCTTTTAGGAATACTGAGAAGGATTCTTAAAGGATTCAGAATTAACTTTTAATCAAAGTTGAGAGTGTATAGTGTTTAAATGAGTCTGTGCAAACACACACATACAAACACCATGAGCCATGTTCTTGAATTGGGTCTGCCAGCTTTCCCTTAAACCCCGCCTCCCCCCCACATCAAAGGCCATCAATCTCTCCCAGTACAGAGGGAAAGCCAAATATTTAGAGAAGGCCCAAGCCCCCATAAATCTGTTGTGGGAGAGAGCGGGGAGAACACGATATACCCCTAACACACACACCTAGCTCCCCATCCCAGCGCTCTCCTCACCTCCATCAGCCAGAGGAAGCAGAGGAAGACAGAAGGAATCTGAAAAAGCTGTGCCCAAGTTGAAAGGTGCACGGGGAGTCTTAAATTAGGTAGAGAAGTATATAGTGCCCCCTACCTTTTAATATACACATGCATAAAGGCAGACGTATACTGAGACACAAACACACACTAAAAATCCATAACTACCGCTTTAAATCACTGCTACGGCTCACATACTAACGCAAATGCAATCCCCTAAACACAATACACACACTTGAAATCCAGCAACTTTCCCCTCTGCCTTTGATTTACAATAACAAGGCTTGGTTCCACTCAAGTAGACTGGCAAATATTCTAGACTATTTATTCCCCCTTTCATTGGAAAACAATATGGTGTTTTGTGTAATAAAGAAAGGAATGCTGTACTGACAGGTCAGAGGTCACATTAGGAGTAAATTGAGGGCAGATGAGGCCTAGCAGAGAGTTTCGTTTGTGAATGGAGCCTTGCGAAGGAGAGTAGACAAGATGCAGAGATGTTTGGCTTGGTCTGAGTGCAGAATAAGGAACCAGCCGTAAGAGCTGGAGGGCTCTTAGCACTGCTGAGCTAAATGACATGAGTTTATCCATCTTATGGCTGACCACTTCAATGAGAGCATGCCTATTGTACCTGAGAAACTATTTACCAGTGCATTGATAACACACACACGGTCACACATACTCATATACAGACTCTCATCATCCACTTCGTTCTTATACACACACACACATACAGGGGACAGTCCTCAGCTGTCTGGCTGACAGGGAACAAGCAGGGATTATGCTGTCCCTCTCTCTCTCTTTCCACGTCCTTAAGAGATCTCAGTGTGTCCTATAGGGGCAGACAGGAAGATTGATCCCATGGAAAGAACACAATAACCCCCAGCCCTGACAGACACCCGGATCAACTACGACTTTCTTCGGGGACCCTGCTGGGATAGAGAGCCACCTCAGCCCATTCAGAGAGCAACCCTAACACTGCAGCCCAGGGCTACTGCACCACTCAGATCACAAAGTCTGTATAGGGAGCTCCTTAGGTAGGGGGACAATATAAATTGCCAAATGTTTATTAATTTTAAATATTTATAAAAATGTGTTAAAACTGCCCACCATTCATTTATTTTAAAATAATATATACATATAAATATACAAGTATATATAGGTTACGTTTTATTGGATTTAATATGTCTGGTTCAGCTGTTTATGAATAATTCTATTGGTCACATCCTAATAAAATTTAATGATCTAGGGGGCTCAAAGATCCTTCTAATGGACTACAATACAAGAGATAATATATAATAACAATATAATAACCATATATAATAATAATATAATCATATGAATAAAATAATAGTATATACACTGATCAGGCATAACATTATGACAGGTGAAGTGAATAACACTGACTGTCTCTTCATCACGGCACCTGTTAGGGGGTGGGACATATTAGGCAGCAAGTGAATATTTTGTCCTCAAAGTTGATGTGTTAAAAGCAGGAAAAATGGGCAAGTGTAAGGATTTGAGAGAGTTTGACAAGGGCCAAATTGTGATGGCTAGACGACTGGGTCAGAGCATCTCCAAAACTGCAGCTTTTGTGGGGTGTTCCCGGTCTGCAGTGGTCAGTATCTATCAAAAGTGGTTCAAGGAACAGTGGTGAACCGGTGACAGGGTCACGGGGGCGGCCAAGGCTCATTGATGCACCAGGGGAGCGAAGGCTGGCCCGTGTGGTCCAATCAAACAGACGAGCTACTGTAGCTCAAATTGCTCAAGAAGTTAATGCTGGTTCTGATAGAAAGGTGTCAGAATACACAGTGCATCGCAGTTTGTTGCGTATGGGGCTGCATAGCCACAGACCAGTCAGGGTGACCATGCTGACCCCTGTCCACCGCCGAAAGAGCCAACAGTGGGCACATGAGCATCAGAACTGGACCACGGAGCAATGGAAGAAGGTAGCCTGGTCTGATGAATCACGTTTTCTTTTACATCACGTGGATGGCCGGGTGCGTGTGGTTGTTTACCTGAGGAACACATGGCACCAGGATGCACTATGGGAAGAAGGCAAGCTGGCAGAGGCATTGTGATGCTTTAGGCAATGTTCTGCTGGGAAACCTTGGGTCCTGCCATCCATGTGGATGTTACTTTGACACGTACCACCTACCTAAGCATTGTTGCAGACCATGTACACCCTTTCATTGAAACAGCAGGATAATGCGCCCTGCCACAAAGCAAAAATGGTTCAGGAATGGTTTGAGGAGCACAACAACGAGTTTGAGGTGTTGACTTGGCCTTTAAATCCCCCAGATCTAAATCTAATCAAGCATCTGTGGGATGTGATGAACAAACAAGTCCGATCCATGGAGATACCACAGCACACCTTTAGGGGTCTAGCGGAGTCCATGCTTCGACGGGTCAGGGCTGTTTTGGCAGCAAAAGGGGGGCCAACACAATATTAGGAACTAATCATAATGTTCATAATCATATGAACATAATGGTCATAATGTTATGCCTGATCGGTATATATATATTTATTAACTATAAACATTACATTTCATTTCATAATATAATTTATATAATATAATATAATATAATATAATATAATATAATATAATATAATATAATATAATATAATATAAATAATATAATATAATATAATATAATATAATATAATATAATATAATATAATATAATAATGTATCATATCCAGAAACTTACTGTTATTATTGGTGGGGATGGGGGCAATGCAGTCCAATTATGTGTGGGACACCCATTTGGTCAGCAGTTGCCCTGGTTTAGCCTCTGCCTGAGCATCGAGGAAAGGGCAAATTAAGGTGCTCCTGTCATCTCGCGGCGTCAGTTTGTTGGTATTCTTGGCTGTCGTGCCCAGTGAAATGTCACCTCTCTAAAGGCCTCCATCTATTTTGTGTATAAATGTCAATAATGAGTTATACAACCACAATATGGCAGAGGATTCTTTGCACAGGGGTTTTGTAACCTTTTTTCAATGCTGCGACTTTACTTTAAAAAATTCGGGTATGTCTTCAATGTTCCCTCAGAGCAGCTTTTCCCCCCTCTGTTATTTAACTAACCGCCTCTCCTGTGTTTCTTTTCTGTGTTTATTCTTACAGCATTAATTCCACCTTTCCTCCCTCTCTCTCTCTCTCTCTCTCTCTCTCTGTTTCCCTGTTCCTGTGTGGGCTGTGCAGAGAGAGCTCCCTTGTCTCAGTGTTTGACACGCGTCTTCCTGTGTGGCTGCCAGGACCGCTAGGGACAGGAGAGGAACAAAGCTGTCCAGAGGACTGCCCGTTTCAATTACACACCTAGGCCACAAAGAAAACTCAGACCGTCTGCACTCACAGGCACAGTGGCCTGCACCTCAAAACCTTGAATGAAGATGTTTTCGTCTGGACATTGGGATTTATGTTTATATTTATGGACATTGGTGTTTATTCAGCCACTTATGAATAATTCTACAGGTTACATCCTAATAAAATGTAAAAATCTAGTGGGTTTGAAGATCCTTCTAATGGACTACAACACAATTTAAAAAGATAATCAACCCAACAAAAAAAATTCTGATAAAAAGAATAATATTTATTTATATTTATTTATATATTTAGTCATTTAATCCAAATGTCATTCCAAATCCACCCCCCCCCCCCAAAAAAAAAAAATCACAGTTTCCACAAAAACATTAAGCATAATGTTCATGATTATAGAAATAACTGTTTTTTGAGCATAAATTCAGCATATTAGAATTATTTAGTAATTTAGAAGTTATGGCTGCTGAAAAATCACCTTTGCATCACAAGAATATTACATTTTAAAATATATTTAAAATAGAAAACAGTTATTTTAAATTGTTATAGTATTTCACAATATTACTGTTTTTACTGTCATTTTGAATAAATAAATGCAGCCTTGGTGAGACTTCTTTCAAGTCACTTTGGATAAAATTGCCTGCCAAATAAATAAATGTAAAAGAACAAACTAAAAAATTAAAACAAAAGCAATTATTGTGCTTTTTTCTAGGCCTAGGCATGACAGAGTCTGAGAGCCTAAAACCCCCTTAACTGTAAAAATCACTGTAACACACGGACACGGCCTGAAGTGGCTTACTGCATTTATAAAACAGCAGCAAAAGCAATATGATAATATGTCACATATCATTCCTCTTACTCCTCCCCTCTCTTCACCTCACCCCTCTTGTGAAGCCAACAGCCCCCTCCACTGGGCCACTGAGGGTCTCTGGTCACATAATTACTCCTTGCTGATCCTAATAGCACATCACAGACACCGCCACTTCAGCCACCCTCCGTTCAGAAGCACCCGGTCGGAGACGTTCGTTACCCCTGTGACCCCCCACTCTAGCACCCGCAGAGGGACCCCCAACATCTTCTACCCCCAACACCCAAGCGCTGGCCCCCTTCCACATGCATTGTCCCCTGGGGTTTAATTGGAGCGATGTTCCCTATTGTGCTCGCACTCAATAGTAGTGGAGAAGCCCATTGTAGGAGTGAATGAGGCCAGGAGTGTTCATTAGGTCCCGCGGCTGAATGGGTCTATCTGGGGGTGAGGACCACAACACAGAGCGTCCTGGACCTCCGTGGAGGGTGAAACCACCGTCGGTCTGACATATACTGACGCTTGGCCTCATGAAAGGTCTGCGACTGCAGGTTCATTTGTTATGGGGCTTTTGTAGCTCTGAGATAGATGAATCATAGAAAGAAAGAGAAAAAGAGAGGCCTGGATGCCCAACCATACCTGAGGGATCTAGTGCTGCAGTAAAGGAGGTGAATAATGTCCTGCAATATCGAGAGAACAATCTGACAACATTCAAATACTTCAAGTGTGTGCAAACTTGTGAAGGTCTAGTGAAGGTGAAATGTGAACTATATAGAGATGTTCTTTTGAACTTTCTATTAATCAAAGAATTCTAAAAGAAAATGTATCACTGTTTTCTGTTTTCTTGAGCACCAAATCAGCATATTAGGATAATTTCTGAAGGATCATGTGACATTGAAGACTGGAGTAATGATGCTGAAAATTCAGATTTGCCATCAGTGGAATAAATTACATTTTTAAATATATTAAAATAGAAACAGTTATATTACTTTGGAATAATATTTCACAATATTATTAGTTTTACTGTATTTCAGATCAAATAAATGCAGCCTAGGCTGAGCATAAGAGACCTATTTCAAAATCTTAACGACATCAAACTTTGTAATGGTAATATATATAATACTTTATTTGGCCAAAAAAAAGTTGCTGTTTGGATTTAAACGAGTCTATGATTGGATCATTATTGCAGAGATTATTATGTTTCTAGCATGTTATTTGGCAACAGTTCTTCTAACCCTAATTGAAGGAGTAGCTCTCAGGATTCATCAGGCTCAAATTGTGAAAGAATGTGCGGGAGGGAGCATGAAGAATCATTTTCACACATGTATTGGCACTTCTGAGTCCTTAAATTCACTGAAAGTCTCTGGGATGTGCTGGAGTAGACTTTACAGAGTGCTCGACTCTTGCATTGTCAATACAATGACAATGTTACATTGTCATCCTGGAATATGTAAAAAAGTCTGCACACTCTACCAAAGAAGAAGCCTTCAAATGCGAGATAAAATCAATCCTGTACTAAAAAAAATTTTACTTATATATACACATATACAGGAGACAAATAAACAAGGCGGTCATCACTACAGTGTCTTGTCTGATTTCTCTTGGGGGACAGCAACAGCTGGGCATTTCCGCACCTCTGCAGACAGCAGCTGACACTGTGCCTTTCACCTGGCATAATGCCAGTTCCTTCAGCAGAGTCACGGTGCATCGTCCAGGACAGAGTAATTCAATTCAGATAATCAGATTAAACTTGCTATAAAAAAACTGAAGTATGCTTATCAACCTTTTTAGTGTAACAACAATCCAATGTGTTTATAGGTGTCATTTTTGCATTTACAGGAGAGTGTATACTGTAAAAGTCTGCGAGATTGTCTCACCAATATTGAGCTTTAAACATTAAGCCTGCAACACAGGTTAGTTAAACCTGTCCTGTAACATGTCATATACAATGAATCATTTACTCACCCTCCTGACAAACAACCTCGCCATGCTAGTTGTGGTCTAAAGCTAAACAGTGTATGGGTCTAACTTTGGTGACCCAGAACGTAAACTGAGCCTCTTAGGTAAACTTACTAAGCTTCCTGCACCCAGACTGCACTGACTCGAGCCCTGCCAGTCTCCGCCTGTCCTGTCACTGGAGCCACAGTCATGGAGCTGTCCTGACAAACACCAGCCCTCACCCCGACCAGCGCTCGTCACGTCACCCCTCATAGCCCTGCTATTGAAGTTCAGGCTGCTCTAAGAGGACTTTCTCTCTCACACACACGCACTCAAATCCGATGGTTACAGGCTGGAAAACAAAGTCAATGCCAGAGGTCATGCAAATGAACATACACATAAGTGGGGCTAAAATTTTATGTTAATCTGACATCATAAGTAGTGTGTGTGGGCACCGTCTTATTCTTTAAATACACAAACATAGTGTCTACCAGGCACTTTCCACGAATAGGGTACAAAATAGCATCTGAAACTCACAAAAAAAAAATTAGAATAACAATATTTTTCTTTTTTCATGAAATGGTCAGTGGAAGAAAATGCTGATCATCAACCTCAGGATGATTTTATTTTCTATTCATTTTATATAAGGACTGCAATTTGTAGTATTTTTGGAGCATATCTAACGCAATTTAAAATCCTGATTTGTGGCATTTTGTAATTTTCAAGCAATAAATATTTATAAAAATAGACCATTCGTAAGATTCAGTAGTACCTATTTGGGGACAAAATTAAATATCAATTCAACATGTTTTAATATGAAATCACTGTTTTAATATGAAATCACTGTTGTTAAGGGCAATAAAAACATTTCATGCATTTAACTAATTGTCAACTAACAAAACTAATGCTAATTAAATTTTACGATGATAATGTTTTACCTGACATATCTAACAGATCTCACAATAAAAAAGTGTGATTGTTGGCTATAAAGAAAAAAAGTACTGTGTTCATGAAAAGCGCCACTACCCACCACTCAAAGCACACACAATGATTTATACTTATGTCTCTCACGCAGAGCAAACTTTCCTTCTTTCTGTCAGTGTTTATTTGACTCTATGTATGGAGTAGCCCACACTAGTACATACATTTAGTCCAAAGTGACTTACAAAAAAGGAACAAAAGCAATTGTAATATACAATGCCATTAGTCAACTAGATTAGGAAGCAAACTTCATCCCACAAACATAAGGCACACACTAACATACATACTCGACATATCCACCTTAGTACAATCCCACTGAAGCCCTATGAAAACACATTCTCATACACAGTCACACCAGGTCTGGATCAAATGGTATATGGGACAGTGCTTCAACAATTGCCATTTGTATTTTGTGTGTCCCCTTTCTATGTTTTGTCCTTTCCTGTTTAGCCTGGGCGTCTGCTGGGCGTCTGTGGGCAGTAAACAAAAGAGGGCTACGTAACCACTGTGGCACGCTTAGAGAGATGGGATGGTTTTCATTTTGGTAGAAAACACAAGGCTAATCAGACACTTCCACTAAAAAAGTAAAGAATTTGACAAACTCTGCATCTCACCATGACCTTAAATTCTCTGTCTTACTCTGACAAAATTATTAATTATTAATATTCAAAATAGTCCTGAAATGTATCTTAAAAATGTTAAAAAGTAATGTATTCACTCTCTGCAAATGTATTTCAATCTCTAAAGATCCTCTGAGAGAAGTAAAGCCAAGTGCGTCTAAATACCAAATGGATGTAAAATGTAAAAAAAAAAAAAAAAAAAAAAAGTAAACATTTTTGTTACTCTGAAATAATCAATGGTCATTATTATATTATTAAGAAGAAGAAGAAAAAGGTAAAGAATAATTTTAATAAGGAAAAAACTACATAGTTAATTGAATAACTATAAATAAATTATTATTGTTGAATAAACTGAAGTGCAAAGTCACTGATGTTTGATGTTTGCACACAGGTTTTAAGTATGCATGGTGAATGAAACCTATTGTGTTTTAAAAAGAGAAAAAAATACATTTAAAAAAACAGCTCTGTGATATTTCTTTTCTTGACTTGTTTTGGACCAAATCAGTATTTCTAACTCCTGCTTCTGTCTTTGCTCTTTAATTTACTTCCCTTTTAAACTCTTCTGCTCTTTCAACTAAAGTCTGCCACCCTCTAAAAAGTCAAACACTAGAGTAAAACCCTAGAGCGCCTTTTTCACAGAATCTCTCAATTGCCATCCACCCCCTCCCCACTCCAACAGTTTGATCTTCTGAGAGTCACGATCTTCACGTTAACAGTGACATCTGTGATTAGAAACCGTGTATCTGCCCACCCATGTGCTGCACATCACACAGAACAAGCTGTCGAAGATGTAAAGACATCACGTTCTGCCAAAAGCATGTACGAACGTCACCGTGTGACCCCGAGATCTGGCTGACAGAGCCGTCCTGGGATCACATGTTGGGGTGTGGGTTTTAATAGGCAGCCAGGCTGCATAAAACTCACTGCTTTGTTTGTTTTGCAGCCTTCGTACTGTAAAATCCAAAAGCGATTCTTAGCACCGCCCTTTTCCATTGAGTAGTATCTGCAGAACAAATGTTCCCCACACTGGAGCTGTTACTAACCACACGGTGGAGGAGAATGAGGGAGAGAGTGTGTGCTTGTGTGGTGCTGAAACGGACTGATGTCTGAACGCACACAAACACACACACACAAACACACACACACACACAGTAAGGCAGGGCCCGAGGGCCGTGGGGTGTGTGTAAATGAGCATTATCCTCTCTGCAGCCCCTCACATCCTGACTCACGCCACATCACAGAACCAGACCCAGCCAGTCCACGCTCATCCAGCCATACATCTGTCCCAGAGCACTGAGGGGACTGAAAAAGACAAACAGAGTGGAGAGCATAAGAGAGAAGCAGACGCAGTGGCCGCACGGCAGCATGCCGGATAAAAAGAGGAAAAGGAGTGATAGAGGAAGGATGGTTAGAGCAAAATGGATACAAAGAAAGAAAGTAATAGGGGAGTCCAGCTGTGTCCCATTAGAGGTGGAGCACAGGAGGTGGTTGGGGTTGGCAGGGGGCAGTGTCCAGGAAGTGCTAAGAGGGACATACAGCGGTCTGGACAAGGGTTTTATTAGACAAACTGCCCTCTGTCTTTCTCTTTCGTTCTCTCTCTCTCTCTCTCTCGCTACGCCCTTGGGCCTTGCAAGGGCTACACCAGTAGAAAACTATTAGAGCTGTGGAACTGAGGCCGGACCACCCAGAGACACACATATTATAATGGCTACCAGGAGGAAGTCCTGCCATCAGGGCTGCAGCTGGAGAGAAAAGAGACTGAGACTGAAAGAGAATGTGGATGAGGCAGACGGAGAAAGACGTATAGATAAAAGAATAAAAGAGGCGAACCGCTGAGGTTTTGCCACTTGTGAACAAGGCTCTCCTTTGATTTTTTTTTTTTTTTGCTGTCTGTCGCATTCACATCAAGCCTTCCCCTGCTGCCTTTGCTAATCTTGGTTTTGCACACACTGTCGCTGAGTAGATGCAGGTTGAAATAGCTTGCATGCTTGCGTCACAAGCCACGGCGGAGAAAATGCGCGCGGAATCTGAGAGCTTCGAGAAATGCGCACGCGCGCCTCAGTGAATGGACCCTCCCGCCTGTTTTCTGACGGTTATTGTCTGCAGCCCGAGGGGTAAAATACATATTCAAGACGAATCATTTCTCTGGTATGCCGGTATATTAGCATATTCATCACCATCGCCTTAGGTAACGTAACCAAAATTTTTAATAACGGTATCTCGCTTTAAAAAGTAACTGAACCGCGACAAGCATATGTGGAGAATTTGACACAGCCACCCTGCGTGTTAACATTCCAGAGCAGGATGTGTATACCGGTAATGAGCCTTGGCTCGGACTTCTGAGATCCTTTCTTCAATTGTCTTTGATCTTCTCCATCTGAGTTGTATATTGTACCGTCCAAACATGCGTACCGTCGCTGTCTGCAAACCACAAGAATGTTTGGCTAAATAACGTGATTCCTCGGCGGGAGTCATGGAAGAAAAGTATAGCCAAGGTGAGGGCGGAAATTTGTTCTCAAGGTCAAGTTAGAGATGAGAAAGACGATAGATGTTTGGGCGGGACTCATTTGTTACCATAGTAGACTGTTACCTCAGTAGACTCTGTTACCTCATCCAAATATAACAGACAAGGGTGGATCCGGTTTAAGTCTAGCCTTTGACTATACTGGCTGAAAAACTGTTTATATGAAAAATAACAATAAAAAACAATAATTTATAAAAAATTTCAAGTTCTATAAATTAACCCTAATGTATCACGAATTAACAAATTAACAAGGAACAATGGTATATATTTAATTGAATATAAACCATTATGTTGTTAAGCATTAGAGAAAATAAATACATGTAACGTGCCATAATCTTAAATAATCATGGGAAAAAAGTAAATCTAAGCAAAAATAATAATATTTGAGAAGGGTTGCAATACTAGACATTATAGGAGTTATTAAATAATAAAAAAGAACTGATACGTAATATGATGGACTCTAAAAATCTGGTTACTGTAGATTTTATCCTGTATAAAAGCAATTTATGAAGATTACGGAGGCATAACCGTTTTAATTATTTTATTTTATAGTTGACTTTCTAGTGGTTACGTGGTTTAAAAGAGCAAAAGCATGTAGAATATTTTAATTTTTTAAATCTTAAAAAGTGTTAAATTTCAAGGAAAGAGCAACACAGCGCACCATTCAAAAATGCATCCTTCACCCTAGTCTCGGAGTTCACTTCAAAAAGTGAAGCTTATTCATTCGCAGGTAATTATTAAACCACCAAAAGCTGTCCAACACAAAGATTTACGGAGAGGGTGTCCCTGCCAGAAGGTAAAGTGTTGGGAGGGTTTATTCTCCCTCTGGCCACATTGTCACACTCGCGTGGTTGGTCTCTCGCTTCAACCTCATCCTGTCCGATTTAATGTTATAGGCTCCCTGACAGAGCTCAGGTCGGAAGATTTAATACTTAAGCTATTCAATCATTAAGGTGTTTTATACATCTAGCCTCGGCCTTCTCGCTCCCTCGTAAAAAATAATATTTGTCTTTCCAACTGTACTGTGAACCACAAAGTCCTTATATTTTATTTTCATCTGTGCTGTAAAACCTTGTTCTTGCCCTCAGACCTACCCGGCTATGGGCAATTACCTTGTTCTGTAACTGTACTGTGGTGTGTGTGATCATGTATGTGTGTCTGAAGATGTATGAGCTGAGCTGTGGGGAAGCCACACTCTGGGCAGGAGGTCAAGGCTACTTGAGATTGCGAGAGTGTGTAATATGTGCTTTAACTTTCCTTGGCCTGGCACATGAATGCACGCACACACCATGTTTTCCAGGCCTGAGATGTTACTGCTTCTGTGGTGGTAACGAAAAGACAAGATGTAAATGAAGTGTGAGAAGAAGTCGTACAGAGTGGACAAGTGTAGAATAAGAGGTAGAATGAGGTCAATTTAAAGAGAATACACCCATGACCGGGTTTCATCACTGAAGAGCCAAACGTAGAGAAACCCAAAGTCAAACAACATTTCTCATGCTGGTTCTTCAACAGTCTCTCCATCAGTTTTATCTGTAGAAACTCCACTGTGACTGTCCAGACATTTAACATCACTGTGTTCTTGAGTGCTGTGTCAAGTCAGCTAATATTATTGCTGCCTCATTAGCTAATCAAAGCGCTAACTTATGAGATGAGCTGAGTGATCCTGTTAGCATTGTGAAGAGGCATCTTCAGGGCTGACATTTTTCTCTTCTAAAGGCTCGTTAGAGGATAACGATCTGCTCATTAGAAGTGTAAGTAGCTGGCTTGAATATGAGGAACTCTCCAGAGAGGCTGCTCAGAGCTATGGCTATGTTCGGAATAGCATACTAGCATACTACACAAAACTATGTTTGCAAATTTTCCGTATAAATGAAATACCTGTATATACTACTACATTTGCCAAAATGTGCAATAGTAAAGCATACTAGAGGAATACTATATCCCATAATGCAACACACTTTAACTTCCATTTCTAATGTGATGAATGACCCAGAAGCAATATTAATGCTGATTAGTATTATTAATATTTAGCTTTTTTTTTCTTGACATCATTTTCTGGATGAAAAAAAAAAAAAATTTTTACATAAAATTCGAATAAGACTGCATTATCTGAGACAGGTTTGTATACACGTATACACACACACACACACACACACATACATATAGGCCTATATATATAAATAAATATAATACATATAAATATAATAATACATATACATATATATTTTATAAACAAAAACCTTTATGTTAGATGCGATTTGACAGCACTAATATATATATATATATATATATATATATATATATATATATATATATATATATATATATAGAAAGAGAGAGAGAGAGTGAGAGAGAGAGAGAGAGAGAGAGAGAGAGAGAAAGTATAAATAAATAAAAACAATAACTAATCAGTTTCAACTGATAAACTCTAGAAGTCTGATTAAATCCTTAATATAATAATGATTTAACTACATATCAGTTTTATAAATCCATTTTTACCAGGTGGCTATGCTATTTTTTCCAGAATTAGAGTACATTAGAATCTTCCGTAATTTACTAAAGATTGGAGTTTTTTTCCCAAGGCTTTTCATAGCCCTCAGAACAAATAATATAAGCTGCTTGTTTTATATGTTTTAGTGTGTTTGTTTGGCTAGTGTGAGTTTCATGACCATGTCATCACATCAGAATACAGAAAATTGAGCATCCATTTGACCAACTTCGAATTAAACATTAACTCCTGTTCTCTTGTTAAAGCTGCTAGCACGTCACTCTGGAGGTTGTAAATACCTGCTCATATTCTCTTCCCCACCTCTCTGTGCAAAGCTTTAGTAATGAGGTCCACCAGGTGGCTCAATACGTACATGTGATGTATGTGCAATTTGACAATAGATAATCCTGACCGCTGACACCATCAAAACTCCTTAAACACATTCTTGTAACAGTATACAACAACCATTCATCACATGCGATTTCCACAACTACTAGAATAAAAACATCTGTTCATCATTTGAACAGGATCCACTGAAGATATTTTGCCTGGATTAAATGCAGATTAATCAGATTGTCGGGTCTGTTATTATTCCTCTGATTATATTTTTAGGGATTATCGTAGATCATGAGTAGAATGTCAATTTTTTGGCCATGGCAGTGTACACTCTCCATAGCAACAGTTTATATTTCCCTTCTTTGACATCATGAATGATTTTGTCACCTCTGTCCTTTCCATCCCATTAATAAGGCAAACATACTATGGCACAGCAAAGAGAAGATAACAGGAGCCTGAATTTTTCTCTCGAACCTCCTCCCAAAGAATGAAAATATTATCTTATGCTCATTTATGATTTGAGCTTTGACTTTGCAACTTGCCTTTAAGGTTTTGCTAGTGAGCCGGCCCCATGGACAATGAGAAGCAGCAGCTGAACTAAGTCAGGGAACAGAGAAATGACTGTGGGCATGGAAAAATTATGTATTCAGTATTAGCATTAGGTTACACAAATCAGCATTGTCAACACTTTTGCTATTCTTTTTTTTCCTTTCTAAATGGAGGAGCAGGAGTTGCACTGTAAACCCTAATGCTCAAAATACTTAATTGGTTTGAGTAGGATAAACTTAAACAAATTAGTTCAGTTATTAACTGTTATGCGTATTTATAACTTTCTTTTTCTTTTGAGTTCACAGCACTGACATATTTCAAGTACTGAACTGTTTCATTGTTTTGAGATGTATGAACTCATTTCATTTAGACTAACATAAGTTTAACTGAAACTGGGCTGGGATTTTTTATTTCCTAGCATGCTTTGCCCATGGCACTCGAAAAGCAGAGTAAATGCTCAAATTAAGTGTTATATATAAGTGAATATTTATGTTAAGACAACCTGTTAATTTTAAGTTAAATGTATAAATTAGTGTACTCAAATATTTAAAGACTATAAAAAAGTACAAAATATAAATCTTACTTAAACTTTGAGTTTCTTAACTTCTCATTCAACTTTTTTTGAGTTCTGACAACTTATTAGGGTTTACAGTGAAGTGTTAATTGCTATCGAAATGTATGAGTTAGCTAACTCAGTACCTGAAGTTAGGAGCAATTAACATGCATGAGTATACAAACTCAAAACTTGATAGTTCTGCTTACTTAAAATTGGGAACATCATAACTCAAAAAAAAATTTCAGATTCAGGTTTACAGTGTGACTCTACCCTCTGCCAAACCCATTTAACCTTCATAGCCCTCATTAAACAAATCTTTTATGGCCTACTCGTTTCTACATTGAGCTGGAGTCTAATACAGGACACTTGAGGTCAAATTCGGTGCAGGATATGGTCCTGTTCTTGATTCCACCCTTCTTCCCCATAATTTCTTATCCTTTCTGTCTTCTCTCTCCTGGATAAAAGCGCCAAAACAGACCAAAAAACCTCATGAGATCTGGCAGTGATAGAAAATAACACGCATTAGCAATTCTTTCATACTCTCACCATCATCTAAGATGAATGTTCTCTGTCTCTGAGGGTCTCTTTTTCTCTCATGTGCTTTCTTCCTCTCTGCCTACCATTATCCCGGTTTGTCTATTTTCCTACGCCGCGTTTGTTTTTCTGCAGCATTCCAGCGTTCCATTGCCGCATTAAAGCCGGATCGCTGAGTATAAATGGATTACATCATTGTTATTGAATAGATGTTGCTAATTCAAACGTGCTGTATGGATTTGTTTTTAGAAATCAAGTATAGTAAGTGTTCAGGGAAGAGCAAGGGCGCTGGACAGAAATAAGCAGAAAGAAAATGGAGAGAAAGCCACAAGAGCAAGCTAAAGAGAACCCATATAAACTTTTTTACGGTGAGTGTTAGGTTTGGAGGTACGGCCGAGCTTTGTGGCCGGCTGTGTTTGGGTTTCTCCCTATCTGCTGACAGCTTTCTCCGCTGGATCGAGGCAGGACGCTTCCCACAGCGCCATAGCCAATCATGCCAATCAGATTTGACATTTCAAGTGGGCCCTAGAGTCAGGCCGAGCAACAGACTGACCTGTGAGCAATACCACTCAGCAGATTTCAACACCCGCTCAGTTCCAAAACAGTGCTGTGCATCTCTAGGTTTGATATTGTCGAAGAGGACAAATTGAATTGGGCTTAAACTGAGCACTGGACAAGAAAAAACACAACATTATGTGTGCTTAGTGAATAGAACACTGAAATGCAGCAAATTGGCTCAAAGGGCTGTTGGGTATTTTGGGACGTGTTAAAGCACATGATTTTTTAAACATTTCCCTCAGACTACTGTTCTCTTGGGACCTCACAAAGTAAAAACCCAAACAGAGACAGCCAACTTAGGTTGCATAAATGTAAACATGGAGGCATGTATAAAACCGAGCAAAAGTGATCAAAATGAAGATAAAGCTGGAGTAAGAGAAATCTGAGAGTCCTGTGATTATGCCCATGAGATTTTCTACATTTACACACAGTTCTTTTGACCACCCAGCCCATCACGTCTACTGCCCTTCACCCAGCCCTGAGCATGAGCTAGAAAAAACTACACTGCCCACTTCCTCTACTTCCACTCAATCTATTCCTCCCACTTTCTCTGCCACTCCCAGTCATGTTATATCAGCTCGTAAAGGTGAGACTTTGAACCCCGCTCTCTTTCCCCTCCCCTGATTGCAGCTATGGGGTGTCTATTACGTGTCTGTTAAACATCAGGTAGAAGACGTATTCATTCAGGATTTCAGGAGAGAGGGGAATATATTTTGTCAAGTCAATTTTTTTGTATATGCACAGTCTTTTATGAAGGCTATTCAGTGTTTCCAACCTTACCAGTGGGTTACTGTTGTTGCAATGTGAACCTGCCACACGTCTTGAAGTCCTGCAAACCCTCAGAAGAGTGAGACTGCTGTTCTCTTGATGGTTAGGAGAGCTTGTTTCCTGACGCTGCTGTTGTGATCTGGCTTTGTCATTAACTGTCTGCTGTCAGAGGATTACAGTAATAGTACAGATTACCATTTCTCACAATCTAACCACACAAACCAAACCTTAGCACCTCTGGTGGGACTTGCTTTTTCTAATTTTCCCTCTCCATCCTCACTGTACCTCAGTGTCTGTTCCTCTCGTTCTTTGTCACTTCCTCCTTTCCTCTCTCTTTCTCTCTCTGGTGCAGATGTTGCAGCGGTAGCAATGGTCAGAGGTCACTTAGGGTTTGGGTTTCCTGAGCACAGCCTCCTGTAGAGCTCAGTCAGGGCACTTCCTTCAGCACAGCCCACTCACTGCAGCCTCCTCTGCAAAAATATTAGTCTTCAAGCAGCACAGGGGAAAAAGAAGAGCGAGGGAAAATATTATTTTTCTTTGCCAGCTTTGATGGTACAATCATGGCTTCACCTTAACATAGAAAAATCTCACACAAGCAACATATGTGTGGGTGAAAAACATGTCCAGGTCATACTTCACCTCAAAAAAAAAAAGATTGATATATATAATATATATACAGTAGCTTAAAGTCAATGTAATCTATTAAGGAACATTATCATAAAATGGTCAACACAATTGATTAACATCATTTTTATTTTTATAACAATTGAGCACATTTCCCACACATTCTAATTACCGTTGTGTCAGTGAGATTTCATGTCAGTGAGTTTCCATGTCAAGTCAATGATTTTTTTGTTAAAATCAGCATAAATAAAGTCAATACAACAAATACCACCACTATGTATAAATATAAATACTTAAATTAATTTAAAAAAATAATAATAACTCCTTCACATTTAGGTAATGACAATTATATTTTTAATCATTAAAATTTTAGGAGGAAATGTGCTTAATTGTTATGAATGTATTATAACAATGGAAAATCTTAAATGTCTTAGGCTTAATTTTCTTTATGCAGAATTTCGTTTATTATAATTGTCTTTTGATTTCGGGATGAAATCGGTGCCAGACATTTTCTTCACAGACTTTGAGAGATTCACCTGTATACAGTAGGAGTTTGAGACCACTAGTGAAATTGGTTATATTTTTTTATTTAAAAATTTGTATTCAGCATAATTGCCATACGAAAGGCTGAATCAAAAGATGCACATGCATTTGATAATCCCTAGGATTTGGGCATGTCCCCCTTTTGCATTAATATAATTTGCACTTATTAGTTAAAATTTCACAAATTTGCACATTTAATTGATGACCTATAAATAGTATACGCCTGTAATCATTTAAAATATTCAAAATCCTGAAACGTTCTGTTTCTTTCCAGATTTAATTTAGATTTTAAAACTTTTCAATGTAATCTCATAATTTTGGACCCTGCTTTTTTTATACAAATATATATATTCAACATTAAATGTGGGTGTTTGTGTACATGTTAGCAAGCAAAGCTTATGAGTTTGTGTATGTGTGTGTGTGCTAGCAATGGCCCGGCGGTCCGGCCTCAACGCTCTTTATAAACACATCAGTTGGGTTGACAGTGCACAGTAGGGGTGGACTGCAAGGCAGGGAACTGGGACACAGTCCTCATAAAAAATCACTTCTAATTTATTTCCTCCCAAATTGGAAAGTGCACGCTCACACCTGACTAAATCATCACGCGTCAACAGGAGACGGCCCCCCGCCGCACACAGGCGAAACCTGAGCTCAGCTTTGCTGCATGGTCTTGGGCCAGCCAAGCAGAAAAAACACACAAATGCACTGCACACCCTGTAATGGATTCTGCAGATGTGCCGGTCCAGATAGTCCTGTTCTCAATATGGCCCCTATTGAGAAATCCTTTATCAAATTTTTTATTTTGCTCTTTTTTTCATCCCCCTCTCTATCTCTCTCTGTCTAGTCATGAATGCCCACTCACTCTTTCTTGGGCTCCCTCTCTTGACTTATAGCGACTAACCTTTCTTGTGCCCTACCACCCTCCTCCCTTCCCTTCAATTCCTTCCTTCAGCTCATCTATCACTTCTAGGCCAGTTGGCGTTTGTAAGCGGGGTGTCCATGCTCAGCATATTTCAGGAAAAAGATTCCTTCGCCTTAATCTCATATTCTTTATTTAACTCGTAATCAGTTTTCTGATCAGATTATTTTACCTCTATGTTTTCCCCCACATTTTCCTAAGATTCCTGCCTTGTTCACACTAGCTCTTTCCATCCTCTTTTTCTCTCTGTGGAGTCCCAACTTCCAATGCCTAATGTGGAACACACGTTATTATGCCAGATCGGATGCAGTTTAGTTTAAACTTGACATAAACCAAACAAACAGCATTGGTGCTCATGGGATAGGAGGTATCGAGACGGGTCGGTCCAGGAGGGTGGGTCTAAAACTCTAACACCCCTGAGACAAAACACCAATGCAGAATTCCACAAGACAGCTCATCTCATCTAATAAATGGGGTGGCTCAGTCTATGGTAAAGAACTGAGGTAACCAAAATGTTGTAGGTTCAAACCATGCAAGGGATCACCCATGTACTATAGCATTATGCTCTAGTGAAAAAACTGTGATCTAAATGGCAAACTAGATAATAGCTCATATTCATTTACCTATGCATAGTCTATGTTTGAGTATGAGGGCATGTAGGAATCTGTATAATAGCACAGCACTGTATGGGAGATGGCAAATAAATAAGACACCAAAATGAATATCTAGTATAACCAAACCAAGCTAGGGCGATGACATGAAGCTTCGGTATAACAGCTAACAACAACTGATTTCTTGAAGAATGTGCAGCAGAATTTGCATCTTATGTGAATTTAATGTTTCAGCTTTTGATTAACATAACAATTACATTTCCTTAACGGTTGCGTTAACAATTCTTTTAATAGGCCTACCTGTAAGGAATAAATACTGAGGGGGAAAAGATATTAGTTGTCAAATTATTAGATCATTTAAGTATTAAATACGTTTAAAATAAATATGTTTACAAAGACTTTTTAATGAAAAATGCAATCCAATAATTGACCTACTGTAATTGGAACTATATAGTAGAGAACAAAAAAAATTATCTTCATCAACATTCATCTTTATAAAATACTACTAACAAATTTCATGTCATATAAGCAAATTTGTTTTTCACTACAAGGAATGAGACCATCATGTTCAAGAATCAGACTACACAGCTATATGTTTTTGATTCAGTAAAGAGAACCGGATCAAGAAAGTAATTTGATCAGGAATTGGACAACATTGGTCACGCTGTTTGCTTGACTAAATAGAATCGGCTCACAAGAGTCATTCATTCGCCAATCTGATTAAACTGGTCGCGTTGTAAAAGTGATTCATTAAACAAACTGTCTCAAAAAAGTAATTCCGTCTGCATCAACAGAAGAATACACATGCGAAAACCGTTAATGGAATTGAACATCATTCAGCTCTGGTATTTTTTAATGGAATCGGTTCCTACCCCCTAGTAATATTCTTTGTTATGTTTGTGAGCTGAGCACTTTATTCTATGACATTATTAAAACCCTCAAAGTCATTACTAATGTTCCAAAACCGTGCCCAACAAAGCTAAATAATTCATCATGCGTCCAAAGTCTAAAACAAATAAGGTATATATGGCAGTGTCAGCTAAACTAAACATATAATTTACGCTCAGATTCCCCATAATATTTAAGCATAGCTTTAAAATAACTAACACTTCTTCTGAGAACAGATCTAGAGAGAGTAAAGGTGAAAGGGAGATTCCACGGCTGACTGATGTCCTGGTTTGGTAGAGAGTGAAGGACAGCAGTAGTCAAAGGTCAGTCAGGGTTAGGCTGTCAATGCATGACATAGAGCGCTTTAACTCTCTCTCTCTGCCCTCTCTCTCTCTCTAGGGCCATGCCAGATGTTAAAATCTATGTAACTACTGACAGGCCTACACAGATCTTTCTCTCAGCCTGTGACTGACCCTTACAACCTCTGTTCTCACAGCTGTTGTACTGTAGAGCACTGTTTCCACAGAGATGGCAGACAGAACAGAAGGAGAGGATGGATGATGCTATAATTTATGCTGTAGAATGTTGTGTAACGGGGTTGATGTTTTCACTAAATACACTACACAGTGTGAGAATTATGTGAATGGTGTCAAAAATGTGTACATAATTTGTATGTGTTTGAAGGGGAGATGAAACGGATTATGTAATAAAAAATACAATGTATTGTTTAAGATTTTGCCCAATGATGTTCCCAGATTTTGCACAATGAAGTGCTGTGCTAAGGTATGGCTGGAATTCTTCCTGAGAGGAATGATGAACTCATGGAAAATATACTTTATTTAATGTGAGAAAGGGTCACCGTGATTTTGGCACGCCTGATTGTGGAACAACATTCCTGTCCGAAAATGTAGTCTTAAACCCATCCCTACCCCTAAACTTAACCATCAGGAAAAAAAATTACCTTTAGGGGTACAACGGCTTGTCACTTTGGCAGTACCCTTAAAAGGACATCTTTATATCTTTTTTAACACTTAAAGGTTTATAGTAGTACCTCAAGGTATTCATTTCTACTCTAAGGTTTTTCTAAATGTACCCCATAACTTATCCCTAAAATCAGAGAGAAATGATAGATGTAGAATCATCTATCCCTTGTTGTAAGCCTAAACTTGTCATAAACTGTATATGTGTCCCTCAAATCTGATTGGTTGATTGGAATATTATTCCAGATCAACAAAGATGTTGATCCAGGAACGTTGTTTACTTGGTGAAATCTTTTTGACAGTGTAGAAATATAACATCAAATACAAATATTAAAAGATTATTACGTCATGATATGACTAGAAGAATATAATTTATAAATAAGACAAAAAATGTTTAAAAAAAAAAAAATCTAATCTAACTTTTTCTTTACATCTACCACTGATTTACTTAATTTTTCTTTGTCAAGTTTTTGCACATATTTTTTTAAAGTAAATTTCAAATATGGAATTAAGTAAACTTTACTTAACTAAGTAAAGTAAAATTAACAAAGAAAATAAGTCATTTTAACTTGACCAAAAGGTTGAGAAATTTCTTCTTAGTAAGTATAATATAATAACACAATAAATATTGTGTAGACACCATATCTATGTAATAGTAGTCACATGGCACCTGAACACAGAGACCTTAATACTTGGTTCACAATACACAGTGACGGTAACATTCAATGGATCGTTTTTGAGTATGAATGTGTCATTTTGAGTAGACAATTAACTCCAAATGTCACAAAATGACAAGTTACTAAACCTAACAACAAAAGGTTTACACTTTATTTTAAGGTGTCTTTGTTTCAATGTAATAAGTGCTGATAGATAGATAGATAGATAGATAGATAGATAGATAGATAGATAGATAGATAGATAGATAGATAGATAGATAGATAGATAGATAGATAGATAGATAGATAGATAGATAGATAGATATTCTAGGTATTCAGGATTACTAGGCAGGTGAGTTTGATCAGGGTTGGAGCTAAACTCTGCAGGACAGTTAACATTGAGGGCCAGAGTTGCACAGCTTTGCTATAGAATGTTGTTGAAAAGAAAGGAAACATGTGAATGATGTCAGAAAGTATGCTATAAAATTGACTGAGAAAAATAGATGATGTCATAAAGAATAATACAGAATGTTTTATAGTAGCATGGATAATGTCTTAAAGTTCGACTGAACTGAGAAAACTGCTTATGTCAGTGCTAATATGCTCTGTGGTAGAAATACCAGCATGTTTTTCTGGTTCGGAATTTTAGCGTAGGGGATGAAAATACGGTCTGGATTTTGTCACATTTGTGCACTGGATGTTTTTATACCCTTACAGTCCCTTATGGCTGCTCTAATCTGCTAACCCACTGGATTTCAACATTCACTGAGCAACAGCCCAAACAATAATGCCACATGGTATTATCACAACCATACAAGAGCAACAGTCATTTAGACAGGACACATGCACACTGTGGTGTGATTTGCATGGGTGACCACTGGGGCTAATAAGACAAGCAAACATTTTTACAAACAAACACATCTGTTAAGGCACTGTCTCAGGTGATTAATCACCGTAGTAATTGTGGTGTAGTCCCCCCACCAACAAGTCAGGTTGTGTGCTGTGGGAAACATGATCTGGGATAATACAACCTGCAGTGCTGTGCTAAGTTGTGTTTGTGTTATTACAGCTTGTCCAGCTGCATAAGCAACAATGCCTTAAGAAATGAACACACCCCAAGACAAATCCAAGCCGTACAACATCACGTTACACCATCATACCACCATAAACCGCCAAATTAAACACCACCATACCAGACTGATCTAAGCACCTTCAAAACGAACATAATCATACCAAACAAATGAGAGTATAATCAAACATCATCATAAACATTATCATACCAAACCACATCAAAACTACCATTAAATCCACTCAAAATAACCATTTCAAACACAAACAAACCAAAAAAGTATTTTGCTGGGTAGACATATTACAGATTGTTTAGGAACTTTTCAGTTCTTGGCACAAGAACAAGCTCTTTCTCTATGTAAACACACATTTTGTATTTTGGAACAAAAAAATCGAAATATTCTAAATGCCTTCCATTTGATTGAGTCTAATGTTCTTAAATCCAGGCTGCAAATTTGAGTTAAGCAAAATTCTGAATTTAAGTATTTGCTTTGGCCACACTCCACAGGAAGTTGAATTACGTAGAATGACTGCAAAAAAGTATCTATCCAAAACTTTCAAACAAGGCTTTATTACACCAACATTAAAAGTTTATCTGGTCCCACTTTATATTAGGTAGCCTTAACATTTAGGTTAATCATTTGATACAACGCACTTATTGTGTACATACATGTTTTTACATTGTACGTATATTTTAAAAAATACCTGCATGTAATTAATTTCTGTAATTACATTTCAACAGCATCTCACAACCAATGCGTACGTATTTGTACGAGGTGGCTAATTCGTACAAATTCATACCACCTAACTCATATGCATTCGTACGGTTTGTCTATACTGGGTAGGTTTTAGGGGCGGGGTTAGGAGTAAGTAGGGAGTAGGAGTTTGACCAACTCGTCAAATACGTACGATTTAGCATAAATTTTACAACCTCACTCATATACGAATTTGTACAAATTCGTACGAATTAGCCACCTCATAAAATACGTATGAATTGCTGTGAGATCGGGTTGTACATTTACACTGTTGACACTTCCCTTACACATAACCATACACTTAAACCTACCCATACCACCACACCTGTCAATATCAGCAAAAGTGTTTTACAATACAATATGAACACAATAAGTACATAGTACTTATTTTTTTATGTAAGTACATAGTAGTTAAGGCCACCTAATATAAAGTGGGACCGTTTATCTTGACAAAAAAAATATTTTAAATTATTTTTAAGAATTGTTTGCTACCTCAATTAAAATTGAGGAACTGAATTGGAATTTAAAAGGCATTCGCAAGACAATTCTGAATGGCACGCAGACCTGCTACAAACACAGTCAGTGTTTAAAAGTATTAAAGTCGCAATGTAGCGGTAGTAGCAGTTAATTGTTAAAAAAAGCGGTGTTTAAGTAGACTAAGTGATTGGAGAAGTCCTGCGTATGTCATCAGAGAGAAGTCTGTCGTTTCACCGGAAGATTTTGATTAAAAATGACATGGTACATTTTTTTATAAAGTAACAGCATGGCTGAATTGTTCACAATAAGATCATTAAAATGCATTTAGATAATAGATAAAATGGTGAGTTTCCATTTCATGCGCAGGCCCGAGAACAGCAGATGAAAATCGAACACAGTCTAAATGACCAGGTACCTCACTCTCTAACCTGTGATCAATGTCTTTAACCCTAGTGACAGAAAATGATAAATGATACAAATACAAGATTTTGTATTGCTTATTTAACTATTTCAATTTATTACTAAACATGGTATCATTTGATCTTAATTCTATGCAATTTAGCATTAAGGGCGACTCCCACTTTTATTCTCAACTCCCCCTCTCCTCTTCCCACTTTTTTTCCCAATTGTACTCCAGCATCACTAATGAGTTGTGCTGAAGGAGACCTCCAAAAAAGGCTCCAAAACGTGGCGATTAGGATCTGGGTAAACCAACTCTGCCTCCTACTTTCCTCCTTTCTTCTCTCTCTCTCTCTCTCTGTCTTTCTTTGTCTCTCCCTCTCTATCTCCCTTTCCTTCAATCCCTGTGTGGCTATATGTAACATCAGTAAAGCTGTCAGGCAGCACAGCCAAGATAAACAGGCCGAGGGCTGGGTTCAGAGGTGAGAGGGGCTGAAATGTTTTTCCTAAGGAACTGAGGGACCCCTGGAGAACCACGGCTGGGGCCAGGCAAGGGCCAGCGGGGAAGACGATCCCCTCGATTGCCCTCTCCACACTAACACATTGGCCAATCTCCTCTCTCTCTTTTTCTTTCTCTCTCTTTCTCTCTCGTACGCTCCCCTCTTTCTCCTCGATCTGCATCTGTGTACACAAATACTCTCAACAGGATCCCCTTCACACATACACACACACATTCATTCATTCGCCGGACTGGTTCTTTAAAATTACTGCTGTGTCAACACAAAGAGCCGACACTCACACATATGCTATATGTAGGCACACATGTACAGTAGATGCCAGACATAGGAATATAACCAAACATACTTATTTCACATAAATGTGCGGTGAAAATAAAATAAATTTCTACTTCTTTTGTTATCTTTAAAAAAAACGACTATATCTACTAATTTGCAAGTATGCATGGCAAAAGAGTGCCTGTCCTGAATGTGAGCATATGGTATAGACCTTGGGAGGGGTGATATCACTCACCCGAGAGTGACCTTTCTCCCTCTTGCTTTCTCTCGTCTCAAGCTCTTTTTTTTATAGAGAGAATACAAACAGAATGACTGAGAAAGAAAGGGAGCAAGGGAAGGTATCTACAAAAATCAAACCAGAAGTATTATGAGCTAGAATAGGGTGATTCACCTAAACAAGGTGGAAAACGAGAGAGAGAGAAAGGCATGGGCCTGACATGTCAATGCCAAGAAAAGCATGTTGAAATGAATTAGGACAATAAGATTGACAGAGCACAGGAAGAAGAACAGCAGAGGGTGAGAGAGTTGGCTTGGTCTGAGCACATACCCATTCCCTGCCATATGGACCGGCGTTCATAACGCAGCTCAGAACAGAAGGACTCATCTGGGATCCGATTCCTTTTCATCCTACGCTGCCCCTGGTTCTCAAGATTCCAGTTCAGCGCTCCTGACCTGTGAAGCTCCAGCACAGGTTAAACAGTAAAACTACGGTCAGTTCTGAAGGTTTAAAAAAAAAAGAATGAGCATGAAACACAAGGTTGAGAAGTAAAACAGACAACAATGAGGAAATAAGAGCACCCGGGACAACCCAACAATTTTCTTTTAAATTGAAATGTGTTTTCTCGTCTCTTGTCAGCCAGAACCACATTTAAATTCATGCATCTTGAAAACAACACCAAATAAGTGCAAATTCACTTTTAAATTTGTGCTGTCAGATTCAGATGTGAAATATAAGTGAGTCATTTATGCTGCTTTTACCTTGAGGTTGGGCATCATGGCTGGCAGTAAACAGGAACTGATAAATACTTATTGAATATGGAATATGGAACCTTATGTTGTCTGCATACAGTTTCAATTAACAGATAATTTTCTTGAAAAAGAAATGTTCTTTATTATACTTTTATTCAGCAAGGATGCATTAAATTGATCAAACTTGACAGTAGAGACATTTATAAAGTCATACAAGATTTCTATTTTTTGACATTTCTATTCATCAAAAATATGTATTAAAATGTATCATTGACAAAAATATTAAGCAACGCAATTGTTTTCAACACTGATAATAGCAAGAAATGTTGTTTGCGTTTGAGCACCAAATCAGCATATTAGAATGATTTCTGAAGGATCATGTGACACTGAAGACTGGAGTGATGATAATTTGCCATCAAAGGAATAAATTACATTTGAAAAATACTAAAATAGAAAATACTTATTTGAAGTTGTAATATTTCTCAATATTACAATTTTTTTTTATTTTTGATCAAATAAATTTAGCCTTCGTGAGCATAAGAGACTTCTTTCAAAAACATTTTAAGGAATTTTACCAACCCCAAACTTTTGAACTGTAAGGGGAATTCAGGGTGATTGGGACACTTTTTGCCATTGAGATGACTTGGAAAAAGTGTCCCAATCACCCTGAATTTACCCTAGTGTATTTATGAGAATAAATAGCAGTCTCCGCTTCACCACCACAAAGATAAAGGCAAAAAGGACATAACTTGGAAAAAAACCCAGCAACTCATGTGAGGTAAATCAAGTCCTACAACAAAATGACAAACAGGAGAACAAGGCCACAACCAGAGAATTGCTTAAACATTCAACATGCATAAAATGCTCACTATTCCCACTTGCATACCTTTTTATATCTGTGTATATTTTGTAAATGTGATAGTACACTGTAAAAAATTATATGATAAACAAGTCATGGCAACTTGTGTTTCAGCAAATTCAACTTTTTTAGTCAGTTAAACATAATTAAAGTTCAAATTTCAAGGCAGCAACTGGACTTTTTTTTAGAGAAGAAAGTTTTTACAGTTTGTGTATATTTCATTTTACTATGCTTTAGCAATATAAAGCTGCTTATTAACTCATTGAAATCTTGAATCTTGAGAGTTGTACTGGAAATCAGAAATGTATGACAAGAAGAAAGACGTGAAAGAAAACGTCATGTGGATGGAGAAGCATATTCTTTACCTGCTTCAGAGTTTTTCTTTCCCAGCTCTCAGCTTCCTGCCACTGCTGCCCATCAATCTACCCAGGCCACAATGGTCTGTGACAGAGCCGGGCAGAACCGCAGGGGAAGACAAACAGTGGTGGACACACAGCTCACTTCCTCTTCCCTCCCGTCATGCTACTCACACAGGGGTCTGCCACCCTGTCGGCCTCCCTCGTGCTCCACGGCACATCCTCTCAGCACATAAATACCCAGGAAAAACTTCCTGCCCTACTCCAAAACATGACCCAGAAATAAACGAACGTGAGATGAAACAAAAATAGGGGAAGGGTTATATTAGAGAAGGAAGATAGTTGGCATCAAATGGTGTATTGTTATTTGAGACATTTTATTGATTTATAGTTTTTTTACTTTATCGATTTGAGCTGTATTTCTGTATACATTCAACACTCTGGGTTCAAACGCATATGCATCTGTAGGATATGGAGAGACCCAGTGCAATTATATTATTTTCACTTGAGCTTTTTCCCGCAGCCATGAGATGTCCTTTCATTCTCCTCTCTCTCTCACTCACTCAGCATCTGTTACATCTAAACAGCCCACTTAACCTCATCTCTGTCACTTTCTCAGCCGGCAACATGCACATACACACAGAGGCATACTTTCTCTGAGGTCTCACACAATGCATTCATGACAGAAAAGAAGAGGAGAAATCCTTAGTAAAATTACTAGAGGACATTAATCATTAGGGCAGATTATAAGCAGCCCCTGTACTGCCAGATGCCTCTCTGTTTGAGCCTCTGCTCTGCAATCTCAGGGCACTTCACCTCCGCTGCTGCTGCCTCTCAGGGAGGACGGCCATTGTTTCTGGCCAGCTTTTATTTCTTTATTCCTAACATTTTTTAAATAAGGCGCATTAGAGGGGTCTCATCATCTTTTCCCGCTTTTCAGCCCTCCTCAGCTTTGAACTTGGGGGCTGAAAACCACAACCCACTTCAGAACCTTTAGCCCTGTGTGGCCACATACACATATATGCACATGAAGAAACCCACACATACACCACAAAAGACTTGTTCCTTCATAACATGGTGCTTCAGGACTGAGAAATAGTCCTAGGAAAGGTTCTCTAAAGGCAACAAAAGGCTAAGGGGAATATAACTACACATGTGCGCACACACACACACACACACACACACAGTCCTCTCTTAAAGGATTAGGGTATGAGAAGCAGTATTTAGAACTAAAACCACTAAAGTAGGGTTACTACCTTAGAAATTCTCTCTAGGAGTGATAAGTAGTCTCCACCTCCTCTCTCCATTCGTTGTGTGAAATTGAAAATGGCAGTGAGTTGATGTAGTAATAACAGTGCTCCGCAGCTCCTGTGGTGTTTGGTGACGCAGGAAAAAGTATTTTAGCGCGAGTAAGTGCGATTCCATGTTGCACATGATGGCCTCATATCTGTCAGCTGTGTGAACAAACAGACAAAATCACAGGTAAACCTCAGAGTGTCAACAACACATGTGCTGCAGGTACAAATCTGACAGAAAAACACATTGTGTGCTATCTATTAAACGAATATTAGCATGTTTGTGCACTGAATCACACCCTACTGCCTATAACAATATCATAATATGCATAACATTCAACAAAGTGTGAATTTAACAAAGGTGACATGCTTTTATATTTTTCTAAAAAAAAAAAAAGGTAAAGTAACAATCAAATAAATCATTCATAAATAAATATTCTATAATGGTTGTATGAGAATCTATGACTGTGTATCAATTATAAAATATAATTTATAAATAATATTATTAAAAATATATTTTAATATCTAATTAATACATTGTGTAGTGGTCAGAAAACAAAGGAATTTGTAAATAATCTACAAATTGGATTTGTAAAAATATATATATTTACTATAAATTATTTTGTAACTATAAATTATTAATTACATTTAACAAAAAAACTCAAAAATATTCCTTTTATCTACCTTTGTTGCTCATTAAAAAGATATCAGATGTCTTAAATTAATAATCATATAAACAGGCTAGATATATATTTAATTTACACCATGTTTGTTTTTTTATAAATGTATACAGAGAACTCTTTTTACTTGTTCCAGAACATTTCATTTGTGCATTCGCTTTGGCTGGTTGGGGTGTAGAAGAGGGATGACCAACAGGAGCAGAGGGAAAGACTTCATTCCAAAATGTGCAAATAGTTTCCCCTTCTCATTTCCTCTCCTGCACACATATCTACAAATGTGAGCATAATGACAGTAAATCCGTTCAGAAAGCACACAGCAATCCAGTTCATTTAAGAATTAGTATAGTGGTGCATGGAGCACGACAGCATCTTGAAACAATGAATCACTGGATAGGACACACCTCAGACAACGTTTGTCCATATTGTTAAACACTAAGGTGCAACAAATCCGGATTATCTGGCAATGGATTATCTGGTATTGTTTAGCACTTCACACACACACACACACACACACTCATTACCTCACACCACCATACTATATAGAATGGGGTTGGGGAAAGGTGCTTGAGAGCGGTGGAACATTAAGTGTTTCAAGTCACCCGGTGAACTCAAAGCTATTGTGCCCGTATGCTGGCCCATATCTGGGAGGCAGGAGGCTCTGCTGTGACAGGGTCCCATAAAGGTAGTACTAAGAGAGTGAAGTGCAGAGAGGCTTCATCCTGCGCTCTCTGCCCGCTGCCTCTTCACTTGAGTATGTTCTTTGGTATGTGTTGCTCCCCAGCCATTGTGTATCTGTGCTCTCAATGGCCTTATCTCAGTGGTGTGGCATTTGCCCAATTGTTTTAACGCAATAACACTTAAATTGTAAGCAACATTTTGTTGTTGTTGCAACTCTATACAGCCAATAGTATATGTTTTTAGAGGCACAGGATATTGTTTTGGTTTGTTTGTATTTTATACTTCACAAATACATCCAGGTTTATTTTCTGCTACACTCTTAAAAATAATAGAAGAACCATTTTGGTGCCCCAAAGAACCTTCAGTAAACAATTCTTAAAAGAACCATTTTTTATTGGTGTGAAGATCATTCTAAAAATCCAAAGAACCTTTTTTCACTATAAAGAACCTTTTGTGGAATGGAAAGGTTCCATGAATTGTAACTGAACCATAGATGCCAATATTTTTAAGTGTGTATATTGAACACAAAGCTCTGTTTGAAACTTTAAAATGTTAAGATTTGGTTCAAATTGGAACCTTTAAGCTATTTTAAGAGTGTCGGTAGTATTTTTATTTATTTGAATAAATACCCAAATAATCATTAGTTCAAGCCATATGTTAAGCACATCCTCATATCTTTTTTGCCAGAAAAAGTGTTACTTGTGATCTGGTGTCATAGATGCGTTTTCTGAAAGAGAGCTCATAAATGTATGTAGGCTATGTAGGCTATGTAGCCTATGTGTTATAAGGTGTTCCTCCAGAGCTGATTACCCTCCCTAGGATCCGTGCTGGTGGTGAGGCGCGGCCGGGAGAGCGTGAGAGGGAACAGCCGTCTCAGGAGGGAGCGAGGCAGGAGCAGAGAGGGAGTTCGACGCGGAAGACATGGACTGGCTGTTTGATGGCCATTCCAGCTGAACAAACAAAACACCCCAAAACACGATGAACCTGGGAGTTGGAAATATGTGCGGGTCTGCTACGAGGTCAGATTCCTAACCGTATCTAATTCAATTTTACAAACTGTAAGAAAACACAAGAGTTCGATGGAGCCTCAACAAACAATGCTGATACGCGGCTGTACAAAACACGGAGGCTTTTATCTGTTATCTAAAAGCTTCGAGGCAACGGGTCAATTGGTTTTGAAACAGGTCCATTTGCGTAACCGTTACAATTTCAAAATAATAAATGTGTTGAACCCAAATATTGTGATTTGTCAGTCTCGCTTTTGGACCCAAAAGTCTCCTCAAGGGGTTCCCGTCACAGTGTCAGTAGCCGGGAGAGGCTCGCGCGGGGGCGCGCACGCGGAGGGCTGCTCGCGCGGTGGTCCGGTCAGCTCTGCTAAAGACATTAGTGCTGCGCTCGAGGAGAGCGCGGGAGGCTCATAGACAGCGCTCACTTCTCTAAATAAACATTAGTCTTAAAAAGTTTGGCCCCGCGACCTCTCTCTGATCGCATTTCACTCTGGATAGTAAACTTCATTTTTATCGCGGGACTTTCCCATTCTTTCCGAAAACAGTCTTCGGTTTACGAAGATATGAAATGCCTACACTGACAAAGTTTCTCTTTCACCTGGCTCTGGGACAGACGAGTATCTAATTTCTTTTACTGTGGAAAATAGAGCCGTTAAAAGTGACACGGGAATTAAGTTTTAATTTCAAGATGAAAAAGGTATGCGTGCTTCTCCGTTGAGAAACGTGTTTGGATTAGTCCTGAAAACCAAAAGATCATTATTTTGTTTAGACAGACCTCAAAATTTCACACTGAGGGGAAATCTGTCTTTTAGAGTGCAGCAGAGAGACTATAGGTGAAATGTTATGCCGTTATCTGAGGCGACTTGACATCCCCACATTTCACTTAAGATTTTTCTCAGTCTGTCGCTGATAGTTTCTTGGGACTAGCTAAATTGAAAAATCACTACCCTCGTTGCACTCTCTGTATTTAAATGTAATTTCCTAAATTGGAAAAGTGTTGGAGTTTGTTTAGTTCGTACTAAAAGCGAACCCTTTATTATAGCATATGTCTGCGAAGAAAGTCATTTTGAGAGGTGTGCCACTCACTCACGAGGTCAAAGCAAAAGACGTAGCAGGCTACAAGTGAATAAAATGAAGTAGCCTTTTTTTTTTTTTTTTTTTTTGGAGGGACTTGTGGTATCCTGACCGGATAACGGGAGCATGCTCGCGGACGGACGACAGCTGTCCCTCTCCTTCAAACTAAGAGTTTTTTGGGTCACAAGTTAAGTCCTCGGGCTTCCAAAACGCTAACACTAAACCATCACTAAGCCCGGCTCCGATTTGGTGATATCCCGGCCACATCTTGGAGGAGTGTGTGTTACTGTTTTGTGGCAAACAGAGGAGATGCACGGGAGGATAAGTTGGGCATATTGCCACGGAGACTATCATTAAACGGATCATACATAACTTTTGTCAAGCGGTGATTTTTAGGCCATATAAAGAAGCTATTGTGATCATCTGATAACAGAACAGATTTTAGATTATTCTTCAGTAATCGCTCATCGCGGTGATGCCCGTGTGTTTCTCTGTGTGTGGGATGGCAGGCCAACAGCAGGTGTCCTTCAGTGAGTCCCAGTGAGTCAAAGTCGATGGAGCGAACACTTCCAAAGTTAATATTTTGTTTCCAGAGAAGAGGGGAGGCCTGTATCTCTGCTTTATTTACACATTCTAAATTAATTAAGCAGAGGATTCCTCGGTGCGCTAGAAAAACATGGAGGGGGAGATGCTGAGCTGCGGAGGGAGGGCCTAATTTATTGTGGCCGTACATCTCTGCTTCATGCCAGGGTGTCAGGGGACTCGGCCGACGGCATTCCTTCACAATGAGGGCTAGAGCTCCCATCATCTGTTTATTTCTTCGCTTTAAGTGAAAGAGTATGTTGGAGACATAGAGAAGAAGAGAAAGAGACAGAGAGAATTTTTAAAGTCACAACAACATTTTAATGCGCAACCCACCGATAATGGTTTTAACGAGCAAGATGATAATTACAGAGCGCGAAAAATCCCAAGCCACACTGTACTCGTAATAATAAAATATCGAATACTGACTTATGCAGTCCGCTAGGCCTATAGTCTGGGCAACATCAACAGGTTTTATTATTTTTGGACGACTGACACCAATTTCACCTAATCAATAATAATAATAATAATAATAATATGAGATCACGTTGATAGGCATTAAAAGAAGAAGTTTGTAAAAAAAAATAAACGGCGTTGCAGGGATGAATAAACTTTCTGTATATTCAATGGTGCCATTGCTGCTGAACGCACGAGCGCGCGCTGCCCCGTGTCGTTTTTGCAGCAGGTGCCTCAGTTCATCTAAGGTAATATGCAGCCTATATCTCAGGGTCGTTTTTATATCAATGTTACATAATTTTCTAATTATAACCATGGAATTAAAAAAGAATTACAAGCTATGGACTAACAAGGTCCTCACTAATATTAGACAACCAGTGGAGTGTTGTTCGTCACAAGCCAACCACAACGGCAACAATTTAATAATAATAATAATAATTTTGAAATAATGCGTAAAATAATCTTTAAATTCATTTAAATATAATGAGATATCATGCAAGAAAATACATTTTCAGAAATTATTACTACCACTGAATGCCAGATGTATAGCCCAAATAGGCCTAGAATATTTCATATTTCACACAATTCATGACTATGAAACTATAAAGTAAACTGTGGTCTGCAAACAGCCTAATCGTGTCTGGAGGAGGAGGAGGAGGAGGAAAAGAAGAAGAAATCTTTTTAATGCGCTTTTATGCATTATTCGCCGCAAAAATAAATGCAAAACAGTGCCATGTGCAATGTCTTTTTTGGTTACGAGAATTATCCATACATTTTTAATTAATTGTATTAAAAGTAATAAATCACAATACAAAACAATTAATAATTACTGCACTACTTATCCTGAAATATTGATAATGTAGGCCTATACTGAATGATGCTACTTATTTGCATCCAGAGAAAGACATTTCTAAAATGAAAAAGAAAGTGCTGATTTCTGCTTAATCTAACAACTTGGCCAAGACATAAAAGGTATTAATTCACTTACACTTACTAAGTAGCCTATAAAATAAATTTAACTATTAATAACTTAGCCTATAGGCTAAGTTTGTAACATAATACAAAAATAATACAGAAACTTATGCGTAACCATATGAACGAAATATCGATCGTATAGCATCAGTACATGTAAACTTGAAATCTTGTAATCAACATATTATAAGCACGGATAATTAAATAACTGAAAAGACCTTTCACTAGACGCAACAGTATGAACCCCGTGATTCTGATGAATAGCCCGTGCAAAAAAACGACAATAAAAGCTGACAACGTCGCAACATAAAACACCAGCCCAGAACTGAGTTGTTTTAGAGATATCCTTTTTAAAATTACAGTGATAGAAGAGATAAGTAGAGATATGCTTTGCTCCATGCGAAATCGTGGGTGGTCCCCTCATGGTGTAACTAACGCGCCACACGGAAAAAATGAAAGCGAAATGAACGGGCAATTAGTGGGATTCGTAACCCATGATTTACACTTTCGATCCGATTAAAGGAGAGAGATGTGATTTCTCATGGAGCGACAAAACAAGGCTCAAAAGTACTGAGCGCCAAGAGAGAAGATGAATATCCTTTTTTTTTTTACATTAAAGCCCATCTCGCATATCGCCTCCTTTAATCAAGAGCCAGTCTTTCTGAAACTTAACTAATCACCGCAAATTCATTAGCTGTAAAATTATGACAGGCGTAAACACGACCACATGTGTGCAAGCGTGGTTAGGCTGAGGAGATTTTCTGTACTGATTTCATTCATAGGCCGTGAGTAGTTTTATTCGCTGTGGCAAGTAGATCAAAAGTACATTATTGTGTAATGTTCCTTCCTCTCTGCTGCTCTCTGTCACCCCCGACCAGCAATACATTTATTGTTCTTCCTCCCAGGCTTTTTTATGCGTGTTTGCTATAGAAGCACATGACCTCTGCCTGGTCGACCTGGGTCAGCCTGGAGTCCCAAACTAAAGTCACCCTAAATATTATTAATAATAATAATAATGATGATGATGATATAATAAGCTAATAAAAATATAGTCAGACTATAATTATAAGACCATTGGTTTCATTATTCACAAAGCATCACATTTCTGTGCACTGCATACAGCCAAAAAGTACAGGCCTCGGCACATTAATTTACCTTAATCCAAAATAATTCAATAAAAAAAAATAGCGGTGTGCCTTTATACATACACCTTTATATATATATATAAACTTTTATATAACTATATGTTGATAGGTCTATTATTTTACTATTATGACAGACAAAAAATAGGCTACTTGACAATTTTACGCGCCGCATTTGGCTGATGGTCCAGAAGTGCTTGACAAATATGGTTTAACCATTAGTTTGGTCCAGTTTTGTTCTCATAAAATATGGAATAATATTTTTGCCTTTTTTTTTAGATGACAAAATATACGAAGTTTTAACTTAATAGGCCGACATGTTTGCATTCGCGTCAAAGGGATTTGCAGAGTGGAAGAAGAGGGGGAAAAAATACTGCGAGTGAGTCAACCCTTCGTTTATGCCTAACAACCAGTTGTCAAAAACACCCCACGAAGCAAATTTACCCATTTGCGCACGAACCAAGTAAATAAAGGCAGCTTTTTATGCCACGTTCTGAACAGTACAGTGTGCTCGGCCAACTCTGAAATGGATTCATCAGTCTGTTTTTCGCACTACGGTGAGTTCCTGCTGCTTCTTTTGTACATGTCTCAAGACAACACAGATGACATGAAAGCGGACAACCGAGAGTCTTTTAAGACGATCGCCTTTCAGAAGCAAATGTGTGTGGCTTGTCTCGCTAGGGACCACTTGCTGGGTGCCTATTCAAGCCTTAGGGACAAGGTCTTCAGTGACAACATCAACAAATGGGCAAAAAGCTGCATTATTGTGGATTAGATTCCAGATGAAAAAAATGCTACCACAAATTAGCAACGAATCCTCAAAAGACTTCGTGGGTATCCATGTAGAACCATCACATTCAATTATAGGCTTTCAAGCGCTGATGTTCCCATTGCTTTAGCTCTTTGTCGTTTGCCAGAAACTGGTCAATTATCATGGCTCAAAGCGCCACACAAGAGGAAACATGTGCCTTGGGCCCACAACGTACTAGATACTGGTGTGAAAACGTCACACACTGTTTTCCTCTGTTGTATTAAGATCTAAAGCCTTAATAAATAATGTAGTGTGGCAGCAAACATTAAACGAACATTTTAACAATGTAACAATATTGTTCTTTGACTTTGAATTGTCTTTCCTATTAGTTCTAGTATTGTATGCACATACATTTTTTTTTTTTTTTTTTTTACAATAAACTAAAAACAATATTGTCAAAATTATTTGTTTTTCTTAACTCGCATAATTGTTTGAACTTCAAACTATGTATTGTGTGTATAAACGTTCGACAGCTCTTTTAGGCCTGATCGAAGACTAAACGAAAAGAAGTTAACGAAAACATCTTCAAAATTCACAAACATTTATTGTCTTGCCATTACAACAGAAAATGACCTATGGACATTGTTTTGTCTCTTTACATATAACAACATTCTTTTCACAGATAATTTCTCAATGGGATAATGAAATATGTATTAACGTATGCACAGAAAGAGGTAATGCGATTTACACCAAGAACCACATAATCATCTATCAACAGAAATAAAATCAAAATCAAAATTCACCAGAACACTTCTGTTGAGAGAATCAAGGGAAGTGGGACGTTAACCTATGTAATCTATTTACAGCCCCTATTGTCTCTGGCAATGTGCTTTCAAAACAAGTAAATCCTGAGTTTTAAGTCTCGGTATTGACAGTGCTTTTCACAAACTCACAAAATATACAAAACAATAGAATAATTAAAACAATCTTCATTTAAGTCAACCAAAAGAGGAAATTCCATGTCAATGAGTACAAACTATTTGACTTTCCGGACAAAGCGGCAAAGGTCCACTGGCCGTCCAAAGGTGAAATCTTAGCTTACTATTTACATGGTCTTAATTTCCTCTCTTCAGCCTGTTTCTCTCTTCAAAATCTTACATATTTACAGTTCATAAATATACTTAATTAGCCTTTTATTTAAGAATTCAGAAACATGAAACGGGCGGCATTTTAATCTTGCAAAAGTGTAAATCCTACCTTAGCAAATGACGAAACAACCATATTAAACTGGACTGCTGCACTTTCTATTTGCTGCCACTCTAGAAATGGCAATTGTTAAGGCTTGACGTTTTGCTCGAGAAAGTCTGTGTGCCGGGCTGAAGCATCGTTTCCTGCGTTAGATTTAAGTGGTTCGTGGCCGAGGCAAGTGTGGGAGTCAGCATGGCCAAGATCTGAGCCTGTCCACCCGGTTGTGAGGTGTATGGCGACGCTGGTGAGCCAGCAGCACCAATTATATTGTCTATTGAGAAGGAAGGCCGACTTGGGCCATTTGTGTCCGTTTTGAGAGGCGCCAGACCAGGAAGAGTCGGGCTGAGTTGAGGATAGAAAGGCTTCCTCAGCTCGGTACCTAAAAACGAAGGCAAGCTGTGTGGCGTGGAGAATATCGAGGAAGGCGTTGGGAGAGCACAAGGTGCGTTTTGGAAAGGGAACGCACCTCCCGGGTGGTGTGGGTGATAGGGGTGATGCGCGTGGAAATTCTGCAGCTGGAGGCCGTAATTGTAACCGTACGGTCCGTAGCCAAAGCCAGGTAGAAATCCCCCCGCGTCCCTAAGGATCTCGTTGGTCTGGTGTCTTTTGAAGCGCTTCCTTCTGCGCAGAAAACTCCCATTGTCAAACATGTCGGCGGACTCTGGGTCGAGGGTCCAATAATTGCCTTTGCCCGGGTTACCGGGTTCACGGGGTATTTTGACAAAGCAGTCATTTAGAGACAGGTTGTGACGGATAGAGTTTTGCCACGCGGGGAATTTCTCCCGGTAATACGGGAACCTGTTGCTGATGAACTCGCAGATCTCGCTGAGAGTCAAACGCTTCTTCGGGCTCTGCAGGATAGCCATGGTTATCAGGGCTATATAAGAATAAGGGGGTTTTACCAACGCATTTTTCCCTGGTTTATCCCCTGTCAACGCACCGGTTCTGTTGTCATCCCGTGGTCCGACCCGGTCAGCCGGACAGTCCAAGCTGCTTTGACCTGGAGAGACTGCGCCCTCCCCCGCATTCTGGGATAGATTGTCATCGGAGTCATTGTCCAAGTGAAAACTATGATGATGGTGAAGATATTTACCCTCTTTTACAATATCCCCGCCAACGACATCGATGTCCACGTCGTCGGACAGAGCAGAACTGTCCGACATGTCCGTCCCCAGAGTCATCCTTGGAGAGTCTTTTTGTCTTCCTCTCTCGCGTTCCGTGTCCAGTCTCGTGTAGCACCCAGCACACGCAGTGTTTCGTCTCAGTCACTTGTGCGTTCTGGAACGACAAAACTCCCGTCCTCCAGAAGACAAGAATACGTTGTCTTCACGTCCTGGGGCAGCATAGAAAATGTACCTTAAGAAACGAAAAAAGACTCGAAAGAATCACACCGGACTTGCATTACACAAAAACTGTCCAGAGCCCAGCGCGTTTTCAAGTCGAACTGGAAACTCGGTTAAGACCTCGATTTTCTCTTCATGGAGTGAGTAGTTGGTCCATATGCATAATAAACTTTTGGATACTACGAATAGCACTATGACTATGCATTCACTAACTAGTTTTAAGTTTTCATATTTCGAGTAGGCTATTTGTTCTCGTGTACAATCGTAGCGCTGTGCGTGAATGAGCCTCCAAGTATACCCCCGCGCGGCTTCCAAAAACTATTTATCCAGTCACCATAATCACGTGATCAGCATGTCGGTAACCAGGAACTACGGGAAGTTTACAGCCGAGAAAAGCAGCATAAGGGAGAAGACAGCAAGTAGCCTACGTGTTATAAACTTGCCTTAAACAAGTGTGTTATCAGGGATGTTTAACTGACACTCGCGTCAGAATGTCAAAAATAATACAGAGGAAATACAACATTTCGTATTATAGGCATATAGCACGATTTAACTTATCTTTTCAAAGATGACAACAAATAAACTGGCCACATATTAAACAAACAATTTTACTGCTTACTACAATGTATTCTATTTTCTATTGTTTAAAAACAGAATTATAACAATAAGACCAAATTATTAAATTAACAATTCTTTTTGCATTGTATCTTTTTGTTGCTGTATAATGCTAGAAAGTCTACATCGATATTCGATACAGCAATAATCAATAATATGGCAAAGAAACAAGATAAAGAAAGAAAGAAAAGAAAAGCATTGGCATATTATTTGCATTAAATCACCAAATGGATGTTTATTTCTTTGCCTATCCAAGAAATATACATTCATACAAAGTAAATAATATAAAATCGTTTCCCTCAAAAATGTTTAACAAATCAAATGTTACAATAAAGTGACACGTTAAATAATCGGTTATAGGCTATGAGACTGCAAATAAATTGTATAATTACAAAGCAAGTGTAGCTAAGTATTCAAAAATTGTACAGCAAGAATAAGGACATTACTTAAATATTATTGAGACTTAGTCAATGTTAATCCTCAATTTAGCATTTACAGGCCATAATTAAAATTAAAATTGCTTGTATTAATTTGCATTGTATTACCAATGCAGAACAGCATGCATCAGTTATTTTAGTACTTGACAGGTGCACGGGCTATTTTACATTTATTTATTTGGCATGAAAATGATCTTACATTTTGTATAAATATAGTAGCATTTGCTAACAAAAAAAAGTGTCAAAGGAAATTTGGGCTTATTCAAAATCTCTCTACCTGCGTTCGAATTCATTTTTTTTACTCCCGTTATTCACATCGTCACTTCTCAGGGGTTTTACGTAGGCTATTTTTTTCTTGTCAGGAATTCAAAACAACTCTGTTTATGGTTTTTCATATCTAACATAGCCTACCTCTCCTAACGTATGTATTAAGCACACATGCACTCTCATGCAACCTGCTCGAATTCGTCATTGCTTGGTGAATGACAAGCTAGCCAATGCTCCATAGAAGGCGCGCGCACTCTTAAAAATAAAGGGGAACCTATTTGCAGTGATGCCATAGAATAGCCATTTTAGTTTCCCTACAGAACCTTTAGTGAACAGTTCTTAAAAATAACCATTTTTTTCTTGAACATCATTTAAAAAATCTAAAGAACCGTTTTCCACTAAAGAAGCTTTTGTGCAATGGAAAGGTCCTATGTTAAAGGTTATGGAACCATCATAAAGTACCTTTATTAGAGTTGGGCATCGAATTATTTTTCATTATATGCTCATTATTCATATTTTGTGCCTCAGTCAGATTAAAAACTGTTCCACAAGATATGCCAAATTTCACGCTCTGCACGCTTTGTGACTATATTTTCTGTCAAATATTTTCTTTTCTATTCCGTTTCTCATAAGAACTTATAGGCTAACCGAATATTCCAACCCAACCAAACTAGAAATTAAACAAATAATTAGGCATTTCGAGAATTATGTATGTGCGGCTTAGTTAATTGCTGGTAAACATTATTTATTATAATGGTGTTGAAGGTATACTAAAGAAAACAGGAAAGGTATAAAAGAAAATTATTTTCGGGACCGAAGCAATGTGTGACAGCTGTGGGAGACCCAGAGGTCAAGTTAGCACTCTGTCTGATAATCTATATTTTATTTCTGAAATATATGATTCAAAATTTCCAGGAATATGAATATTTTTCATTGATGCATTATGTAGGCTAATGCAATCTCTAATGTCTTAAAATAAAGGATGTAGCCATACAGTTCTCTTAATGACACTCTTTTATGTCTACTCAGACCAACAACAAAAAAAGAAAAAGAAGAAATGTCGTACACGTTTAGGGCCCTGGACAACTTAAATGTCATGGTGCAAACCACAGGCGACACTGAAAAAGAACCAGATAATCACCATCGGTTTTCGGCCTAAACTGACAAACAGGCTTCCCATTCTTTTTTTCTCCTTTCCGCTTTTAAGTGGGCTCACCAGTTGATGTGTTGAGGGCTTACACGGAATAAAAGGACTGCAAAGCATACTGTAACTCTGTTAACCTTTTTTAACCACATTACTGCCACCTTGCGGTTCTACGCTGTATTCCACAAATATATTAAAAAATAGCCTTGAACTCCGCACCAACCGAACAAACAAAAAAATGCATTCTATTTTTATTAGATTTCACCAGAACCAGTACTGTGGACATAAAACATATAATAAACAAAAACGTCGCCGTAATTAAATCCACTTTGTGCTGCAAAAAGTTGGAGGACGTGGGTTTCTTAATAATCGAATTACGCTCTTAATTAACTGAGGCCGGACACTATTTTACAATAGGCCTGCATTAACGCCCCCTTTCTCAAACCAGTACGTAATGTAGCCTATATAAATAAGACGAAATTAAGTGTATCGTTACAAGTGGAAAATAGCTTAACTTAATTGCTGTTTGTCTCACCAATATTAAAATATATTGAAAACATGGAAACCACACCACCCCTAATCTTATAGGCGCTCATAAATAAATAAAACATTCTGGATTTAAAGGGAAAAAAGTAAATATTCCAAATGTAAAGCATGTAAAACATTTTAAGTAGACTGTGGCTTTGCGGTGATGAAAAAAATGCTTTGTCATTAATTGTAAATTTGATATGATAAAACTGAAAGATCCGTTTCAGTTGCACGTATATGGACTTTCGAGTGTTCCGAGGCTCTCGATAATTAACAAACGTTTTCTACGACGTGCTACATGGATAACCATGCCTTTTGACAAAAGTTCTCAGGTTAGAAACCCAGCCTTGGCCTTAACTTGGTGGTGGCTGACATCTAGTGGATTGTATGTGAAATGCGTCCAATCTCGGTTTTACAGAAATGATTAGGCATTTATTCCAATAGCCAGTCGATGTCGCCCCCTCACCAGCAAAATGAGTGTACACAATTTGTGATGGAACATTAAATAAAGTGCTGAAATATTTTAAGATAGCTACTATTTATACGCGTAAATGTCAATCTTCAAAACGGTTTAATAATGGCATGAAAAATCTATGAGCTAATGTAAATGTAGCCTAATCCTTATTCGAGAAGATCCACAGACTAATATATATATATAATTTATTAACTATTTATTTAAATTTGTTATTTAAAAACATCATACTGGTTAAATCTAAACATTTTAACCTATGTTAAATAACCTAAATCAAATACAATTATTTAAATGTATTTAAATTAACATTTAAACTATGTATTAGAGAACATAATAGAAAGATTGGAGTTACAAGTTACGTGTTATATCTCAATTAACGTGTCAAACTATATGGATGATGACACAATATATCCATATGATAAATTATTATTATTATTAGTATTAGTATTACTATTGTTGGATATTCAAAATCCAACATAAACTTAATACAATTCAAATTGTTCTGAAAGAAAGTTAGTTAAAATAGAGAACAAACGAAAAATTATTACACAAAAAACATTTATTTGCTTATAATATTTACATTGTTCTGTGCGTTGTTTTGTCTTCTGATACAGTGTTTTAGACTACATATCAAAACCAGAACTGTAATTCCTCATTTTATATAATACAAAATACTTTGAACACATATCAAACACTAGTTAATTTTGTCACACGGTAGGCTACACAACTTTTGTTACATAATCAACAAGAATATGAACTCAATCTCGGGGTCACTGATATGGAACACGTTGTCAGTGCAGAAGTTTTCACATGTATCGCTCCAGTCCTGAGGCAAAATTGGCTTGTCTCATATATGAATTATTGTATGAGTTCATTGCTGGTCCAGAGAGAGCTAAAAGGGATTCTGTATGATCTGCGCACGAGCCAGAACGCACAGGAGGCAGCGAAATCCTGTTTCCCGAACAGTACACCTGTGAACCTCCCGGAGAGAAGCTTGACTGCGTGACTCCAGACAGGTGAGTAGGCGAAGCCGAGGAGGGATACGTGTAACTGGTTGTCATGTTTGAAGTAAGAGACCCCGTGTTCCTGCTCAGCATGTTGCTCGTTGGATTTATCGGTTGTGTCTGAAAGCAGGTTGGGTCAGAGGTTGACACGGAACAGCTGGAGGTCATGGCACCCAAGTCTCCCGCACCCAGGCCGAGAGACTGCGGGTTGAGATCTCCTCCGCTTTGCATCATTGTCTGCTGACTAATAATATTATCGATGCTGAACATCCTAGGCTGGCCTTGCGTGACCCCGGCCGATGTCTGATAGTGATGCAGCATAGCCGGGTGTGGAGAACCAGCCAACTGAGACCCGTAGCCAGACGTCACACCCGGGTATAAGGTGTTGGGGTACGCTTGTCTACCCATCGGTGTTGGTGTGAAAGCGCTCGAGCTTTGCATGTATCCAGGATATGTGCTAACATCAGTCCGCTTGAACCGCTTCCTCCGTCTCAAGAAACTCCCGTTGTCGAACATGTCCTCAGCGGCGGGGTCAAGCGTCCAGTAGTTTCCTTTGCCGGGCCTACCAGGCTCTCGCGGGATCTTCACAAAACAGTCATTGAGGGTGAGGTTATGCCTTATGGAATTTTGCCACTTCTTGGAATTCTCGCGGTAAAAAGGAAAGCGTTCCATTATGAACTTATAGATGCCGCCGAGGGTGAGTTTTCTCTCAGGTGAATTGGCGATGGCCATTGCTATCAGTGCGATGTAACTGTAGGGAGGTTTACCTCGCTGCACTGGCCTTTTCCTCCGCCGGCTGCCAGTGGCAGGCAGATGTTCTTCGGTTTGACCCAGTGAAACCCCTTCCTCACTCTCGGTGTTTGGACTGCTGCCCCGAGGCTCGGCTTTGATTAAAACACCGTCCTTGGTTCGAGCCTGGTGGTTCAGCGCTGGTGGAGGAAGAGGTATCGGGGAGTCCAGGCTCACGTTGGGAGACAGCACCACTGGACTGGCCGCCTCGGACGGCGAGTGCTGGGACTCTGCCGTCATGTTGCACATGCCAGTGAAATATGAAAAATTTGCAAGATTCATAAAAGTTGTCTTTTATAAACTTTTAGGATTTTCAGAATTTTTAAATTCCCTCAATTTGCCGACTAAACAGGCTGTAAAAATATTGACTATCAAAATAAGCGTGCGCTCAGCTGTAGATTAGAGGTGTTTGTCTAACCAGGTGAGTGAGTCGGGGGGAGTTTTATAGAGCGGGCAGAGTGACGACACCGGCCGCCTCGTGACGATCGATTGGGTGACCGTTCTCCCCTAACTAACAAACAAAGAATGCAAGGTCAGAAGATCAGCGTTAAATTAATTTTGGATGGATGCATTTGTATATTGTAGAAGACGCGTATACCCGATTAACCTGACAACATTTCAGAATAAATCAAACAAAAGTTACAAATGGGGAAAAGGTAAACTAATTTAAGCTAGCTTTTTTTGTATTTTTACCTTGATAATTAATATGAGCTGTCATAAACAATTGCCTCTTCTGTCCTTCAAGGAAAAACACAATGGAAGTCGTACCTGCTTGTGACCTTATATGGAATATACATTGTGAGATATCAGATAAGGCAAAGTGGCTTACATAATAGCTTCCACTGACTCGGGGGTTTTAAGAGTGACAGGATTAGGAAGGAAAGGTTGGAGAGGTGGAGGTTAAATACTTATCTGATAAAAATTAGGTTTAACAGTTTCACAGAGGGGGGCTTTTTTACTCAATTTGTTGACCAATTTTTGCTCACTGTAAAAATGCTTTGCACCATTATAAAATTGTAATTGAAACATCTTTGTATTAATCCATTAAAATTTTGCCAGTATAATTGATTTTATGGGTTTTTCTTATTAAGTTCTAAGTGGTTCAAAAAGTGCATTCAACTTTTCCTTGCAGGTTGCCACATTTGCACCACTTAGGCTCTACTTAAAAAGGCAGAAATCAAACTTAAGATTTTCATTTTATCAGGTTGAAATGTTTTACAATGCAAGAAAGGACAAATAAAAGAACAGGCTGCTCACTGAAAGTTCCATCTTTGATCGATCTCTCTCTCTCTCTCTCTCTCTCTCTCTCTCTCTCTCTCTCTCGCTCTCACTCTCATAGTTTGCCCATGGGTTCACTGTGTATCCAGGACAGAAACAACACACAGAAAGGCTGATAACAGACTTCCCAAACTACCTCTCAATCCACCAATTGAAAAATAATAACAAGCTTTTAAAAACAGCAATTGAGCTGTGAAAACTTTACAGAATGTTAAGAAAATACTGCTGGTTTATTTTTATTCTCCAGAATGAGACTATAGTGGGGCAGGTGCTATAATACAGCATCATAGCACTCAATATCAACTTCTCGCCCAGGATTTAACTGATCGAATTACAAAAAGACAATAACAGTGTGCACATAGCTGTAAATGAATAGTTAAACCTATCAAGGAATTACCTGGGCTTTGCTTTTCAACACAAGGGATCTACAGGGAGGTCAGGAGGTAGAAAGTTACCCTAGACCTTTTCACTCTCAGCCTTTCACTAAAACTCAAAGCAAGTTTTATAAACAAACAGCCGATATATAATTTAAACCATGGTGAGCGCATGCATGTTTGGGTAGGGGTGAGATAGTGTTCAGCTCTGACTGATAGGAAAGAAATGGTAGGATGAATAAGACCAGAGTCATAAGCCTCTGCCCACAATCCTCACTGCCCAAGCACAAAGCATGTAGCGGCCCCAGCCCACGCCCCTCCCTGTGCCCAGACGCACTAAGCCTAGCTAGCCGAACAGAGCGGCTGGCTAACAGCTTCAGACAGGCGTGGGATCAGGGTTGTATCCAAGCAGGATCTGCCCCTAGTGCTGCCAGGTCAGGCAGACAAACAAGGGCTACAGCCAGGAAACAGCCCCTCCTCCCCCGCACCCTCATCCACCAGCCCCAGGGCCTACCATCTCATGGTAATCCCCGTAATATTACTCTCTTATCACACACACACACCAGAGATACATAGTCTGCCAACTCTTGAAAAAGTGCTGTAATAAATTAGACCTGGTTTGTAATGCGTATGCGTCAACATGAAGATGTACACAAACTGGTCTGCATTATATCATGACAAGTGAATATCCAGTAAAATTCAAGATTTTCCTTCCTCTGGGCATTGTTGGCGGTTGTATTGAATTAAATGGGCGGTTAAGATTTAATGGCCCAATAGCTATTAAAGTAAAATACACATGTCTGTTTCCTCTGGATTTTATGCAACCTCAAGCAAAGGCACAGAAAAAAAAATTAGTGATGTTTGGACACTTAAAAGGATAGTTCACCGAAAAAAATGTGTCCTTCCAAACCGGTATTTTTTGTCAGATTTGTTCAGATGTAATGCTTAAAAAATGTGCTATGACATTAATACATTTCTACACTGTAAAAACACAGTGTACGAAAGTGCTGAATTGAATTTAAATGTATGGATTGAAATGTATGAAATAAAAAAATATTGTTATACACAAAATTACTAAAATGTTTTACTGTATATATACACCAACAACCACATTAAAAACACAGGCAGTACAGAAAACAACACGATAAAGTTCCTCACAAGTAGCTTTTCCACAAGCTGAGCCAAATACGAACATAAAGAAGGTGCATGATGTCATACACACAAATACAAAACAGCATTATGATAAATCAAAATCATGGAATAAACATTAATTTAACAACATAAGATGTAACTTAAAACCCTAAATCACTTATAAGAAAAAACTAAGAAACTATCAAATGCAAGCTGTCACTCAGACAATTCTAGGGATGTCAGTTTCTATGGTTTTTCACTTTAAATTATGGTGACAATTTTGGAAGTGAAAAAGAACATTCAACAGTATTTCACTGTAAAATTAGATGAAAGGTCCCATTTGATCTATTACAATTTTTCACTGTATAGAGTAAGGGAATGTGTTGGTAACCAATTTTACTTTTACTGTTAAAATTTGATCATTTTTACAGTGCAAGTGTTTTTGAAGCCACTGTATGTATATTAATATAAGTCAGACAACTCATTTAATTTTAAACCCAAATCTATGCCAATTTAACTTTTCTATGTTGCAAGAGATGTTTGAAATTTAGCTTGGTGTCCACCTTTGCTATATGTCAGTGTAGAGAGAGAGGTGTGAAGGAAGAGGAGAGAGAGAGAGAGAGAGAGAGAGAGAGAGAGAGAGAGAGAAAGAGAACTGCTGAGTAAACACTTGGAACTCATTCATTTGCACACTGGCTCCAGGCAGGGCTGGGGTTTGAGAGGGGGTGCATGAGAAAAAGAGAGAGAGAATGAAAGAATGAGAGGGAACGAAAGAGGGAAAAGCAAGCGGGAGAAAGAGATGCCCCTTTTCTTACCCAAGCTCATCAAGTACGGGCCAGGGCTCCTGAAAACGGCAGGATTAGTGGAGGGCCGGGGCTCGGTCAGGTCGGCTCAGCCCACATCACTCCTGTACTGCACGCTACGCTGCTTCGCTAAAGCGCTCCAACATGGTTCTCACAGATACACACACACATACACAAAGAAACAATGCATATACACACTTACTAGCACGCTCGCACAAGCATGCAACACATAGGTCACTGACATTCTCAGCTAAGAGCGACATAAACATTTGCTGTAATTCTTGACACATCAATGTCCACAACAACACACTGATTATAGTAAGGATGTTTTTTTATATATATCTACAGTATATATGGAAGTGATATTTACAATACCCTGAAACTGAATCCTCCTACAAACCAGCAGACAATTTCAAATGTCTAGTTTTGACCATATTAGTAGAACATTTTCAAAAATTCGGCCTTCACATATATAGTTAAACCTGTATACAAACACTTTATAAACATCTAGATGTCCCTATTTCTTTTGATCATGTAGAACTGCATTCAAGAAATATTACAATATTTTGCAATGTACATTATATATGTACAGTGCAAAAATAAAAATTAGAACATGATTTATATTTGCAATCCTCCAGTAGCACTAAATGTGCACCCCTTAAGCAACATGCATGCATTGGTTGATCTTATCAACAAACTCTTAATGACAGCGCTTAGTGATTTTAAGCCTCAGGGCCTGCAGTCATGCACAAATACAAGAACTCACTCTCACTAGCACAAATATGGTCGGTCAAATCCTCACCAAAAAACAGTTTCCCTCCTTTTCTTCATTACAATCATCCTATCTGCCAGTGTTCGGTTATATGGTTACTACGGTGGTAAAAGTATGTAAAGCTGAAAATCAAACAACAAAGTCATGTTTTTGAATAAAATTTCACTCTGTAAAGTCATTTACACTGGTTAACTATCAGAGATAGTTAAAGGTATAGTTCACCCTAATGTGGTCTAAACAACACTGGACCCCATTGACTTTCAGTATAGGACAAAAAACACAGACATTTGTCAGAATGTTACAGTGGCTGTCTGTAATGATGTGCCCGATGAAGGAGTAGAGAAACAAAAACAGTCGGTTACACTTTATTTTAAGTTATGAAAACGTGTTTTTACATTGCTTTAACTCATCAAAATAAGTTAAGCAATTTTCAACTTTTTTAATAAGTTACAAAAGATTTAACTCATTTAAGTCAGTTCAATGTAATTTAAGTTGAAATGATTTAAAAATCCAAGTTAATTGTATTTAATTTAAGGCAGCAATTTTTTTTTTACTGTGTATAGCTTACATTTAGGTAATATTGTAATAATTAATATTATATTACTAATAATTAACAACTTAATTATTAAGTAATATTAATTAACTACGTGTACTTACTATAGGGTTAGGGTTTAGGTTTGTTGTAGGGTTAGTTGCATAAAATTATGCATAATTTATAGTTATTACTACAGTATCTACATGTAACAGGGACAGTGTAAAATAAAGTGTTACCAAACAGTCTTTATTAAACTAACAATGAAACACTCAGGAGATCACAGGAGCTAAATGTAAACACAACCACATAACATAGGCGATATTGGACACTGAACAGAAAGAACTTACGGCTTAAATACACAGGGAACGTAATCAAGGAGAAGAGAAACAGGTGTGTGGAAACTAATTAACAGCCCGGGAAACTAAACAGGAACAGAGCAAAGAGAGTGAAAATAAATCCAAAACAGAATATACACGTTAAAGAGAAAATCTTTTTTTGTGATCCACAGAAGAAAGGAAATCATATAGTTTTGGAATGTAAATCAAACAGCTTTGAAATGACCTATCAATTTAATATAGTCTGTAGTCAATTTTATTCCTTAAAACTCATCTTTGATCACAAAAATTACATTTAAAAAAATGTTCCTGTGAAAAAAAAAAACTTCATGCATTAAAATAGCTTGAATGTAACTCTACACCCTTGCTTAATTTAGTATATGGAGAACCATGAATATGCAAATTACCCCCGCCTCGACTCACACGAGTTCAGAGATCCACTCGCTCAACTTTACTGAAGTTACTGTAGTAAACGCTGCACAATGGTTTCGTTCTTTATAACGTCGGACACATAATGATAATTAATATGATTAGACTACATTATCAATCCGTAAATAATGTGTTGCGAATGTTACACAAACCATGTTCCCATTCGCCATCTCAGAGTCAGACAGCTGCTTTCTAAATATCAGTATCCGAAATGCTTTGAACAACTTAGAACGTCAGTGGAGAAAGGCATATTATTCATCATAACATTGTAATCTACATCATATACAATTCACCTACTATATAGCTAAATGTACCCGATTTTTCAAATCAACAGAAAAATATAATAGGATAACCTGGCTTCTCTTCACAGCATAGTAATGATATGCTAAAGCCCGCCCACACATTGACGTGATTGGTTACAAGGTAGTTTGTGACGTAAGAAATACCAGTGTTTAGTTCACCAAAACTTAAAATTAACCCATGATTTACTCACCCTCAAGTCACCCGAGGTGTATATAACATTCTTCTTTCAGACGAATACAATCGGAGTTATATAAAAAAATATCCTGGCTCTTCCAAGCTTTATAATAGCAGTGAATGGCAGCCCCAAAAAAAGTGTATCCATCCATTATAAAAGTAATCCATACGGCTCCGGAGGGTTAATAAAGGCCTTCTGAAGCTAATTGATGGGTTTGTGTAAAAAAAATATCCATATTTAAATCTTTATAAAGTAAAATATCTAGCTTGCGGTGGACCGACGTCCGTATTCAACTTGTGAAGAAAGTGTAACACCTCTCGCAGTTCAAAATGCTTACGCTACGTCCAATGTCATTGTTACGCCAATAACGCTTTTTTCTTACACAAACCCATTGATTCGCTTCAGAGGGATTTTGTCAACCCCCCAGATCCGTGTGGAGTGCGTTTATAATGGATGGATGCACTTTTTTGAGCTTCAATTTTGGGCTGCCATTCACTGCCATTATAAACCTTGGATTAGCAAGGACATTTTTTTATATAAATCCGATTGTATTCGTCTGAAAGAAGAATGTCATATACACTTAAGATGGCTTGAGGGTGGGTAAATCATGGGATTATTTTCATTTTTGGGTGAACTACTCCTTTAAATCATATTAAAAACACTACATATACATATAAACAACATTTAAAAACTTGATTTAAACTTGATTAAGTAACAAACAATTAATTGTGTTCATGAGACGGCACCATGGGAATGGTGCAATAGTCAGCTCTCATTAACAGAGTTATTTGTTGCATGCATTTAAAAGAAAATTAAATGTTTAAACAGATATTACTAATAAGCGGAGTCATTTTGCTTTCAATCCACTGTGTGTCATAAAAGTGTTTGTGGTGTTTACTGTAGGTTTTAGTGGGTTTGTTGATTCTCCGGTCTGCTGTTCAGACCGGGAAGTGCCCTGAGCAGGCAGGAGATTCCTGAAGCGTTAGGTGGCTCAGACTGCTGACTGACTGACTAAATGTGTCTGGGTCTATATAGAAGCAAAAGGGGGTTTTGAGGGCTCCTTCAGTCCTGAAGCACCACAGAAATGATTTACCTGCAGAAGCCCCTATTAGTGAAAGGACCCAATAAATATCTTTGTTTTTGTTTTTTGACAAATCTGAGCTAGAAAAAAAGATGAACCAATGAACCCATACAAAATAGTTGTTCATCTAAAAATAGATCAACCAATAAAATCTCAGTGAAAAAAAAAGTGATCAAGTGACGCAAGTGAGGCCACAAGGCTCTGAGATGAGAGACAGAGACGACCGCAAAGACACAAGGGCCTTCTGTCTTATTCCAGTTTTATCTTTCAACAGACACTTGTCCTTGTCTTTACTCTGCTCATAGCCTAAAAAAAAAACTGGTACAAAGCTTTGGTTAGATTCCAAGAAATATTGACTTTCCAGTTACATTCTTTTATTAGTATAAACTATGCAATGTTTTAATTGAATTAACCTTTATGAACTAGGCCCAGATGTGACAATTTGTACTGTAAATGGAGATTTTGATTTCTTCAAAGAAAATGTTCATTATTGCACAGTAGGCAGAATAGTGTGAAAGGATTGAATATAATTAGCTTGAAAGTCTGGCAGGATTCATGGTCTCCAGGCATCTGCGATGTAGCTGAGCATTAAATAGTGATGAGAGATGGAGCTTCAGCATTTCCAACCTTTTATTACATCGAGAAAGACAGAGAGAGGAGGGAGAGAGAGGAAGACGACGTATAATGTACATATCTAGGCCTATATTCTGCTGATACTCACAAACAGGTCTTGCGTCTACACACGCACACACACATTACTCCTCTTTTATCTTTATGACATTTCATTAAAGCAGAAAGGTCAGATACAAACAGGTTTCTGATGAGTTCCTCACCTTCTGTGCTCCTCCCACAATTCATCCAGTAACACACACACACACTTTCCACATCACCTTAAAAGACACCAAGCAAACTACTGAAAGGGATAGGTCACCCAAAAATGAACATTTTGTCATTACTTACTCACTCTCAAGTTGTTCCAAACGTGTATGAGTTTCTTTCTTCTGTTGAACACAAAAGAAGATATTTTAAAGAATGTTGGTAACCAGACAGTTGAAGGCACCCATTGGCTTCCATAGTAGGAAAAAAAAAATACTTTGGAAGTCAATGGTTACCGTCAACTGTCTGGTTACCAACATTCTATAAAATATCTTCTTTTGTGTTCAACAGAAGAAAGAAACTCGTACAGGTTTGAAACAACATGAGGGTGAGTAAATGATGACAACATTTTTGGGTGAACTATCCCTTGAATATTCACAGCTTTAAATGCTCAGGTGTTTTAGGTATTTCCATGTTCTACTCCACAGCCCTGGTTTCCTCTAGATTACACGGATTTAAGTGTTTTGTTGTACTTGTTTACTAAAGGAGGATTTTCATGCTTGTCCCTCCACTGAGTCACATTACACTGTTTAAAGTGGTCTAGACCTGTTCTGCATAGGACAGGGAAGGCCTGGATTATTTACCCACCCATGTAAGGATTACAGACCATCTTAACCTGTCCATTAGCGCTGGGCCATCTCAGACAGATAGGCTACCCGACAGACATCTCCCGGCTCTCTCTCCAGTTCTCTTTTTCACCTAAGCTCTAATCCACTCCACCAGAAGCCTGATCTGACAGAACCAGGCAGCTGAACTAAGATTACTGCTTCCTCCTTTTTCTTTCTCTTGCTTGCTTAGCCTCTTGTTCTCTCCATTGTCATTTCAACCTCCAGCTAGATTCAGAAAAATAAACCTATGAATATGCATCACAAAAAAATGTGTCATTCTCCTGAAACCCAGTAATGCAGTTTTTCCTCTGTAGAGGACATTATATTTTAAAGCTGCAGGCCGTACATTTTTCCTCTTTGTTGCCATCTCTGTTTGAAACCTGCAATTGCAGTTATTTGTGGAATTATCTTGGAGGATGATGTTTTGAGGAGTATCAAATTTAGCACTTATAATTAAATCTGACTAATTTTCAAATTGTCAGAAATCAACATCTCAGGAACATGTTTCAAATCAGAATATGACTTTCTGTTACAAAACGGCATGGATTTCATACATGACCTCTGTAGAAAACACCAGGACTTACATCATGGCATATCAGGCATTTTGGAGAATAGGGAAAGAAATTATATATCAATATTCTTATGAAATAAGAATATCTCATATGAAAAGATTCCCAATTATTACTCCCATTATCACGTCTTTTTTTTTTTTATTACATGTTGCCCCAAGAACACATTAATATGCAAATTAGATACAGTGTATAGATGCATTGCATAGAATGGGAATGGCATTTATGGCCATGTTTACACACATATTGCATAAAGTAAAATGGTATATCAAATATGGAGGATATGGATGAAGATAACAGAACTGAAGACATATCTCAAACATTTGTATGCATTAAAGCAATATAAAAAGAGAAACGTGTGTATGAAAGTGCACTTGAACACCACCTACACCATACCAGAATATCCGAGCTAGTGCTACAATTGACTTTCATTTCTCAGAAGCAATATCTCCCTCTGCTGGATAATTTGGTAAATGCAGACTGTGCCTTTAGAGAGGCATCGCATGCTATTTTAAGAAAAAAAAAAAAAAAAAAAAAAAAAAGACAAGGAAACAAGATAAAACTTGTTTTCTTTGTGTGGTGTTTAGTGTTCTGGTGTTCTTAAAACAGACTGCGTGACTCATAATACTTATATTAGATTTTTCATATGCATGTCACGTGACATGTAAAATAAGTAAAGGTAGACATCCAAAAGTTCTCTTTTGATCGCTCTACCTCATTCAGTTCGGCTGTTCATAATTTTAGAAGAACGAATAGGGAGATTGTAATTTACATTCATTCGTTTGGCAGACTTTTTTTGCTTATGTAAAGCGCCTTAAAAATGAGAAATACAACAAAGCAATTCATCCAAAGGAGGCAGTCGACTGTCATTATTATGATGTCACTTACACCTGTAGCTAGACGTCGAATCTGTCAAGTCTGCACTTTACTCCGGGTTGAGTTTAGATTCACTAATCACCATCATCTTCTTCTGACCTCACACGTACTTAAGACACCAGCCAATTTTCACAGTGATGTTTCCCTGACGGATAAATTTGACATGAGATCGGCCTTAGTGACGACAGTCCGTCTATGTTGGTTGTCCTGGCAACACGGAAAGCCACCAATTAAGAAGCGGAACATGTCTCTCGCGCTGTATAATCTCCCTGTGTTAACCTAATATGTAAGAGAGAAGAGGAGGTAAATATGGATCAAAGTTACAAAAAGTAATTATTATAATCAATTCTGCAAGTGAAAATGTAGCTCTTAAAGTAGTAAAATCGCCTTTCGCCTCTTAGTCTATCTCTTGACTTGCAGCAAATAAACGTGTCTGTGCTTTCTCTATGGCGCAATCGCTTTAAGGGTTTACCCAAAAATGAAAATTATGTCATTATCCTCGTGTCGTTCCAAACCCGCAAGACTTTCGTTCATTTTCAGAACAAAAATTAAGATCTTTTTGATGAAATCTGAGACCTTTCTGTCCCTCCATTGACAGCTATGCAACTGACACTTTGATGCTTCAAAAACTTTCATAAAGAGATCAAAAAACGAATCCACATGAATTGAATGGTTTAGTCTAAATTTTCTGAAGAGACACGATTGCTTTATATGTTGAACAGATTTAATTTAGGCTTTTATTCACATATACACATTCATCAACTCACACATCAGTTGTGGTAAACAGAAGCTCAAGCATGTTCGTTTGACGTGCGAGAACCAATTTGTGCAGCACATTTGAGCTTCCGCACGAACCAATGAAGTTTGTTCTCGCACACCAAGAAGGTTCGGTTGAGCTTCTGTTTACATTCACTGATCAATGTTTATATGTGAATACAATTCTAAATTCAATATATTCATCATATAAAGCAATAGAGTCTCTTCAGAAAATTTGGACTATAAACCGCTCAGTTCATATGGATTAGTCTTACAATCTCTTTAAGAACTTTTTGAAGCGTCAAAGTGGTAGTTGCGTAGCTGTCAATGGATGGACAGAAAGCTCTCAGATTTCATCATAAATATATTAATTTGTGTACTGAAGATGAACGAATGTCTTATGGGTTTGGAACTAGAGAGTAATTAAATCACAGAATTACATTTTTGGGGGTGAACTATCCCTTTAAGTTTCTTCTAACGCAAATGTCTTTTGACGACCCTTACTCAGAAGTCAGCGATCTTAAAAAAGCGTGAAACGTGGTTTAAAATTAGACTACTTTTAAGACATCCTCAAAATTTGTCCCACTTTCACATATGCCAGATCAACCTATTCGTGTTAGCACGAGCCTACTATTAGAAGAGACATCATTATATGTTCAACATCGAGTATCAATATATGCATGCGTAAGTAATATACCTACTAAACAATCACGAATATTACTGGATTTCATAAGATCCAACATCATCAACAGGTTCAAACTCGGGGTACATCAATCTTGAGTCACGCATTTCATTATTGCATTACTGTATTACTGTATTATATAGTGTTTCCTGGTTTTGTTGAACGAAGAGCCCTATATGATGAACTGAGTGTAGCTACGTGAGGAGGACTATAATGTGCACCGGTACTCCCACGCGCCTCTGACCGTTCATTCAGCACCACAGCAACCGAACAGCGACGGCGTGCACATCAACAACGGACATGGGAACGGTTTATTTAAAAGCCGAATAGCAGTCGTTTTAACAGTGTAGATTTCAACGATGTATCCCATCTAATCTGGACGCCTCGCGTGTTTGTGTGGATGTCTATGTTTACTGAAGGAATACACGCTATAACGGAACGTCAGATGTGATCGAGAGCAACACTCCGCTGTGTAACATACTTTTCGCAGTTCCTCCTCCGTTGTAAATCATGAAATACGTTGATATCGCCTGTTGTTCCGAAAGCGCAAACATCAATCGAGAAAAACAGAATCGCGAGAACCTCTTGTCAAGGCGAGCGGTCCGCCACACCTGACTGTTTTTGCTCTGCCTCCGGTTGTGACATGAAAACTCGGACCAGAAAGAAACGGATGAAAGGGCGAAGAGCTGCAAAAGGCCATGTGGATTTGAAAGGGAACATATCAGATTGAAGTGGGAGCCCAAAACAACCCTTAAGCCCGATCGCGAGTGACAATCAATGACATGGGCACACCAAAGATCAAGAGATGGTCGGAGGTCTTGCAACCTGTTGTTGATCCCGAGTAACTAGACAGTGATTTGATAGCTGTTGATCATATCTAAATGGCATTGACTTGGGGGAAAGCACGTGCTTTTGATTGACATGTTTATGTCTTGTTCTTGATTTTTCTGAACTCAAATCGTCTACATTTATTAATTTGTGGAGTAACTAGCCTATTTTGGGCGCGTGGACTAACCATGAGCTTAGATCGACGCGTTTTTTCGGACATATAAAAGTATATTTTTTTTATTTATTTTTAAACACCCTACTTGGTTGGTCGATTACCCTGATTCTGACCCTCTCCAGCCATGGGTTGCCTTGAGAGTGTCGCCTGCAAACCCCGAATCAAACGCGAGAACATCGTTGTTTACGACGTCTCTGCTACTATTGACCATTGCCCGACAGTGATCGAGGAGAATTCCCCTATAGTGCTCCGCTACAAAACTCCGTACTTCAAGGCCTCCGCCCGGATAGTAATGCCGCCGATCCCTCGAAATGAGACTTGGGTTGTGGGTTGGATTCAAGCGTGCACTCAAATGGAATTCTACAACACTTATGGAGACCTCGGCATGTAAGCCTGGTGCATGTTTTATGCCTTCAATGCCCTTGCCCTTCACTAAAATTATAGATCATATATGCCAATTCTTGCGATTTGTAATTCGAATTAAATGACTCCAAAAATGTCAAGCAGCATATAGCCATAAATCAACTATAAGGTACTAAAATACTTGCACGTTGAGTCATTTGAGTCATGATTCATGAATAAGCATTTTTCTTAAAAAGTTACTAATTTTGACCCTCAAAAATACCTGACATTTAAAAATGTATTTTTCGGTTTTCTTAAAACTTTGTTTAATCAATTGACTGACTTTAATTTGATGGACAAAAGATATTCATTTATTTTAAATATCGATATCTTTAATATTTTGACAACAATAAGAAAATATGCCAAGCTGCTTGACTTTTTTCTTTATTTTTTTTCCAATCTCTAGACATTACACCACTTAATTTTTTAAGCTTCACTCTTTAAAAAAATTCATTTGACCCATCTATGAGTACATCTTTCATTTATATAGATTTGTTTGTTCAATTACGACTTTAAATAGTGCATGGCAAAGGATGAGCAGTGCAGTGCAGCAGTGATTTATATTCACAGGGAGTATGCATACATCAGCTCAGTGCCTGAGGGGAGGAGTGTTTGCACCTTCATCAGTCACTGCTCTTTCATTTATACTCCCACAAATGAGTTTCACAGCTTGTCACTGGATCAGACAGGGAGAGGTAGCAGATAAAAACGGAATAGCTGCACCGAAACATCAGCGTGGTTGCACTAAACAGTTTAGTTTTGCAGGCGAATGCAATTATCTATAAAGACAGAGCAGCAGACGAGAGAGAGACATTCTCACACCCACCCACAAGCCCTGTGACGCGTGATGTGGGCCCTTCTGATGCTGCCTGGGGGGCCTGTCTGTGTGGAGGTGTGGACATGTGTGTGGGGGTGTGTATTACTGCCTGAGCGAGTGGTTGCGTGGGGTTTACTGTGACACAGATGGTACTGTACCAAAGAAGAAATGCCAGCATCGGGTCATACCTAACAACACCCAGCCCCATTAACGTCCTCTCACACTGAGTCATTTTACACAGACAGCTGGGACCCTGATAATGAATGTCATCATTAACCCCAATTAGCATTTGTACACTTGGACTCAGCATCTTCTTTCACTTACAGCATATATTCAATAGCACAACCGTGTTTATTTAACCTCAACGTTAAATTTCCGCAGGTCAAGCTGGGAGCTGCCAGAGTTACGAGAAGGATTGGTGAAGGCCATCAGCGACTCGGACGGCGTGAGTTACCCGTGGTACGGAAACACAACAGAAACGGTGACCCTCTCTGGCCCCGCATCCAAACCCTCACGCTTCACTGTCAGCATGAACGATAACTTCTACCCCAGCGTGACATGGGCCGTACCAGTGAGCGAGAGCAATGTGCCTTTGCTCACACGGATCAAACGTGACCAGAGCTTCACCACGTGGCTGGTGGCTTTGAATATGGCCACACAAGAGAAGATCCTCCTGCAGACAGTGAAGTGGAGGATGAAAGTGGACATCGTCGTTGACCCCTCCAAGCCACTGGGCTCTCGAGCAAGACTCACCGGCCGGGTGCACCAGGACCAGCCCAAGGTGTTGACCCACATGGAGCCGATCCCCCCTAACGCTTTGGGTAAACCTAATGCTAATGACGCCCAAGTGCTAATGTGGAGGCCTAAGCGAGGAACACCATTAGTGGTGATCCCCTCCAAGTAGCAGGTTGTGGGAAAACTTAAAGGTTTTCAATCAAAATTTGCCTTAAATCCACACTACTGCCTTTAAAGAGATGCTTGGTTCTTGAATGGCCATAGAGACACTTAAAGGGACAGTTCATTAAAAAAATAAAATCATAATTTACTCACCCTCAAATCATTTCAAAACCTGTATGACTTTCATTCCTTGTGTGGAACACACAAAAATATATTTTAAAGAATGTTTCTGTCCATTTAAGGAAACAAAACTACATTGGACCCCATTGACTTTCAGTGCATAGAAGGAAAAAACCACAGGCATTTTTCAAAAGATCTTCTTTTACATTCCACAGAGGAAAAAGTCAAACAGGTTTGGAACAATAATAGTTTGGGTGAACTATCCCTTTGATTTGATATTGACATTTGCCTTAAATCCTCAAGAATCAAGATAAATAAATCATACTTGGGGTATACATAAAGGGATACTCCACCCAAAAATGTTCTGTCATAACCATAATTTCATTCCAAACTTGTATGCTTCTCTTTTTTTTGTGAAACATAAAAATATTTAGATTTTTTTAGGAAGTTAGTAGGTTCCATCGTTATTTGGTTTTCTTCAAAATATTCTTCTGCAGAGGAAATAAATGCATACATGTTTGTAACCACATAAATTATGGCAGAATATACATGTTCATTTTTGGGTGGAGTATCGCAGACAATTCAAATATTTACAGATCATTTAACTCCAACCATCTCTTTTAAAAGTTAACTGCAAGTGTAAAACATCTAAACTTGCTCAGGCATAGCAGCAAGCTTTACATGCTAAGTATATAAACACAATGTTGCAAAACAAGAGAAACTGTTGTGCATGAATGTATGACTGCTTTTTAGTTTAATTAGTTTCATTCAAAGTGCATTTGAAGGAAACTGAAAGCTCCAACCGCACGGCATAAATGAAGAAGAGATATAAGACTTTAGTTCCACTGAGCATAACCTGGAGTCCTGGACCGTGAATACTGCTGCAGTGGTAATGGCAGGGCTTCGGCTGCTTGAATTTCTATGCCCTAAGCTTAAGAATGTCTGGAGCGATCTACTATTTCACCTGGGAGCGAGGGAATCAAGGGAGGGGAAGAGAAAGATCTGAACAGTGCTGCAAACACCAACTCCCACCGCTACTCATTAGAGAGGTGAAAACCATCCATACCTTCCTACTGAGATAACGAACACACATGCAGACACAAAAGCACAATAAACACTCAACTGCCGCCTTCTTCTTTAAAGCACCCTCATCTTCCTCCTCAAGAGTATCCAGCGCCTGCACAAATTACAGTGGAGTGACTGCTTGATTATCAAAAATGAATCAGTTCGCTTGAGCATTAAAGCCATTGGAATTGTATAAACGAAATCTATGATGCCATATGGGATGCACAGACTTCAAAAGCAACATTACCGATGCCGGTCTTCAATGGTCACCGTAGAGTTTATTGTTTTTTGTGGTTCACAGTGTGTTTTGAAGGACTCGGGCAGCTAGAGTGTCCTGACTGATCAAATAAACACGGATCTGAATGCCCAACTTTATGGAAGAACAGAGAAATCTTTTTGCCTTTTTAATTAATTACCTTTTTCAAGCTGTGATTGCATGCATTGTTTTTACACCTTTTGAAAAAAAAATTCCACGGCTCTTTCTTTTAAATTTTGTGCTGCCTTTGTGAAAATGTATGTATTGTTTAAAAAAAGAAAGAAAAAAAAGATAATTAAACACCTGATTTATTATAACTCCTCACCAGATACCAATATAGCTTCACACATGGTGCAAAGTCGCTAAAAAAGCTCTTCCTTGCATATATAATGGAGTAACTTAAGTATTCTTTGTTACGGAGGCCCTAAAGGGACATGGTGATGAAAAAAATATGAGAAGGAAAGAAAAACGTAAAAGCATTAAAAAAATGTTTTCCATCAACAAATCCCTTTAGGGGTTCCGTACTTTGTTGCTTGGTGACAGAGGTAATCCATAAAATAATCTGTAATCACCATATCCTGTAAACTGACCGGCTAGCATCATTGTCACAAGTCTTGTTATTATCATTTCATTGTAATAATATCAAAAGTTTACATCATACTCACAAAAGGTACATCATTCCCTCAATTTCTACGGAACTAACCCAGCATCCCAGTCTATTAAAATAACATAAAATATATTTTTGTAGGACTTAAGCAGTTTGAATTATGACACTAAAAAATACAGTGATGCAACGACCCCATCAAGTTTCATTTGTGGCGAATTACTGCAATCCAAAAGCAGCCATTGCCCCTCAAAGATGAACGGATATTAAAGGATTGAGAAGAGCCAAACGAGTTCTGTACTCAAGTCCTGATCCAAAAAAAGCATTCAAAAACATTTGAAGATGGCATGTTATGAAGTGTTTTTATCCATCACCCATTAATGAAATTAGTGCTGATGAATTCAAGCTAAACGAGAGTTTCACTGAAACCAGAGGCCCAAAGCATTTCACCCAGTGTGCTTCAGCTCAGCACTGCACAGCAGTGGCCCAGCCTGTTATCCAACCTTGAATCAATTCTTTCCTGCTTTCTATGCCCCCTCTCCTCTTCTCCGTCGTTCCAATCATTTCATCCTTTTGTTTCACTCCACTTTCACCTCATCCATCCCTTTATCATGCTCTGCTTGGGTTGGTTGCCGGCTTGCTCTCATATCCATATAGAAACGTCGCCATTATGACAAATACTGTGCCCAGAAAGAACACACTGCACAAGAGAGAAAAATAAGTGCTTTTTAAAAAGAAAATAATTCCCTTCAATTCACCTAATTGTTTTTAAACTTAATTCAGTTGGATTTAAAGCAGTTATTGATCCCAAGACATGTATTTTTTACCTGGTAGGTTCAAAGTCCTCAAGCCAGAAATATGAAATCAATGTGGAGAGGATAATTGAGAGTGATGTAGCGAAGCCTTTCAGAATGTTGTCAGCATACTTGATGACAGCAGCTATCACAAGCCCTCCAAGAGCCTGTGGGAAATTCAGATTCAAAAATCAATTTATATTGTTGCACATTAATGTGTTGCAAGAGAAAATCTCTTGTGTTGGCTTCCTGTTCGTTGTTAATAATGAAGCAATTATCAATTCTGACTCACATGTAAATGTTTGTAACTCACAAGTCTTGTAATTCAAAGTGTTCAGGCTTACCTGAAGGGCGACCACAATCAAGGTCAGTGTGTTGTAGCCCTGGAACATTCCGTGTTCTTGCACTCGGTCACCGTCGTAGGCCAACATCCCGAAGAACCCAAAAACCAGGCCAAACATGCCTGCACACAGAAGATACACGTGAAATATACCACACACATGTACAGTCATACAAGGAAAGTATAGTAGCAGAATGGCAATTCAGCATTCATTTATTTTGAGACAAATAAAGAGAGTAGGTTTACATTCTCAAATGATAAAATAATGAATAATAATTCAAATTTGTAAACAGTACATCAAACTACTGTCTACACACAACTGTTGAAAAGTTTAGCAAATGTATAAAAAAAAAAAAACAGTAATATTGTGGAATATTACAATTTAAAATAACCGTTTTCTATTTTAATATATTTTATAATGAATTTTTTTCCTGTGATGGCAAAGCTGAATGTGTTTCCCAAACTTTTGAACGGTAGTATAATGTTACAAAAGCTTTCCATTTCAGATAAATACTGTTCAGTTTCCAAACTTTTGACTGGTAGTGTATAATATATATATCCAAAAGTATTGGGACACCCCTCAAAATGATTGAATTCAGGTGTTCCAATCATTTCCATGGCCACAGGTGTATAAAATCAAGCACCTAGGCGTGCAGACTGCTTCTACAAACATTTGTGAAAGAATGGGTCACTCTCAGGAGCTCAGTGAATTCAAGCGTGGTACCGTGATAGGTTTTCACCTGTGCAATAAGTCCATTCATGAAATTTCCTCACTACTAAATATTCCACGGTCAACTGTTAGTTGTATTATAACAAAGTGGAAGCAATTGGGTATAACAGCAACTCAGCCACGAAGTGGTAGGCCACGTAAAATCACAGAGCGGGGTCTCATGTTGAGACGCACAGTGCGCAGAAGTCGCCAACTTTCTGCAGAGTCAATAGCTACAGACCTCCAAACTTAGTGCGGCCTTCAGATTAGCTCAAGAACAGTGCGTAGAGAGCTTCATGGAATGGGTTTCCATGGCCGAGCAGCTTACTCCAAGCCTTACATCACCAAGTGCAATGCAAAGCGTCGGATGCAGTGGTGTAAAGCACAGAGACTCTGTTCTCTGGAGTGATGAATCACGCTTCTCTGTTTGGCAATCCGATAGACAAGTCTGGGTTTGGCGGTTGCCAGGAGAATGGTACTTCGCTGACTGCATTGTGCCAAGTGTAAAGTTTGGTGGAGGGGGATTATGGTGTGGGGTTGTTTTTCAGGGGTTGGGCTTGGCCCCTTAGTTCCAGTGAAAGAAACTTTTTGGACAATTTCATGCTCTCAACTTTGTGGGAACAGTTTGGGGATGGCCCCTTCCTGTTCCAACATGACTGCGCATCATTTCACAAAGCAAGGTCCATAAAAACATTGAGTCCTGACCTCATCCCAAAAGAACACCTTTGGGATGAATTAGAGCGGAGACTGCGAGTCAGGCCTTCTCGTCCAACATCAGTACCTGAGCTCACAAATGCGCTTCTAAAATTCCCATAAACACACTCATAAACTTTGTGAAAAAGCCTTCCCAGAAGAGTTATATGGGCCAACTCCATATTAAACCCTACAGATTAAGAATGGGATGTCATTAAAGTTCATCTGCATGTAAAGGCAGACATCCCAAAACTTTTGGCAATATAGTGTGTATACAGTTGTGGTCAGAATTATTGGCACCCCTGGTAAATATGATCAAAGATGGCTGTAAAAATAAATCTGCATTGTTTATCCTTTTGATCTATAATTCAAAAATTTGCAATAGTAAAGTAAAAGAATGGAAAGTCGGGGGAAAAAAAATCACATTATGTTTTTTTCTCCAAAACACGTTGGCCACAATTATTGGCACCCCTAGATTTTTTTATAAGTAGAATATCTCTGAAGTATATTCCCATTAATATTTAATTTTTTAGCACACCAGGGTGACTAGGAACATGAAATTGTCCAGCTATGTCTTCACAGGAGTATAAATATGAGGAAACACAAAGGCCAAATTCCCTTAATCATTCATCACAATGAGTAAAACCAATGAATATAGTTCTGATGTGCAGCAAAAGATTGTTGAGCTTCACAAAATAGAAAGTGGCTGTAGGAAAATAGCTAAAGCATTGAAAATTCCCATTTCCACCATCAGGGCAATAATTAAGAAGTTCAATCATCTAAAGATGTTACGAATCTGCCTGAAAGAGGACGTGTGTTTATATTGTCTTAATGCACGGCGAAGAAGAGGAAAGACTCTCCAAGGATCACAGATGGAGAATCGCAGAGATTAGTTGAGTCTTGGGGTCAGAAAGCCAAAAAAAAAAAAAAATCAAACAACCCCTACATCACCACATGTTGTTTGGGTTTCAAGAAAAATCCTTCTTGCTCATCCAGAAACAAACTCCAAAATGTTCAGTTGTCAGACACGACTGGAAATTCAAAAGGGACCTGGTTTTGTGGTCGGATGAAACTATAAAAAGAGCCTTTTGGCAGCAAATCCACCAAATGGGTTTGATGTAAACAGGGATTTAAAAAAAAAACATGCCCACGATTAAATATACCGCTGGATCTTTAAAGTTGTGGGCCTATTTTTTTGCTGGAGGTCCTGGACATCTTGTTTGGATACATGGTATCATGGATTCTAGCAAATACCTGACGGCCTCTGCTAGAAATCTTATAAAAGGGCCGTGGTTGGATCTTCCACCAGGACAACGATCCAAAACAAAAGCAACACACAAATGTGTCATTGAGTACAAAATGAAGCTTCTGCCATGGCTGTCCCAGTCCCTGACCTGAACCCTATAGAAAATGAGGGGGCTGAACTGAAGAGAAGAAGCACCAACATGGATCTGGGAATCTTTAGGATCTGGAGAGATTAGAAGAAGACTCAGAGCTGTTATCTTGGCAAAAAGTATTTAATAAAGTATTTAATAAAAGGGGGCCAATAATAATGGTCAACGTGTTTTGGAGAAAAGTATTTATTTCATAATGTGATTTACCCACTTTCAATTCTTTCACTTCAATGAAAGGTTAGATTTTTGTGAATTTTTTGAATAAAAGATAAACGATGCAGATTTATTTTTAGAGCTATCTTTGATCATATTTACCAGGGGTGCCAATAATTCTGACCACAACTGTGTATATATATATATATATATATAGGAATCCACAATACATTTTGTTTCAGGATTCTTTGATGAGTAGAAATATAAAGAAGATAATTTATTTTAAATAGAAATCTTTTGTAACATTATAAATGTCTTTACTAACACTTTTGATCAATTGAATGCATTGTTGCTGAATAAACGTATTACAAAAACAATTGCAGTGACCCCAAACTTTTGAATGGTAGTGTATAAACACAAGGGAATGAATAAACGACTTCATTCTGAGAAAATAATAATTGTAATAAACTTTGATATGATCAAATTATAGGTTATCAAATTATCTTGGCACTCATGAAGAACAGGGCTGCTTTTTTGGCTTAGTTCAATATGATGAACAGAAGTTCACATTAGGAGGTGAATCACTACAGACGCTCTGTAGTGAATTCACACATTGCCAGTTATAAATAAACCTTACACCGAGACTCCACATGGCAAGAATGAAAACACACGGCACACGCACATACATATTCGCCTTAAGCTCATGAATGTGACCTCAGACTGTTTTTTACAAGGATTCTGCTTGTTGAAAGAAATACAAATTTCAGTTATTTGAAATTTGAGAACATCTTTAGGAAATACAGATTATACAGAAGGTCAACAGACTTCTAGTATAAAAATAGGTTATATGGGTCATAGTGCTTCATATTGTCAGTTAATTGTCACCTATCTAAGCCATGAGAAGTGTTAATTTGATCTGAACACCAACATGTTTAGATTGGGTAGAAATGTGTGATGCTTTTCCTCAGTCTAAACTCTGTGCCCTTCGTGAGAGGAGCTTCTGATTATACTAAAACCACAATTTATTGAGTGACTTCAAATGCAAATCCCTGTAGTACAGTGGCCGCCAACTTTAGGCAAGTGTGTTCGCATTGGCACGCATAGGTGTAGTTGCCCATCGCGATATCGCAGATTGATAACGGTTTCGTTTCAAACCTATTTCAAAGTTTGCGTTCTCAAGCCACCAAACACTGTCACCATGCAAATGAGCGGCCAGAATGCATTAAAAGGTTTCTTTCTATTTTAATATGGTGTCGTGTAAGTGGCCCCAAAGTAAATAACTAATGATTTTTTACAACGGAAAATAATCAAAAACTTACTTTAGCTGGATAATGACTTTTTTCTAGAGCTGCTGTACAGGCAAAACTCTTCCATTAATTTCCTGTTATCACTGTTAAGCTGCTTTGAAACAATCTGTATTGTTAAAAGCGTTATATAAATGAAGGTGACTTGACCTGCTTTTTTTGTTGCTTTCTGCTCTCAGCACAATACTTTGTACTTAGTAGCCGTTAAAACACCACTTAAGGTTAAATAGGTTCCCGACCCCTGCTTTAGTATAATATAGAGTGCTGCAGGGATGACGTATTTTTGTAGGCCAAAACCCAGAAACGAGTTAGCATTTTAGCACTTCCGGTTCCATTGTCCTGAAGTCAATGGGTTTTTGAATGGACTTTTGGTTAAATGCTTCAAATAAGGTCTGTGGTGAAAACAAGCTCAAGATTTTATTCTATGATATAAAATACAACAGTATTACCCTCTTGTGATTTTTTAAAAGCTTTTACCTGTCTTGCAAAAGGTGGTTGCTAACATATGCTAAATGGGACTAAAAAGGTTGTCTGGGACATTAAACGTCATCACGCTGAACAGGAAAACTCAACTACTCACTAGTCCACATTCAAAGCCTCATTGTACAGCCTATTTTTAAACAAAGACTGGAGTTGTCGGAAGCTTAGTGATGGTGATGGTGAAGTTGTGCAACCATGGTGTAGTTTGTTTATAGCCTACGTTTAGCTTTTGACTTCTGCCAATTGCATTTATGCTTTAAAAATTCATAAAAGTTGTGTTCATTTGTGAAGATTATCACGATGAACAAAACATTTAAGCTTTTGTTAGTCACAGATCTTATTTTCTGCAATAATCCAAGCATGTTTTATTTCTTTAAAACATACTTACCAAGCTGGATGTTTCGGACCCAAACACTCTGCTTGGTCTCTTTAAGGATCTTCTCAAAGTAGACGCCAGCAAACCCACTGGAGAAACAGGCAACCAACACGGCCACCAGCCCCACAAACTGTGAGCCTGCAGTCAGCTGCTCTTTCTGAGGGTCCGACGGGGAGTCCGTTGGCCACTGTCCAAACAAGCAATCATGAATACATCAAAAATTCCAACAAAAACAAATGTTTTGGCAGTTAATCCCTAATCAAGGTATCTTTACCTGTACAAGTGCAACCCCGGCCATAAGAATTAGCAGAGACAACCACTGGTACACCCCGAGCCTGCGGCCCAGCATAGACACAGAAAACAGGGCTGTGGTCAGGATCTTCAACTGGTATGTCACCTAGAAGTGCACAGGATAAAAAAAACATAACAACAGCCATAAATAAAAAAAATGTTTATGCAACTAATGAATGGATACTGACTTACCTGGTAGGTAGCTGCATCAAGGTTGGACAGTGCTACGTAGAGCAGGTTATTCTGTAGCGTGTAGATTCCTGAAGGAATCGCCAGCTTCAGTGTCTCTATAGGTTTGTGTAGAATCTCCTGTCTCAGAATACTGCTCAGCGCTCGGCCGCTGTAACCTGTTCCACACAGATACAGCAGTTACCCAGCAATAATTTAGAGCCATTCATCCCTGATGTAGTCTCAGACTCCTCACAGTTCATTGACTATTTGATACACATTACCTTTCAAACATTTGGGGTCAGTAAGATTTTCAGCAAGTGTTTTCAAAACTGCTACCAATAATAAGATGTTTCTTGAGCAGCAAATCAGCATATTAGAATAATTTCTGAAGGATCATGTGACGCTGAAGACTGGAGTGATGATGCTGAAAATTCAGTTTTGCCATCACAGGAATGTTACATTTTTAAAATATATATGTATATATTTATTTTTAACTGTAATACTATTTTACAATATTACAGTTTTTACTGTAATTTACATTTTTGATTAAATAAATGCAGCCTTAAGGCCAAAGCATACTTCACTTTTTACGCGTACGCAAAGGTCAGTGTACGGTGCGTGATGCGAATTTCGTCATCGGAAGAGTGCGCGTACTGAACGCACACCAATGGATTTTTGTAACCACACGTAGTTTGTGCCCCCAGGTTACACATGTGCATTTAATTTTTTGCAGTATTTACATGGGTTGTAACTCAGAGAGAGATTGCTCAAAACTGCACATGCGTACCAGGTTGATATTATGAGCACTTACAAGAAAGAGCTAATCATTGCTAATCACAATGAAGTTTGCTAGGTTAGTGGTATCAAATCTTTGAAAAATATTTAGAATCTGAGGCACAATGTCAGTAAAGAAATTAATGGATAGAACTGTACATTCTGCTTTGTAAATTCTGTCTGTAAATTAATCGGTGGTCTACTTACTTACTCTTTACATAAATTAACCACTTTTAAACTATTTCTTCTGTGTTTTCTGTACAACTGTTCACAAAGACAGCCGCATCATAATTTGATTGTTTTTTGATGAAAAGCTAATAATTAATGAACTCATAAAGATGTAAAATTGGTACAAAGAAATCCTTTTCAAATAAAAATCTAAATAAAATGCTTACAAAAAAGATTAAATATACTTGTTTGCTAGCTTGTCACGTGATAATCAAAGAAAAGAAAACTGTGAATATGTGAAAGTGTTTTAAATTATTGAAATATTAACATAAAATCTCAGGAGGTACTTTAAGTATGTCAAATGTTGACAAAATGTTCCAGGAATCCCTGCCTTACAGAGACATTTTAATACAGTAATTTCTTTATAGAGAAATGCATGACATCAGGTGTTGTGTAGTGTTGAAAGGTGAGTACAAAACTTTTCTAAGTAAATCCCAAAGCAAATCAGACTATGCAAATGTGCCTCACGTATCTCGCAAGCTTAAAAATACACAGACAGAGATATTACATTGAATTTCACACTGCATTCACTATCATCTCTCTATACAGTCACCTACTGAAAGAGGTGAATGACTTTCTAAGAACTCCAGTCAGACCTCATTCTTGAAGTGCTTTCAAGGAGGAAGGAAGCATCATGAAACTTACTGTGATCTTTGAAGACGAGCCCCACACAGGTGAGGATCTTGAGGAACTCTGCCACCACCACAGCAGAGGAGGCAAGGTAACGCGGCCCGTCGCCCTGTAAGGTGCGCGAGTAACGCATGGTCAGCACCAGGGACGTGGTCTGGAACACCAGGACCCCCAGAGAGAGGTACTTAAGCTTGGCTGATGCCATGATGACAGCCTCTCACAAGGAGACCAGGATAGACTGGGGTGACATGAGAGAGAAAAAGGGCAAAGAGCAGACAGATGTTGAAATACAATGTTGTCCCAGCTGGGTCTGACAAGCAAGCTGCTCTGTAAACATTAATGGCCATAAACAACACTGATGTCCAGAGATATATAGTATCCATATTGTATAGACAGAGTCCTTGACCAAGAAATCAAACATTAACCCTGCAGTTTACTAAATTTAGGACTGAAATGTTAAACATTTAAAAGGATGGATCAAACATTAAAAGTGTGTCATCATTTACATCACATTAATGTTGTCAAACTTGAAAACACAAAAGGAGATGTTAGTCAGAATGACAGCCTTGGTCACCATTCACTTTTAATGCATCGTTTTTCCATACAGTGAAAGTGAACAGTGACTGAGATTATCATTCCACTCATCAATTTTGTGTTTCCAGGGAAGATAAAGGTCAACATGAGGGTGAGTAAATAAGGATTATCACACTTAAAATAATCGTACAATTATTTATATCACTTCTGGGTGAACTATTCCTTTAACTGAAGAGTAAAAAATAAGGACAAAAAGAGTAAATATTCAGAAACATTAACTACAGAAATATTAAATATATTAAACATTATTTCAGAAAAATTTAATTTCCGAATTTACTACTGAATAAATGAATAGATAAATGTAAATGACAAAAATGATAAACAACAACAAAATGTCTATATTTTACCGCAAGAGACGTAAACATCTATTATCCCAATTAGATTTAAGATGTAAATATTACACATATTTTCATAGTCTCACCTTTTCAGTTAGGGTTATTAATCCGGAAGAGTTGCAGTTTGAGAGGAGTTTGAAGGCAAACATAAACTTTAAACCCAGTCAAAGATCCATCCTTGCAGAGTCCACATAAGTTGAATCTACATACAGTGAGTTAAGTAGTTCATTAGTGTCTTATTTTGACAGTTAAACACTAAGAGCTACTGCTGAGCTATTATTACTTGAGAAAATCAACAGTTCCGGGTGTCCATTGCGCATGGTTATCTGCTATATGTTTTACTCATGGCGGATTCCCTCGGTCATCAAGAATGAAAAGCAGACTGTCAAGTGAGGTGCAGAAAATCTTCATATGAATTTCAACAATCTTGCAGTACTTCCTAGTGTTTTGTTGTTTCGATCTTTTGATTACGAGTCGTTGTCGCCACCTGTCGGTTGGCGGACAGAATGATGTTCGGTTTATTTCGAACTCAAAACTGGACTTCATTGAGAAGTGAGCAATTCACCTGATTTTCTAGCATATATTAAAATATCCTTTATTGTCAATCAATCTAATACAACAATAAAATAAGATAGATAGATAGATAGATAGATAGATAGATAGATAGATAGATAGATAGATAGATAGATAGATAGATAGATAGAAAAAAAGAATGGGACAGTCAGATTGATAGACAGATACAGACCGATTGATAGATCAAGATAGATAAAACGATAGACAAATAGATAGACACGTGGATGGATGGATGGATATGGGATAGATCCAGATAGATAAAACGATAAAATAATAGAGATGGACAGAGACAGAGAGACAGATAGTATCACTGCTGCTCCTCACAGCATTTGATTGACAGGCAGGTTTTCAACGTTTGAAAGTGCATGTTGATCAAAGGATGGGATGTTTAGTTACGTTTGTTAGTGTGTACCAGCCGCAGAAAGGAACTCAGTCATTGAGCTAGATCAATTTGTAAAGGTTTTCCTTTATTTGTTTCATCTCTATTTTAATCATCAATTGTCTTGGATTATTAATACACAGGCTTTTGTTCTTTAAAGCACAAATTTTAATCTACAAAACACTAAGATGAAACATTTACTTCATTCTAGCATACTGTATGCATATATTTGGTGGAGAGGAAAAGAAAGTACAATAGGCATAAAAAAAAACTAAAAACATAAAATTATATACAGCACATATAAAAATAGCTTTGCATAACATTTGGGTGAAAATACAATGCTCCAAAAGCCTTGCTTTGATCTTTATTCGGTGGAGTAACACCCTTTAAATTCCTTAGATTTCAGTACCCTAAAGAATAAAGATCATTCTGTTGAAGGGCCCTTAAGTGCTACAGGATATCAACTGTTTCCAAAATGAATATGCCATATGGAGCCTATAGTATAGCAATGTGTTTCTATTTGCATAAACAAACTCTATTAATATTGACCTTGAGCACACAATATTACTGATCCACCATCTGAACAAATACAGCATACTGGAAGTTAATAAGACCTTAGACAGTATTTTATCACCACTCTGGCTAATGTATGCATGCATTTTTAAATACTATTATGAGTGTTTATTTGGCATTTAAGAGACCCAGGGGCTTTATTGTGCAAAACACAGAAAAAGAATGTGATTGTACTAATCGATTTATATAAAGCTTTGCTCAAAACACAAAACAGAAAAAGTGAAACAGTACATTTAGATTGTATAAAGTATGATTTCTATGATTGAAACGGTTGCACAGACAGGCTGATTGAAATTAAGAAAGAAAATACATGACATGTATTTAAAACTCACGTAAATAAAAGGTACATCTTCAGAACTTCAGAAACTGCTTAGAATATTAATATATAGTAACAAAAAAGCAGAACAAAACAAATAAAATAATAACAAAGGTTACAAATATGTTGTAAAAGGCACTGATAATATTATTTATCTAAACGTTTCCGAAAGGCTCAAGCGGCTTGACGATGGCTGCTGGAATTCCTCTTTGAACCTCTGTCGTGTTTGTGTGGCCACTGAATACTGCATACCATTTCAAAAGAACCCATTCATATTTACACACCTCCCTTACCTCTTTTAAACATCGGCAAGGCAGAGGATAAACCGTAACAGACAACATAGAAATAGATTTTAAAAAAAGTAACATTAAACTATTTACACCACAGTTTAGCTCTGAACCACACATGAATGAATGAGATGTATGTGGGCGTGAGTTTGGAGTACATCCATGCTACCAATAAAAAAAAATAAACAAGTACCACCAATTCATTTAAGAAACATTTCATGATCTAAACAAAAACTGAGAATACATGAAAGCTGACCTATTATATAAAAATATGATTTAAATTATCAGTTAAAAGGATAGTTTACGCAAAAACGAAAATTCTTTCATTATTCATTATTTATTATTTACTCACCCTGATGTCATTCTAAACCCGTACCACAAAAGATATTTTGAAGAATGTTTCAACTCATTTTCTCTTTATACAATAATGGGTGGCTTTAATAACCTTAAACCACTTTGACTTTTATTGTAAATAAAATCTCATTTTGTGTTCCACACAAGAAGGTCACAGGTTTGGAACGACATAAGGGGGAGTAAATGATAACAAAATGTTCACTTTTGGGTGAACTATCCCTTTACAGTTGGTACCAACTAAGCATATCGGACTTTATCATCAACAAAAATTATCAAAGAAAGATGGCAGATTAAGTGAGAAAATGTCCTTCAAAACATAAAAGGTTTGACTAAAATTTGAAATAAACATCCCCAAACTGAGGACAATAACCAACTCCTTAGCTTGGCAGTGTAATTGTCCAGTAAAAGTGCCTCAGGTCGTAGATGGCCGTAAACAGAATTCCCGAGTTGTTAAAGCTGTTTCTCTGTTTAGTTCTGGGCTCCTGTGCGATAAAATATTCAGGCTAGTAGGAATTTACGATACGCAAACTTCACAGTCAACATGCAGAGCATAGCAAAGACATGTAGGGTGGAGAGAAGGATAGTTAGCCACTCCCTTGACAGCTGAAGAGAGAGAATCAAAACGGCCGTGCAATTAAACTCTCAAAGGTCCGAGTTCCTACGCATACACACTGCTGCGCTGGGACTGCTGGGACTGCGTCGGCTGCGCAGCCTGTGACGGAGGCTGCAGCTGGGCTTGTTCGGGAATGTGTGTGTGGCAGGAAGGAGGCAGTGTGCGGGGGTTTCCTAGAGGGGTGGGGCTTGTGGTGACATCAGACCAGTCTGAGTTGGAGTGGGGGGACGAAGAGGACCAGGGGTCGGGCGATTCGGGCGAGGGGGTGAGGTAGGGGTGTTCGCTGGGATTGTGTGCAGGATGACCAGGGGTGGTTCCCTCAGAGCCGGCGGCGTAGCTGTGCTGGGAAGGTGGAGTTGGATATTTATCCACAGGGCTCTGGCGTGGCTGATATGATGCCACCTGCCGTGCCTGGCTCTCTGGCAGCCCATGAGGAAGCGCGTGGTTGTGACCGTGGGGGTGAGGAAGGGTGTGCGACAGGCTGTGCTGCATTCCCACATCAGGAATGGGGAACATCATACCCTGGTTGCAGTGCAGGTGCTGACCTTGCGTCTGATTTTGCCCCTGTGCCTGTATCTGCCCCTGCTGCGCCTGCTTAAGGAGACTTTGCCCGCTGCCTGTCGCCATCATCTGGAAGGTGACAATGGGCGGCAGCTGTTCACGGCTCATGGTGACATTCATTGGGGTGAGCATGCCTGGGCTGTGGTGCTGCTGCATGCTGTTGTGGCCTGCACTCATCTGGTGGGGTGACATGATGCTAAACATGTGGCTATTGTAGCTGTGTTTGGCCAGACCCACCCAGCTTTGCTGCTGGCCCAACATGTGACTTACAGGGGGCAACATGGGCCTCGTTGATGGGCTGTTTAGCAGAGGGGGAGAATTTGCTGTGCTGGAGGCAGCCACGGCCTCTCCTGCGTACGAGTGTGGAGACTCCAGAGAATCCACAGGTGACATGGTGACCGAGCTCTCCGAAAGACCGCTGGCTGCTTTGGTGACATTTCCTCCGGCTCCGGGCACCGCCACCACACTCGGCCCCTCTCCTCCGGCCGGCTTCTTCCGCCTCTTGGCCTTCATTTCTTTCAGATCTTTGGCTGTCCCGGCTGTGACAGCACTTGCTTTTCCTCCGGCTCGGCGATTCTTTTTGCCCTGCGGTCCTGGACGCATGCCGATGATGAATCCTGTGCCATTTGCTCCACAGACCATCGAGGAGTGTCCTCCGCCATTGCCCACGTGATTAGGCCCAGAGTGTGGGCTGTGCACCAAGTTGTACTGGTCCAACAGACGCACTATGTCATGATGCATTCGTTCTTGCGCAGTATCACGAGGCAGGCGGTCAAGATGGTCGGTGATATCACGATTTGAATAATGATCTAGGAGAACTTGAGCTGCTTCAAAGCTGCCCTCTCTGGCAGCCAGGAACAAGGGGGTCTCCTCCTACATCACAGAATAAACAAAACTGTGTTTGGCTGACACGCAAAACTTTTGTGTGTTTAAAAGTGATTAAACATGCACATAAACCAATTGACATGGAAGAGTACCTTGTTGTCCTGCATGTCTCGATTGGCTCCATTCTTCAGTAGTGCCAGAGTGGCTTCTACATTATTGACAGCGGCGGCCCAGTGCAAAGCTGACTTGCCTGTGGATGAGATGAGCATGACAGAATTAAACAGGCCGTTTTATTTTCAGAATTTATTTCCTTTCCATTTATCAACAAAGTTCTTTACTCTGATCTTACCATGGTCATCCACTGCATTGACATCTGCATGACAGTGCACCAGTTCCTCCACCATACCCTCCACTGCCAGTCTGGCTGCCAGGATGAGTGGTGTGGTGCCATCATTCATACGAGCATCAAGATCTGTGGCACGGTTCCGGATGAGAATCTAGAGTAACACATAACAGTAATGATTGGTATGTGCACACAAAAAATTCAGAGAACACTTTTTTTCCACAAACCCTGAATATAAAGTTTTGTAACTGCATATTACACTAGCTGTGCAAATATATTATTACATAAACATTTTTCCACAATGCATAACGTAATTCAGGAAACAACTACAGCAGGAGATACAATCAATGACCAAGTAGCTATTAGAATAAATAAAAACACACCAATCAAACAAACATTTAATCACAATATTCTTAAAAAAAATTGGGTGTATATTATACAATTATAATATACACATTTTACCTGAAAAATGAAAAATACTGAAATATGATCATTTCCAAAGTAAAAGCAGACTGGTCACAAAGTTTTTTCATTTACATTACTGTAACAATTCACCAGTGTGAGTGCCCCTGATCACCACCAGAGGGCACTCCAACCCGGACTGTCATTCCATCATAGACTACATCACCCATAATCCTTTGCCCGGACTCATCAGCACTCACTGTTTACACCTGTGTCTCATTTACCTTATTACCTCTGCCTATATCTAGCCTGTTCACCCTCTCATTCTTGGCTAAGTCTTGTTTAGTGTAACAACAGCAATTCTGAGTCTTGAGTCTTGAGTCTTGAGTCTTGAGTCTTGAGTCTTGAGTCTTGAGTCTGTTCCATGGATTACCCTTTTGCCTGTCTCTCCTGCCTTGTTTGCCTGTTTGGACTGCTTGCCTGTGTATGACCTTCTGCCTTGTTTTGACTACGATTGTGGATTACCCCTTCAATAAATACTGCATTTGGATCCTCAACCTTCAAGCCTCAGAGCAGTTCGTAGCAATTACAATGAAACAAATTCATAAATAAATAATTACTGTTATAAATAGTAATGTTAAAATAAATATCTGTTTTACAGTATCTATTATATCTAAAATAATTATTATTCAATATTAAAGAGTATTTTCTGGCAATAAAATATTTTATTTGTTTTTTATACCATTTTAAAATATATTTTTTTTATTTGTTGCATAGCATACAGTAACTATACGTTAACCACTATTATTTATTAATTTCCATGATTTTTCCAGGCATGGCACTGTCACATCATAAAAACTTCCAACTTATACATTTTTAAATTCCCTGATATTTCCAGGTTTTCCATGAGTGTGGAAACCCTGAAATTAATTATGAAGGCTTAGCAGGGCATGTGTGTAGAAGCACATCCCCTTACCTGGAAGACTCCTTGGGCATCTGCTGCCACGGCCGCATGGAGAGGGGTGCGGCCCATGTTATCATGAGCATTGGCATCAGCACCAGCATCCAACAGTCTCTTGGCAGCATCTGCTCGGGCATATCGTGCAGCGAGGTGAAGTGCTGTCTCTCCAGTGCGATCAGTCTGGGCATTGAGTGACGCACCCTGGCCAATCAAGTCAGTAATGACGTTTGTGCCAGGCTCGTCAGCGCCACTTTCCTCCTCCTCCTCTGCCAGCATGCTGCCACAATCGGGGCTGCTGCCACTTCGTAGAGATGCCAGCATGAGAGGAGTGAAACCATCTATAAGCATGAAAGAGAATACAGAGTTAGTAAAACTTTTAAAAGGAAAACAAAAGGGCGAAAACCTTCTTTCCTCATTCACCCAGATTGTGAGCAAGAAAGAATCTTATTCTATTAACCTGGTCCTTTAACATTGACGTCCAGGCTGTCCATATCTATGTCCGCCTGAGGGGGAGTAAGTGTGATGTCAGCAGCTTTGTGATGCTGCAGGGTCCACTCTCTTCTGTCTACTCCTCCATCCACTCCGACAGGAAGCAACGGCTTATCCTCCATCTGTGTGGTTGGAGGGATGCATTTAGATGGATCATAAATAAAGAGATCTGTTACTGTGATCTTGAGGGCTGTGGAGATACCGTCTCTTACCCTGGATTTTTTAGGTAGATGATCCTCCTCTGACCAATGATGAGAAGAACTGCCATCCATCAACCCTCCATCCTGTGGCTTCTGCATGCTCCTGAGAGAAAGTGGAGGAGAGGGAAAAGGAATGATTAGACGTACCACATGAAATGAATAGATTTACAGAAGCATGTAAAAAAACTTCAGGCTCTTGCTGCCTTCAAAGCACCATATGCTTATTTTGTCGCATTAGCACTAGAAAAATATCCTCGATGCATAGTATGTGAGAAACAGTACACTAACAGAATAGAATACATAGTATACATAGTATTCAAAAAAACAGTAGGCGAAAAGTCCCAGGATGACCTACTACTTCAGGCGAGATTCTGAAGTGCGTATTTGAGGCCACAGGAGAGGATTTATGAATGGAGGTGAAGAAGTGAAGCAACTGATGCTGGTAGGTCACTTGACAGTAACAACATGGCGGATGTAGTACATCCGAATTTCATTCATACTACCCATATTCATACTAAATAGAACATACTTTTTTAACAGCCGCGAAGCAAGTTCAAATTCAAATGTAGTACCTACTCAGATAGTACGTGATTTCAGCCTGTATAGTAAATTAAATAAAGAGAAAGATATGAACTTGTCCAATGTGTCCATTTAATTATAGTATTTACGAGATAAATGCACAAGTATGTAGTTTAGTGGGAAACCTGGGATTTTGTTTGGTTTTCCACTGATAAATAAACAACATACATTTCCTATAATTCTCTGTGGTGGTACAAGAACAATACAATCCATAAAGCTTAAGTTACACACTTACATTAGTGCTAAAAAACGTATTTGTCAGTAATCTAAAACAAAGATAGATATATAAAATTGCCGAACACTGAACGAACACTGTCACGTCATAAAAACTTCCAACTTATTAATTAGGAGCTTCCCAAGAGGACTTGAAGGCAGCAAATCTGAGATCATTATGGAGTTCAGGCACACACTTACTTCATGCCAAAATCATCCTGTCCCACTGGCTCTCTCCGTTTGCTGTCATTCTTTGCTAGAAAGCCGTCAGGAAGCCATAAAGTCCCATGCTTGCGTTTACGCTTGGCAGCCAACACGCCCAGCACCAAAATGAGCATTATGATAGCTGCAGCCACGGCAACCAGGTACAGTAGAGTAGGCACAGTGGTAGGTGTAGCTTCATCACCTGAGGTGGAAGAAAAAAAAGATTATAAACAGAGAACAACATAGTAAAAACTACACTTGCATTTTGCTGTAGCCCTGTTTTGTTAGTTCACTTACTGCTCACGGAGTAGACGGGATACGGCAGCTCCGATTTCAGGTACTCGGCAGCTATGAAGGCCGCAGCCTGGTCTGCACTGGAGATGCATTCTTTCGAGTGCTGAGAACACTGTCGATTGTCAATCTCCAGGTGAACCTTTGATCTAAACCATGGAAACATCCAAAATCATGTTAATTAAAAAAAAAAATTCAACATTAGGGTAAAGACAGTATTTTATTTTTTGGGTGAGGAACATACCCAATAACCTCCTTCTCCAGCTCTCGTTTTCCACGTTGCTTCATAGCGGCGATACCGTTTTGAATTTCATTTTGCTCAGTTCCATAGTATGGGTACACCATAGGTCTCTTTTGCTCATCCAGCTTCAGTCGCAGGTTGGTGTGCAGGAGCGTACCCAAAGAGCGCAAGAAACCCTTAAGGTCACCCAGCAGCTCCTCAGGCTGCAACAGCACCACAATCACCAGTGTGCCATCAGCTAGCTTGGCAGGTGTGTCTGTGGCACAGTCCAGACCGTCCCAGCCACAGGCTTCTGTGTTGCAGCCCTGGTTACAGTGACCATTAGCGTAATGATCTGCACAGTATCTATCATATCTATAGAGGAATTAGGGTAAAGAGAGAGATAGATAGGAGTTAGAAACAATTAGACTCGATTAATCTTTTATTGTGTCACTGTGCAGGGAGTGCAAACAGTAGTACAGTAAATAAATGTGAAATGGCTATGGCTCCAACAGTATATAAATAATACTGTTATATATAAAATGTAAATATGTAATAATCATAATTGTGATAATGAAGTTTTAGGGTCAGTAAGATTTTTTTATGTTTTTAAAAGAAGTTCAAAGAAGTATTTAATCAAAAATACAATAAAAACTGTAATATTCAAACATATAACTTGTTAAAAAAAAATTATTCAAGCATTATCTTTGCAATTTTTCCCAAAGAAAAGAGTGAGATTTACACTGGGACACATACTTGCAAGTGTTTGCCGATGTATGATTCTGGCATTCAAAGCTGTCGAAGAGACAACCTGCATTGTTGCACTGTGGGTCGCAGCGGCCGTTATGGAATAAGTTCCAGCAGGGCTCTTGTGTTAGGCAGTTCTTCCAGGGCTTGTCCCAATGGAGCGTACAGTCGCCTCCATCCCACTCGCACTCTGGGTTCTTACATTGCGGGTCACATACTTTGTCTCCCGCCCGCTGTTCACACTCCAAATATGGGCAGGAAGGTTCAATCATTTGACAGGTCGTCCCACTGAAGCCGGGTGGACACCGGCAGCGGTTAGAATCATCTGGCATACAGGTGCCACCGTTATGACACAAGCAACGGTTTGTATTGCTCTCGCAGTGCAGTCCAGTAAAACCTGTTAAACAGCGGCACTGTGGGCGACCCTTTATCTCCACACACTGTCCGCCATTCTGACAGCGCAAACTGGCACAGGGGAACATCTCATAATTGCCACAGTTGAAGCCAGTGTAACCCTGAAAGAGCCACAGAGAGGGAGTCAGATGTCAAAAATAAACCAAATCATAGTGCTACTTTACAACTAAATGACTGGAGGCTAGTAAGACAGCAACAGTGAGTGAAAGAAGAGTAAAATATTAGTTAAAAGAGGGAATCAAGAGTTTCACTTCATACCTGATTTATGCAGCCTTAGTCTTTAGTGCAAGCATGAGAGTAAGGAGAGAACAAGTAGCCTTGAGAAAAGGAAACATTTTCACTCAAAGCGAAGCAGAGTCAAGCTAAGCAAATGCCGCCGTTAAAGGTTGTAAGAGAAATGTCGGAAAGTACATTAAGAGACACATTCGTCATTAAAATACCCTCCTCCACCTCTCAGGGAGCAGTTTGTGAAAATTAGATAGAGGCTTTATGTATTTACCGGAATTAGGGAATGCTTCAGTAAGATAGCGGTTATTGTCTGATAATATAATTTATTATATATTTTTTAATGTAGTCATATTGACCAATATTGGACATTTAATTGTGCATGCTCATTTTCTCTATTTTTACATTTAGATTGCCGTCATGTAGTAATAACAGTAAATTATGCATAATTACATGCTACTAATCCTAAACTAAACCCTGTTCCTAACCCTATAGTGAATACATGTTTTTAATTAACATTACTATTAATAGTACATAAAAGTTGAATTACACTGTAACACTGTAAGGACACCTTCAAATAAAGTGTAACCAAAATTTTGTAGTGATTTAGGCCCACTGACAAGAAAGTACAGAAAAAAAAATGTTTTGCACATGCACACATATACAATACTGTTCAAAGGTTTGGGGTCAGTAAGATTTGACTATGGTCAAAACAGACTAAGATTTCTGTTTCAAATAAATGATCAAATTATCAAAGAATTTGTTTTCAACCTTGATAATAATAATAAATGTTTAATGAGCACCAAATCAGCATATTATAATGTTTTCTAAAGGATCATATGACAAAGTAATGGCTGCTGACAATTCCGCTTTGCCATCACAGGAATAAATGTAATTTTAAAATATATAGCATAAGAGACAAAAAACATAAAAAAAACACTACAGACCCCAAACTTTTGAATGGTAATGTACATGCATATAAATACTAACACTGCACTTACAGGTTGGCAGGCACAGCTGTATCCATGTACTGAACTCATGTTCATGGCACATCTGCCGTTGTTGTGGCATGGCTTGGACTGGCACAGATCCACCATTAACTCACAGCGTTGCCCTATAGGGAGATGGAGAGCACAAGAAAGTGTAAAAATAAGAAAATTGCAAGAATCAAAGACCTAATCTATGACTCTAAAATGAAACCTCACCAGTATAACCTAAACGACAGCGGCACTGATAGTTGTTGGTCAGCGGCACACAGTCGATGGTGCCGGATGGGTTGCAAGGTCCAGAGCGACACTCATTCACATCTCCCTCACAATGCACTCCAGTGAAACCAGGAGGGCAGGAGCAAGTGTACCGCCCCACACCGTCCACACACTGGCCACCGTTCTTACAGCGCGGGCCAAACTCTGGGGCGCATTCATCCACGTCCACTTCACACTGTAAACCTGCAAAACAGAGAGGAGGTGGTCAGGGGAAATTTGCATATCAGTGTTACATCTGTGCACTAAACGTACATCATTAGGAATCAGTCTTTCAGTCTATACCTTTGGTGCCAGGAGGGCACGCACAGGAGAAGCGGTTGATCAAATCGATGCAGGTGCCTCCATTCCGACAGGGATTCGACTGGCACTCGTCAACATCATATTCACAGTTCACACCCTGATAACCTGCTTTGCACTGATAGAGAAAAAGAGAGGTTTATAATAGAAGATTAATAGATTTATCTATCTATTTTATACTATTTCTATATACACCACCATTTTAATGTTTGGGGTCAGTAAGTTGTTTTAATGTTTTTGAAAGAAGTCTCTTATGCTCACTAATACCGTGTCCTAACTACACGCGACGCAATAAGATTCCAGCGATAAGCAACTTGTCTGTCCACACCAGACGCGACGTAACTATGAGATGCGACAAAATCAATCAAAAACCACAGCCAATCATAACAGCATGTGGACGGGCTCTCGCGGCAAGTGTAGGCTACAGCACAAGAGTCGGCACTCGCAAGGAAATGGATAAGTACATAATCAAATTCACAAATATTACACCATTTAAACATTAAAATACATACTGAGTTACTAAAACAATCTTTGTCATAGAATATACTTGTTTGTTCACAGTTTGAACGTTCTTGTTTCCATTTGTTTAATTTCAAGATCTAAGGAGAATTATCCATTGCTGCTTTTAGTACGACTACGTTACAAAGCTGGGAGCACTAAATGATATTCAAAGTCACATTGCACGCTTTTGACATTAAATAAACATTAACTGAGATTATCATTGCAATGTTTTGTGTTTTTGTTACATCTGCGACGTCGCAGAAATAGAAACTGTTTCTAAAATAGAATCATCACGTGTCGCAGCTGGTTAGGACAAAAACTCTAATTAACATGGAAAAGATACCTTTTATCGTGTGTCGCGGCGTCACGGCACGTGTAGTTAGGACACGGGGCAAGGCTGCATTAATTTGATCAAAATACAATGTAAAAATATTTCACTATATTGTTTTTAATTTAAAATAATTGTTTTCTATGTGAAGTGTGAAAATTTTATTTATTCCCATTTCAGCAGCCATTACTCTAGTCTTCAGTGTCACATGAGCCTTCCGAAATTATTCTAACATGCAGATTTTGCACTCAAGAAACATTTCTTATTATCAATGTTGAAAAAGTTGTGCACCTAATATTTTTATGGAATCCTTGATAATTTTTTTTCAGGATTCTTTGACGAATAGAAAGTTATTTGAAATAGAAATCTTTTGTTAAATTATAAATGTCTTTATAATGTCACTTTTCATAAATTTCATGTGTCCTTGCTGAATAAAAGTATTAATGTCTTTCAAAAAACATTTTACTGCCCGCAAACTTCTGAATGATAGCATATATCAGTGTTAGTAAGAGAAATCAGTTGTACCTTGCATTCATATCCACCCTGGTAGTCCACACAGGTCCCTCCGTTTCTGCAGGGGTTGGAGAGGCATTCGTCCACCTCCTTCTCACAGTAACTGCCCATATAACCTCTCTGACAAATACACTGGTGTGTGTTGTCTTTATCCATACACCTTCCTGCATGCTTACAGACCATGTCCACCGCCACATCTGGAGCACATCAGAATTTACATTAAGGATTCAAAATACATATCACAATTATAGTTACAGTGAAATTAGTGAGCTTGACTAACATTAGACTATTGTTTAATGTCTCACCCTTGCTAATGGCTACAGCCTGGCATGACATGTTTGGGATGTCACAGTACAGGCCTGTCCAGCCGTGCTGACAGCTGCATCTCCAATCCATCTCCTTCTGGATGCACATACCTCCGTTCTGACACTTAATCTGACTGCACACGTTCACCATCGACTGCAGAATGAAACAGCCAGAGAAATTAATCAGACATAATTGGAGAACATTCACTTACTGGCAACCAAATTTCAACACAGCAAAATAATAATTTTATAACTACATTTGAGTGTCTTTTATGTATTTGCGGAGTTGAAAGATCATTTAATGGCAATTATATCTAGATTGTAGGTTTAAATCAACATTTAGTCATTGTGCAACATCAATCGTGTGTGTTTACAATCTAAAGGCCAGTTCACACCAAGGACGATAACTAAAAAATAAAGATATAGTTCTAAAAATCATTCTCAATATTAAAGAATAGCAGAGTTCACACCACAACTATAACAGCACAGAAACTATAAAGTTGGAATCACTTTCAGACTGTTTTTTTCCAGCTGATGAACAATAAAAACATTGACAGCCAATCAGAATCCATCCTGCTTTAAAGAGCTCGAGCATTTAAAGCAGCAGACGACAAAACTGCAGTGTGGACGCTAATATAGTTATCTTTATAGTTATCGTTCTTGGTGTGAATGGGCCTTATGACTGAATGGACAGTTTGTACCTCGCAGGTTTTTCCATTGTACATCAGTGGGCAGGTGCAGTGGAAGGTCCCCAGGCCATCTATGCATGTGCCGCCATTTTTACATGGATGAGAGTCGCACTCGTTCAGTTCGAACTGGCAGAACTGACCCGAAAAACCATACCGACAGCGGCAAGAGAAGCGGTTAATTCCATCCACGCACGTTCCATTGTTCAGACAAGAGCTATGGCGTAATAGAGAGAGAGGATGAATAAGCATTGATATGATAAAATGCAATAAAACACTATCCATACAATTTATATGGAAAACTTACGTCTCAGTACAATCTGGGATATCACGTTCACAGGTGATGCCGTCATAGCCAGGCAGGCATTGGCATGTGTAGCTGTTCACATAGTCTTTGCACTGGCCTCCATTCCAGCAGGGATTGCTGGCGCACTCGTCCACCTCCTCCTCACAGCGCTCACCATAGAAACCAGCTCGGCACTCGCACAAGAACCGCCCAACTTTATCAACACATGTACCACCATTACGGCATGGATCTGTAGAAGAGTGAAGATTAAAAAGATTAAAGTAGATTGGTCTTTTCAAATAAACCATTTTAGTTCTTTCAAAGCTAACTTAACTTAAAATTAAGATAATAAAATATTAATATTTATTGAATTTGGCATTATTTTATTCTGCTTGAAACTGGTCATTAGATGAATCCCAATTAATTTATTGTATTGACAGCCATCAATCTGTGTGGGAATGACACGTACTGGAGCTGCAGTCATCAATGTTAGTCTGGCAGTTGACCCCACTGTATCCTGGCTGACACTCACAACGGTAGCTGCCCACTGTGTTCACACAGTGAGCTCCATTCTGACATGGGCTCTTCTTGCACTCATCTACATCCTCCGTGCACTGGGCTCCTACACACATATACCAGACAGACACCCTTTAGACATTTTGGATAAATTTTCATCTACTAATGGGCATGTCATTTGATCAAGGAAAAGGTGTTACATGTGGTTGTCTCAACATCAAAGATACTCTTGAGGAATAAAAGAAAACCTACACACAGACTTAAGGCACTTACCTTCCCAGCCGCTGTGGCAAATGCAGGTGTAGCTGGTGTAATCCAGGGATGGCTGACATACCCCTCGTCTCTGACAGGGCTGAGATGCACAGGGGACCAACTTCTCCTCACAGTGTCTCCCTGAGAATCAAGCACTACAGTCAGTTGTGGATACAGTTGGCCAAAATGTTTACTGTACTGTACTGTACTGTGCTGGCCTCATTGAGTTCTTTCACACTTGAACGGACAAAAACACACAAAAGTATGCCCACTTCGTCGAGTATCCTCGTAAGCACAGTCTTAAATGAGTTAAATAAGGCCTTAAATGACCGTAAAGAGTTGTGAGGACATCAGATGTGTGTCAGATCCGCGTCATGTGCGTCCGATTAATTAATAATAATTTTAAAATATATTAAAATAGAAAACAGTTATTTTAAACTGTACTAATATTTCACAATATTATTGTTTTAACTGTCTTTCAAAAACATTGAAAAAATCTTACAGTCATACTTTAGTTTAGGGTCCAATTCTCACTATTAACTAGCTTTTAACTATGACTTTTGTCTTAATAAATTCCTAATTACTGCTTATTAATAGTTAGTACGGTAGTTGTTAAGTTTAGGTATTGGGTAGGATTAAGGGATGTAGAATATTGTCATGCAGAATAAGGCATTAATATATGCTTTACAAGTACTAATAAACAGCCGATATCCTAATAATATTCATGCTAATAAGCAACTAGTTAATAGTGAGAATTGGACCCTAAAGTGTTACCAATCTTACCGACCCCAAGCCTTTGAACAATAGTGCAAAATAATTATAATATTAATATAGTTTGGGACTGAAATATTTGTATCAAGCTTATATAATCAGACAACAAAGTTGCTTCTGTAATTCAAATAATGTATTAAAAAAACACAAAAAAAACATGTTAGTAAAACTTTAACTGTAACTGTGTGTCACCTGTGTAAGGCAGAGAGCAGTGACAAATGTAGCTGTTGACTCCATCCACACAAGTTCCCTGATTCTTACAAGGGTTTGACTCACACTCATTAATGTTTATCTCACAGTTAAAACCTGAAAGAGACAGAGCAAACCAGGGAGTTGGAAGACTGAAATAAACATCATTGTTAATCTGTTTTTGAAACGTAATGGACACACGCCTTTACCTGCAAATCCACGGGTACAAACACAGGTGTAGCCATTGAGATGGTCATTGCAGGTTCCACCATTCTGGCACGGGTTGGACTGACACTCATTCTTCTCTCGCTCACAATTCTTTCCCTCCCAACCACGTTTACATGCACAATGGTACCTACAAATAGATAAATTAGAGATGAAAAAGACAACTGGCCATAGAAGCAGATTCTAGCAGTTTATGCTAATGCACGTTATAGTGCCTCTTACGGCAATGCTAAGAATGCAGTGTGTATTTGCGCTATGTCATGAATTTGGTGCTTAGAGCTCAAAAACTGCATCTCTACAGAATACAACAGGAAATGTAAGTAGGTTGTACTACAAATAATCATTATCAGTCACACTGACAAAATGTTTGTAAATTAAGGCTGTTCCTACCCGTCCTGCTGCTCAATACAGTCTCCATGCAGGCAGGGCATGGGGCTGCAGTGGTCTGCACCTGAGTGACACAGAGGACCATGAGTCCCAACTGGACACAAACACTGAAACCCGTTCACCTTGTCCACACACGTCCCACCACTCAGACATGGGCTCGAACTGCACTCGTTGATCTCCTCTGTACATCGTTCTCCTAAGCCAGAGAAGAGAGTCATTAATGAGTAATTACTGTTAATGAATAAAACAAGTACATTCATATAATTGAAGTAATATACTTAAGATACATTTTAGAATTTCTAGAAGTAACAATAATTGTGGCCAATGTGTACTAGAGAAAAAAAAAATTCATAATGTAATTCTCCCCCCACATTCATTAGTTCAATGAAAGGTAAGATTTTTGTGATTTTTGGAATAAACGATCAAAAAGATAAACAATGCAGATTTAGCCTTCTTTGATTATATTTACCAAGGGTGTCAATAATTCTGACCATGACTGTATTTATGAGGCCAGAATGTGAACGAAGTGAAGCTAGCAAACAAAATCAAAATCACCCATATTGGGCCTCATTCTGAATTTGTGTAAATCCATTTTTGCATAAACTGTTGTGTTAAAGGTAAAGCAATGGTTTATATGATTTATATAATGATGTATATGTTCTATTTACACAGAACTTGGTTCTGCTCATGATTAATGAATAAAACCCATCTGCATGTGTGTATTTTATGTATGTGCGTGAACAAACCTGTGTATCCAGGTTCGCACACACATTTGTACTCATTGATTCCATCCTCACAGGTCCCGTGCTGGCAGGGATTACTGGCACAGTCATCTTTGTTAATCTCACAGTTCACGCCTATGACAAATGACAAAACAGTCAAAGGAAATGCAGGCAGGTAAATAAAACTGATCCAGTTTATACAGCAGCCTTTGAAAAGTTTCTAAACAAGTGTAATGTGTAATGCTGTTTTTTTCAGAGTGTGTGTGTGTTTTTGTATATATGGTTTATGAGGAAACAAAACAAATGTGTACAATGACAAGGGTATTACAGCATAAACATGGTTTACGAGGATACTTCCTGTGAATAGAGCAAGGGGATAGAATATACAGTTTGTACAGTATAAAAACCTTTACACGTATGGAGAGTCCCCATAAACCACATATACAAGTATGAGTGTGTGTGTAGTAAGAGGAAGTGTCCAGCAGAGGGGTTTAGTGAGCTTTGTTTTGTCTGACGGACAGTGTAACTGAGGAAAACAGGATTTCTTACTCTTTTTAAATAAAAGAGTCTGATGCACTATGTAGACATACTTGAACACTCACAACACAGAAGCCCAGACTACTTATGGAAATTAAACAAAAATGGTTCAATCATTATTGATGCCAGAGGCTTGAGCACATTAAAATATGACCACATAAGTTCCCATATCACATCCTTTACATAGAGATTAGCCAATTAAAACAGAGGTCATGCAGACATCTTAAATGTACAGTGACCTCTGTAATTGTAAAGGGTGGATAATGGTCACAATAAACTAAATTAAGACTAGATTTTGGTACATGAGAATTTGCTGTAATCATAATTAGACAGTAATAAAAAATTAAAGAGTCTGTAAGATGTAAAGAGACGTGCGAGACCCACCTGAGGTACCCGGCTGGCAGTTGCATTGGTACATGTTGACCAGGTCAACACAGCGTCCTCTGTTTTGGCAGGGGTCACTCTGGCACTCGCGTATCTGCTCGCTGCAGATGGGGCCCATGTAACCTGGGTGACACTTGCAGAAGAAGGTAGCAATTCCGTCTACACAATCGCCATGGTGACAGGGTTTAGGTTCACAGTCGTTAATGTTTTCCATACACAATGGCCCTGTGAAACCTAAAGAGAACAGCATACAAGGCAAGGAATTAGTACAATAAGCTCAGATCTGTGAGAACTTAGAACATTTACTAATAACTTACAATGAATAACAAATATTTTAATTATTCAGTTTAGCTCTCAATTTAAATATATAAATAATGTGCATTGGAAAATTGTGTTGTTAATGCTCTTGTCTATCCCCCTTTTTTGTCAGATTTTTTCAAAAGAGTTTATAATGTTACCTTCAGCACATTCACACTCATAGCCGTTAGGACGGTCGAGACACTTGGCCCCATTATGGCACGGCGTGCTGGCACACTCATCAATGTCAACTTGACACATTTCCCCAGTGAAACCTGTGAAACAGAGTGTCGAAACACTCACATTCAGTATCATGTCAAAGAACAGTACCTAACACAGCATATATTAAGGAGTTTCCACACAACTCTGTGCAGCAACAAAACGACAAGTCGTTGTTAATTTTCACTGAGATTTGGAGATTAAATGACATGAGTGACTGAAATCTGAGTTGCAACAAAGTTTACGCAAATTAGATGACCATACTATGAGAGGTTCATGTTATTGTGGGTGGTTTTATGATTTGCAGGAAAGCATTGGTAATTGTGACCCTGGACCACAAAACCAGTCATAAGGGTCAATTTTTTTTAAATTGAGATTTATACATTATTTGAAAACTGAACAAATAAGCTTTCCATTGATGTATGGTTTGGACAATATTTGGCCGAGATACAACTACTTGAAAATCTGGAATCTGAGGGTACAAAAAATATAAATACTGATAAAATCGCCTTTAAAGTTGTCCAAATGAAGTCTTTAGCAAGGCATATTACTTATAATAATACATTTTTGATGTATTTACAGTTGGAAATTTACAAAATAGCTTCATGGAACATAATCTTTACTTAATGATTTTTGGTATAAAAGAAAAATTGATGGGTCCAGGGTCACAATTGTTCATTTTGTTCATGATATGATTAATTTTGCACTGTTGCAATTTATAAACAAACATTTCCCCTCTAGAATGTTTATACTGGTAATTAAAGCTATGGCCAGATGTTCTTAAACAGGGGTCAGGGTCCACTATTTTTAATATATAAAATTAATAAAACAAGACATTTTTCATTAAAACATTTGGTGTCTGTAATATGTTTAATGTTTTTTATAATAATGTTCATTCATCATACTTTAGTTTAGGGTCCAATTCTCACTATTAACTAACTATTAACTAGGACTCCAGCCTCAATAAACTCCTAATTACTGCTTATTAATAGTTAGTAAGGTAGTTGTTAAGTTTAGGTATTGGGTAGGATTAAGGGAATATGGTCGTGCAGAAAAAGGCATTAATATAGGCTTTATAAGTACTAATAAACAGCCGATATCCTAGTAATATGCATGCTAATAAGCAACTAGTTAATAGTGAGAATTGGACCCTAAACTAAAGTGTTACTGTTCATTCTTATGTTCATTTGATTAAAAATACAGTAAAACAGTAATATTGTGATATTATTACAATTTAAATTTGTGACATATTAAAATTTAAAATAACTGTTTTAATATATTTGAACATCTAATTTAAAGGATTAGTTTACTTTAAAATAAACGTTGAACGTGCACATACTAAGGTCAAGCGTGACCTTTTCGACATAATTGCGTATTACGTGACCTTGAACCGTTTGGTGCCCATTGAAGTCCATTATATGGAGAAAAATCCTGGAATGTTTTCCTCAAAAACCTTAATTTCTTTTCGACTGAAGAAAGAAAGACATGGACATCTTGGATGACATGGGGGTGAGTAAATTATCAGCAAAAGTTTATTTAAAAGTGAACTAATCCTTTAATCCTGTGATGGCAAAGTTGAATTCTTGAAACAAAATGAATCATGATTAATTAATTTAACTATATCGACACTAATCGACATATAGTTTCTGGTAATAAATAAATGTTGGCAGCTTTGTCATAATTACAGCAGAAAATCATATAATATGGGGGCCTTCAAATGTTGTGTTAGACAATGTGGGCTATTCAGAGTCAAAAAGGTTCAATGCACCAATTATTGTACTCACCTTGAGGACACTCGCAGATGAAACGGCTGACCTGGTCTAGACATTTACCGTTATTGAGACAAGGAGAGCTAGCACACTCATTAATGTCAATCTCACAGTGCAATCCATCAAAGCCTATGGGAGGAAACACACACACACACACAGTCACTAGATGAATATGAGGACATGGAGCCAAAACAGTTTCAACATGCACCTGATTACAGTGTGTGTGAGTGTGTGCGCAAGTACCTGGCATACAGATGCAGGTGTAATCTCCTATCTGGTCCAAGCAGGTGGCATCATTCTGGCAGGGGTTGGAGCCACATTCGTTAATGTCCTGCTCACAGCGTGGGCCGGTGTAACCCGGAGCGCAGTTACAGGTGAATGAGCCCTCCGTGTTCTTACACGAGCCACCATGCTCACATGGGTTTGGCCCTGATGGATCGAAAAAGAAAGTCAGAGAGAGAAAGTTTAAGAAAGTGAAATGCCTAACACACTGTAATGTGTGTATAACGGGAAAAAGGATGAAAAATAAAGACATACAAAGCAACACAAACAGACAGAGAAAAGGAGAGTTGTAAGAATTTCCCGCAGACGGTCTTACCGATGACACACTCGTCAATATCCTCTGCACATGTGCTGCCCTTGTACCCCGAGGGGCAGTTACAATTGAACTTGCCATTGACAGGGTTCGTGTCGCATTGAGCTCCCATCTTACAAGGGTTACTGGTGCAGGCATCATCAATGTGACACAGCAAACCTTGAGAATAGAAATAATTCGCTGTGGTTACTACAACTGATTTGAGATGTTTTTAGTGTACTACTTGAGTGAACAGATTATTTTTCATAGATTGATTATTTCATTTTAAAACCTTTAAAATGTCATTTTAGGCTGTGTGGTTGTTTTTACTGACCAGTCTTGCCGGGAGGGCAGTTGCAAACGAAGGAAGCCACGCGGTCAATGCAAGTGGAGCCAACGGTGCAGGGCTCAGCTGCACAGTCATCAATGTTTTCGGAGCAGTCAGGGCCGCTCCAGCCGTTCACACATACACAGTTGTAGCCGTTGCGTGTGTTACTGCACGTGCCTCCGTTCTGACAGGTGTTTGGCTGTAGTCTGCATTCATCCACGTCATCGGTGCAAAATTGACCTGGAAACAAAAGGACATTTTAAATTAGGTTTATCCTAAGGTTCTGGCCAGCATTGAAAAGTATGAGTTGTACTAAGGAATCGTTTCTTTGAATTTGTTTGTTTCATTAACCTGATTCATAAACAATTCACCAATTTCAGATTGTGTCAAATTTTACAATGAATCAGTGAATAAACCTGAATCAGTTTGACTGAATCATCAAAAAAAAAACTAATCAACATCTGTGAGCCATTTATACTAGTGGAAAAGTGAACAAGAGGGAACAAACATGCATAAAAACACACAAACAGAATATAAAGCCATTTCTATACCAGTCCATTCAGGTGGGCACTGGCAGTTGTAGGTGTTCACTCCATCCATGCATGTGGCTCCATTCTGACAGCGGTGATTTGGACAATCATCTATGTTCACCTCACAGTTTGTTCCATTAAAACCTGATTACAGGAAAATCAGAGAGAACATTTCCTCAACTCACTCTCAATCCTAGGTATTGCTAACACAAAGGTGCTCTGTCTCGCTTTGGCATTATTAAACGTAATTACTCAACTTTAAAGCACGAACAGACATTTCTCACGGCTAGTGTTCGCTGCCTGAGGTGAGAGAGGAGTTTTGGCCTGTTGCTTTGTTTTGCCAGCACGGCTCTCTTTAAATGCTAAACTGATCAAGTTAATTTAAAGTATCTCTGTGTGTTGTAGTCCCAAACAAATACAGATACAACCAGCATCTGATTCAACGAAGAAACATGACAGTTTATTTTGAATGAGATTAAATGTATTTGGTAATATAATATATAATATATAAGCAAACATTTATATCATTATATTTATTTGATCAAAAATACAGTAAAAACTAAAACATATTTTTACGATTTAAAAGAACTGTTTTCTATTTGAATATATCTTAAAATGTAATTTGTTCCTGTGATGGCAAAGCTGAATTTTCAGCATCATTACTCCAGTCTTCAGCGTCACATGATCCTTCAGAAATCATTCTAATATGCTGATTTGTGGCTCAAGAAAAAGATCGTATTATTATCAATGTTGAAAACATTTATGCTACTTACATTTTTGAGGAAACTGATGATCAATTTTACGCATCCTTGTTGACTTTTGAATGGAAGTGTATATCACACATCTTTACATATAAAGATATATCACCCTTAACATTAACATGTTACATATATATATATATATATATATATATATATATATATATATATATATATATATATATATATATATATATATATATTGTTGCTGTTGTTATGTACACTGCAATTAAACAATTTAGTAATAATATAAAAATTATATAAAAAAATATATAGTATAGTATATTTCTATATTATTTAATCATACCTTAAGTAATTTAATCCAGCTGATTGCTTCTCAATAAGCATTAGTAAGAAAGCTTGACTGTAACTAGTAACTAGACTTAACATTTTAACTAGGGAGCGGGGCTTAGCCAAGGGTAACTAGTTGTGAAATGACTGGAACTCCCATTTCCTATGCAGTGACATTTTGCATTTTTCTCATCAGACATTGGTCTGTCTGGCTCAGCTCCAAGTGGACACTAACATAATCATCTGGTGAGCTGTGGTATGTATGAGTAACATGTTTCAGTTCCATTTAAAAAACTTTAGCTTCTGTTCAAATCCTGTAATTTTTTGCTATGATCAAAATAGCTATATATTTAATCTCTGAGGGAACAAACCTGGCAGACAGTGGCATACATAAGTTGTGTCCGTCATCTGTCGACAGGTTCCACCATTGAGGCAGGGGGATGGAAAGCAAGGCACGTACACGTTCTCGCAGTGGGGTCCGGTAAAGCCAGGTTGGCAGTTACATCGATATGAACCTGGGGTGTTCAGACACATGCCTTCGTTCTTGCACAGAGATGGGGAGATGGCACACTCATCTGTGTCATTGAGACAACGGGGACCATGGTAACCAGTAGGACAGGTACAAGAGAATTCACGATTGGGCAGAGCATGGCAGATACCACCGTTGGCACATGGGCTAGACAGACATGTGTCCTCTTGCTCACAATGCTGACCTGAGGAGATAATGTCACAGTGGAACAAAAACAACAACAAAATTGTCAATATGTGAGTTTCGTACCACACTTAAAATAGTGTTTTTTGTTTTTGAAAAGAAAAGACCTAGTGAGTTGCCATTTTTTGGCATAGACACGTTTAAATGTTGACATCCTACAATGCCCAAAAATGCTGTTTAAATACACAAACAGGGTCTCCGAGAGAGAAAAAGAGAGAAACACAGATGGGAAGCAAGAGAGCGATCTGACCTGTCCATCCACGGGCACACAGGCATTTGTACTGGTCGTTAGGGAGAAGCGAGCACTTCCCCCCATTGGTGCAAGGGTTGTTGGGGTAGCAGGTGGAGTTTTTCTGGATCTCGCAGCGTTGGCCCGCAAAGCCTAGAGGACACACGCAGCTGGGGCTCCCAGGTACACCGGCCACACTCACGGTGCACTTTCCTCCATTCAGACAATATCCCACATAACAAGGGTCCTTGTGCTGACAGTACTCGCCTAAGAAATCAGGAGCACACCTGAAACATACACAGAAATAGGGCACAAATATTATTCAGGGTCTGTAAGAGAATCATTTGCGATCTAATTCAATCATTTTGAGATGAGTCATACAACATAATAGGTACCTAACCATGGTTAGTTGTATGCATGGTGTCAAGACGGCATTCATTGCAACTTTTAAAAAAATAATAATGTGGAACTAAATTATAATTGAAACATTTCAAACACAAGAAATAAACAAAATGCTGGCAAATTAGAGCCGGTTGAAGAAGGCACGTAGCAAGAAAAAAAATTATTGCAGATTTGCATTGAGTTCAGTGTTTGCATATTCCGTTTATTTTGACACAGTTATAAAATTTGTTGTGCAAATGAGACCTGCTATCTAAAAATTATACTACGAGTATAATCCTAACAAATTGTTAAATCCAATATATAAATATACTGTGTGTGTGTGTGTGTGTGTGTGTATGTACACTCACCTAAAGGATTATTAGGAACACCATACTAATACTGTGTTTGACCCCCTTTCGCCTTCAGAACTGCCTTAATTCTACGTGGCATTGATTCAACAAGGTGCTGAAAGCATTCTTTAGAAATGTTGGCCCATATTGATAGGATAGCATCTTGCAGTTGATGGAGATTTGTGGGATGCACATCCAGGGCACGAAGCTCCCGTTCCACCACATCCCAAAGATGCTCTATTGGGTTGAGATCTGGTGACTGTGGGGGCCATTTTAGTACAGTGAACTCATTGTCATGTTCAAGAAACCAATTTGAAATGATTCAAGCTTTGTGACATGGTGCATTATCCTGCTGGAAGTAGCCATCAGAGGATGGGAACATGGTGGTCATAAAGGGATGGACATGGTCAGAAACAATGCTCAGGTAGGGTGTGGCATTTAAACAAAGCCCAATTGGCACTAAGGGGCCTAAAGTGTGCCAAGAAAACATCCCCCACACCATTACACCACCACCACCAGCCTGCACAGTGGTAACAAGGCATGATGGATCCATGTTCTCATTCTGTTTACGCCAAATTCTGACTCTACCATCTGAATGTCTCAACAGAAATCGAGACTCATCAGACCAGGCAACATTTTTCCAGTCTTCAACTTTCCAATTTTGGTGAGCTCGTGCAAATTGTAGCCTCTTTTTCCTATTTGTAGTGGAGATGAGTGGTACCCGGTGGGGTCTTCTGCTGTTGTAGCCCATCCGCCTCAAGGTTGTGCGTGTTGTGGCTTCACAAATGCTTTGCTGCATACCTCGGTTGTAACGAGTGGTTATTTCAGTCAAAGTTGCTCTTCTATCAGCTTGAATCAGTCGGCCCATTCTCCTCTGACCTCTAGCATCAACAAGGCATTTTCGCCCACAGGACTGCCGCATACTGGATGTTTTTCCCTTTGCACACCATTCTTTGTAAACTCTAGAAATGGTTGACATTCAGTTTGGAGTTCAGGAGATTGTCTTGACCAGGACCACACCCCTAAATGCATTGAAGCAACTGCCATGTGATTGGTTGATTAGATAATTGCATTAATGAGAAATTGAACAGGTGTTCCTAATAATCCTTTAGGTGAGTGTATATAATAAAGTTTGTTAAATGGGACCTATTATGCCCCTTTTTACAAGATGTAATATAAGCCTCAGGAGTCCCCAGAAAGTGTCTGAGTTTTAGCTCAAAATACCCCACAGATCATTAATTATACCATTTTGTAAATGCCCATTTTTGAATGGAAGGAAAAACATGCTGTTTTTGTGCATGTATCTTTAAATGCAAATGAGCTGCTGCTGCTCCCCACCCCGCTTTCCAGAAGAGGGTGGAGCCTGTACAGCTCCAATACTTTATTTCTTATAAGTTGTCTCCAATACTTTGCCAAAAACTAAAACATCTGTTTGGTTTTGATTATCATCTCTATTATGGTCACGCTTACATGACATTGAAAGTTTATTATTATCTGCATGCATTTTAAAGCCATATCAGTCTAAACTTCTGATATAAGGTTTTCTGAGCACACACACCCAAAACACATGCAAAGAGAGCTGGATGTCAGATGGCACATCCAGTGAGTATTAAACTAAGTTCTCTTTCACGTCTTATTGCGCTTAAACTGTCAAATACACAAGGTTTTGTCAAAAACACACAAAGTTCACATAAACACAGTCGGTTATGTCTGTGAACATAAACTGCAAGTAAAGAAAATCGCATGTGTATATTAGATCTGTGTATTAAAGTGAAAGCACCATAATGTACAGTATATATGCTGTTATTATGAATCAAATAACAAAAGTAATGTCACACTGCATAGAAACTGCAAACGGGTTGTTCTGAGACACTGCATATGATTTACGGGGATAAAAAAAAGGAGTGGGTGGATTTTTACCTATTGTGTACACACACTGCCCGACACATTCAAATACCATGTAGAAATGAATTTTACATAATAGTTCCCCTTTAAAGACAATATGATATCCAAAAACTGATGCTATTTATGCTTTGCAGATGCTATTTCTTGTTGTCTTTCAAAGTTCTTGAGATGCCACATGGGATGTGATGCCACAACGAGGACAGAATGAGGGCAATAGTAGATGTTAAACCATGGAGAATGAGTTTCACATCATTCATCACAAGACAGTGAACACACATTTCTCCTCCGCCTCCTCACTGCACAGAGATTTCAGCACATGACCAGCACTCACAAAGAGGAAATTACATGATTGCAAAATAAGATTGAGGGGAAAAAAACCTTGTCTGCCCTTCAGTCTCTTTCTCTCTATCCATTCAACGCCCCCTCTCTCTCGCTCTCTCTGAACTTTTTAGATCTTGCTAATGTTTAACTGTCATGGTCCAGTGAAGTCATAGATATAGACTTCCCAAAAAGAGAGTTTGATTGAGAGAAAGAGAGAGATGGGGCAAAGAAAGAAAAGTGAAAAGTGTTCTTATTAACATTAAACCAACTCAGTTCCAGTGCAGTGTAAAGTGTTTCTGTGTATGAAACACTACGGCCTGCTGCCATGCAGGTGCCGGCCTCCCAGAGGACGGTCAGGTAACACAGATGATGGATAAAAGAAGCCCCTTAGACAATGTGTTTGTGTGTGCATGCATGCGTGTGTGTGTGTAGTTGCGCCCGTATGACTGCGTATACACACTTACTTGAGATAACAAACAACTCGTTGCCCAAAGCGTGTCTCCTAAGATCATACACAGAACACACACACAGAAACTGTTGCAGAAGTCTTGGCTCAGGATCATTGCAAAGTTCTTTCGACCACACACAGTCCAAAATTAAACAACGATGGGTGAAACGATAAGATAGTCATAAATGTACAGCTATGAGATAGTATTTTTCAATATTTTCATCAAGAAAATTATTTTGTATTAATGGCAACAGGACAAAATTGCTTGCATTTTAGTGACAAACAATGCAAAAGCGTGATAGACATCATGATTTTGTTCCTCATATTTTTATTTTGGTGGCTTTAGGCAAGGAATATTTCAGATGAGTAAACACACAACGTACTTAGTATGGTAAACTTGTGGCAACCTAAAAATATTTATTCTGACAAATGTTTTGGTCTTCGATTTGAATCATGTACTACTATTGCTCTTAAAATTAATGTTGCAGTTTTTCTTTTAAATAAAGTTGGCATCCAACTGGATAGTAATGTTTTTACTTGCCAAATTTTTACTCAAATTTACAAATTTGTTCTAGCATTTGTGCATGGTGATGTTAAATTTGTTGCACACAACCACAGACTACACTTCAACACACACTCATCAAACAAGTCTGTTTGTTATCCTTCGTGCATTTTGTCCCACCCTCACTATCTTCTGTATATTTGTAAGCCCACCATAAAATAGGGTGAAAGAATGGCATAAACTCCACAGCCTGCATCTGGTCAGACTGCAGAAGTGTGATTTGGCACTGTTTTCCAGCTGTGTGTGTGCGTGTGTGAGTTTGTGCTCAGAGTAAGAATACACCCACAGCGACCCTCTGGTCACGAGATCACAGCGGTGCTGACACTCAAACAACAACAAACACACTTAAACCGGCACAAGCAAACAGCCTGGACTCAGGGGAACAGGCCTCTTTCAGACAGTTGTGTCACTTTATACCATTCAAAGAGATGGAGGGATTTTCGCTTTATCTCCCCTTTGATTTCACCAGGGAAAAGCTTGTTCAGAAAGACCACAATCTCTATTCTCAAGGGTTGCAGGTATTATAGCCCTGGTTTTAAACACAATAAATAGGGCTGGCTACTGACACAAATTTCACGATTCAATTCGATTTCGATTCACAAGCTTGTGATTCGAGTAGATTCTGATTCAATTCTATTGGATTCGATATCAATTAATTTGGATATTTATCAGTTACAGTACATGGCAAATTTTCTCAAAGAAAAAAATCTCCCAACTAATGCTGTAAACTATAAAAGGGAGTCAGTTGGTACTACATTACTATGATATTAAAGGATAAAATTAACTGATTTGTATACAAACACTTAAATTACACACAAGGAAGATTTTATAATAATAACGTTGTAATACTAACATATTTATGTTTCTACTCCAATTAGATTTTTTTTTTTTTTTTTTTTTTTTTTTTTTTTTAAATATACACATTTTAAAGGTGGCTGTCATAAAAACTTGACAAATTTATTCAAACATACATTAAATATTGATGATTAGCATTTTAGCATAGCATTTTAGCATAGATTAGAGTTTTTCTATGTAATAACATTATCTAACATTTTTTTCCTAACTATCGAGTTTATGTTTATTAAATGGCTTTTTTTGAGGTACATGTAACATTTCGTGACATTGTTTACAAGCGGGTTTTATTGACGTGTTTCTATGGTTGAAACAATGATTGAGCGATTACATGTGACGATACAGATTTTGGTAAGTTGTACTGTATCTTTCAACATACATTCTGATGTTCATTAATGTTCATTACGTGCAGTAAATAGTAGTAAAGCGGAAGAGTGTGATCCGTTCACATGCACACTGCGTTGCCGGTTTGCTTGAACTAAGGCGCTACAGAGATCTGTCACACCACATTAAGCGCCAAAACTGTATTTATTGTTTGAATTTCATAATAAAATGGACAGAAATGGACTGAACTGAGCTGGATGATAACTTAATTTTGTGCAGAACTGCTTTATAAATTAAATGAACTAATTTAATAATTGATGATCTTTACAACAGAACTGAATCAACACTAAACTGACTTCAGTTGAACAATGACAGTATTTTCTTTTAGAGCTGCTGTACAGCCGAAATGAACTCTGTTTACATCATTTAATAATTTTCCTGTTATCGCTGTAAAGGTGCTTAGAAACAATCTGTACTGTATAAAGTACAATATACATAAAGGTGACTTGTCTAGAAATTGACATCTGAGACTTTGTTTCATATCAAAAGTAAAAAAGCACAAAGCTTATTGCGATTTATTGATTTTATTTATGACCAGTCATGGTGATTTATATACACAAACATTCAAATCTAAAAACCAAACGTAATAATGGCTCTGGCAGCTAAACTCATCTATAGGTTTCTTTGTTATCCTTCATGCATTTTTCTCTCTCCCTTCCTCTGTCTCCCCCTCTTTCTCGCTCTTTCTCCCGAGGTGTCAGATTTCTACAGATGGTTCATATTAGCGCTCTTCTCTCTCTGGCTCACTGACCTCTTCATGTCCCATCCACAGGGCCTGGGGTGATTGGGTGGGGGAAAAAGTCTTTCTAGCTCATATTTTTACAAGGCACCTCATCAAGAATTTGATTACAGCTCACTCACTTCCTCATGCAAAAAACGTCACCTTGAAGTTTGCCCCCCACCCCCACGGTACTGAGATTATCTAATCTAAACCAGCCGAGGGTCGAGTGGGTTTCACCAAGAGTGGGCGAAATTTACATTTTTTTACCTCACACACAAAAGCTAACTAAAAATGCTCCTTCCCATCCTTGCTCCCTTCTTTATCTTGAGGAAGAGCTGGCCGTATTTATAGAAGCAGTCAGCCCTCCTCTACATCCTTGGCTTTCTCTAATTTTCGTTAGAAAGCCGAACGACCACAGGAAAAACAGAGGGAAAAAGAGCGGAGGCAGGGGGAGGGGTGCAAAATGAAAAGAGTAACACAGACAGGGAGGGCTGAACCACAAAGAGGGACGAGAAAGGGAAAAAGAAAGAAAGAAAGAAAGAAAGAAAGAAAGAAAGAAAGAAAGAAAGAAAGAATAACAAGCAAAACAAGTTCAAGTTAAAAACGTAAGTAAAAGCGCGTTTTGTTTCTCCTTTCTCCTTTTTTTTGAAAAGGGAGAAAAAAGAAACAAAAAAAGAGGAGGACAGAAGGAGGGCAGGGTGGAGTAGGCAGAAGTGCTGTGGTAAGACTGAGCGTGACTTTGAGTACATATGTGCTATAAATCTGATCTGAAAACAGCATGTCTCACTGAAGGAAGGGTTCTCTGCTCTTTATATACTCCTCCTTAATATACTCGTCCTCCCTCGCTCTTTCTTTTCCTGCTCTCTTCTATGGTCTCTTTCTTTTTACTTCACTCGGTTACTGTACCATTTTTGTCTGTGCTTTGATGAAAAGCTTCATTGTGCTAGTGTAAAGTCTGAGCAGCAAAACACACACTGTACAAATCTGGACTTAACAAAACTTGGCTGTACAAATCCACAGCTGCAATGGGCAAAGAACACAAAAGAAATGGGCCCATTTAAAGGTAATTATTTAAAAAAAAAAATTATAAAAACAAATATATATAAAATAAAATAATACAAATAGAAAAATGTTAAATTACTATTAAAAAAAAATTATGTTTAAAATCATAAAACATTAAATACCTTAAGGCCTGGTTTCACAGATAGGGCTTTAATTAATCCAGGATTAGGCCTTAATTCAATCAGGACATTTAAGTAGTTTTTATAAACATTAAAATAGCTCAAACATGCATTTTAATCTGGGACTAGCTTAAACCTTGTCTGTGAAACATCGGCTGCCCTAAAATAAAGATAATTATCTGCAATTACCCAGAAGTCTTTGTTCTAGATGACAGGAAAGGTGGTCTTTATACATCCCCTGGAGGTTATGGGGTCAACAACACGCCCATGTACACGATGATGGCTTTACCAAAAAGAGCTGACTAACTATCATTAGGTTAACAGATGGAATCATTTAACATAGGGGCCTATTTTTTGGGGGGGCAGATGCGAGATAACCTACATTAATATTTCTGAAATAATCAGCTAATATTTCTCTAGCACGTAGGTTGTCGAATCCATGCCTATAGAGAAGAAACCCCTTTATATGCCCTGCCGAGCGCGATTGGTGTAAAATCATTAGTCCGGTTGTTTGATGAGAGAGAGTTTATTTGTCATAAACACTTTAAGAATCCGTCCCGCAGCGGAGGACTGTTATTCTGCACAGAACTGTGGAAAAACTGAAAGCGACACGTGTTGATCTTCGGTTGACAAATCAGAGGAAAGGGCCGTTTCATGAATATTCAAGCCTTTTATCCATTTTCTATCCCTGAACCTAAAAATATTAAATCAAGCCAAATTCTTGTTTTTAAATTTTTTTGAAAAAACGAAAAATTAATAAATGAGCCGTTTTCACATTTTTCAACTTTCAATATAAAATCGAAAAACGAATGAACACGGACCTTTGATTTATATGATGTTTAATGTTGATGATCGCGTTGATTTATATGAGATCGCTCGTTTCTGCTTCTTCTTCGCCTGTTTTGATCAGGAGATTCTGTACTCGTTCAGGAGATGTGTAATAGCGCCCCCTACCGCATAGCAATAAAAACATGGAAAGCCGGAAAATCTAGTCAATGGCAGGGAGGCATTTTCTCATAAAAGACGTAACACAAGACCGCACAAGAAAAAAATCACTCACTGCTCGACTGAATAACTTTAATAATGGTTAATCTATATTTATACAGTGAGGACTATGAAGTGATATTTTACATTTGATCACCATTTCTGTAGCCTACCTGAAAATCTAGTTTAGACCTACATGAAAAACATGAAAAGAACTGTTTTTCATTTGTATGTTTGTTCTGTTGTAGGCCTATTTATGTACAATGTATGTATATTATGTATATACTGTATTCTATATACAGTACCAGTCAAATGGGAAAGTGTGTCCAAACTTAGTTTTGACTGCTACTGTCCTATAATATACACATAAAGAATATCGGCCGATATAACGAAATCTGACTTTTTTTTACTCCCTAATATCGGTATCGGCATCGGACCCCAAAAACTCATATTGGTCGGGCTCTATTAAATAATATCAAATAAATCATATATCAACCAACTTTGCATGTGAGGATGATAAGTAAGATACCACAAAAAACATAATAAATAAACAAACAAACAAACAAATAAATGCATCTCACGATGAATCATGCCCTGGGACCTGTTCACCTGTTCACCTGTTCAAAACTGTTCACTCTTCAACCCCCCAATGTTTAAACCAAAACTATACCCTTGATTTAACATGCCAATTTTAGAAAGTCATGTGACCTCAAAACATTTTCAGATGTCTTAATCTTACTTGTTGATTTGTTCGGTGAGTAGCTGAGGAGAATGCAAATGTTTGTTTTTGAATTTCGATAACAGCAAACACCAGGTATCCACAGATGAAAAACTCCTACACTATACTTTTCAGGAACCTTCATGCAATGGAATGCTAACACGCTCTAACTCTCAGAGTAGTTAGTTAGTTAATTGCTTGCCATTTACCAGAGGGCTCTCATTCCAAGAGCCTCGCGGTGCTGTTATTGTAGGGCCGGTTCCCCTGGAGCAACGTAGGGTTAAGTACCGTTCTCAAGGACACAATGCTGATAAGGTCCCTGCTCAGGATTGAACTCACAACCCAGATCGCCCTCCTCCCCAGTACAACAGTTAGGAAAGACTACAAAATATCAGAGAAATCACAGTCAAACCTGTATGCTGGGTAACCTAATACCTCAGCAATGTTAACACCCCAAGTTATGTGTGTGTGTATGTGCGTGTGTGTGTGTGTGTGTGTGTGTGTCATTGTTCTCATAATCATGTCATCTTTCTGTCACTCAGCTCTACTTGTCAGCACGGTGTGTCGTGGGTTTAGGGCCTGGTTGCCACATTTCCCACTATTGTGCAAGGCCTCCAGCGAAAGGAAACATTTGTGAGAATTTGTGAGAATGTTTTTAATACACTCAGGTTCTGCTTGACATGGGAAGGCCCCTTCTGGCCTGCAGCAGTTGTTCGCTTATATTAGTTGGCAAGGATGAGAAACTTTCTCTCATGATAAAGTGTTTCATACCAGAGTGTGGTTCAAACACGTACCCACGTTCACACTTACACAAATAGTGAGGCCTCAGACTACAGGAAATCAAACTGTACTTAAGCTTAGTAGCAATCTGTGCAAAAAAAAAAAAAAAACGAGAGAGAAAGAAAGAGGTAGCATGTTTACTGTGTGAACTTTTTTTTTATACAAGTGAATTCATGTGGCTATTTGGGCAGAAAGTATAAACGACATACAAACTGTTTAGTTCAAGTGGTAAACAAGGCGCTAGTAATGCTGCAAAGTCGTTTTGGATCAAAGTGTCTGCCAAATGAATAAATATAACTGTAAACTATAAGTTTGTGTATAAGTTTACTCAGCTAGACGAGGAGACAAAATTGCTCTCAGAAGACACACAAACCTGAAAAAACTTCCTTAAAGGACACCATAAAAGATCATATGTTTTGTTTTTCACTTCAAAATGCTTTTTTTTTAAAATTATTATGTATATTTAATGTCGACAATTTGCATTTAATCTCATAACAGCTTCAATGACAGTTCAATTCCCACCATACATAAAGCATAAATTTTGTCAAACATCCAAAACATTAAAAGAAAATCATATTCAACAACAAATAGAAGCACATTGTCACCCAGTCCAGGTATCAAAATTTGCAAAATACTGGTATTGTACTGAGCATATATGTGACCCTGGACCACAAAACCAGTCATAAGGGTACATTTTTTGAAATAAATAAGCTTTTGTTAGGATTTGTTATTGGACAATATTTGGCCGTGATACAACTGAAAATCTGGAATCTGAGGGTGCAAAAAAATCGCCTTTAAAGTTGTCCAAATGAAGTCCTTAGCCATGCATATTACTAATAATAATACATTTTTGATATTTACGGTAGGAAATTTACAAAATATCTTCATGGAAATATCACATATCTTTACTTAATATCCTAATGATTTTTGGCATAAAAGAAAAATCAATCATTTAAACCCATACAATGTATTGTTGGCTATTGCCACAAATATACCTGTGCGACTTATGACTGGTTTTGTGGTCCAGGGTCACATATAAAAACAAATACAAACAAAAGGTTTATGCCATGTACTCACTTTAGATATGTCATCTAGCTAAACGTGTGCATGGGGGTGTTTGAGTAAATCACGGCCTCTGCTTGCCACTCTTCACACACAGCTGAGTTGTTGACTTTAGCTTGAGTGTTATATACAGAATTGGGTACAAGTTCCTGAAGCGCCTACACTCTCTCTCTTTCTGTGTCTCTTTTATGACTAGAGCTTCTGGTTGGCAGACGCTTTTCTTGGGGTCATTACACTTTGAATGTGGCTTTGAAACAAAACAGCTCAGCCTGTAGGCACATAGAGAGACAGAAAGAGAGAGAGGTGAAAGAAGGACAGGGATGAAAGGAAGGTAGAATAAAAAACAACAACAACACAGCATGTTAAGAGAAGGGATGATATTGATCAAAGATTAAAAAAAGAGAGAGATGAAGTAACAATGATATAAGAAAGCAAAAAAAAGGACTGTGAGAGAGAGATATGATTGACAGAGAGTGTATTGACAGGGTAATCTCTCTTTCTACCTCCTCTACCTCATCTCTCACCAACAGGCAGACACATCTCCAATTTCACCCTCTTGAGCGCTAAAAGACATCTCCGTACAGCTCCTCTCTCCCTGCAGGCACATTCTACCTGTCAGATCAAACAAACGCCAAGCTGACTCCACTCTCCCTTCTGACCGAGAGGGGGAGGAATGGCTAAAGGGAGGGGGAAAGGAAGTGAGGGGTAAAAAATTAATAAGTTTGCACCCCTTATGCAGGCCAAGACAAAGAGATCTTGTTTGATGTGGAGGAGGGAAAATAAGATTCTGGGCAGAGAGCGGTAGTGAGCTCAGGTATTCAGTCAGTCTCACTTCTGCTCTCAAAAAAACACACACACACACACACACACACACACAGCCAGCTATTCTCTTACTGCTAACTCACTCGCTCTGGCTCAGATCAGTGCAGATCCATTTGCAAGTTGCAAAATCTTTGACTTGATCCGGGCCTAGAATCATGCTTTTTTAGGTAGGAATGTGCAAAAAGACACTACCGTTCCAAAGTTTGGGGTCGGGAAGATTTTAAAAATGTTTTTCAAAGAAGTCTTTTATCCTCACAAGGGATGCATTTATTTGCTCGGAGCCACTGCTGCTGCACAAAAGGGTGAGATTGGTGGTGTTGTTTTGAAAACCAGTGTAAACAGGGAATAAAAGTATTCCGGAAGAGAATGGATGTTGGGTTCTTGTTATCATTGGTGTCTGAGAACAGATTTATTCGCACGTTTACTTCATATTTCTTTATACAGAATATAATTTCTATTCATTTTCCACTGAATTATGAGATCTGAAGAGCTTGAAACAGCGTACAGAGGAGCGCTCATTCGGTCTAGATCTGTCAATCATATTACGTGATCATAACTCCTGCCCTTCCGGATGACGATGTCCTGTGTACTTTCTCATTCTCAATTCCATATATTATCATCTGAGAGAAACATTTTTACAGATGAAACATGAAGCCAAATAGATATATGATTACGATGATATATGTTCTGTATGTTTTTTATGCGGCTCTGGGTATTTTTATTACAATAAAGGATGTTTACATGAGAAATGCTAAGCAGGTGTAGCGTTCAGTACATTATAAAACACTACAAATAATGCATATCTGCCCATTATATAATCAAAATACAATTTAGATCGCAATTGGAAGTTATTACAAGCACTCGATGATGGTTTAAATTGAGGTTTGAGCAAAACCAGTAATAATCTCCTGAATTGCTTGATGCACCTGTTCCCCAACTGTGATTATATTTCTTGAGCCTTTTCTTGTTACTTTTGATAAATTTAATGTCCTTGCTGAAATAAAGTATTAATTTCTTTTTATTTTATTTCTTTTTTTTTTTTTAAATCTGGCAAACTTTTAAACGATAGTGTACATATTTTCAAAAAATCAATTAGTTAGGAGATTGTCTAAACCAGATGTTTTCAAACTTGCCAAAGACACCCAAATAAGATGATTCCTCTGTAAAGGACCGCTTCCTAAAAAAAATTCCAGTTTAATTACACATTTTTGTATAGTGTATCATTTTGCTCCAGAGCTGTTAACTTTGACAGCCATAAAAATACATAATTTACACTTATTTATCAGATTAAAATAATAAAAATATAAAAATAAAGAAATAAGTTTCAGACTTTCATCTCCTTTAAAGCACCATGGCTAAAGAAATCCAGATAAACTACTTATTTGCATCACTATTTCATCATGAATTCAGGTTTTGGCTAACTATTTGACCATACTGATGCATACCTGATTCTTCTTTGTTCTACAGGTAATGCGCTTTAAAACTGTGGTGCTGCAGTGGAAATCCTGCAGGCTTCCTCACGTGTCTCTCTCCTACACCACACATGCTTTCAAGTGCAATGACACACACACACACACACACACACACATATGAAACTAGACAGATGCACACATGCACACACAAAACACACACAAAAATGACAAAGACACACAGGTGACACAGCTTGCTTCTTACACCCTGGCTGGAGGCTTGCAGACGCACCGGTCTGACCACTCACACACACCCTGCTCTGCCAACCTCTGTCACACTGCTCTTCCTGTACCGAGCTCTCAGTGGCAGAGGGGGGAAAAAAACTGAAAAACACCTTGTTGACTTTGGTTCTCGGGTGTCACCTCACCTACACAGAATGTATTAGTAACTCCTGAGAGTACCTTGTGTCAGCCTGTTCCATTTTGAGATCGCACGCACACCCAGGCAGCCATTTCAGGTTGCTGAAAGCCTGCATTCTCGAAAAAGTCAAGCCGAGATGAACTTTCAAAGCATTCAAGAACTCGAGCTGTAGAGAGTCTAAGGCTGTCGAATCCAGCGGCAACCGGTGTGCCTGACTCATGTCAGCCTGTGAAGGTCACATTTTGGTTTTCATGCCAGAAAGTTAATTGGAAGAACCTAACAAAAACTTTTCTAGTGCAACAGATCACACTTACATGAATGACACTACACAATCTTCTTGTTTCATCTTATCTCTTTTACAAACACCTTCCCTCCTTACCCATAGAAAAGAAACAATCGCAAGTGCAAACAGTTTTATAGTGATTACATTAAATGGAGAGTTAACAGAGATACTGTCATCTCCTGATCATTTTGTATTAAACACAAAAATCAATCAATTATTTTAAAAGCTATAAGTGAACTTAAAATAAAATTAAATGAAACTATTAATAAATATTATAATACTATATAAATCAGGGATGGGCAAACTCGGTCCTGGAGGGCCACTGCCCTGCAGAGTTTAGCTCCAACCCTAATCAAACACACCTGGACCAGCTAATCAAGGGCTTCAAGATTACTAGAAAGCTACAGGCAGGTGAGTTTTATCAGGGTTGGAGCTAAACTCTGCAGGGCAGTGGCCCTCCAGGACCGAGTTTGCCCATCCCTGATATAAATAATGTTAAAATGACAGTGATTCCAGTATCAAATAAATATCCAGTATGTGCCAATATTTATTAAAAAAATCTCCAGATAACGATGAATAAGAAAAACGTTGATATCAGCAGATCAAAATTACAATATGATTTCAAGATTTCAATATGAACTCAAATGTTTCTCAAACTCTTTAAAGACAAAATTATCTGAGCTATGATATCACATTTAATATAACAAATCAATATAAAGGTGAATAATAAAATAACGAGATGCACCAATACTACATTTTAACTAAATAGGTTAAAATTAACAACAGAGCTGAAACTATTAGATTCAAATGCTATTTATTTTCAGATATAATAATTACACTCAAATAAAAACTTAAATGTTTGTATAGCCTACAACTCCTCTCTAGTGTTTTTATGGCTAAACGAACTGTGAACATTGGCTACCATTCCTGATGTAAATGCAACGTTAAGTGACATATTGTTCACAAGCCATTTTGTTAATGTGTTTCCACGGAAACCTCCATTAAGATTGGGTAGCTATGACAAGAATTCTCTCCACACACACTAAGCAGTGTTAACAGTGTCCTTATAAACACCTAAAGCAGATACACTTTAGTCTGTCTGAGGTGGATGTGGTGGATTACTTGTATGAACAATAAGTGTGATAAATCTGTGGTTTTATCATGTCTATCTTGCTCAATCTGAACCTGCGCTAAAGGCCTGACTCAGCCACTTTCCTGGCAATATTGTCAAAATCACAAGGTTGCAACTTTTGGTTGCAAATTACAGACACTGGGAAATGTCACTTCATTCCGTAGAAGCCAAGGATTTCCTGGTTTACTGCAAGGCTGAGCTTTACCATCAGATGTGGTTATTTTCAGGTTGTTAAGTCTGGAGATGCGACAGTAGGAACGTACTTTCTGTAACCCAAACCCAAAATGTGCAAAATATTGTCAAGGCGATGCAAGACATGCAGAATTTGTTTCTGTGGCTGTATATTGTAGGAAGAGGATTCATTCAATGATGGGAAAACAGTCCCTCTGCGTTTCACAGCCCATAGAAATGTAACATGATAGGTTTGTTAGCAAGTGTTTATTTTGGGCAAAGCAATAAATGTAACCCTCAATCATACGGCATAAAAAGCACAATTACAAGCTGCCACAAGCAGCTTTCAACGAACAACAGCAGTAAAGGAACCGGCATTTAACAGTGAAGGAAACTTGTGTGTGTGTGTATTTTAAACTCTACAACCACAACAATTGGATGCATTTTACCTTTTTTCCACTCCAACTGTTACTCGTCTTTTTTAAATCCACTTTGCATAGTTTTTCCTACACTCAGAGGCGGTTTTATATACACCGCAAAAACACACACACACACACACACACACACACACATAAAAAGCAATCATTAAGACCCACACTGCTCAATGTACTGTGGGAGGACTTCAACTCTGTCAGGAGAGCAGATTTGGCAATATTAAATACTTAGGGTGATCTAATTTCATTACTGCTGTGAAGAAATAAAGTTAGGCAACACAGCTTTGTGCAAAACAGTCTCGCCACTGGATTTTTCCAGTTCTCGTTGAGCTTCAGACAGTGGAGTTTAAATCTTATCGTCCTGTCTTACCTGCAGTAGCCTGTTCCATTGTAAAAGGTGACACAGGTAGCATTGTTCACACAGGGCTTCACGGGGTCCACACACTGCAGAGCTGTGAAGAAACACGAACACTCAAATTAATATTTCAAGTTAAATTATGTACAAATATTTAATTTAAATGTACATATAAAGATAAAAATATAAAAATAAACATACAAATATAAATATCATATTTTATCTTTAATTTAATAGAACAGTGAATATTTAGAGCTGCTCCAGCAGGGCTTAACTAGTCAAGAGCAGTGAGTGATTTTCTCAATCTTTTGTTGTTACAGTGCATCCGGATTTCCACATTTTGTTATGTTACAGCCTTATTCCAAAATTGATTCAATTTATTATTTTTTTCCTCAATTCTACAAACATTAACCCACAATGACAACGTGAGGAAGTTTGTTTGAAATCTCTCAAATGTATTAAAAATAAAAAACAAAACAAAAAAATCACATATACATAAGTATTCACAGCCTTTGCCATTACACTCAAAATTTAGCTCAGGTGCATCCTGTTTCCACTGATCATCCTTAAGATGTTTCTACAACTTGATTGGAGTCCACCTGTGGTAAATTTAGGGCTGCACAATTAATCTAATTTCTAATCGCGAATACGATTACAGATGCCACGATTACGTAATCGTTCAAAGAAAAAATTTCCACTTACATTATTCTGCGTGCTTAAGAGGTACCAGCACAATAGGAACTACCAGTGACGTAACATTAAGTGTACATGGACTGGTCGAACGCATGCGAAACACCAGCACCCGCCATTTTTAAAAAGTTGTGTACACAACCTATATATTAACTACACAAACTAACTCTACAAACATGGAAAACAGTAATAAATTAACCTCTCAAACTTTATGCTAAGGAGAAAATCCAACGCAACTTTGAGGGAACCAAGTGAAACATGATTATGTATTTCTGCTCAGCTAGTTACATTGGACATCAACCACACGGCAAACGCTAATGTTAATACCTTTTCATATACACTCACCTAAAGGATTATTAGGAACACCTGTTCAATTTCTCATTAATGCAATTATCTAATCAACCAATCACATGGCAGTTGCTTCAATGCATTTAGGGGTGTGGTCCTGGTCAAGACAATCTCCTGAACTCCAAACTGAATGTCAGAATGGGAAAGAAAGGTGATTTAAGCAATTTTGAGCGTGGCATGGTTGTTGGTGCCAGGCGGGCCGGTCTGAGTATTTCACAATCTGCTCAGTTACTGGGATTTTCACGCACAACCATTTCATAGAGTTTACAAAGAATGGTGTGAAAAGGGAAAAACATCCAGTATGCGGCAGTCCTGTGGGCGAAAATGCCTTGTTGATGCTAGAGGTCAGAGGAGAATGGGCCGACTGATTCAAGCTGATAGAAGAGCAACTTTGACTGAAATAACCACTCGTTACAACCGAGGTATGCAGCAAAGCATTTGTGAAGCCACAACACGCAAAACCTTGAGGCGGATGGGCTACAACAGCAGAAGACCCCACCGGGTACCACTCATCTCCACTACAAATAGGAAAAAGAGGCTACAATTTGCATGAGCTCACCAAAATTGGACAGTTGAAGACTGGAAAAATGTTGCCTGGTCTGATGAGTCTCGATTTCTGTTGAGACATTCAGATGGTAGAGTCAGAATTTGGCGTAAACAGAATGAGAACATGGATCCATCATGCCTTGTTACCATTGTGCAGGCTGGTGGTGGTGGTGTAATGGTGTGGGGGATGTTTTCTTGGCACACTTTAGGCCCCTTAGTGCCAATTGGGCATTGTTTAAATGCCACGGCCTACCTGAGCATTGTTTCTGACCATGTCCATCCCTTTATGACCACCATGTACCCATCCTCTGATGGCTACTTCCAGCAGGATAATGCACCATGTCACAAAGCTCGAATCATTTCAAATTGGTTTCTTAAACATGACAATGAGTTCACTGTACTAAAATGGCCCCCACAGTCACCAGATCTCAACCCAATAGAGCATCTTTGGGATGTGGTGGAACAGGAGCTTCGTGCCCTGGATGTGCATCCCACAAATCTCCATCAACTGCAAGATGCTATCCTATCAATATGGGCCAACATTTCTAAAGAATGCTTTCAGCACCTTGTTGAATCAATGCCACGTAGAATTAAGGCAGTTCTGAAGGCGAAAGGGGTTCAAACACAGTATTAGTATGGTGTTCCTAATAATCCTTTAGGTGAGTGTACTGTCTACTTTCTTTGTATAATAGTTCTCCCTAATAACAAATCGTGAGCTGATGAAGACGGAGAATGTGAGCGCTGTGTGCTCAGGCTCTGGCGTTCTCAGTGGCGTCAAAGTGTCTACCGCGCCGTCAAAATAAAAGTCAAAACAACAAGCACGACTTATGTCACTTTAGAGTTCCTACTGTTGGTGCAAATTCAACCAGGAAATGTTCCTATAGGAACCTTTAGTTCTCTAAGTTCCTAGAACTACCCGGTGCAAAAGCCCCTATTATTGTACCGTGCATATTTTTTTAAAAAGAAGAAACCAAACCAATGTATAGTTGACACTTGAGGCTTAATGCTGTAGAAAAGCAATAAAAGTTATTTTAGGAAGAGTGTTTTTAGCTTGTTTTTTTATTTTATATAAAAATATGACGCAGTTGCTTCAAACAATGGTATAAAGCAGTTCAAAACATCCTTCAATGTAAATTGTGATAATCAAAATTAATAAATCGCAATTACAATTTTAAGGGAATAATGGACAATTGTGATTTTTGTCATAATTGTGCAGCCCTAGGTAAATTCAGTTGATTGGACATGATTTGGAAAGGCACACACCTGTCTCTATAAGATCCCACAGTTAACAGTGCATGTCAGAGCACAAACCAAGCCATGAAGTCCAAGGAATTGTCTGTAGACCTCTGAGACAGGATTGTATCGAGGCACAGATCTGGGGAAGGGTACAGAAACATTTCTGCAGCATTGAAGGTCCCAATGAGCACAGTGGCCTCCATAATCCGTGGAACCACCAGGACTCTTCCTAGAGCTCTTCTTCTCAACACTGAGCGATCGGGGGAGAAGGGAGTCAGGGAGGTGACCAAGAACCCGATGGTCACTCTGACAGAGCTCCAGCGTTTCTCTGTGGAGAAAGAAGAACCTTCCAGAAGAACAACCATCTCTGCAGCACTCCACCAATCAGGCCTGTATGGTAGAGTGGCCAGACGGAAGCCATTCCTCAGTAAAAGGCCACCTGGAGTTTGCCAAAAGGCACCTGAAGGACTCTCAGACCACGAGAAACAAAATCCTCTGGTCTGATGAAATAAAGATTGAACTCTTTGGCCTGAATGGCAAGTGTCATGTCTGGAGGAAACCAGGCACTGCTCATCACCTGGCCAATACCATCCCTACAGTGAAGCATGGTGGTGGCAGCATCATGCTGTGGGGATGTTTTTCAGCGGCAGGAACTGGGAGACTAGTCAGGATCGAGGGAAATATGAATGCAGCAATGTACAAAGACATACTTGATGAAAACCTACTCCAGAGCGCTCTGAACCTCAGACTAGGGCGAAGGTTCCTTTTCCAACAGGACAACGACCCTAAGCACACAGCCAATATAACAAAGAAGTGGCTACAGGACAACTCTGTAAATGTCCTTGAGTGGCCCAGCCAGAGCCCAGACTTGAACCTGATTGAACATCTCTGGAGAGATTTGAAAATGGCTGTGCACCGACACTCCCCATCTAACCTGATAGAGCTTGAGAGGTCCTGCAAAGAAGAATGGGAGAAACTGCCCAAAAATAGGTGTGCCAAGCTTGTAGCATCATACTCAAAAAGACTTGAGGCTGTAATTGGTGCCATAGGTGCTTCAACAAAGTATTGAGCAAAGGTTTATGTACATGTGATTTTTTCCCTTTTTATTTTTTTAAAAATTACAAAGATTTCAAACAAACTTCTTCTTTCATTATGGGGTATTGTTTGTAGAATTGAGGAAAAAAATTATGAATTGAATCCATTTTGGAATAAGACTGTAACATAACAAAATGTGGAAAAAGTGAAGCGATGTGAACACTTTCCGGATGCACTGTAAATTAACATTGTTCTCAAAGACAGCAGTACTGTCACTTTAAGAGCTGCACGTATACAACATACTGTTACACACGCAGTTTTTTTTTCCAACTGTTTATATTCACTTAAGACATAACAGACTATATTTCACAAGGATACTTGCCTATTAGGGCTGGGTATTGACACAAATTTCACAATTCGATTCGATTTCAATTCTGCTTCGATTCAATATCGATTATTTTAGATATATATCAGGTACAATGTATGGCAAATTTTCTCAAGGAAAACAAATCTCTTAACTAATGCTGTAAACTATGGGAGTCAGTTGTAGCCTACTAGGCTACATTAGCCTACTATAATGTTAGAAAGTAAAAATTAACTGATTTGTATACAAACACTGTAATTACACTTTTTTTTATAATAAAGTTATATGAAATATAAACATTTAAATGGTGGCTGTCATAAAACCTTACAAAATTTATTCAAACATGCATTAAATATTGAAGAACATTAAAAATCATAATGAATATGTAATATGGTGCAAATATTTATCAAAATGCTCTTCTCTGGAGTTCATTTTTCTAGCTGACTAACGAGTTTATGGACACTGGATATGCTTTTTCTGAGGTAAATGTGACGTTACATGACATTGTTTACAAGCTGTTTTACTGACCTCTTTCCGCGGTTGAAACACTGATTGAGCTATTTCATGTGACATAATACAGATTTCGGTAAGTTGTACTGTATCTTTTAAAACACTTTCAGATTCATGTTTATTTCGCGCTGTAACTGGTATTAAGGTGGAAGAGAAGATCAGTTCATGTGCACTCTGCACTGGCGCTTCTCTTGAGCTGAGCTGCGGCAGAGCGATCTCACACCACAGCGCCAAAACGGTATTTATGTTTTTACATTTTGTAATAAAATGGACGTAATTTGAAATTTGAGACTTTGTTTCATATCGATAGTAACAAATTATTGCGATGTATTGGATGGGAGGCGCACTACAATGTCCCGTTCATTTATCAACTGAAAACAGGATGTCTAATTGATTCTTGGGATTTAAGAATCAATATTGGTTCGTAAAAATAAGAATCGATTAAAATCGAGAAATCAATATTTTTTACCCAGCACTATTGCCTATATGGGTATTTTGACAATTTTGTGTGTTATTTGTCCATTAAAGCACAAGAAGACATGAAAGAAACTTGTTTTAATAGGCTATTCACACACTGTCTGAGAGGCAGCTTTCTTGGCAAGCCCTTTGGATGTTTGAGCACAGAAAACTTCTTGTAATTAACATCTGAACAGTAGTGTACATTTTTATTTATATAGGTTGTCATTGAAAGTGGTAAAGGTATACATATAGGTATAGATATATTGGTAGGGGTAAACATAAATAAAGCTGGAGTTGAGGAGATGTAATAAAAGTGATGTCCTTGTGTCTTGAAAGAGTTCGCTCTATAAACTTTTTATATTGTTTGATATTATGAGTTTTGAACACTGACCCAATCAGATTGATATGAAAATCATAAAAATATAAAAAGACACCTCAATGATCACAGATTTAACACTGAATCCCTAATTCATACAATCAGGTGATTGTATTACAAACTGGTTCTTGGTAAAAAAAAAAAAAAAAAAATTTAAAAATTAAATCTGCTTTATGTTGTCAGGATGTTACAGAGTGTGGCAAAATTCTTCTTACGACACAAAGCAAAGGAAAAAAGCTGCTGTAGATTGTAACCACACCACTCCATCTGATACAAACACTACAGACGGTGGAGTTGTTGGGGGAAAGAGGTGAGAGACAAAGTGACAGAGCAACAAGGGTGAAGAAAAAACAACCTGTAACCCTTTATATGGTGATGATGTGTTAAGTTCTTTCAAGAAGGAAATTCCTAACTGATCAGAGACTTTCACTCATTTCCTCTCAAAATACAGGAAGCATCTGGACACATATGAACATCTTACTGTAACATAACTACAGTAGCAAATTCAACCCAACAAACTCATTTGAAATGTATAAACATATCCAGTTTATCAAAGATTATGTTTAGACTATCTTAAAACCTTTAAACTCTTGATTTATACAGCCAGTTTAACAGCACATCAAGTGCATTTCTGCAAATAGAAGTGAGCCCTAGCCCACACTTCCCTTTAAGACACTAGGTGGCAGGTCATTTGACTTCAATGCAGCACTGACACTAAGCAACATAGTACTACAGTTCAAGACAGGAAGTGTATTGAGCACTAATACCGACTTCCTGTACTTTGACCGGGCCTCAAAATATCCCTGTGTGCAAAAGTGTAGAGAAAGCAAGCAATGCCTGGGCATAAAGCCAACAGCTAAAAACGGGGCTTTACATAAATGCCCCAAAGCTCTTTAACTTTGAGCCCGGCTACATGTAGTTAATAACACTTGGAAGTCTAACACTCAAAAACAGAATTTGAGACTAAAATGACACGTCTTGAGCACTGTGGAAAATGATCAAGAACATTGTGTGATAAGGTCAAGACTAAAACCTGATTTTATTGATCTTAAATCTCAGAGAAAAGACATGTCACAGGCTCATCACACCATATACAACACACCAGCTGCCCAAAACACACAACATTACATAATGAAATTAAACCTTTTAAAGTCAGCAAATGGAGGTTGAAATCATGGTGGATGTGGTCTTCTCATCAACTCACATTTTTGTTTGGCCAAACAACTTGCATTGTGCAGATAAAAACAACACCTAAACCCACTAAATAAGTCAATGTTGAGATCTGCTAGTGTTAACCGATATACTATATTAAGCACATTGTTTGGGCATATAATCAGCTTTTTACATGCACACACATCCTTAAAGTCATGATGTTATTCACTCTGCAAACATTCAATAGCAAATAAACAAAGCATTTACCAAATTGGAAGTTTTCATGCTACAACAATGAACCGCAAAGGATTTAATTAGGCTTTTTTGACACTTCACAGAAAATATTATTCATATGTCATCAATATCTGTTCACTTCCACGATTTAGTATGATTGTGTTCATATCAGCAGTGAACCATTCCATACCGACTAGTCGACTAGTCTAACCCAGCCCCCTCGAGGAGACAGTCTGTATATGCGATCCATTTGAAAGAACACTTAATCAATGAAAGAGTCAAATTCCACAATGAATGCCGCTAAAAATAGAAAAGCATCTCTACGGCACAATGCTGCCACCACTACACTTCAAAGGCATGTTTCTGTTCACGCACAGTGTTTGGCTCAATTTTGGTCCCATCAGAACCCAAATCGACTTTAAAGTCTCCCACATGTCTTCTGGCGAACTGCAGCTGAGATGTCATATGAAATGTGAACAGTGGCTTTCTCTTGCTACTCTCTAATAAAGCTGTGACTGCTTATTCTTCTGTATCCATTCCATCCCCTGCCTGGTGTTTTTTTTTTTTTTTTTCTTGAAAAGAGAGTTGCTTGGAGTGGCCATTTATCTTTATGGAATATGTTCTGCCTTAATACTGACTAATCCGAAGCTGGACCATCCATATAAAGGCGTATTTATACTACCTGTGACTACTATACTACTACAATTTGACTGTAGCTGTGATGATTTAATGTCATATTTAAGCTGGTGAATACTTATGAATAGGGTGTAATGGTACACAAAACTGACGGCTCGGTACGTACCTCGGTTTTGAAGTCACGGTTCGGTACGGGTTCAGTACAGCAGGGGAGAGAAAATTATATATAAAATTGCTTTTTATTTATTTTTATTAAACAGTGGTTTACTGAACAAATTGTGTCTGTCCTTAAATGAATTCAATTATAACTAAAATATATTGTGAGCCCTTACTTGCACATTACTATAATATTAAAGGTTAACAACAGAGCACAAACTATTAGCCTAAATTCAGTTGCTATTTATTTTTAGATATAATAATCAACACTCAAATAACATATTGTATGCAAACATGTAAACTTCACATAAGGCAGTTTTTTTGCATTGACTTCTAAATCTAATTATAACATTTTGTTTTATACTCTAATTCGTTGTTGAAATATACACAGGGGCTGGCATTTTCATGACAGATTTATTTAAACAAATTAAATAATCAAGACCTCACTAACAGGTTAAGTAGAATATAATGAATATATAGGCTAATATATTGCATATACACTCACCTAAAGGATTATTAGGAACACCATACTAATACTGTGTTTGACCCCCTTTCGCCTTCAGAACTGCCTTAATTCTACGTGGCATTGATTCAACAAGGTGCTGAAAGCATTCTTTAGAAATGTTGGCCCATATTGATAGGATAGCATCTTGCAGTTGATGGAGATTTGTGGGATGCACATCCAGGGCACGAAGCTCCCGTTCCACCACATCCCAAAGATGCTCTATTGGGTTGAGATCTGGTGACTGTGGGGGCCATTTTAGTACAGTGAACTCATTGTCATGTTCAAGAAACCAATTTGAAATGATTCGAGCTTTGTGACATGGTGCATTATCCTGCTGGAAGTAGCCATCAGAGGATTGGTACATGGTGGTCATAAAGGGATGGACATGGTCAGAAACAATGCTCAGGTAGGCCGTGGCATTTAAACGATGCCCAATTGGCACAAAGGGGCCTAAAGTGTGCCAAGAAAACATCCCCCACACCATTACACCACCACCACCAGCCTGCACAGTGGTAACAAGGCATGATGGATCCATGTTCTCATTCTGTTTATGCCAAATTCTGACTCTACCATCTGAATGTCTCAACAGAAATCGAGACTCATCAGACCAGGCAACATTTTTCCAGTCTTCAACTGTCCAATTTTGGTGAGCTCGTGCAAATTGTAGCCTCTTTTTCCTATTTGTAGTGGAGATGAGTGGTACCCGGTGGGGTCTTCTGCTGTTGTAGCCCATCCGCCTCAAGGTTGTGCGTGTTGTGGCTTCACAAATGCTTTGCTGCATACCTCGGTTGTAACGAGTGGTTATTTCAGTCAAAGTTGCTCTTCTATCAGCTTGAATCAGTCGGCCCATTCTCCTCTGACCTCTAGCATCAACAAGGCATTTTCGCCCACAGGACTGCTGCATACTGGATGTTTTTCCCTTTTCACACCATTCTTTGTAAACTCTAGAAATGGTTGTGCGTGAAAATCCCAGTAACTGAGCAGATTGTGAAATACTCAGACCGGCCCGTATGGCATTAACAACCATGCCACGCTCAAAATTGCTTAAATCACCTTTCTTTCCCATTCTGACATTCAGTTTGGAGTTCAGGAGATTGTCTTGACCAGGACCACACCCCTAAATGCATTGAAGCAACTGCCATGTGACTGGTTGATTAGATAATTGCATTAATGAGAAATTGAACAGGTGTTCCTAATAATCCTTTAGGTGAGTGTATTTAGCGAAATAGTCAATTTCTCTAGGAAAGTAACCAGCTGTGGACACTGAATGACTTGTTTGGGGTAAATTTAATGCTACGTGACATTGTTTACAAGCTGTTTTATTGACTGATTGAGCGATTACACGATGATACATTTCAGTAAGTTGTAATGTATCATCAACATACCTTCAGATGTTGATTCATGTTTATTCTTTGACTAGGAAGAGATGATCGCGTTCACTCGCGCGCTGCGCTGCCACTTGAACTGACGCGCATATACAGTGATCTGTCACGTCACATTAAAGAGCGTCAAAATGGCATTTATCGTTTTCATTTTGTGATAAAATGGATAGAATACATAATATGTTCGTGTGGGAACTGGGAACTTGGATTGTGTGTTCCGCGCATAAAACAAGCCTACTGTTAACTGTTAAAGGTTGCATTTAGTACCGTTCGGTACACACGTGCACTGTACCGGAAGTCCTGTACGAAACGGTTCGGTACAAATACATGTACCATTACATCCCTTCTTATGAAATCAATTATTTTGGATTACTGTGTAAAAATCTGCATTTACTTTGACATTAAAGAGTCATCTTTTTATCAGAGAGAGCACTGCGCCAAATTAAGTCCACTGTGATTCAATGCTGTATAACAAGAAAACATGAAAAAGTCCAAGCAAGATGAATACTTTCTATAGGCACTGTGTTCAGAGGCAGTGTCGTGCCACGCATTTAATGTCCTGTGAGGTCAAAGCCTGCAACTGAAGAAGGCGTTTGGTTGCACCCCTTTTTGGCAGCAACTGTGGTGGGAAATATTTGGGAGAAGTGGCTAAGCTGAGTGTGAAATTGTGCTTTCACAGAGATTTAAGAGCCAAGGGGAGGGGAACTGGAGTGCTGGAGATATGAGAGGGAAGAATAGAAGGCAAGAGCAGGAGTCAAGTATGCTCAAGATGGCAAGAGGCAATAATGGAGAACAGAACGAGAGCGAGAGTGGCTGGGGAACCAAAGGACACTGGATTGTTAATGCACTCTTATATAAATCTTTTTTTTTTTTTAAATAAATGTTCATTGCAGCACCTTAAATTCAGTCAAAAAAATCCTCTTTTTGTCTATTCAGGGTTCTTGAGTTGTGTATATGGTTTTCCACTCAGCTGTAGCTTTAGCTTTAGCTGTTTTCGAAAAAGGAATAGCTGCATGAGGTCTTAATTGTATTTTCATCTACTTTATCAAGTGATTCCAGACAGCCTACGCGTTTTAATCCTACTGCTGAAAAAATGACGAGCAAAAATAACACTGCTGGATTATTAATAATATCAATGTTTTGTAAAAAGAAACATCTATAAGGAATATGAATAACCCAATCATAGTCAATAATGTAGGGCATTGCCATTTGAGCTACCACTGAAGTGTGAATGAACACCGGTAAACTAAAGCGCTTTGCTAGCAGGTAAATAAACTCAAACAAATGCATCCTATATGAGATTATTCAGATATATACAACATAAAAGTACTAAATTAGATCTGCACAAAAGGATGCGAATGCGCACATGAAACTGACCATGCTTGTCTGAATGAGTAACTCCTCTTTTGGATGCGCTCATCCCTTAAAAATTTTGAAACACGGGCAACTAAAGCACAAAGAACTTTTATAACTGTTCTTATTAAAATGTTATGTATATGGCAGAATGGCGCTGCACAGCTTGCACTTGATCTTGATCAAAGTGATTCCAGGCATCATCAAATCCATAGTTTCACTTTATTTCACCAGTCTCGACGGCATGCTGTCTAAAGCCCTGGGTATACTTCAATTTCCGTGTCCGGACGCATCTCACGCGCAGTTGTGTCCGCACAGCTTTCAAAGTATACTCAACTTTCAAAGTGTACTCAACCTGTTGTAAGCGCACCGTGCAAATGGTCTCAAAAATTGTCCATGAACCCTCCTGATGAAGAAAATGACCTCATGCAGACGGTGAATGTTTTTGTAGGCACTATGTTTATTTTTTATTGAATGTTTGCAGAGTGAATAACATCATGACTTTAAGGATGTGTGTGCATGTAAAAAGCTGATTATATGCCCAAACAATGTGCTTAATATAGTATATCGGTTAACACTAGCAGATCTCAACATTGACTTATTTAGTGGGTTTAGGTGTTGTTTTTATCTGCACCATGCAAGTTGTTTGTCCATGCAATGAAAGTAAATGGGGTCCAAAACCATTGACCCTACTGACTTTCATTGCATTTAAAATATTTTCTTTTATGTTACTCAGAAGAATGAAAATCTTTTTGGTTGAACTATCCCTTTTAAGTAGGTTTATTTTACATTTGACTACTTTTACATTTCATATTGTTCAATTTCACAATGTTTACCTGAATAATTACTTGGTTACTTAATTGAAAAATACTTGATGGCTATGTGCCATCATTTTAATTTAATTTGTTTGTTATACTAATATTTAACTTTTTACAAGTGTGTTCAATAGCATACAGGTTTTTGCTGTGGTATTGAAATTAGTATCAAGAGTTGTGGAATTGAACTGGTGCGGCTACTGACTACTGAAACTATGGTATTGTGACAACATTTATTTTCTAAGACTGTGGTCACAAAGTCTCATGGGCAAACATAATGAAGACAAAACAAGAGAATGTAGACGAGTGAGACACACAAGTTAAGGGTGAGGCTTGCACAGAGAGAGGCTCGGCCCTGACTGGTCTGACAAGCTCCCCATATGCTTCATCAAACCGCCGGAGAGGAAGTTCTCAAAGGATTTTGAGACAGGCTTTTTAGAAATGAACACTCTGTAACTCCTCTTCACTTCCAGGCCTACTGAAGAGGCGTTTTTAAATCCTGTACGACCGTCTAAACCTCTTGCACATCTAAATCCGGGATCTGCCTACCGTAAACAAGGCACTTGCACTGAAACCTGCACACCTGCTGCAATCAACATTCTGGCCTGGAGTCAACATGATTCATTGCATCCCTGATCTGTGATCAGACTCTACTCTGAACCGCCTAATGAGTAATAATCAGACAAGCAGGGAACCGTTCCAATGTCAGAAAGCTACATGGGCTTAAAAGTCTCTGTATGGGCATCTACTCTTCACAAGACAAATTCTCTCTGTGTTTATGGTGAGTTTCCTCACAAGCAAACAACAGCCAAAACTTTCACACGAACTCTGTTTAGAGTAACCAGGCTGTGATTAACCAACTGCTAAACATTTTGTCTTCATTTTTCCACATTCATGAGGCCAGAGCTCTGTCCCTGAGGTGTGAAGGAATGGAGAGAGGGGCAAATGTGAGGACAACATGAGAAAAAGAGGAGAGGAACCCAACGAAGAGAAGTGGGAGCCTGGGAGGGTGATAAGTGGAATAATTAAAAGAAGCCATTCACACTCATTTGTTAAAAACAAATGTATCTTCCTCTCCCCTTCTGTTAAACTCAAACTATTCACTAACAACCTAGTTCTTTCAGAAATGACTGGATTGCATGTTCCAGGAATAATCAGGATATCAGATAGATAATAACAATGTGCAAAACTATATATTTTCAAACAAATATGTAGTTTTGTGTTTCCTGCCCTGAACCACTGGTTTCGAATGTGCACCTGATCCCGATCGGACGCGTTTTTCAGGCAGTGTTTGCATAACATGCATTCTTGCATTCAAAAACAGCTAGACGGAGCGCAACGAAATGGAACAGAATGCAGGGGTCTTGAAACACACAGACTATTTTTAACTTGACAATATTAAAAACGCATTGATCGAGAAAGGTAGGTGAAAAAAACATGCATGATGCAATGCAATAGTCAAAGATGTCTGTTTGTTATGGCTATATCGGAGGTGTATTGAAGAGGTTGAATTTAAAGACGCAACTTATCAAAGAGGGTTTAAACTTAAAACTTGAGTAACAAAAAAAATTATAAAATATAAATGTATTGTCATTTGTTTTACATAATTTAATATAAAAAAAATACATATTATACACATGGATGGATGGACACTTGTACCTGACCGTAGATATAAATAGATAAATGGGTAGATAGATAGATAGATTTAACTCTGTCCGTCTGTCTATCTACCCATTTATCTATTTATATCTACGGTCAGGTACAAGTGTCCATCCATATCTATCTATCTATCTATCATTGGACGGATGGACAGATAGATTCTCACCACACAATTCTTTGACTCCCTCTTTCTACATCTTGAACTCACAAACTGTGACTATCTGTAGTCTGCGTTTCTCATTCTCTGTCTCTCTTTCAGATGGATCTCCAACAGTAACGTGACCAGATGTGAAAGCGTGACTCTCTCAGAGCTGGTTATAAATCAGTTGCAAAACATCTACATAGCAGATTCATAACCCAATGTGTGTGCGTACACATGCAGAACTGAACACCAGTATTCAGAGTGTGTGTGTGAGTGTGTGTGTGTGTGTGTGTGTGTTTACTGGCACTGAACACTTGGGTGTACGATCTAAAGCCAACTGAAACCTGCCTTTAATAAAAAGCAGTCCCATGCCTTTTTATCCTCACTAAATGCAGGATTGGGATCAGGGACTCTCTAAACTACATTCAGTGACTTATAAAAACTGTTTTCAACACAAAATCTTTCTTGTATTAAATCTTAGGCTTTGCCGAGCTTAGGGAAATTAGTATTGAATACATAAAACAGCTGTGATATAAAGAGCTGCCCACCACTACGCCCACAAAAACACATGAAATACATGGTTTATACAACTCCGTATCAGTCAGACGCAAGTGTTGGTAACATTTGATCTGCCTGCTTTGACCATTACAACAGCAACAATACAACTACATTTCAATGCTTTTGTGGGACTTTTCAAGGAGGTTTTTTCAGCTCAGTTTAGGTGAAAAATTGTACACTCAAGAAGTAATAGCACAACTCTTCTAAAACAAGCCACATAATGTATCATTCATGAATTCAAAACTCTAATCCTAACAAAAAGCAATAGAAATAGTCATGCAAACAGCCCTAATAAGGTCAAGGAGTGTTTCAAACACAATCTGTTTCTCCTCCTTCCTGACGTGGATCAGGCAGCAGCATGAGTGTGTCGGAGCTCTTGCACAGAGCAGCTGGTTCACAGCTGTAAGCCTTGCTTGTTTGAAAGCACTGCCTCATCCCCGCGACCAAACCCAGAACCCAAGGGACATCTCTGCTCGTGTGTGTGTCTCTCTCACTCTCTGTTAGTGCTAATAGCTGCTGAGAGAGATGGGGAAGTAATTATGAGAGTCTGATAGGGCTGGGTTGAGAGTAAAGTACTCAGTGGGTGAGCGAGAGAGAGAAGAGATTTGTCGGCATTGGCCCACATCCATGCTGGACAGCATAAGGAAGTTGTTCACGCTGAGTGAGGAAGTAACCCCATTTCCTGGCGTTTCTGTATATGCAGCAAGTGCTCTCCATTCTGTTAAACGTTAACATGGCAACAAACAATAAACCCTTCCTGAAGCCATCTGTAATGAGGCAGGGGGCGTAATTGCATACAGATTTGATGACATAAAGACAAAGGGAGGTTTTCAGTGGCGCTCATTTAATCTGTACGTCACATGTGGCTAAAAAGCACCCTGATTGTTTAATGATAGGCTGTGTCTAGTTTGGGAGGAAACCTGATAATTCTCAAAGCAACAACATTCCAATGAAAGTGTCCTGAGAGCTGGCTGTATGCTAACAATCCGAATGAACACTTTCACCACAAGTGCAAAAAAAAACAAAGTAGGAATGCGCCATATTGGTTATTGTCTAATATTAGAGATTTTGTTTTATTTACTGTCAATATCAGTCAATATTAGATACACTACTGTTCAAAAGTTTGGGATTTTTGTTTTATTCAGTAAGCATGCATTAAATTTGTCAAGAGTGACAGTAAAAACATAATGTTATAAAGCATTTCAAATAAAAGCTGTTCTTTTGAACTTCCTATTCATCAAAGAATCCCGAAGAAAATTATCCACAAAAGAAATTCCCACAAAAATATTAAGCAGCACTGTTTCCAACATTGATAATAATAAGAAATTTTCTTAAGCACCAAATCAGCATATTAGAAAGATTTCTGAGGATCTTGAAGGATTTTGAAGGACACTGAAGACTGGAGTAATGGCTGCTGAAAATTCAGCTTTGCCATATTTTAATTTTAAGCATTTCACAATATATATATATATTTTTTTATTAGATTTTTCATCAAATAAACACAGCCTAAGAGCCTTCTTTCAAAAACATTTCAAATTCTTACCCCAAACTTATGAACAGTATATTGGCCAAAAAGTTTTTATATAATTGTACACACTGAATTAGATTACCTTCGCCATCATCTAACACTCATTGAAAATCTTAAATTAATTAATTAATTAATATTAATATTAATTAATAACACTGTTAGATCTCTGAATAAAAAAAAATGTCATGCAGTACAATACAGTATAATGTTGTGATGCCTAATTTAATTGTAGCAATTACAATGATTGATTTTAGTTTTGTTTTATCTTTAATTCAGACAAAATAGTTTACAATTTCATTAGAGCTTATTAATACTAACCATATTAAAATTTGTGCATCCCTAAACACAAGGCCATTGCAGATGAGAATGAATTCACATTACACATTACATTATCTGAACTAAGGAGGAAATGAGGCTGCATGACATGGTATAGTTCTCAGATCAAGCCTGTAAAACTACTACACACACACACACACACACACATGCTGCTGGCACTGTGTATGTGTGTGTCTGGTGCCAGGCTTAGCACATTGCCGTGTGGCAGGAATGCAGAATGTCTTAATTCCTACTTCATTTGTTAAAAGATTAGTTTACTTCAAAATGAAAATTTCCTGATATTTTACTCACCCACATCTCATCCAAGGTGTCCGTGTCTTTCTTTCTTCAGTTGAAAAGAAATTAAGTGTTTTTAAGGGAAAACATTCCAGGATTTTTCTCCACATTATAGACTTCTGTGGCAACCAAAATGTTGAAGATCCAAATCAATACAGTTTCAAGGGCTTCAAAGGGCTTCAGAGGCTCTGCGCGATCCCAGAATAGGAATAGGGTCTTATCTAGCGAAACCATCTGTCATTTTCAAAAAAAATTAAAAATGTATATACTTTTTAACCTAAATTGCTGATCTTGCGCTGCTTTGCGGCTCGCCATAGATTGCGTAATCACGCCGGAACGGTCACGCTAGACATAGGCGGAAGTACCGCCCCAAGCGAACGTGCGAGGACTAATACAAATGCCCTTTACCAAAAAACACCTCATCTTCAACTTCAAAATCATCCGACATTGTTGCTTTACCTTTTTTTTTGCTAAAGGACATTTGTATTAGTCTTCGCATGTGCACTCTTTTCGACTGAAGAAAGAAAGACATGAACATCTTGGATGAGATGGGGGTGAGTAAATTGTCAGTAAATTTTCATTTTGAAGTGAACTAATCCTTTAACCTGCTCTGGGGTTTTAATCCATGGATTTAACAAGCTTGAGCCTCTCACTCCTTTCTGGCCTCCCGCTGCATTCTCCTACAATCTTACAAAATGATGGCAACACCTCAGTTGGAGTTTTGCTTATTAGGAGCTTCAATGCCTTTTACATGACCAGTCCAGGCATCCACACAATACAGATGGGAAGTAAAAGGCATCTCCCCTTTTACTTTTAAGCAAAATGCACACTACAAGACTCAAAATCATCACCTTTGAGGTTTTTAAGTGACACCAAACAACAGCCAATGAAATGGCAAAAGAGCTAGTTACGTTCTTCAGGTTTGTAGTGTGTGCTTGGCAGTTCGCTGGGTACTACACATAAAAACAAAAACAAAAAAGAAATAAAAGTACAAAAATATTCACTCACTATATCCTAAACTGGAGTATAATTTAAAAATGTCATCATAACACAACAAAGCTTCTTCCAGCGACCCGGTCAAGACCTCCACTGCACCAGCTGGTGGGATGTGGGCATCCGTGATATATGCATGTCCGTGGGCAATTTCATAACTGACCCGTTGTGTTCTGAGAAGTGGGAGTTTGCCAGAGATAAATCATATTTCACACCAGAGAGGAGCAGCGGGTCAGAACCGTGGCTGAGCACCATGCATGCCGCTTGCAGGCGGGAACAATGGGCCAACTTCTTATTGCACACGCTGTAACGGCTGATGTGAGCAAATACATGCGACTTGAAACAACCTACACAACTGGGGCGACATGCCAGGCAAGAAAAGAAAGAAAAGCGAAATCAATCCCACCCCAAGGAATGATACTCAATACAGATGAACAAGGAGAAACATCATCTGTGGGACACAATGGGCGAGCTGCAGCATTGTGAAAATGAGTGCATCCAGAGGGAAATGTGTGTGTATGTGTATGTGTATGTGTGTGTGTGTGTGTGTGTGAGAGAGAGAGAGAGAGAGAGAGAGAGAGAGGGAGGGAAAATGAGAAAGGGAATAGAGAGAGAGAGAGAGAGAGAGAGAGAGAGAGAGAGAGAGAGAGAGGAATGTGAAACACCAACAGCAGCATTCCTCCCTCTCCTTGTCGAGCCTGCAATCATTATATTGTCTTGTTTTTTTTGTTTTTTTTCCTTTTTGGTGAGGCTCTATTCTGGAGGGATTGGGTCTGGCTTGCATATGGAATTGAAGTCATATGTGACATTATTCCATTTCCTCCAAACAAGAGCCTCTAATGCAACAACTGGCACTCTTTGTGTCTGAAACCTGCTGAGATGAGCTGCTAAGCATAAATAAACAGCCGTCAGATGGAAAACTCTTCTTCAGAAATACAACTAACGTTATATGCAACCATCATTCAACTTCAGTTTTCTGGAAACATAGAAAGCCCGCAGCCCCACACACACCTACCCCAAAATAATAACAGTAAAAAGCTTTGCTCCTTCCTCTTAAAGAAAAAACAAAACTGGTGAATTCCTCCATATTTCTAAAAGGTCCATATTTTCCCCTTACAACGTTACGTGTCCATTTTGAATTCACATACTAAGAGCCGCTGCAGATTTTCTCCGCTCATACTCTCTCACATCTGGACAGAGGTGTGAAACACAAGTTACCCTCAGAAAAAAAATCCTGAGGGCTATTTAAATGTTTATGCTATACATATATAGATGACATATCTTACACGTTTCTTTATTAATGCGCTTTAAATAACGTGAGGATGACACGCCATTCGAGGCCGTGCAGACCTGAAACGTGAGCGCTGATGCTTCACATCGCCGTACAGATGCGTACTGACCGCAAATGACTATTTTAAACATGTGTTCTGAAATAAAAGCTGTTTAAGTACTTACCATATGTTATTTTAAGGGAGCAGATAACAAGAAGGATGACTCTGCCCGAAGAGACACCGGGTAATTGGCCCATACTTTGAGTAAAATCCACATAGAGTCGCCAGCGCGAGGCTGTGCTCCGTCAGGTTAAAGCGTAACGAACCTTAAAATGATCTTCAAAGGTCGGAAAACGAATTATACTCGAAAGAGAAGCTGTCTTTTGGCTGTCAGAATGTCTCGTTTGACCACATAAATCCGTATAGTGCCTTCATTAGAAAGTTTTTTCTTCACGTAGTTGCGCTGTGATCAAACTTTCTGAACTTCTCTCTTCTTTTCGTCCCAGTCACTGAAGTCGCAGACGGAGATGTTCTTCCGCCCACCCTACGGGCGGATCTATAGTCTATGATGAGTCCATAAATAACGAGCTTCTCAAAAGTTTACTTGCTAGAAGTCATTAAAAATATTTAAAGTTAAACTATGAATTTATTTAGCCTTGAGTGGGTTTTGGAAGAACACTCGATTTTGTTACAAATATATTTTGTTTCGGTGGCGGAGGAATTTTCACTTATTCGGCAAAGAAGAGTATGACTCAAAATTAACCCGTTCATACTTTTTCCTCTCCACCCGTTGACGTTACTTCATAAATTACCCTCCCCTTTCTCTAGGGGTTTTGATTTAGGGAGTTTTATCCGTTAATTCCTCGTCTTTCACATTTGCAAGACGCATGTGTAAAAACAGAAAACAGATTAATACCAAAATTGTGTTGTTGCGTTATAATTTATTAACCAATTTTGTTATTAATCTGTTTTCGAAACGTTAATATCTGTAATTTGTGTATTTTAGTATTTGTCCCAATAAACTTGAATGACTTCTTGGATGCTTAATTTAGATTAAATATTAGCATAAATTAAAAGCAAATATAGCTTATATGGGCCATAAGACTATGCATGTTAATGTGTCAAATTATGTCACATTTCCACAGATGAGCAGTTATTAAAAATGCAATCATTTTAAAGCACTGCTATGGAATAAAGGAGCAAATGACCACACATTGTTATAAGAGAAAAAGAAAGTTATTTTTAAGATTACGAGGATATTGAAATTAAATTTAAAACACATATACAGCCTATATATATACCGATCAGGCAAATGTGAATAACACTAATTATCTCTTCATCACGGCACCTGTTAGCGGGTGAGATAGCCTATGTTAGGCAGCAAGTGAGCATTTTGTCCTCAAAGTTGATGTTAGAAGCAGGAAAAATGGGCAAGCGTAAGGATTTGAGCGAGTTTGACAAGGGCCAAATTGTGATGGCTAGATGACTGGGTCAGAGCATCTCCAAAACTGCAGCTCTTGTGGGGTGTTCCCAGTCTGCAGTGGTCAGTATCTATCAAAAGTGGTCCAAGGAAGGAACAGTAGTGAACTGGGGACAGGGTCATGGGCAGCCAAGGCTCATTGATGCAGATGGGGAGCGAAGGCTGGCCCGTTTGGTCCAATCAAACAGACAAGCTACTGTAGCTCAAATTGCTCAAGAAGTTAATGCTGGTTCTGATAGAAAGGTGTCAGAATACACAGTGCATCGCAGTGTGGGACTGCATAGCCGCAGACCAGTCAGGGTGACCATTCTGACCCCTGTCCACCACCGAAAGCACCAACAGTTTGCACGTGAGCATCAGAACTGGACCAAGGAGCAATGAAAGAAGGTAGCCTGGTCTGATGAATCACGTTTTCTTTTACATCACGTGGATGGCCGGGTGCAGGTGCGTGTGCGTCACTTACCTGGGGAACACATGGCACCAGGATGCACTATGGGAAGAAGGCAAGCTGGCAGAGGCAGTGTGATGCTTTGTGCAATGTTCTGCTGGGAAACCTTGGGTCCTGCCATCCATGTGGATGTTACTTTGACACGTACCACCTACCTAAGCATTGCTGCAGACCATGTACACCCTTTTATGGAAACGGTATTCCCTGGTGGCTGTGGCCTCTTTCAGCAGGATAATGCGCCCTGTCACAAAGCAAAAAGGGTTCAGGAATGGTTTGAGGAGCACAACAACAAGTTTGTGGTGTTGACTTGGCCTCCAAATTCCCCACATCTCAATCCAATCGAGCATCTGTGGGATGTGATGAACAAACAAGTCCGATCCATGGTGGCCCCACCTAACAACTTACAGGACTTAAATGATCTGCTGCTAACATCTTGGTGCCAGATACCACAGCACACCTTCAGGGGTCTAGTGGAGTCCATGCCTCGACGGGTCAGGTCTGTTTTGGCAGCAAAAGGGGGACGAACACATATACAGACATATATATGTGCACGGATAAATTATTTATAATAAATCCAGCGATATTCAATAAAAATAAGAATTGTCCATTCTGAATTCATGGTGACGTGGAAGTCTAACTCAAGTCTGATTCAAGCCAAATTTTAGTGAATCAAATTTGACTTTGTACTACTGAATTGCTAATTCAGTAGTACAACCGGAGTCAAGCTCTCTTGAGTTTCAGTCTTTGCATAACAGCAAACACAACATCATAACAAAGATGTGTATCCTTCAAAGCTTTTGAGAGTCCTAACAAAAGTGGCCAGTCTCCTGCTGACATGGAAAAATTATATCAGTCAGTGAAACAAGTCTTGCCCTAGTTCTTTCCACCAACATCACATCAAAACATTACAACACAAATATGTCATGAATCAAGTACCATCTCTCCTGAGATCATAAAAGATGTGCTGTGGACACCTTTGTTTAAGATGTTTAAATGTGCTCCTGTTGTAAAGGCAAAATAAACAAATCAATCCCTTTTTTGTTCATGTCCTCCATTCCTTTTTTGATGAAAGACTTTGCACTGAATAGAGCAAATTAACCCTTCCAGTTTCCCTGTAGGGGGTCCAGCTTTGGTTTCTCTAGCTGACTGCAATAAAGGGATTGCTGTGCCATAATGCCTTTCTCCAGGGTGCCATAGTCTGTTCTTTCCCTATTTTTCCAGACCCAGACGGCTTGCAGGTCTGCAGCTCATTCCTCAAGGATGACCTTTTCAGATGCACATCATGTGATTTTCAATTACTGCTATTGCAAATATAGAGGAATTTGATTATAATTTGATATATTTTTTATGGCCTTGGCTGACATCATACAAATTATTTTTCCATAAATGTAATCTTTACGGAAAATATTGAATAATTTCAACATTGTTTGTTTTATCAATGTCACTTGTATTTATTTTATTGGCTTCACACTGAACAATTCTAACCTATTATTAATTTTTAGGAGTTTCTTTTGGAATCTCCCCTAAAGTCCATACAAAAACAACGGCTTCAACCTTAGGGTGTGCCATCTGTGCCGTTGAGCTCAGATTATACTCATTTAGCCAAGAAAAAAACATCTGTGCAATACGTCAGCAGAACCCATCTGTAAAACTTAGTTTCATTTATTGTTATTTTAAACTTCTAGAAAATGAAAATGTCTGAGCAGGATCTAAAGCATCTTTTCCACAGTAAAGGGAACAGAGTAAAGCTGCCACTCATCACGTTACAACTCATCACAAAAAAACCTAATATGTATATTTTGCAAGTGTTGAGCACCACAAAAGCATTTTGCAAGTGTTGAGCACCACAACCGTTCAAACTTTATCTCAGAATGATGGACACTTGATGCCAGGGCTGCAAATGTAAATATCAAAATGAATGAATGTACCCATTGATAAGGCAAAGGTCATCTGGAAACTGCTGGGACAATTTTTAATGGCCTGCCATCCAGAGGGTGATTTATCTCCGTAGTAATGCGTCAAGGGGGCCGGATAAAACACTGATATATGGCGGCTAGGTGGCATCAGAAGACTGATTGCCTCACGACTGGCTACCTACACCCCTTCTGCCCACCCTTCATCAGCGTGGGAAACTATAGTACACACCAAAAACTCGGCCTTGACATTTAAGGAGGAAGTTACCAGTTTAAGAAAATGTACACAGATAGACAGACAGACAGACAGATAGATAGATAGATAGATAGATAGATAGATAGATAGATAGATAGATAGATAGATAGATAGATAGAAAATCCGGCGGAAACATCACCTATCTCTCGCTCCATTAAAATGAAATGGGAGAGAGGGCACAGGAAGTGAGGGGTATATTTAGTGGTAGATTATCTAACTCCCCCTGTGACCTTCTTTTACACTTCAACCTGAACTGATGGCACTGCAAAAACTGTAGCAGTGGCTGTAAGATGAGAGAGTGTTGATCAAATAGGCTTAAGATCTTCTCTAGCAATTCCAAATATGTAACATAAAAACGATTAAGGGATTTTTTTGTGTGCAACTCATCCCTACTTATCCCAACCCTTTACTTCCTATAGTGTCATTACAGAAAGCTCAAACCTTTGGAAAAGAGCCAGTTAGATGACAGCAGATGAGGCCTGGGAAAAGACAATGCATGGATTAGTTTAACATTTTTACTAATTTATTTATGACATAACATGGGGCATTATCACATTAGGTCATCACATTACTTTTTACACACAAAAGAGATCCACAAAAGTAATCCACAAAAAACGTGACTTATCAAAATCTAATATAAATGCCAGCATGTGACATGCAGTGGGCCTGTCATTTGCATCAGCATTATGAATATGACACACATGAAGCTGGAAAACTGTGCTCTTTTGAATGTAAGGTGTGTCTGATTCTGAACACAATAGTGTGTCTGTACAGTTTGACAACAAGCTAAAAATTAAACGACCCAAAGTCAGAAAACAGGAAAATTACCTGGATATGGAGTGTTTCTCAGAAAAGCTGTCATTAACAGGCACAGCAACACAATACAACAAATATGCAACAGATGTTAAAATTCAAAAGAGAAAAGTTACTATTTTGAACAGGAATGACAGAAAGAGCCATTTGAATTGCAAATCAAAGAAATTCTATGCAATGTCAGGACTATGCTCAAGGCTTTAAACATTTTATCATAATAAACATAGCTTTTCCAATTAAAAACTACATCTATATGAATTTCTTTGCACTTCAATTCAACTTCACTCCTAAAAATAAAGGTTCTTCATTGGTATCGATGATTTCATGAATAACCTTTAACATCTCTACACTGATAAAAAATGATTTTGTGGTGAAATAAATACTACATTAAAAAAAATTAATTTCTACATGAAAAAGTTAGTTCAAGCAAGAATTTAAAAAAACAAAGTAAATTCTATATCAGTACTCAATTCAAGCTTGTAAAAAATGAAAGTGTAAATATCAACATTATAAAATTGTTTTCCAGCTCTATTTAAACTGTTTTTAGGTTTAGTAACTTGCCATTTTGTGACATTTGGAGTTCATTTTCTACTCAAAATGACATTCATTCTCAAAAACGATCCATCGAATGTTACCGTCATTGTGTACCAATATTGAGGTCTCTGTGTTCGGGTGGGTACTGAGTTTACTATTATGTAGATCTACTGTATTATTTATTTAGAGCTTTCTAGGTAAAGCATAAACTTTAAAAGTATGGTTTAATTCACTGTTATATTGTTTGAGGAAAGTGTATTGCAAAGGAAACTTCAACTAAGTAAAAATTACTCAACATTTTACTGGCCAAGTTAAAATGACTTATTTTCTTTGTTCATTCTACTTAACTTAGTTAAGTAGAGTGTACTTAATTCCATGTGAAATTTACTTTAAACATATGCGTGCAAAAACTTGCAAAAGAAAAATTAAGTAAATTTTACTTGTTTTTTTCAATGTATAGAACCTTTCCATTCCACAAAAAGTTATTTAGTGGAAAAAGGTTTTTTAGATTATTCAAATGTTCTTCACACCAAGAAAAAAATATGGTTCCTTTAAGAGCTGTTCACTAAAAATGTGATTTTGTAACAATGTAATTTTTTAAAAACAAATGTAATATCACTCAATGTACTCTACATTTTTGTAGTGTTTGGGATAAGCTCCTGTGATAATGCGCTCCTTTTATGTGGTAAATGACTGATGAATCTTTAACATTTACAAGAAATGTAATACGGCAATAATTATAGGGCCCAAAAGAGGCTATGAGATTTCGCATGGCATTTTCAAACTAAAACAGCCATGGTAGCATGGACAAAAGCCAAGTTCTCAAGAATCAGGTTCACTTTGCGCAAGTGTTGGGATCACCGCAGCACTACACTACTTCTCAACGTTTCACAGTGGTCAGGGCTCGGCTTGCGGTCCCTCTGACACAGCCTGGCACAAAACTTGTCCTCAGAGGGGCAAAGACAGTATAGAGGTTACTGGAAGAAGGTGTAAGGAGAGAGCTGACTGTTAAAGCTGTGAGGTTCCTAAGGGGGAGAATTTTGTCCGTGTCCTGTAAGCGGACCTTGGGTCTTGGCCGGAGCAGGTGGGCGGAATTTGCTGTTGTGAGTGTGATGTCTACTCAGCCATCACATACACGGTGAGAGGGCTATTTATACAGCACTGTGGGAAAAGGAGAGTGCTCATGTTTATGAGCATTGACCTACAGACATGAAGAACGAAGGCCATACCATTTCAGCCTTAGACCCATTAGTGAGATCAAGGTCAAAGTCTGCATGTGGACACATACAGATCATATGTTTACATAATACTTGCAGAATCTGTAAGATGTTTATCATTTTTATTATAGAGTTAATAAAATAGTGTGTGTGTGTGTATATATACATATATATATATAAAATTTAAAAAACAGTTTTTAAGATATTTAACATGTTATAGTCCACAAGACAAAATAAATAAAATAGCCTACAATAAAAATAAGTTAATTATTAATAATAACAATAATAGCAATAACATATTGTGTGATGTTTTAGGCAGCAACACACCATATTAAGAGGATAGTTAAGAGGAGAACAGGATAATTTGTCTAAAGTTATTATTTTGTTTTGTGGAATATATGCATATATCTGTTATAGAGTTTTTTTTACTAAATAAAAAAATATATATTTTAGGTAAACATCTTACAGATGAATCTATGAGGAAAACGTAATTGATTGATTAGGGTCACTGTAATTGATTTGATGTGAAAACCCTTGTGATCATCCATTATGAGTGTGCGTATGTGGGTTACAGTTGGAGGGTATGGCAAATCGTTTTAGAGTTCATGCCGAATGCCGCCCTTTGATTTTCTGAGGCTGGTCCCACTGGCTTAAAAGTGCACTGAGGTCAAAGTAATTCTCTATGGTTGGTAGCCTCTCACACAGTCCGAAGGGAATAAGAGAGAGCGAGAGAGACAAAGAGATAAATTGAATAAAAGATCAGTGATAGAAGTGTTGAAAATATAAAAATATACACAGATTTGTGCATTACAGGCAGTATACATACATATACACACACACCTACTGTATATATACACATACATGTAAGTGCATGACATTGGGGAAAGTGTAAAGTGAGCCTGGTATTTTTCCTGCCAAGGGTTAATTGTGTCATAAATTCAACTTGATGGCAGGCATGAATGGTATTCACACCTCCGACTTCAACAGACCCCCACAGCAGCGTAGCTAATCTAGATAGGACACTATTAATACTGCCATCTGCAGCTTGACACATAGTAAGCTCTCCTGCAGGTAAACCAGCTAGCTTTTGTAGCAGAACAGACTATTTGCAGGCATATTGGAGAGGTTATCATTAATGGAACATTTCAGGTTCAGTTTAAGTTATCGTCAGCATCTGTTGTACAATGACCTATCACAGTTAATAAATAAATAAAATACACAATTTTAAAAGAATGCCTCTTGAGGTTCTAAACAGAATTGCAAAAATAACTGTTTGCAGACAGGTTTCATGAACCGACAGATATTCCCTGTTGAAATAAACTAACCAAAGCTGGTTTTCTGGTCTTTGTTGGTCTCCCAGTCTGGTCTGTTGGCTGGTTTCAGAGGGGTTTTTGGGCACTTTTTAGCCTGTGCCCAGCTAAACACCAGATTGGACAGACTTTCTCAGCAGGATAGTTTCAGGGACCCATGTGTGTTAGTATGAGAGTTACTAAGTAGCAATATCCAATATCAACTCCCTGTAATGTTTGAACCAATTTAACTGTGCAAAAAAAAAAACAATTTCAAGAAAGAATTCATGCAATACAAGCTTCACAGCTTTTAAACCTTCAAAGTGCAGCACCAGTTTACTTCTACTGTAAGTGTCTTACTATATCAGCACAATTAGCTTTTTTTTTTTTTTAAAGTTTAAGTTTAAAAGAGATAAATGTTTTTCTGTGGTATTCAACATTATGCACACAAATTGTGAATTGAAGCTGAAAGTTCTTCAAAGCCTAGTTAATCAGACAGATAAAATACCCCTACAGATCTAACCCAATTACAGTGATACATTACTATATGTTCCCATATGGCTGATGAGATGTACATACAAGGTTTAGTGTGACCTCGGTACGAGGGTCACTCCCTTTAGTGTGTGTAATGGAGATTGTGTACACACAGGGTGAAGGGGCATCAAGCTTCAGCCGTCAGTCTTGGTGAGGGTGGAGGGCAGTTCCCAGGCCCCCATGTGTACGTTGGGGGGCAATAACTCACAAGCTCGCTCAGAACTTCCTCTTTCGTCCCGGGTTTTTACGACCCCTGTAGACTGGAGTACAGCTGCTCGGGATCTGCGGTGCGAATCGAGGGAGCGTGAGAGAGGAGAAACAGGAGGAGAGACAAGACAGCAGGAGAGCTGATGGAGAAAGGTGAAATCACAGTGTCAATTTGAACAGTGAGCAGGAGAAAGAGGAAGCCTTAAGAATCGAGGCATTTCGTGAGAAATATGGCAACCAGAACTACAATATGGTTACAAAACAAGTCACCGTGTGTGAGAATGGCACTATACCGATGCTGTGTGATTTATGATGGTTAAAGTGTCACTATAACAAATGAGAATGGCTTGACAAACAATTCTCATGCGAATGAGATATTAGATGTAATATATCAACCTTTATCAATTCAATAAAATAAATTGGACCCCTTACAAAACTTTTCCACCATATTGTACACCAAATATCATACAATGCAACTTAGTATTATATGCCACTGTCATTACAAAAAGAAAGATATCCAACAAAAACCCTCACCACCGCCATGATGCTGTGTTTTTTCTAAGGTTTTGCACACTGGCGAAAGTCAAAAGAGCCTTGAACTCTCCTTCAAAGCAAGTCAAATTGATTTTTTGTCCATTTTATCACCTGCCAGGCAATGATTGTTAGAAAAGTAATAGCAACAAACATGTAGGACACATTAAATTCATATTCATTCAACAATTCAATAATAAATTATATTTTAAAATATATTAAAATAGAAAATGGTTATTTTAAATTGAAATAATATTTCACAATATTACTATTTGTACGGTATTTCTCATCAAATAAATGCAGCCTTGGTGAGCATAAGAGACGTCTTTCAAAATAAAAATGGTACAATAAGGTCTCATTTGTTAACACTAGTTAATGCCATTAACTAACATTAACTAACAATTAACTGCATATATTTATAGCATTTATTAACTTTTGTTAAATGAGTTCACCCAAAAGTTAAAATGTTGTCATCAATTATTCACCCTCAAGTTGCTCCAAACCTGTATGAGTTTCTTTCTTCTGTTGAACACAAAAGATGATATTTTAATGAATGTTGGTAAAGAAACAGTTGACGGTATAGCCATTGACTTCCATAGTATTGAAAAAAAATAAAGAATTGTTTACACATTGCACTAACTTTCCTTGCAAACCGCTCAGAGACAGTGTGTGTGTGCGCATAATCAGTTTATGGTGCGTTTAGTACGTGTGCAGTATACAAGACCCCTGATCACACCAAGTATTTTAATCCAATCGGCTTCGTTTTCACATGACTGTCATGCACCCCTGCCACCATGGCAACAGAAAAGAGAGAGACAGAAAGAAAGTAGAAAAGAGAGCAAGAGATAGGAGAGGCAAAATGTTCCCTCGCCTTCCTATCCCCTCCAATTGTAATAACCTTAATACAATTATTAGTTCTGAATCTGACCATATCTGAACCCCATCTTGTAAATGAGCATTTGGCTCTTGTCCGGCCCCGTCTGTATCATTAGAAAACTTCAAGCAGTGTTGATGATCAACAGTATGCAAACACCTCCCTTCTCACACAGTTTCCCACAGTCAGATAAGGATATTCTACAAAAGTGAATGTGAGATAGAAAAACAGATACACCTTTTTCTCAGGTCACAATGGCACAGAGCATATCTCAAAGGGATAATGTTTTAACCAGGTTCATAACTTTTTTAATCAATCACTGTATCATCAAATATGTCTGTCCAGATGCAAGTGACTTTAACAATTTAAACAGAGCCTTATAACACAATATTTTCTGTGTATAGGTGTGTAGGAGGACAGATAAAACTGATGGTGACAGCAGGGTCATGAACTACAAATCAGCTACATCTGTTTGTGCCTGATACAAACCGAGAAGAATATAGATAAATATGCATAACTGAGTATCTGCAAACCTCAAGGAAAGCTGCTGCTATAAACGCACCTAAAAATCTTATTCACGGCACAAGTTTCTTATCTATCCATTAATTTCTGCAAAGAAAAATACAGCATAGTTCAAGGCCTGGCAGTGTTTATCAGCAGGTCAGCCCAAGCAGACTCCCACTTCCCCCTCTGCAAAGAGAAACTAAGGGGTGAAGAGTTGAGTTTGTGCATTGTGGTTGGCGATGCACGCTACCGTGGCAGCTTCTCTTTTCGGCTATACCCACTTCCTGCACACACGGAGACATAACGGGGTAAGAACGTCAGCGTTTCTCTGCAAAAAATGGTTAGCACCTTTTCTTGCAGCCAGTCTCTGAAATCATCATCACTCTCTCGGTTTCCTTCTTACTGAAAACGTTGCACAACGGAAATCATTTAGCGCTCGGGCCGAGAACAGGAAGGTTTTGTATACTCTCAGTTTTTAAACTGCAGTTGAGCGCGCTCTGGTGGTTGTGCAAGGAAAGACAGCGGGCATGTACAAAAATGTGCACCCTTTCTTCATCAAAAGAAGCGAATATCCCTATATAAAAACATGAAAATAATGTACCCTCACACGAAATCCAGTCATCCGCGGGACGTTCACACAGAACGCCCTTTTATTTAAAACCACGTGTTCTATCTAGGTATAGTACCGTATTTTCTTGTGCCGTGACGCATGTCTCCAATGTGTCTTTTAAAGAACTCTCCATCTGGAAAGCATCTATTGTGTACAGTCATCTGACAAACATCTTTTTAAAGCATTTTCTAAATCATAAACATCTTTTCTAAATGTCTATTTAACATCTGACAAAAACGACTTTGATTGGAGATGGTCTCCACGATATAGGCGTGCTATCATGGTTCAGATTAATCCTTTACCTCCCCTATAACTGAAAACTTAGTTGTAAAAATGCCTTATTTCAGGGATTTTAATTATTATTATTTACATTTTTCACGTTTTTACAACTGTAATGGTAACCAAGAACTATTGCTTCTGCTTCTTCCCCTCCCTTTATAATTGTAAATTTTAAACATACTATGTAACTTTAAGGATGTCATGTTAGAAATTCCCATCTGAGTTTATCAGGTCATGCTTTCCAACCATAATTCTAGTATGAACATACAGTACATGTAAAATTACATGAAAATGGCTTGCTTTGGCAACGGAAACCCAAAAAGCCAATAGCCAATGATACCATTTCGTTAGGTATGAGAGACATCTACTAGTCTAAAGATAAAAAAAAAAAATGTATGCCAACTGTAAAAACAGAAAGAAAAGCAAATAAAAACTGTATTTGAATCATTTTTTGTTTAAATACTGTATAGGTTTGGTGAGCTGAACAAATGCTCTTCTGATGAGCATTTTAGCCTCATCCAGACATGAACATCTGGTGGGTTATTTGGAAAGCACCTGTTGTGTGTAATCATCTCATTAACATATTTTTTGCCTCCCATTTTACTATAAATGTTTAGTTGTAAAAATGTCCTATTTCAGGTATTTTTCGCACAACTGAGTTTATCAGGTAACCGTTTTTGCTTCTGGTAGGTGATTAATATCAGAAGTCCATTTTCACAGCGGCAAAAATACTCAGTGTACCTTTAACTTGCCACTGTTTTTCTCCTTTTCATTAGTAATTATAACCAGACTATATGTCATTTAACACATGACACATTACCTTTTTAAGGATGTCATGTTAGAAATTACCATCCGAGTTCATGCTTTCCAATTGTAATTCTAGAGAACTAGTATGAACATACACATGAAGTATGGAATGACACAAAATGAATGGCCTACTTTGGCACGAAAACCCCAAAAGCCACAGGCCAATGATACCATTTCTTTAGGTATGATTGACAGAGACCTTGTATTCAGACTAGTGTATCTACTAGCCCAAAGATTCAAAAACACATACAAATGCCAGAGAGAACTGTAAAACAGAAAGAAAATAAATTCAAAACTGAGTTTGAATCATTTTATTTATACTGTAGGTTTCGTGAGTTGAACAAATACTCGTTTGATTAGCATTTTAGCCTCATCTGGTTGGTACATGGACGCCTAGTCGGTTACTGTGCGTTTAATTCTTCAATGCATGTAAAATACAGACTAATGTAAACTCTTAAAGAAAAAGCAGTAGTAACCCAGGTCAGATATTGTCAACCATGCAATAGTCAGGACCTCAGATCCAGATACACTGTATGTAGTTCTAAACCACACTGGATTACATCTGACCCAAATCGAAGAACGTGGCAGGTCACCACTCTCCCCTGACACTAGTTTCAGTGATCTGGTCTGTATTGAGTAACTGGACATGACCGCAGTCTTCTCACTGCAGTGCAAGCGCTGTTTGTTGGGCAACTTTTGCACCAAGAAAACAATCGAAAGTTCCATGAATGTACATTTGAAACAAATTCAAACTAAGACTTAATAAACTACTCCATTTCATAAGACTTTCAGAAATATTAGTTGAATTCTTGTATGTCTGGTTTATAGACAGGAAACTAACTGGGCGGTCAGAAATCTTGTGCTGATTTGGGGGACCAAAACTTTAATAATGCAGCCTCCCCCCAAACTCTTTTTACATTTACTCCCCTGGCTGGAAGGAAATTTTACCTAATGTCCATAACATAAGGAGCATTAATTGGAACTAATTCTATCCTCTTTCCAACCCACAATGTGCTAAAAAAACTTCAAAACTGAATTAACATACTTCTGTTAATGAATCATTAATTCATTGGTTTGGGATGCACTGCTAATCTATGGTACTGATGTACAGTATATAAGATTAATTTCCATGAATGGAGGGATTTCACAAAGACAAACAGGAAAGCACACTTACACTTTCACTTTCACTCTCTCTCTCTCTCTCTCTCTCTCTCTTTCAATCACACACTCCAAGCAAGCGGAGACAAATTTCTGTGTAATTCATAAAACAGATACCAGTAAGGATCAGGCAAGGGACTCAACGGCCTGTAAGGAGGGAAAGTGCCGGATCTGACAGTCTTAAAGAACAGGCTGTGGCTTTTGAAACACAACGTGAGCTTGTTGTCATTTGAGAGTCCTTCTGCTTTTCACCTGTAACCTTCTCAAGAGCCCCTCTTCCCTCCGTATTTCTGTAACACCTCACAGCCACCAGAAGCGTATGTATACGATCAGCATGATGAAGAAGACTCCACCCGCAGCTAGCTTAGCATAAGTGGAGCGAGTGTTCAGGTACTTGGCGTCGCTTCTGTATTTCTTGGACAGGCTGGACAAGTTGCTGGCCTTCGAGTCCAATGCTGAAGAAAAAACATGGAAATGTGAAGAGAAGAAACTGTACACAATTTTGCAGGATTTGCTCAGGGAACTTTAACCTTTTCAGGCCAATGATTTCTTTAATGAATAGAGAGACTACCGTTTAAAAATTTGTTTTTGAAAGAAGTCTAATGCTCACCAAGGCTGCATTTATTTGACTAAAAATACAGTTTATTTAAAATTTATTTTATTTTTATTACAATTTAAAATAACTTTTCCATTTTAAAATGTGTTTTATTCCTGTGATGGAAAAGCTGAATATTCATCAGCCATTACATAAGAAAAGTTACAAATAAAATATTTGCATTCAAACCTATATTAGTTTCATATTCATGCATTTACATTCTTTTCAATTAAAATAAATGTAAAGATCATAATAAAGTCATTAAAAAAAATTTGTTCTATAGCATCATATACTTGAAATATACATTTTTAATTCACTTTTTTGGACCGAATAATTTAGCTGAACTTTAGCTGCTTAACCTTAGCTTAGCTTAGGTTAAAGTTACATGAATATTGTATTCGACATGCTATAAAAACAGATTGTACAGGTGGAAGAGAAAAAAAAAGCTATTTTATATGCCCTGAAACTGCAAAATAATCAAGCCATCACCAGCATTATTTACCAGATAAGGCCTCTCCCCGCTGAAGAACTTCCTCTATGTTGGCCACCATGATTCTCTGTACATCCTGTAGCTCTGTGTTGATGTTACTCAGGTTCCTGCGTGCTCTGCTGTCGATATATGACTTTTTGGTCTTCTGAATATAAGTATCTTTGGACAGATAGGAAAACGGAATTACAAGGTTGTCTCTTGATGGAAAGTAAATGAAACTCTGGCTATTAAGAGAGAGTGAGGGCTATTACCAAACTCTATGAAAGAGTAGGGCCTGGAGACCGTGGGCACCTTCTTGCCATGTTGTTCGTGAAACTCTGCCTGCAGATCTTCCAGATAACCGAAGGCTAGCTTTTTAGAAAACCCGGCCTCACAGAGAACCAGATAGCAAACGCCTTTCTCTATGACGTAGCTTTGAGAAGAGACACAATTCATTAGCAATGGGTTTTAAATATCACATATTTTTGTGAATAAAATGTACTGTGATCTTGAAATCAACATTTTTACCCACTTATTTTATCAGCTTTAGTATAGTTTTAATATACTGTACACTTACTGAAAGGCCATTGATCCAGCCTCTAAGGTGCATCGGGTGGGACTCTGTTCGTTTAGTTTGCGGAAGAGCTGTTTGGCTTGGCTCTGATATTGCTGGAGGTCTCGACCCATCTAAGGACAAAAGTACACATTTATTAGATAAGACACACTTAATCTTACACGGATACATTTGACTCAATCCTCTTCAGAGGGATTTCACAAATCTAAAGATGAACAAACCTTTTCACTTCCCTTCATGGCAGCATGAAAGGAGGAAACGTAAAGATGTTAGACTTTAATCGAATGACTGCTATTAAGGTAATGAAACTGTTGGGCACCAATTAGGCACATTAACACCATTTGGAGCAACTCTAGAGATTTTTTTCTTTATTTTTACAAGCTAAAAATGAGAAACATAAGAAGCTGGTTTACAGTTTATGTTGTATTTTATAAGGTTGGTCTCTTCCTCACACAGATGTCATTTATTGTATAGAAGATGTGGAGCTTGATCTGGTCACTATACTTTAAATTGTACAGAAAAATAGAGCATAAGCATTCTGCAAAATATAGACACTCATTTTGTGTTAAACTATTTGGAACAATATGAAGATGAGTAAATAAAGACAGAACTTTTCAGTGAATTATCCTTTTAAATAGGCCTACAGTAATTTTAAATCATCAAAGCATCGAGTTATTGAATGAATAACTAACATGGAGTACAATTTAATTTTTGGGGAAATGTGCCAGGGTTTATCCTAAAGTGCTTGACTATAAATATATACAAAATATATATGCAAAAAAAGAGCCAATGTTGGGGTTAACCTAATAAATGGTTTTTTTTATTGGAAATACTGCAAATTTAGTGTTTATATGTGACAACTTATTATACTGGCCTCATATAATAGACGATGTTAAAGGCACAATATGTAGTTTTTTGCCGCTAGAGGTCACCTATTCAAAACAAAGGCGTAGCTTGATGACGCTGAGATTGAGTGCGGATTCATGGGAGATGTCGTCTTCGCCTCACAGCCTGTGGAAAAGAATAGGGATGGCACTCGGCAGAAATCATGTTCATGGATGAGATTATTAACGTTACTGTAGTATGAAGCAGAGTAGGGCCCAGGTATGATGTCATTGATAAGCGACGCACAGACACGGTTTGTGTCCTGGTAAAAAAAAAAAGGCTTATTTTTCTGATTTAAACATTCTTGGAAACAGCTGGGATAATGTAAGTACACAAGTCAACAAAATATATAACACTGTTCTAGTGGTTTTTGGATATTTTAATCCAAAAATCTTACATATTGTGCCTTTAAACAGACTGAAAATACAATTTAATAACTAAAGTAATTTGAAAATGAAGTCAGAAGAATAAAATTATGAAAACAATTATAAAATCTTTCAATGTTTATGATGTTGTTAACTTATTTGTTTTTAAACTATTTGCTTAAATTGTGATATTTAATATGGAGGGTGAAGACAAACGGAGTAAACCATGTGTACGTTCAAATCAAGACGGAAGAGGGCGCTGTTACTGATCAAGAGCACTCAAATCATACGGTTCCATCTCTCTATGTGACCAATTACAGCTTTCAAACAGAATAAACGATGGAGACGATTATAATAGATAAAGATTTACTACGCTCTTAGATTCCAAATAAAGTATGTTTCAAATTAATGTAAACTCTATAACAGAGGACTAATTACTGCAATCTGAGCTAATAAAGGCCAGATTAAAACAGATCTCTGCTGTTGTGGATTACAAATCCGGATAACTATACACTTTTAGAAGAAAACGTGATGTTTTCAAGGCGTTGCTCTTTGATTTGTCACATCTACAACACACATAGGCCTAGTGTAAATGATATATAATAAATTATAAATCACTGAGCTCATACCTGCTCGTCCTCCTGCATTGAAGCGGCCAGCGGCAGTCCATCCGCCAGCCGCGCGATCATTGTCAACAGCACCATTTTTGCTGTAATGTCAGATTTACACACAGCAGTGTATGTGGAGCGGTTAACAGCTGTAAAAAAATTCTGTGTCTGGATTACAGTTTCACAACACTCCTCCGTAAACTACGCTGAGCTGGCCGGAAATACGTGAATATTCGGCGTCACTGTATTATTGTCCCGCAGGGTTTTACTTTTTTAAACCACTATCTTTAGTTCCGCATATTATTGGGGATTAGTTATGGTTATATATTACTTTTGAATGACAAAAATAATATCTTGAGATATTTATCAGATTTTTACCAGTCCAGGTTTCCCGGTATAACGTCCTATCTAACAAAGAGTTACCACGTTGCCTCAGTTAATCTATTATATCCTCCTGGGACCCAGGAATAGACTTTTGTTCTCTGTAGTGGACACTATATTTTAGTGAATTTCTCTGACACCATACATGTCACAGTTTGTCCTGTAAAGAGCACATTCAGGGCTTTTCAGAGATACCAAATGTTTGGAAGTTTCACAATGGCAACTGCCTCTCCTTGGACTGACATTAATTTAGTGATCAAATTGAACACTCTTATGGAAAATAATAATATTTTGTAATTATCATTTAAATCTAACTATTTTTTTAATTGTTTATCATAAATCAACATCTCAGGAAAATGTTATGGGATTTAAATTCAAAATATGACTTACGAAACAGGACATCGATTTCATACATACCAGGACTTAAAGCATGTTTATCAGGCATTTTAGGAGACACAACAAGTGAATATGGAAAGAAATTATATTTCAATATTCCTATGAAATATTAGATATTATTATGAAAATGTTGCCAATTACTACTCCCATTATTACACTTCTTTTTTCATTACATGTTGCACCAAGAACACATTAATATGCGAATTAGATACAATGTATAGATACATTGTATATAATGGGAAGCCCCGCTTATGGCCATTTTACACACAAATTGCATAAAGCAAAATTATATATCAAATAATTCTGTTATATCTTTTATAACATTATATATATATATATATTTTAGTCCTGGTGTCCACTACAGAGGACAGCATAACATGTGTAATGACACAAAAAAAATACTAAATTCACAAAAACCTTTTTTCCTGGTTCTCAGAAGGATATGTCCACCATGGAATATTTATTTACACAAGTTTACATAAATATATTTACGTACGTTTCTAGACATAAAATAGCTTTTCTATTTCTACACGTATGCCATATGGGAAAGACATCAAATCTCTCCTTAAATCAAAACCCCCAAAGGAAGGGGTGGATAATTTATGAAGTAAAGTCAATAGGGAAAAAATATGAACGGGTTAAATTTGAGATGTTATAGATGTTACAAAAGTAATTTTATGTGTCCAGTTAAAGAAAAACAGTCTCTAATTTGTTTTCAGACAGCTTTTTCTGTCATGACATGAATTTTAAATGCATCTGTTGCAGACACTTTAGTTTCCTTTGTATTCTCACTGGGAGGAAAGTGTTAAATGTCGTTCCTGCTGCTGCATCTGATAAACGTTCTGTGAAGTCAGCACTAAAACCATTGATTAGGTGATGATAGTGCAGTCTAGGCCAGTGTGTCCTGACTACTGAGACAGTAGTAAAACATGGAGCATACCACTCCTACACTATTTCCACAGGTACAACATAAATGACCTGCAACTTTCATACAGGTTTGGAACAACTTAAGGGTGAGTAAACAATGACAGAATTTTAATTTGTGGGTGATCTAACCCTTTAAACAGAAATTAGTCTTCAATGAGTGAGGTAAATCCTAGGGCTCTCTAACAATAAAGTGGAAAGGCCAAAGAAAATGTGGTATGACCAAATGGTCAAAACATAAAAAGCCACTGCTGACCAAACTTAGGTCCAATTAGAACTTCAAAGGAACATCTTCCATTGAATAATGAATAATAATCTTTATTCAAGATACAAAAATGCCCCTGCAAACATAAGAAACTTTTTTTTAATGCTGATGGTCCATTCACAATTACATCAGAGTGTAATTAATACAGTACTAAAATATGTGTAAAAAAAACAAAGAAAATTGTAAAGACTTTATATGTGTGTGCTTTAACAGATGTAAGCATAAGACAAGAAAAAACTAAATGTACAAAAAACACATTTAGGCATACAAGAAATCAGTAACGCTGAGGATTATTCTTAAATCTTTTGGGTAATTAAAGTATGTTCATTAAAATGTCTAGTTTCATTGCAATGTTATTAAATAGCAAGTAAATGCTAAAGACTTTATATATGCGTTTACACATGTTAAAAGGCTAATCAAGTATAATGTACGAAATGTAAAAAGCATGCAAATATAAGATACAGTACATCAACATACTGTAGTGTAAAAAAATGTGGAACAGTTTACAGTTCGATAACAATACAACCATTTTTTTTGCAATTTCATGTAGGTTCACTGAAATTTCTATTTTGTATTTAAATGTCTCTGAGAGAAGCCCTTGATTTTCTGTGCTATAGCCTGGGCCTTTGAGACGGGGCACGGCAGCAGCGGGAGTCGGGGAGGACCCAACACTAACCCTGACACTTCACTCATCACCTGCTTATTCACAGCCACATCAAAACCTGCAGAGCATAAATGATGAAATAAAGGTAACGAAAATTATCATTTAATATGCACAACAACAAAAGCAATGTCTTCGCCTCACAGCTTTACTTGGAGTACAATACCATTCAAAATGTTTGGGTCAGTATGATTTTATATTAAAATAAATTAATCATTTTATTCAGCAAGGACACATTAAACTGGTCAAAAGTGACAGTCAAGACATTTATAATGTTACAAAAGATTTCTATTTCAATTCTATTTTAAATAAATATTTAAAATAAATAAAAGTTCTTCTGAACTTTCTATTCATAAAAGAATCCTTAAAAAATGTGTAATATTAAGCAGCACAACTGTTTTGACATTGCTTAAAAGAAAAAAATCTGCATATTACAAGGATCATGTGACAGTGGAGACTTAAGTAATGGCTACTAAAAAATCCAGCTTTGGCATCACATGAATAAATTACATTTTAAAATATATTAAAAAAGAAAAAAACGTTATTTTAAATTGTAATAATCGTTCACATTTTTACAGTATTTTTGATCAAATAAATGCAGTCTTGGTGAGCATAAGAGCCTTCTTTCAAAAATCTTACCAACCTCAAACATTTGAAAGGCGCAAAACAGTCAACTCACCAAGGTTCTTAGCAAATGTGATGACCTCCATAAATTCAAACTGTAAACAGAAGCAAATTCATTAAACTGAACATTAATTCATTAAACTGAAAACATGCTGATGAAGTAAAATGATGAAGTAAAACTGATGAAGATGTACCTGCAGGGCTCTGGACTGCATGAGGTTGCTGTTATCAAAAGCAGAAAGCATCTGGTTCACCATGCGTCCGAGGTAGTTATATGTGCTGGAGAGGAGAGAGAATGTTACATGGTCTTCAGCAATGCATTATAGGTTAAGTTTTTTAAGCTACGAATGTGTGTGAGCAGGTACTGTTTTTTCTGCAATCTGTTGTCAAGCCATAACCTTTTAACATAAATGTGTACCAGTTGTTTTTGCAGTTTTAAAATAACAACGGAATACAAAACTGAAGCTACACTGCTACCATCAAGCAAATCAGACACTGAACGACACAACAGCTGTTTCAATCTACTTATTTTTATGCACATTTTGGGATATCACCAAAAAAATTCTGGATGGAAAAAAAAACTCCAATAATTCCAAAAATGTGCATAAAAAACGCATGTGCTCAATAGAGGCAGATGATTTTTTTCACAGATAAGAAGACAAGCGCATAAATTATGATGAAAACATATTTACCGAATAAATCTCTCGAAGCACAACAAAAACTCACTTTGCCTCAACAGAGGATGTGATTGGATAACTGGATTAACCAGTGAACCAATTTCATTGCACAGCATCTCAAAACTTGGTTTGATCATTCTGAAATGTCTGAGCCAAAGACTGTCATCAGACTGATTTGGTATAATGACCTGCCAAAAGTGCCTCACACGATTGCGTTCCAAAACACCAGTCACCCACCTCCGAATGCAAGATAACATGACAGCATTTATAGCATTTTGTCTGTGTGCTCTGAGGCGCAAGTCATTTATGATGTACAAAAAAAGAGCCACGGTGGTGCAACAATTTACAGATATTTTGCAATGGGATGAAGGTTAATGAGATATTCCAATTTTGCACATAAGTTAAATGTGCAACTTTGTATGGAAACATAGCTAATGTATTATCAGGAACCAGGGTGACACCACAGAAAGAAAAACAGTGAAAGTTCATGAATTTTTGGCAACTGAGGCCAGAGAAAGAGTAAGATGCATGTTGGCACTCACCTTCCTACTGCTCCATGAACACCTAGTACCAAAGCTCCCAAGAGTTGCTGTGTAACAAAGTGTCAATCAAAACCGCAAGTTATTTCAATGTTACGCTAGCAGGAAAAATGCAGTAGAGGAATGAGTGAGGAGATTTCATACCTCATCTACTCCATACAAGACAGACCAGTTATGGGACTGACAGTAACAGACACACTGTCCGAGATCCCTCAGGTCAGTCCCACTGTACTTCACTCCCTGAAATGAGGGGATCATCCGCTCTATCCCATTTAGCACATCAGCTGCCTCCACTGAAGAAAAAAATAAAGAGAAAACAGAGACTAAACCACAATAGGAAGTCACTCAGTCAATCTCTCACATGTGAAGCTGACTCATTTAAAAATTGAGTACTGTGCAATTCTAAAGAATTAAGAAGTTTTTAGTGTTTTGACTGCCAGTAATGATGATGGTGTGGGGCTGCACTTACATTTAACGCCGGTCATGCCTGGAATATGATAATAATACATCGGAAGATCTGGAGCAGAGGCGCTCACTTCCTTTATAAACAACCTCAATGCATCTGTGAAAAGAGGAAGGTCATTTGTTTTATGTCAATTACACAAAAGCACATTTGGTAATACACTTAACATAAGATTAATTAAGAAGAGTTTAGAAAAAGGGGATTAAAACCTGCATTAATGGGTTTGAAATAGGAAGGAGAGATTACTGCTATGGCGTCAGCCCCTATACTGGCGGCATGCCGAGCCTGAAGGAACGTAAAAAACATCCACTCAGCACTTTTAAACAGCCACGAGGAGGGATCTAGCTGTTTATCTACACTTGCTGAAACACGAACGGATAAACAACAAATGGGAGGAAACATGTATGTGGGGCTGCTATTATGAAAAGTGCATTAAGAAAAGTGGTATATGCATTAAAAAAAGATGCAGACAATGTATGTAAATAAAAGGGGACGTGAAGCAGTGTTCTCACCAGTTCTTGAGAGTCTTTTATACTCATGCAGCCAACATGAACAACCACTTGCTCAAGTCTGAACACACACATACAGTATAAAGAAATTAAACTTCTGTCAATGGTAACTTCTATGAGAAAAAAAAAGTAATAAAGATGTGCATTAGGGTGTTTCTTAACCTAAGGACAATTTTGGCCTTGTTAACCTTAAAAAAAACTGTCCACTAATAATGTCCAACATGGGACATACTTATTGCATCACTGGAGAATTTTTTTTTGCCATCTTTAACATTTCCGCCACATGTAGCTTAACTGCTAGCAACACCACAGTAATGAAGTAAAATACAAGAATTATGTGTTGGAAATGATAGTCTAATAATTTTTTTAGGGGGGAATAAATGGCCTATTCCTTTGTCTTGCCAAGGCTTATTTGATAGCTAGAAATGGATGTACCCTAAACACACATAATTGCATAAAATGTTTTTTTTTCATATAATTTGACATTATTACTCATTGGGCCAGTTTCACAGACAGGGTTTAGATTAAGCCAGGATTAGGCCTTAGTTCAATTAGGACATTTAAGTAGCTTTTATAAATGTGCCTTATAAAAACATTACTGTGTGCAGCTTGAGAAAAAACAATGGTTAATATCTTAAAATATGTCAGTGCAAGTTGCTTTCAACAGCTCAAAAACATGCATTTTAGTCCAGGACTATTTTAAACATCATCTGTGAAACCAGGGGATTAGGAATAAAACTGCTGGTTGTGGTGTAAATGTAAAAATTATACAAATATTGACGTTTGTTATGATTCCCCCCTGTTAAAATGTAATGTCTTAAATAAATGTGAGAAGTAATAGAAAATAAACGTTGAGAGCACAGTAAACACAATGCCTTTTACATAATAATACAAATTCTGTTAACATTATGTGGAAATTCAGTTAATTTACAACACCTGGGACATAATCATTGACCATAAACAACACTCACTTGCCCTTTCCATGTTGGCACCAAGCTGTAGCAATCTGCTTCCTTTCGTCCACAGTTAGAGAACAGCCCTCACCTGTTGTGCCGTTAACTACCAAAAAGGTGGTTTAGATTACAAATAATATAAATGGGAATGACAAACTGCCTTCCCCAAAATCTTTGATTAAATTAATAGGGTTGACTTACCAAACACACTCTTGACATTCTGTTTTTCTATTAGGTAATCAATGTATGGTCCAATTACAGAGAGATTGATCTCCCTGAAACAGCAAAAGTTCAATATCAAAGACTAAATCACTGCACGTCAGGTATAAGATTGTGTAAAGCTTTTATTGAGGAATGAATTATTTCACCCTTCTGCGGTAAGTGGTGTGAATGTAGCTGCTACGAGACCAATTAGCTTTTTTACGCTTCGAGACATCTCTGTATACACAACAACGAGAAAACCTACTGACCAATTCCATTGACATGACATGTCATACATTTAATGTAATCAGATGTAATCCCGAACAATCGCTTACCTTTCTCTTTTGTTGGCTAAAAGCGTTCAATGAGCTCGAGCAGTATTCATTTGTCACTGTACTAGTAGCTACTTGTTTGTACATGACGTCACTGCACGAGGCAATCATGTGATGGATGAAGCAAACACTTGTTATAACCATAGACATAATAAATGTCTATGGTTATAACATCTTGAAAAGTATTTTCACAAACAAAGGTTTCTTTAAAAATACCTACTTTTATAGAGTTCTTATGTGAAGTAGAACATTTAATCAAATTACTAAGAATAATAAATAATAAAAATGTTCTCTTTTTTGAAGAGATATGACGAGATCTTTCATGTATCGTAAATGTTACTTTTTATTTATTTATTTTTTATTATTTTATTTCTTGTTTCGTTTTGTTCCTACTTTTTTGTTACAATGATATATGTACATGCTTGAAAGATGTACTGTCATTTTTCTTGCAATACATTTAAAAAAAAAAAGTAAAACATGTGATAGACTAGGCAGTTACTTTTTAATTTTATTTAGAGGGCTTGTATGCATTATATTAAAAAAATGTTGTAATGAATTAAATAATTTAAAAGAAATGTAAAGCAGACATGTACTTTCAGTAAGATGCATAGCAAAGAATATTCGTATTTTATTAATATATCAGGCTTCTTTTGGATTTTCATTTCATTATATTTGTATATGTTTTGTTTTGTTTTTATATCGCAAACGTAAAAAGCTTGCTTGCAAGGCATGCTGGGAACTGTAGTTTCTACACCACACCGTTTACGGGGCGTGTACTCGGCTCTACCCGGATGCGGATGTTGACGTCTGCCTGTGATCTAACGTAAGACTGGAGATGATCATCATTCACTCAACGAGAGAGCCCTCTGGCCCTTTGTATTAAACCTGATATAAAATCACTTTTACAAGGAATATTTTTATTTGTCGGATTCTAGGAGCTGAATGGACCATCTAGTCACACATGGATGATCGAAGAACAGATTTAAGAGGGTCTTTCCGCTAGTTACAGCAGCGTTTCTGCCACAAAAAACATATGCCCACTGGTGCCGAGCTGTCATCGACGGGTTAGCCGGCGAGCTAAACAACAAAGCGTGACGGGTTAATAAATCTTATTTTCATCAAATCATCTTGACAACAACATTTCGCTGGGTATTGTATTTTTGAATAACGCCGTAGCATTTTCTAACGTTACATGGTTTAAACTTGTTTTTAGGATCACGAAGATGGGATTGGTACCCGCAAACTATCTAACTTATTGCTATCAGTTGTAGTGGGATCAATGCGATGCGTTCTCTCCTTCTCTTTGTAAATTGCTGATCGTGTCACCCATGGTGATGGTTGCTATTAGAGACAAAGCATCTTTTTCCATGGCCCCATCTGGAGCTCCTCTTGAGCCTGTCTCTGCTGGGGATCTACAGTGATGTAATTTTGCTGTTGTTTTATAGCTGATACTCAATAGAGAGTAGCATGCAGATGTGTCACATGGGTGCCAACGTGCTATCAAGGTGACATGCAGGTGTGACAACTGCAGCTCACTGACCAACACTAATGAAAAGTGACTTGATCAGTCTTCCTTCCTTAGTAATTTTGTAATAGACACTAAAAACATCTTAGACATGCACCAGAGCTGCATTCATCAAAGAAAGACGTTTAAATAAGAACAGGAACTATAAAGTTATTGTGCTGGAACAGTGAATTTATTCAATGGCTGTGGGTGTTACAGAATCTGGCCTGCATCATATTTTTTTACATTCAATTTGAAAATGATGGACCAGAGGTGGTGGAACTCTAACTTGATGCTAAGTAAACCCATCTAAGGCAAGAAAAGTGTTGCTTTGGTGTCTTCATCTACCGAAAGGGTTGAGAAGCTGGTGGATTAGAGCAATGCGGACGCTTCATTCTGCAACAATGTTGCCTGCTTTTTTGCTGCTGTTTTTTATGGGAACCTCCATCAGGTTGTCAGAGACCATGAGCAGAGATGAGAGGAACAAACTGAGGTATATGTCTATGTGAGGACACATGAAATTATGAATTGCTTGCAATATGATAAAAAAAATTTAAGAAATGCCTTTGCTTCTCAGGAACCAAGTGGTGGAAATGTTTGACCACGCTTATCAGAACTACATGGTATGTACACAGTGACTAATAACTTCTCTTGTTGACAGCTGGGTACATACACGGAAGTTTTAATACTACTTTTCCATCAGCATCCGAAGTTCTGTGTAGTTTTTCTATGTACAGTTTTTTAATGTTTTTGAAAGAAGTCTCTCATACTCACCAAGGCGTCATTTGTTCAAAAATACAGTAAAACAGCAATATTGTGAAATAATACAATTTTTTTTTTTTTATAATATATTATAAAATATTATTTGTTCCTGTGATGGCAAAGCTGAATTTTCAGCATCATTACCCCAGTCTTCAGTGTCACATGATCTTACAGAAATCATTCTAAAATGCTTCTTATTATCAATGTTCAAAACAGTTATGCTGCTTAATATTTTTGTGGAAAACAGTATTTTTGTTTTAACAGTGTAATTACACAATTAATTTCTGAGTAATATTAATTAACAACATGTATCAACATGCAACAACAATATCTTTATAGGTGTAGGATTAAGGTGTGTGTTAATTGTATGTAATTATGTATAATTATGCATAATTTACTGTTATTACTAATGTGTAGTAACTACAGCACATTAAAATAACATTTCTTTCTATAGAATTATGGAAAACGGTTTGGAATATTTTTTGTCCATACACTGAAAGTCAGTAGGGTCCAGTGTTTGTTTGTTTTTTGGACCCCACTAGCTTTCAGAGTATGGACAAAAACAATTGAAACATTTTTCAAAAAAATATCTTCATGTCTCACAGAAGAAAGACATTTATATAGATTTGGAACAACATGAGTGTTGAGTGTTAAGTAAATGATGCCTGAATTTTTATTTATGGATGAACTATGCCTTAAACATTCCTAGTTTGCCAATAAATGTTCCTGACAAGTTGTCACCTTGGAATTATAAGGTTCTATCTGACATTTTTGTAAAAATTGAGTTATTCACTTATTTACGTTATGTGTTTTTTTTTTTGTGTACATTTTGGGACTTTTTTTTCTAAATAAAAAGTCGAATGGAATGCAACAACTTTGAAGCTCAATATCTCAAAACCGTTCAGAATGCAGGTAGAACCTTATAATACCAATGTGGTGAAGTGTGAAATACTTCCCAGAAGCCTCTGGTATGCCCAGAAGTGTCTCTAAGTAGGTTGGAAACGTAAGATGTATAAAACTGAAATGCAATAGCCTGCAGGAGTGTTGTGAGGGGAGGGGAGGTAGATTAATGTTTGAGAGAACAGCATTGTAATTAAAATCTGCCTGGTTTCATCTCATTTCATCTCTGTTCTTTTCATTTTGACAGGACCATGCCTACCCCGCAGATGAGCTGATGCCTTTGACTTGCCGTGGGCGAGTGCGTGGACTAGAGCCCAGTCGAGGGGATATAGATGACGCCCTGGGGAAGTAAGTCAGTTGGAGATGTGAAGAAATGTTTTAATTTATTTTTAAGGAAATGTTGAAAACAGAGATGAAAACAAATTTTCCTGTTCCATCAGGTTCTCCCTCACCCTCATCGACACTCTTGACACTCTTGCAGTGAGTAACATCTTAAATAGAACTTGACACCTCTTGCAAACACTCATATGTACATTTAAACCCAAGGTTGTTTGCTTATAACCTGTTCTGACATCTCACAGCTGTTAAATAAGACGGTGGAGTTTGAGGAGGCGGTGAGGAGAGTAGTGGCGGATGTACGGTTGGATAATGACATTGTGGTGTCTGTATTTGAGACCAACATTCGGGTGCTGGGGTAAGACCTCTCTGTCAGAGTTTCAAAATGGACTGATGTATTAAAAGACTACATTTTAAATCTATATAGTACATTGTGGCTATTTTGCTTGTGTAATACTTTACTGTTTTTTAGTGGACTTCTGGGAGGCCATTCCATGGCCGTCATGATGAAAGAAAGTGGGCGAATGCTCTGGTACCAGAATGAGCTGCTGCACATGGCCAAAGATCTTGGACTCAGACTGCTGCCTGCATTTAACACCAGCAGTGGCCTGCCTTACCCTAGAGTGAGTGAACGCACGCATGTACATTCAATGCATATGCAATATGAATGATTCAAATGTCATCACTGGATTGGAAATATGTTGGACATGAAATGGCTTTTTTGTTTTTCTTTGTTTTGTTTCTGAACGTTTATCTTTATGCCATATACACGCATTCAGATAATCTTGAATTTCTGTTGATTCGGCTGCAGTGGTTTGTTGAATGTCTGCCTTAGGGAAATTAACTCTGTGGCTGCACGTCTCATCAACAGACCGTTCTCAACTTATTACACATCTCTCTGGAATACCTGATTCTGATTGGTCCATCACAGCATACTGCGATCAATTAAAAAAATATTTGACTGCTAAATGATGTTTTATTAACAAAGTTCGGGTTGAGCACGTTCAGATAAATTACCAAATTAACACTGCACATTCAGTTAATCAGCTAATTAATAAAATAAGAGGTATATATACAGCAGACTTACCTCTGTTCCATGACAGTTTTCCAGCATCCCTCCACCAACCCATCTCCTCACTTCTAACTATTCCTATTCCAACCTGGGACGGGGGGAGTTCTCTGGGTTCGGGCCAAATTCCAAGCTCGGAGCCCTCTCCTCGGACAGCACGCCAAATACGCATTACCTTTACTCTATTTAATCATATGTAAATGTGAACTCGTGAAACTGAATATTGTCTAAAGTCCAAATTATACTTCACTTTTTACGCGTACGTGAGGGTCAGCACAACTGTTCTCAATGTTGGTAATAAATATAAATGATACTTGAGCACCAAATCAGCATAAATAATGATCCTTCTGAAGGATCATGTGACACTGAAGACTGAAATAATGGCTGCTGAAAATTCAGCTTTGCCATCACAGGAATACATTACATTTTAATATATATTAAAATACAAAACATTTATTTTAAATTGTAATAATATTTCACAATATTACTGTATTTTTAATCAAATAAAGGCAGCCTTGGTGAGCATAAGAGCCTTCTTTCAAAAACACACAAAAAAATCACTGACCCCAAACTTTTGAACGGTAGTGTATATTAATATAAAACCTGCTGGGGGTTATTCTGTGATAAATCACCTCGATTATGACTCTGATTAATGATTGGTTGCATTTACAGGTGAACCTGCGTTATGGAGTCCGTGGACCCGAGACCCGTACAGGCACTGAGACGGACACCTGCACCGCCTGTGCCGGGACAATCATCCTTGAATTTGCAGCCTTGAGCCGCTTTACTGGGGACCCCATATTTGAGGTAAAATATCACAATGGCTTCATGTTGCAAATGTGAACAAATGTCACTTTTGTTGATTTTTCTGAAGTTATAACGTTCGGAAATGTCCTTATATGACCTCCGGATTAATATTTATTTCTTATGGTCCTTATTTAACCTCCAGAGAAATGTTTGAAAACCTTGCTTTCTGTATAATTCATGAAATGTTTAATCTGTATCTGCCATGTAATAGCCAGTGATGCTGACATGGCAATACACTTAAATACTACTACTACTACTGAATAATTCATGTTGACTAGAGCATTTAAGTTTACCAAGCTAGTAGAAATACTGTTGTTACTGTTTTGTAACAAAGTAACTGACGTCATTTCAGCCTAAAGTGATGATTCCTGGAATGTTTGTACTCATTCACTCTACAGAATTACAGCGTAGGCCTAGATCTCTTATGACATAACTGTGCCATTTGTAAGACTCAGACACCATTAGCATTACCCCTTGGTGTTGTGTACTATGAAAAGTATTATGAGGTCAGGAATGTTCTCATTTTGTGTGGGGACGATGACAAAATCTATTAAAGTAGGCCAGTATTTGTTGGTGTTTCGCTGTATTGTTCGCAGGCTCATGCCAGAAGGGCTCTTGACTTCCTTTGGGAAAAGCGACAGAGGAACAGTAATCTAGTGGGAACAACCATCAACATCCACTCAGGAGAGTGGGTCCGCAGGGGTGAGGCTAAACCATACCAAACAACCCAAAACATTTAAAAAACTGTGCTCATATACAGACAAATTTGGTTAAAGTCAGAATCATGATGTTTTTTTTAAACTGTTCTCTTAACAGACAGTGGAGTTGGAGCAGGCATAGATTCCTATTATGAGTACTTGATGAAGGCTTATATATTGCTGGGAGATGACCAATTTCTGCAGCGCTTTAACACTGTGAGTATCACTCATTCTTTTCTTAAAGTCATCATAATCTCCTTTTCGGCTTATGTCACCAAGCCGTCTTATTTTTCAAGCCCTTTCCTCCAAAACACCTGTCATATTGAGAAAACTTTGCTAATCCAATCAATTCCAGATGGATAAAATTAGGGTACTTTGTGTATTTTAACATTTTGAATATTTATTTATTTATTCATTCACTCTTAGTAGACTGTAGATTTATATATTATTTTTATATTTATTTTATTACACATTTATTAATTTATACCTATTTATTATTATTTTAGATTGAATTGTAATATTTTTTATTTATATTCAATTTACTTGTTTATTTTGGGAGACTAGAGTAGATTGTGCATTTTAACATTATGATTTATTATTTTTTATATTTATTTATTTATTCATTTATTTGTTATTTGTTTATTTTAGTAGACTAGAGTAGATTGTATATTTTATCCTTTTGAATGGTTATTTTTATATTTATTTTATTGCTTTATATATACACTCACCTAAAGGATTATTAGGAACACCTGTTCAATTTCTCATTAATGCAATTATCTAATCAACCAATCACATGGCAGTTGCTTCAATGCATTTAGGGGTGTGTTCCTGGTCAAGACAATCTCCTGAACTCCAAACTGAATGTCAGAATGGGAAAGAAAGGTGATTTAAGCAATTTTGAGCGTGGCATGGTTGTTGGTGCCAGACGGGCCGGTCTGAGTATTTCACAATCTGCTCAGTTACTGGGATTTTCATGCACAACCATTTCTAGAGTTTACAAAGAATGGTGTGAAAAGGGAAAAACATCCAGTATGCGGCAGTCCTGTGGGCGAAAATGCCTTGTTGATGCTAGAGGTCAGAGGAGAATGGGCCGACTGATTCAAGCTGATAGAAGAGCAACTTTGACTGAAATAACCACTCGTTACAACCGAGGTATGCAGCAAAGCATTTGTGAAGCCACAACACGCACAACCTTGAGGCGGATGGGCTACAACAGCAGAAGACCCCACCGGGTACCACTCATCTCCACTACAAATAGGAAAAAGAGGCTACAATTTGCACGAGCTCACCAAAATTGGACAGTTGAAGAATGTTGCCTGGTCTGATGAGTCTCGATTTCTATTGAGACATTCAGATGGTAGAGTCAGAATTTGGCATAAACAGAATGAGAACATGGATCCATCATGCCTTGTTACCACTGTGCAGGCTGGTTGTGGTGGTGTAATGGTGTGGGGGATGTTTTCTTGGCACACCTTTAGGCCCCTTAGTGCCAATTGGGCATTGTTTAAATGCCACGGCCTACCTGAGCATTGTTTCTGACCATGTCCATCCCTTTATGACCACCATGTACCCATCCTCTGATGGCTACTTCCAGCAGGATAATGCACCATGTCACAAAGCTCGAATCATTTCAAATTGGTTTCTTGAACATGACAATTAGTTCACTGTACTAAAATGGCCCCCACAGTCACCAGATCTCAACCCAATAGAGCATCTTTGGGATGTGGTGGAACGGGAGCTTCGTGCCCTGGATGTGCATCCCACAAATCTCCATCAACTGCAAGATGCTATCCTATCAATATGGGCCAACATTTCTAAAGAATGCTTTCAGCACCTTGTTGAATCAATGCCACGTAGAATTAAGGCAGTTCTGAAGGCGAAAGGGGGTCAAACACAGTATTAGTATGGTGTTCCTAATAATCCTTTAGGTGAGTGTATATACATATATATATATATATATATATATATATATTTGTTTGTTTTTATTTTATAATTGATCATTCCTTTATTCAGAATAGGAGCCCCGGAACATGTTGCCTGTAATTGTAGTGTCCAAAATAATTTTTCATACTTAATCTAATACAACTCGCATTTTAGTTTTGTCTGCCATGAAATAACAGGTCTCTTTGTCTTGTGTCTGTATTCATGAATTGTGATCGTTTGGCATATTTTTCAGCACTATGCATCCATTATGAAGTACATCAGCCAACCTCCTCTGCTACTGGACGTCCACATCCACAAACCCCTGCTGCCAGCCCGCACCTGGATGGACTCCTTGCTTGCCTTTTTCCCAGGATTGCAGGTGAGAAATCAGTGTTGTCTTTGTCTCTCTGAGTTTGTTATGAATGTCCATTGTTATGAATGAGTTTTGCTGTTTGCAGGTGTTAAAAGGAGATATCCGGCCAGCCATAGAGACACATGAAATGCTTTATCAGGTTACCAAGAAACACAACTTCCTTCCTGAGGTAGATCCTCTTTTCTGCTGTCTGTCTTTTGAATATCATCACGGTCTGTGGTTTATAAACTCTTTCTGACTGCTCTGCTCCCTCACATACTGTCTCGCCAGGCATTCACAACTGATTTCAGGGTTCACTGGGCTCAGCACCCCCTGCGGCCAGAGTTTGCAGAAAGCACTTACTTCCTTTATAAGGTACAAACTGAGTTCTCAAACAAATCTTAATACAACATCTCTTTTACTCTCCATCATTTTCCTTATCAACCTGCAAATGTGACCCCCTTCATGCTGCATTGCTCCTGCGGAAGTGCATTCAACCGTGTATTTTCATGTAGTGAACCATGTAGTGACAATACGAATAATTAACTGTGAATTTCCTCGGAAGGCAACCAGAGATCCATATTACCTGGAGGTGGGCCGCACTGTACTGGAGAACCTGAACCGATTTGCTCGAGTTCCCTGTGGCTTCGCTGCTATGAAGGATGTGAGGACGGGAAGTCACGAGGACCGGTAAAAACCAGAGTTTGTGGATAGTTAAAGAGGATGTTGGTTTATGTGGTATATTTTTGTACAAATAGTATGAGTAGATTTTGTAAATTGAGCATTTATGAGTAAAGAGTAGGTGGCAAGCTGTCTCATGGCATTTATTTCTCTTCATCACCGCCCACCTTTTTCAGCATGGACTCATTTTTCCTGGCGGAGATGTTTAAGTACCTGTTCCTGCTGTTTGCTGAGGAGGAGGATTTGCCTTTTAATGTTGAGGACTACATCTTTACCACAGAAGCTCATTTGCTGCCTCTCTCCCTCTCCACTGCCTCAAACTCACAGGCGCCCCCTGTCGTCAACAATATGGTACTGCACATAAGCACAATAAACTGTAACATAAACAGTTCTGCTTGCCTCTCAATGTTGTAACACTGGTCAGAGTTGACTTTACTCACAGGGGCGCTGCTAGGGTTTCTAATTTGTAATCCGGGCCCCAACCCCCATTATCTTATCTTTTTGCCACATTTAACAACAATCATTATCTGTAAGCATAACAATTATTGCATATTCAATAAGAGAAAATGAACTAAATTTGAAAGTTTATTAAATGTATAACTATATACAAATAATTACATACTGTATACAGTACAACACCATTGTACCGTCTCATACACAGACACTATTTAAAAACTCTGTCTGGATGTCTTATAAGCTGTCTTATAAAATAAGCTGTCAACTTGCAATTTTTTTATTTCCCAAGTGCCGTGTTCTCACAGCTAAATCTTTGATCAGATCTTTGAAATCAAGACGTCTTGCTAAATGGTGTTCAATAGACAGCATGGCCACACCAATTAGTCTTTTCTGAGGCATTGAGGTAGTTTTTTTACTTGATTAAGCTTACTGAAGGCTCTCTCTCCATTTGCAACAGGAAAAGTACAAAATATGCACAAGGCAATGCACACTTCACTGACAATGTGGAACTGTAGAACTTTCAGAACTCCAGAAAGAAACGTGAAAAATAGCTAAAACAGTGACAGGATCATCAAATCACTGATTTGAAGAAATAAATAAGTTGTATTTGTGAATGAATCATTCAGACTGGTTTTATCAGCGAGTTTCTCCTTTTCATTGAAATGAACCGACTCAAATGATTAATTTACGAATCAGACATTATTACAACGCTTATTTCATAAACTCTAACGGGACAATTAAAGCATATGTATATGACACAACATTGTAAATTTTGATCAATTTCTCACAGAAAGTGGTTCGGAAATTATGAATATACATCACTGGACTAGTGTTATTGTCGCTTGGTGATTTTTCCGTCTTTTTGATGCTCAGTGCTCCAATTACTATTGCTCGATTGCATGGAAAAACATACATAATTGGAAATATTGTTAAACTTCCAGTGGATAAACATCAGGGTGAGTAATTAATAGAGTTTCTGTTAATTAAAACAGCTTCGGGCTAGCTTAAGAATCATAGCAGAAACTGGGAACATAAATCACCTTTCTTTGAAAAACTGGGTGACTTGCTGTCTTCCCTATCTTGCTTTCTCCTCTTTTTGTGCTCCTCTTTTGGTATTCTGATTTTGCCTGCGCCATCTCTTGCCATACCTGATGCGCAACGAGTCAGAACCGTGTAGTGCACTGCTGCTTTTCTAAATAACGAACGTCTTAAGGGGAAACGCACACACTTGGCTTCTTAAATATTATTTAATGAAGAGGTAATTTAAATAAAAAAATCATACAGGAAATTATGGGGTTCTGCTGGGCCTCTGCTGGGCCTCCTGTGACCAGGGCCCTTAGAATCTCTTAAAAATAACTAAGTGTATTTTCACTGGTTGTCTACTGTTTTTGTTATCAAATGTTGATGTCATATCTTTCTGTCACCCCCAGGCTGGAGAAGAACTTGATGACTCAAATTTTGAGTGGACTTGCCCTAACACCCGCCTACTCTTTCCTGATCCCGCCTACCCACGCAATCTCCGTGAACCAATCAGGAGCGCAGTGGATAAGAGTTGTCCGCGCCCGACCACTCATCGGTGAGAAACTGATATAACCAGCTGTTCAAAATAGCATTTTACATAATTTATATACATTTATATTATGTAAATGTGTGTATATACTGTGTATTAATATATATATATATATATATATATATATATATATATATATATATATATATATATATATATATATGTATGTATGTATGTATGTATATATATATATATATATATATATATATATATATATATATATATATATATATATATATATATATATATATATATATATATATATAATTCATTCTACTGGTCAAAAGATTTTTCTCTTATGCTTACTAACACTTTTATTCTGCAAGCATTAAATTGATCAGAAGTGACAGTAAAGACATAATGTTACAAAATATTTCTAATTATAAATTATACTGTTCTTTTAAACTTTTTTTTTAAAGTCAAACAATCCTAAAAAAACATGGTTTCCACCAAAAAAGCAGCAAAAACACGTGTCCTTCATTGATAATAATGATTATGAATCATTAATAATAATTAAGCACCAATAGTAATTGAACACTGAATCAGAATATTCGATATTTTAATATAAAACTGCAGGTGGAAATTACAGGAGATTTTCAAGAAGACATTGATTAATTTTTTTCGTCTTTTCGTCTCACTTAGAGAGCCTGGTATGGGCCGTCCTCCTCTTAGGGCTCAAGACTTCATGGCCAATAACCCCGAACATCTGGAGCTTCTGAGGCGGATGGGTGTGAGTCTCATCCACCTAAAGGATGGCAGAGTACAACTCGTTCAGCATGCAACTCAGGTACTATACAGAGTAGACATGGGCCCGTATACGGTAATACGATATATCACGACAATGAACATGTACTATATTGTTATCGTGGGCACTTCAACATACCGTGAATAATGATTTATTACGAATTATTCAGATTTTTAGAATACATTTTTAAGAATACTTTACCCATTAACTGTTTAAAACGAACAACACCGCTGTATGCTGCATCAAAGAGGAACGCGCACTTATGTAAACAAACCCAACGTGCATGAGCAGCGGCATGGCGCTAATGAGTGAAGGAGACGCACATTCACTCTTTGACAGCAGATGGCGCTAATGGAACAGCAGAAATGCAGCCGTTTCCCCGGTGACACTCATAAACAATGCAGACTCGCCCTTCTAAACAGTATTCAAATGTTTCAAACAGCCATTCAGTTTTCTGTATTCGCTACACTGCTCATCACATCGCTAAATACTTAATACATAAAGACTTAAGGCTATTTATTTTCAAACTTAAATTTTTAATTTTTATATTTTAATCTGGACTACATGCCCTAGATATAGTTTGAATATGTTCTGATTCTTTATTGTTCAGTCACACACTTTACAATAAGGCTCCATTATTTACCACTAGTTAATTCATTAGTTAACAAACTGACAATGAAAAATACTTCCAAATCATGTATTAATCTTAGTTAAATGTAATAACATTTAATAACACATTATTAAAATCAAAAGTTGTAACTGTATTATTTAATGGACCTGAGCTAACATTAACTAACAGTTGCTTTTTTTAGCTAACGTACGTTATCAAAGAAAAATAACAGATGTAGCTATTTGCTCTTTGTTAATGTTAGTTAATGCATTAACTAGTTAGACCTTATTGTAAAGTGTTACCTATTGTTGTATTCTTTTGCACTTTAATCTATTTGAAATATTTGTTTACTTTATACATTTTTGTGTATTGCTTTATTGTATTTAAATGTTCGGTTCTTTTTGTTATAAGAAAGTTATTACCTGTTATAGTATGACAACACTTTTTGGAACTTCAATATCGTGATAATACCGTATACTGTGATAAAAGCTTTAGCAATTAATCGCAACAGGAAAATTTGATACCGTCACATGCCTAAGAGTCAGACCGAAAGATATAAATGAAACTATGTAATTTGTATTTTGTATCTGTAGATTGAAAATTAATTCCTTCTCCCTTTCTACAGGCGGTGAGTGCAGTCGCTGCAGAGGACGGCATGCGTTTTATGCAGGAAATGATGGAGCTCTCCAGCCAGCAGCAGAAAGAACAGCTTCCTCCACGAGCTGTTCAAATTGTGTCGCACCCCTTTTTTGGTAGAGTGGTACTGACCGCAGGCCCTGCGCAGTTTGGATTGGATCTTTCCAAAAGCAGTTCTGGAGTGAGTATGATTAACTGTGACCTTTTATGTACTTTCTCACTTTTTTTTGGCTATTTCTGTGCTGTGCTGGGTTAGTTCTTGCTAAAGGGTATATCTTTTTTAGCCATGCTACATTGTGTATTCTGTTCTCTTTTACCGTCTCCCTCAGGTACGTGGGTTCGTAACCATAGCGGAGCCCTATAATGGCTGTTCTGAGTTGAGTAACGGTGAGATTGTGGCAGGCCGCATCGCTCTGTTGCAGAGAGGCCAGTGCATGTTTGCAGAGAAGGCTAGGCACATTCAGAAAGCTGGGGCCATCGGAGGCATCGTCATCGGTGAGAAACGTTTTAGGAGTCAACCATTAAAGAGACCATTAAATGTCTGTCATCATTTACTCGCCCTCAAGTTGTTCCAAATCTTTATGAATTTCTTTCTTCTGTTGAACACAAAAGAAGATATTTTGAAGAATGTCGGTAACCAAACAGTTGATAGACCCCATTGACTTCCATAGTATTTTTTTTTCTGATCAAATTTTTCACGCCCCCCCCCCAGAGCCTTTTTACAGGCCCCCTGGATTCCTGGACCCCAGTTTTTTGTCTTGTATTTTAAGTTTTCATTTTAGTTTTAGTAATTTTGTTTCGATTTATGCGTTTTTGGTTATTTCTGTTTAGCTTTAACTTTTTTTTCCCGTTTTAGTAATTTTAGTACTTCAACTTATTATGTTTTTCATAAGTGTTTCATCTATAATTTATAGATTTTTCTTAGCTTTATTTCAATTACTAATTCATAATAGTTTTAGTTAACAATAATAAAACAGTTTTACTGTACTGTACAGAATAAATTAGTGTTAGTATTTATGTCTCGCTCTTCTTGTTTTGTCACTTTTGTTTAGATGATAATGAAGGCAGCAGCAGTGATACGGCCCCATTGTTCCAGATGGCGGGAGATGGTCGAAACACTGATGATGTCACTTTACCACTCCTCTTCCTGTTCCACAAAGAGGGCAACATCCTGTTGGAGGCTCTAAAGGAGTACAAGGAGGTGGAGGTGTTGCTCAGTGATAAAGCTAGAGACAGAGGTGAGACATGAGTTTGAAAAGAATATGTGAGGAATCACTATGAGGTGCACGTTGCATCTTCAGCTTTCATTCCTTTCTAATTATTCTTCCTTTATTACTCTTTCCCTCTGTGTTTGTAACTGTTTTCTCTTTCCACTACTCTTTTTTTTTTTTTCCCCCTCCTTTCCTACTTGGATGAGCAGAAGCCATATTTAAGGGGAAAGCCCTCCCGGGCACCCTGTTGGATGGCAGTAAGTACCCCTCCTCCATGGGTTTCCCTTTATGCAGCGAACCCAATTGTTTTAAATGGTGCGTTCTAGTCTTGTCAGAAAGATAGTATTTACGAGTTGAACACACATGAACGCTTCCACAAAATTGTAATTAAGAGTGGGGAAACTCTGAAGTTTCATTAAGCCCACAGTTGTGGGTGTGTCAGTGAGAAAATATGGCAGACGCAATTGATAAAGCATCTTTATTGACAGTACTTCTTTTTCATTTGCAATAAAAGCTAAGTTACATGTACAGTTACGATATAATATATAACAATTCAACAGCATCTTGATAAATTGAACAAAAACATAACTTATTTTGTAGAAGTAGAGTTAAAAAATCTTGCTGAATTTTTCATAGAAAAGGTTCATTTCCATCTTGCTCCGACCAAAGTGACTTGAATTACGACTTCCCAACTCATGAATACAAATTTTCCAGGAGGACTTGAACACCCCATAAGATTATGGACTTCTATTAGCGCAACATCTGCATGTCCCTTTTAGCTGACAACAACAAATTTTGATGATGATACCATCATGCACCACACATCCATCATATTGATAGATATTAGGTAGATTTCTTGTAGTTCATTCAACTAACTTCTTTTTCAAGGTACAGCTGGAGCAGAAGAAGAGGACTGCTCCACAGAGGAGAAAGACCACAGTTCCTCCACCTCCTCAGAACCTGTCGACCAATCACAAGTCACTACTCAGGAACAGACAGCAGAAGACTCAGTCGTGGGGCAAGATTCGGTTAAGCCAGTGGAGGGACTTGGCAGTTACGTCCCCATGGATGTAGGGGAGGAGCCTGCGGTGGACAGTGACTCCGGCAGCCAATCGGTGGATTCGCTGATGGCTGATTGGCAGGAGGACTTGGAAGCGTTTAAGCAGATGGAGAAGGATGAGCTTTGACATTCCCCTCCATCTTGGACTCCGCTAGCATATCCCAGCCATAGCACAGACTGAGAAATCAGTTCTGTCGAATAGGGACAATATTTCAGATAGGCGTGATTAAGAACTCTGATTCAGAGAGCTCATTTTCTACGGCCAGTTCTCAGGGGCTTCATTCTAATTCACATACATCCTGTTCTCTTCATCTGAACGCTGGCAAACTGTATTCCAGATTTCACCCACACATAACAACTTCTCTCTTTCTCTACATGACTAGGGTACACAATCACTCCTGTTTTTGTCTTCCTCCTAACAAATGGATTCTCTGATTATTGAAGTGCAGGCTTAAATCATCAGCGCTGATTAATCGTCTGAAGGACTGATTAATTTAATGCCTGATTTAACTGTGATGAATTGCTTTTTGCAGTAGGATTCATTTTTGATTATTGTCTCAGTTTGCAGGGTCTAAAAAAAAAGAAAATTTGAGATCCTTTATGGAATGATATATGTGTATGTTTGAGTGTTTGTATGTATGATTATTGTTTTTAATTAGTAAGAGAATCAGCCTGGGGCTCTCATAGGAATGGGACCCAAAGTTCCAAAAATGCTCCTTCCATCTTTCCACATTAAGTATTTAATGGTCTTATACATTCAGTCCAGCTAATGACTTTACAATGAGGTCAATGTTTCAAAGAGAAGCATTAAAGGAGCACGGATGACAACTTTGCATGTCAGTGACAGAATTTTTTCCCAAGGATGAAGGAGACATGTGAAGCATCCTAAAGGATCCGCCAGAGGACGCTATTTCTCCGTTGCTCCCCCAGTAGCTAATTAATTGACTGGGAGACCATGCCAGGGGGCATGAAACGTGATAAGCTCAATAAAATTGATTTGAAAATTTTAATATATGACTCCTTTTTATTGGATAGACTTTCTATCACGTGTATGATATTTATGACAGGAGCGGGGACTTGATTACATTTTAGCTTTATGAACTTGCGCATGTAATAAATTAAAGCAGTAGTAAGGTCTAAGTGTACGTGTACAGTAAAATCACACAACTTGGCTGCTGAAAATTCAGCTTTGCCATCACCGAAATAAATTATAAAATATTAGTACAATTAATAAATTATAATGTTGTATAAATAAATGTAGATTATCAATTATATGTTTATTAGTTTACCACATAGAGCAATAAATACAAAAAACCCCAAATATATATATACATCAGAATTGTACTATAATAAATAAATGAAAATTATAAGAACAGACGATCCATATATAAAGAGATTTATTAAATATTATTGGTCAAAAAAACCTCAAAAACAAATAATTTATTGGCTGAAGCAATTGAGACTTTAAGACATGCAACTGGGGGTGATGAAGGGGAAATGTTAAGGATAATTCGACTAGTTCCTCCCCTCCTACGTCTAGGCATGTGGTTGGTTTGCCACACGGGCTTCAGCAAGATGGCTGCAGTTCCTCGAACAAATCAGGAGTGCGGGCTGTAAGCCAGCGGTCCACATCACATCACTACAGCAGCGCATATTCCCGTCCGTCAGTGTGTGTGAGCCGCCGCCAGTGGACCGAGCGGGTCACTTCTGACAAGTGAGTGTTTCCCTGTCATATTTAAGCCTTTTTGCGCTGAATCGGGGAGTGTTTGTGTTAACTGTTACATGCAAACCGTTTGCTTCTCTTTGTTTCTTGTCTTTGGTGAGTCGAATCCTGGTTCGGCTATTGACTGGTTCTTCATTTTTTTTTTGCATGATCAGTTCTATCTGATCTTTGAACAGTGGTTCTGGGCTGCATTGTGGTTTGGGTTGTGTATCAAAACCTAGTGTGCTGCCAGTCTGCACAGCATTTTTGCCATCTTAGGCATTATTTTTGCCTATGATGCCCAAAATCCTGTCTAGGTAGGCAGTTCATAAGGTTTTCAGACAGCCATGATTGAGACAGGAATAGGTGAATTCAGTGGTTGGTTAATGTCATGTGTCTGTCACATTGAATGGTTTATTTACACATTTATTGGTTTGGTTTATCCCCATTTTTTCTAGTAGAGCTGAACTGGAAGTAATGAAAACAAAAGACACCTGGGTTGGCATGCATGCACACGTACACGTGTGTGTCCACACTGTCCTGCGGGCAGACAATGCGCCCTCTGTCTCCGCCGTGGCGCAGCTGTGTGTGCCCTTCTGTCACTGTGCTTTCATATGCAGTATTTTCACTATAGCGCGCATTCAATATATGGCGGTGTGTTTTGAGTGTCAGACTAGGGGGAGCTATGGGGGATTTAGCGTTGTTTGATTTGTAATTGAATCATTCCTTTTAGTCGTATTTTTTTAATGAATCGGTTGAAGCGGTTTAGAGAACCGTTAATGAATCGGTCCGAGCCTTTGTCCAATCAACTCAATGACTCAACTGTGAATGTGTTTTAGCAATGTCTGATACGCTATTTTGTGATGTCTGATTCGTGAACTAATTGTCTCTAGTCGATTAATCGGATGAACGATTCATTGAAATCTGACTGAATCGGTCCAAGCGGTTTTTCAATGAGCTTACTGACTCATTGAGCTGAGAATTGCCTCTTTCAAATAGGTTCAACTTGCAGTGATCTGTCTTAACTTCTTTCTGACTCACTAAAAACCGATTTAAGAGTCCCCTTACTCATACTGAGAACTGACTCTTTCAGGTTTGTCCTACTCTGAATGATCTATTCTGTGTTTCTCAAAAACGTCACAGCCCTGGTTTGACAGCTTACTGACTTTGTTGAACCATTGTTGTGTAAGATTGTATCCCATAGCAGAATTCTATGGGACCCTAGAGCAATTCTTATTTTCTCCAAAGGCAAACTGATTTTTAACGACAACATAAACATTTAACAGACTTGCTGTGAGCTGCATGGTTGTTAATCAGTTAATGCTTTTGTTGAAACTGTAAATCCACATTATTTCAACTTCTTTTTTTTTTAAAGTTTAAAATAGGTTTATGAGGGGGATTCCTGGTAATGCAATGACATTACCCATGATTGACTCTGCAAAGAAATCTCCACCAAAATCAAAATATTGAAACAAGCAAATCATGCCAAAATAACTCTTTTAGTGCCCACCCACTTCCATGAATCAGTGCGAATGATGTGATTCAGTCTTCATATGCTCTCATGACTTAAGAAATCAAATTTGTTTTTTGTACTATTAAAACATCCTGCAATTTTCATAGCTAAAAATGTCCTTATAAACACAGCATTTTTGATCAAGCTCCAAAAATGGCAAATGGTTTTGATATTGCGGATTCTGTGACGGGACATTTGCATATGACTACCTCCAGAGCAAGACAACAATGAATAGTTATACATCATTCCATCATAGGCCCTGCCCACTGGCATTCAGTCGCTTAACGGCTGGCATTTGCCTACACTGGTTGTGAGCGCGGCGTTGTCGCATCAAAAGCAAATAGAACCCATTATAATCACTGACACTGTCTACACTGGATACAGTATACAGATGTGCATTCAGTTTCTGACATACTCCACATCTGTTGACAACAGGACAAATGGAAGAGTGAAAGAACGTTTGCTTAAACATCGTTTTTTTTTCATCTCTTTTTGTCTCTGTACAGACTTCAGAAGGATCCCAATGTCAGAAACAAGTGGATGGTTTATTTTAAAGGGCACCTATTATGCCCCTTTTTGCAAGATGTAATATAAGTCTCAGGTGTCCCCAGAGTGTGTCTGTGAAGTTTCAGATCAAAATTCCTAACAGATCATTTAATATACCATTTTGAAAATGAAAATTAAGAAAAATTTTAAGGTTTTTTGCTGTTTTCTGTGTGTCTCCTTTAAAGGTGGGGTAAGTGCTTTCTGGTAACCAATGTTGATATTTCAAATCACCAAAACAAACACGCCCCTATTTTGATAGCTCTGCCCCACACATATGTAACCCAGGCAACGGAAACTGTGTATTACTATGGTAATCCAGGTCAAATGTTCAATGAAAAAGTCATCCCTTCCATCCCAAAAACACAAACAGTTCCCTTGAACAACTCGATAGCACGAGCACAATAGTCCAACTAACGAACATATTACAATTATGACAAGATTAGGGGGCTATCGATCACGAAAAGAGGAAACAAACATATATTAGGAGTATATTATCTTACTTGACGGACACACTTTGGGAGTTGGCGCTTGAAACAGACAGTGAGGAGGTTTAGATGCTTATACAGTATGAAAATGAATGGGTCTTTATCATAGCTGAAGTGAACGACAAAACGATCGCAAATGGACAAGCAAGCAAACATGACACACTAGCATATTCAAGCAAAAGCCAGCATATATTAGTTCAGTGAAACAAAACAAAATCAATGTTACTCGCCTATCGAGAAAAAATAAAGCAACCTCAGCCTTCTCTCCAGCACTGGACCGATATTTACACGGGTCCTACTTCTTGCCTGATCGTAAGCCTTCTTTTGTTCCACAGACATTTTCCACATGAGTTTTCTATCTCTTTCTGACGTCGCTCGGCTAATGTCCGTCCTGTGTCGTGTCTTTTGAATAATGATGCACTGAGCGCTCTTCTCCCCGTCATTAGTAGACACGCCCCTTACTGCTGATTGGCTATCAGTTTATGGTACTCGGCCCGAGTCACCATTTCTAAAGCAGTTTTGAAATAACACTTACCCAACCTTTAAATGCAAATGAGCTGCTGCTCCCTGCCCCAGAGGGCAGAGCCTTCACAGCTCGTGAACACCAGTGAACACGCAAATGAAAACTGAAACATGATATCTGTTTGTTTTGATGATCGTCTCTATCGCGGACACACTCACGTGACATTGTGGTTCTTCATCACCATGAAATATTATCATCTGCATGTGTTTTAAAGCCATATCACTCTCAAACTTACAGTCTATGCTCTCAACTTGAGCACACAAACCCGAAGCATGCACACAGAGAGCTGGATGTCGGTGTGTCCGTGAGTAGGCTATTAAACTAGACCTAGTTCTCTTTCATGTGTTATTGCGAATAAACTGCAAATGCATAAGATCAAATGCACACAGTTATGTCAGAAACACACAAGGTTCACATGAAAACAGTTGGTTATGTCTGTGCACGTATGCAGCAAGTACAGTAATCCCGTGTGTATATTAGATCTGTGTAATGTTACTAAAGTGAAAGCAGTGTAATATACAGTACCTACTGCTATATCTGCTTTTAATATGAAAAAAGCGTGAATATGAATCAATATGAATCAAACAACAAAAGACAAACAGAAAATCACTCACTGCTCTTGACTGATTGAACTTTAGTAGCTTTATTAAGAACAAATTTCTTGAATGCTGTTAAATGCTCTTGCAAGGAGATAAACATGGCGGACTGTGTACAGCTCTCTGAGGGCGGGGTCTATGCTAATATGGCAGTGTCCATCAACACTCGGGGCCTGTGAAATGTGACGTCACATTCCCCAGAATCTGCAAACGGGTTGTTCTGAGACACTGCTCATGATTTATGGGCATTAAAAAAAAGGAGTGGGTGGATTTTTACCATTATAGGGTGGTTGTGTACACACACTGCCAACACACATTTATGTTCAAACACCATGTAAAAGTTAATTTTGAATAATAGGTGCCCTTTTAATGCCATCCTGGATCACTTCTGAGGATAATGTTTGTTCAGAGCATTTTGTTTTGTAAACGAGGCACAATGTAATGGAGCGTTCGCAAATAATCTTTTGTTGAAAAGAGTATTGGATCTGACAGCAGCTGTATCACAAACTGTAAGTAAATGATTTCATAATGCTTTGGATTTCATAATGCTTTTATCCACATAAGTCTGTGTAAAGGACGGTTTTATATGGATAATGTTTTCAGAACGCTTACTTGTGTGCAATAGTAAGTGGACGTTGATACTGTTTCCGGTGCAGTGGCGTTAGCCAATCATAACAGTGGCCACTGACAAGCTCCTTTAATAACGGATAATTTTAGACAGAGGGTCATAATGAAGGTTGAAAATAATAGTTTTTCCACATATTTTTGTTTTTTGTGCAAAAAACATTATTAACATTATAAGTGAACCTCAAGAAACATATTCAATTTCCTTTAAATATAGGGAGATCTTACACAATACAGCCTTTTTTAACTTATTTGATTTTTAATGAACCAAGAACTAATGAGCTGAATTTTAGTACAGTTTAATGTAAATGAAAATTAGATTGACTTAAACTGCTTTTGTTTTTATGGGCTGATTCATGGCTGCAACAAAGCGACACATAAAACCAGAATAAACAGCCTTAATCAACACTGTAATTAACAACAAAATATGCTTCTAGAAGTAGGAGTTCATAGGAATGTTGTAGAGCATGTAATATGCCACACTTTGATGACAGGAACCACACAAAGACGTAAAAGAACTGCATTTTTTTTTTAATATCTTAAACAAACTGAAAGAACCAATTTACGGAAACAAGACGTACTTTGCTATGGGGGACACGGCCTGCTCTATACCTCTCCCTCTCTTGATCTCTCATTAGTCTGACACCTCCATCTGTCTCTCTCTCATCCATAAGCGGTGTGTGTGTGTTGCTTTGCACACATATGGCTTTTGTTCTGGTGAACATGGCTATTAATAGCGACTGTGGGTTCTCCTCTTGGTCAGTCAATTTCAAGCTTCTCCACCACCACAGCTCCCATCTCCCTCTCGGTCTGTTTTATTCAGTTTCTCCCGCTCGGTTCACAGGACCTGAGAAAAGCGACCCAATTAGCCCATGGGGTTATGATGCAATACCAGGGTGACATCACTCAGGGAGGAGGTTTCCATAGCTACCAGAAGTCTATATGTGGGAGGTTCCTGTTGCAGTGTTAGAGCTCAGTGTGGTGTGGTTCTGATGATCAAGGAATTACAACTTTTGATTTCAGTATGTTGACAGCACTACCTGATCCGAGTGACTCTTGTACAGTGTGGGATGGTTTGGTCGTGTGGTTAAAGGAAAATTTTTATCATTTACTCACCCTCATGTACTTCCAAACCTCTATGACTTTCTTTCTTATGTGGAACAACACAAATGGAGATATTTAGCTAAAAAATGTATGTGAAAGTAAAATTATATAAAAAGTCCATATGACTCATTCTGCATGTTTCATGTTTTCTAAAGCTATGTGATTTGTTTTGTATGAGGAACACTTAACTCGATTAACCTCTTAATTAACTCCATTCCATTCTCCTGCAGATGTCAAGAATATTTTTCATTTGTTTACATTGCTTACAAAATACTTTATATAAACAATACAAAAAAGTAAACAATGTGTCTTATGACTAACCTGAGTGAGTTGGTAACCAAAATATAGTTTTGAATAGATATTCGAAGTCGATAATCGATATATTGGCTGATAAATCTAAATCCAAATTTTAATATAATTTTTGAGAGCCTGATTACAAAAACAAATGTCTCACAATTAAAAGCCATGTCCCAAGCACGCAAATATAATGTTTACAATTTACATTATAATTTTATGTAAACTATATCAGACTTGTGCTGCACATGTTGCACTTAACTGTATTTTCCTTTTTTGAAGTGATTCCAATCATATTTCAAGAAATTCAAAACCGATCAATTAAAGCCGATAAATAATGGATTATTTCCTTCACCTGAGACAGTGCGCATCTGAAGTGTTAGCCATCATGGTTTTGAAATATGATTGAAATCACTTCAAAAAAGGAAAATATGGTTAAGTACAACATGTGCAGCGCAAGTCTGACATATAAGAACATTATAATTGTGTGCTTGGGACATGGCTTTTAATGGTGAGACTTTTGTTTTTGTAATCAGGCTCTCAAAAATTATATAAAATTTTGGAGTTAGATTTATCGGCCAATATATTGGTTATCGGCTTTCAAATATAAAGAGTTATTAGTATCGGCCAAAATGTTCATATCGGTGCATCCCTAGTACATTTAAACTGAAAAGTTATATCATTTAAAATGGTTGATTGTTATCTGATAATCTGATTGTTATTCTGGTACAGAATTTTAATACCGGTAATTTATCGGTTATGGCCCATAACATGAAAATATAAAAATTCTGGCCAATAAATATTAATGCATCCTTTAAAAAAATTACTCGCTAAGCCCTTATGTCATTTTTGTATGTCTAGTGAGTTGCGACGACTGCTGTATATACTATAACTGCACACTTTTTGATCCTTCCTGCCTTGGAAAGCATTGAGGGGGTCAATTACAAATCCAGTCATCTAAAGATGGGACAGCGTGGTTCAGAGGTGACTTTTTGAGGTTAAGTATTGTCACGCCTTTTGTTCCATGGGGTAGAGGTCAGGCTGAAGGCTGCATGTGACTAACCGTTGACACAGATCAAACATCCTCCTCTGCTATTGTCAAACATGGACGTCCTCTCCTTCCTTGCATCAGGGCACCGCTGTCTCCAATGTACGTGCTGAGACAGATGAACACACTCATTTGAATGTTTAAATAACAGTGCCATCTACTACCGGTGTCATTTAGATTACATTTTTAAACCGTATTCAAATTTTGCTGAATTAGTAAACATTTTGTAAAGGGATGTAAATGAGTTTCGCACAGTGGGAGGGATTTTCATTTGGAGACTTTCAGGAGCTCATTAGAAAGCTGTGTGTATACTTACAGGAAACGGGCAGACCAATTATGCAGCAGCAGGCAACAGAATTGGTATATAATAGATGGTTTTCTAATTTCAAATGAATATTTATAGGCAGAATTAGGGGGCGCTTGTCAGCTTTATAGAGATGGATACGGAAAAATTAGAGACCTGACCCCGGAGTATATTTCCACGAAGCTGTAACCCTGTGTGTGTGTTTGCTGGAGGAGAAATTGTACTCATTAGTAATTGCAGAAAGGAAAGAAGTGTTGTTTTGAAGATGCTTATATATATATATATATTCTGTTTCGCTCGTCATAGTGAGAGGTGTAAGAGGTGTGTGTTGTTTATGAGTCATTAGGTTCTTAGGTGGCACAGACGCAAAACTTTAGACGCACGCACATTGAGGTGACAGGCTCAAATCAGTTGCTGAGGGGTGAAGTCAGTGTTTGAGTCAGTCAGATACAGGCGGTGTTGGGACAGCCCTGAGTGGTACGGTGTGACAGTGGATGGACATATTGATTCAGACTTCTGCAAGTAAGATTTCCACTCCGTCTTGGCTGCATACACTGACACTTATTCATGAAATACGAGTAGAATGAGTTTTTGTGTAAATAGTATGTGACACCATTCTTCAGTAAATTGTCTCATTTCAGCTCAATCGGACGGTTTAAGAATGGATTTATGAACAATTTCTGCTATGTGTATTTAAGGGCGAGTTTATATTTTGGCCTTAAAACAGCTGTGCTTATGTTTGCTAGCTTACACTGCCAACACAGATCGAAATTATTGATGGCCTGTATTTCCCTCAAAAGTTGGAGGTAGTGTTTGGAAAACCTACAAAAACATTCATTAGTTCTGCTTTCTACTGAGTTATTGTCATTTAATCAAAACTATTAAAAACATTTTGTTTTGAAATAAAGTTAAATGTGAAATATAATAAAATATAAATATTTTCAGTTCTTTAAAGAAAAACTAATTTTTCTACAAAAAATATTAAGGTCATATGTATTATCAATGGTTGATTTGTCAACACTGATAATAAGAAATGTTTCTTGAGCAGCAAATCATCATATTAGAATGATTTTGAAGAATCATGTGACAATGAAGACTTTCCATTTCCATGAAGACAAATTCAGCTTTTCCATTACAGATATAAATTAAAAATGTAAATATATTAAAATAGAAAACATTTGTTTTAAATTGTAATAATATTTCACAATATTTCTGTTTCTGTTCTTTTGATCTTTATATTCATCAAAGAATCCTGATTTTTTTTCAACATTGATAATAATCATAAATGTTTCTTGAGCAGCATATCATCATATTAGAATGATTTCTGAAGGATCATGTGACACTGAAGACTGGAGTGATTTGCATTTTAATAATATTTCACAATATTACAGTTTTTTTTGTTTTTTAATAAAATAAATGCAGCCTTGGTGGGCATAAGAGACTTCTAAAAACATAAAAATTCTTATCGATCAAAAACTTTTGAACTGCAGTGTGTGTGTGTGTGTGTGTGTGTGTGTGTGTGTGTGTGTAGCTATAATTGACTATTCAGTTGATCAAGTGATTAATCACAGGCTAACTAATTAATAATAATGTAGATCATTTTGAGGTTGGGGTTTCCTTCAATTTTTTGCTGTTAGAAAGTCTGCTGGTCTGCTGGGTGAAAAATTTGAGAACCACTGCTTTATTTTTAGCTGATGTTCTGGGCATAAACGGTTACAAACTTACAGCTTGACCATTTTTGACACCTTTATCTTCCCCATCTGTTTTTCAATCTCTTTGCTTCCTCTAACTTGAACTCTCTGTCTCTCCCTCAGTTGCTCGTCCCCCTCTCTTCTCATGGCTAAAGAGTTCCCTTTTTAAACAGTAGCTCTATTATTTTAACATCTCACCTCCCCCAAACCACCGCTCACCCTGCTTAAGATATAAAGAAGGAACGAAAGAGAAAGAGGCTTTAGTCTTAAGATAATCATGACAGCACTGAGACACTTTCACTGTGTGTTTCAGCAGGCTGTTTAAGGTGGGACAGAGAGTTGATGCTTAGCCATTGCGGGTGAGTAAATGTTATGGTGGGGACTGCTGTCCTGCTCGGTCGGTCACAGGTGGAGATGAATAAATGGGGTCTCCACTGGTTCCTCAGAGAAGGGGTTTGGTGTTCGTGTTGTCCCGTCTCAGCTAAGCTTCAGTGGAGTTGTTTTGTCCTTCCCATGATTCTTGTTCTCTCTCGATCAGCCTGTTTTTCAGGGTGAGCGGTGGCTCAGGCAGCTCTTAGCCCTGCGGCCTGTTGGAGTGTGTGTGTGTGTGTGTGTGTGTGTGTGTGTTTGTGTGTGTGTGTGTGGGGGGGGGGGGGGGGGTGTGATGCTTACTTGACTTCATCTTTAAGGCTGTTGCTTAGAAAGTAGGTTATTCATTTGTCCTCGCACATTATCATGCAATTTTTCATAATTTCCAAAATATGCACATAATCTACAATAGAAACACATTTATCTAATAAATTAGGGATGCACGGTTATCGGCAGCCTTTACTCCAGTCTTTAGTGTCACATGATCCTTCAGAAATCTAATTGGCTACACTGTAAAAAATTAATCGTGGGTCTTGTAATTTTCACAAAATAAATTGTGTATATTTTCTTAATAAAACTGTGGTTCAGTGTTGTATAGAAAATATTGAGAACATTTCACTAATAAAACCAAGAGATAAATTTTTTCAAATTTAAGGAAATGTAAACAATTTTGAGGCTTGAATTGAGGAACCGATTAAGCTGATAAAATTAAGGGAAAAAAGGCTACCTATTTATTTTAAGAGAATTAGCTCAATTGTGCAGTTTTATTTAGAGACACCATTGTTAGTTCCCAACATGCTTTGCATATGGCTGGAAATGGAGAGTTAATATTGAAATTAAGTGTTATTTTATGTGTTTTTGAGTAAAGGGAAACATCTGTTAATGTTTAATGATCAGTTATGTTTGACATTTGAAAGAGTTTCTTTATGTTGAAGTTTTGACCGTTACCATTGTGCAGAAGAGTAGATCTTATGGTTAGGTTGTGGATAACTGCATGTATACTAATATTATAAAGCATGTTGCTTTGTTCAGTGAGCAATAACTTTGCTAATGCCAGTGCAGTAACAGGTTTGTTTCTGCTTGTGCTGTGCTAGCAGCATACAATCTATTAATTGTATAACGTAACTCAAAGTCAAATATAAACAGGTCATTTCCATTCACTCTAATTTATATCCTTTTTTTTTAAAGTCAACTTAAAATAAATAAGCACATTTCACTAAAAATATTAAATTAATTGTTTCATAGACTAAATAATTAAGGAGATTTTACATGATTTATTCAGGTAGATTCCATTAAAAACAAGCCTTAAAAACTACTCAAATATGTGTAATATTATTACCATATTTTTTTTAAGTAAATAGCATATACAATTTTTTACAGTGTGCTCAAGAAACATTTCATATTATCAATGTTGAAAACTGTTGTTCTGCTTAATATTTTTGTGGAAACCATAATACTTTTTTTTTTTTTTTTTCTCAAGTGTCTTTGAATAGAATGTTCAAAACAACAGCATTGATTTGAAATATGCAGTTTTTTTAACAATGTTACTGTCACTTGATTTAATGTTCATGTTTGACATGTAATAACACTACATGTATTCTTTAATTAATTCTCAATATGAATGTCTATTTTTATACTGTACATGAAAATATGTGGTATTGTGGTGCACTTAAAACAATGAATTTAATTTTTAGTGCCTTATTTGAATTTAGACATTCCAGCCATTTATCAGTTATCAGCTGTAACGTGAAAATCATTATTGGCCTAATTGTCAGTCAGAATTTTAACATCAATGCACCCTATATGTGCATAAAAAAATCATGTGACTGAATTATTCTCCATGGAACACTTTTTCCCCCTAAAACTTTTTTGCCTTGGAATCATAGCTTTTGTTTGCATCTGATTAGAGTTAGTGTGTTTTAGTCATTAGGCAGGTTATTGACACAGATTCAACCATCCCTTGACACTCACATGACCTGTAAAGCAACACATGCAGCTGGGAATTGATCTTGGTGCATGTAACTTTTAAGCCGTGTTTATACAGAACACAGACGTCAATGTTCTGTCTGCGTAAGAGAAAGTGAACCTGACACAAGTGCCCAGATGGCTTCTTGTTTATGTCTCAGTCGTAAGATGCGTGAACAGACTCTCTCAACCTTTGTTAGGTAACACAAGGGTGAATACATTTTTATTTTTGATCATTTCAATTTCATCACAATTTCTGCACTGCACAACTAGCGTCACCAAAAGTAAAAGCAAAATGATGGTTTACAAAAAAGGCTGCCATCTATAGAAAAACAGATTTGGAATAGGATGGTACCATGCTACTCTTACTCTGCCTATAATAATATGGCTAATGTGCTACAATCTTAAAGGCACAACATGTAATTTTCACCGCTAGAGGTCGCTTATTCAAAAAAGGCGTAGCTTGATGACGCCTTGATTTCATGGAATCATGGGAGTTGTTGTCTTCACCTCTACAGCCAGTGGAAAATAATTTGACGGGACTCGGGTAGAAATCATATTAACGTTGCATTATTGTAGTATGAAGCAGGGTGGAGCTGAAATGGAGCGGATGGAGCGGAATGAGGCCGCTGGAGCGATTGCTAATGAGAGACAAGCGCACGGTTCGAGAGCAGTGGAGCTTTTGTTATGCCACAGATGACCGCTTCTGCTTCTTCCGGTCATGTGTATGTGGGGTAACACAGTGCTGTTTTATCAAATTAGATACATTTGAGTGTGTTGAAAGCTATAATGCTACTATGTGCTTTTACTTGGCGGCTACTATGAGACACTTGTTGCACACTGCAGTAAGCTAGATTGATATTAGGCATGGTAAAAACATGGTACACGCAGTAAATTTAAACTTATAAGACTAACTGTTGAGCTATATAACAATGATTCGTTTTATGTCGATGAATGTATCCAAACAGTTGCTCAGCTGTCTAATAAAACACATAATATATTAAAGCATCTTTGGTGTTTTCATGGTTTCTACAAAATAAAACTGAAAATGATAGGCTACACAAGCACCGTGTCCTGGATAAAATTGCTTATTTCTCCGGATGTAAACATTCTTGGAAACATTTGATATAATGTAAGTACACAATTCAACAAAATATATAACATTGTTCTAGTGGGGTTTTTTTTATATTGTAATCCAAAAATTGTGCCTTTAAAAATAAAGCTTCCAAAAAAGCGTTTTCACAGCAATGCTGTTAATGAACCATTTTCGGTTCCCTAAAGAACCTTTCAGTGAAAAGTTCTTAAAAGAACCATTTTGTTTCTGTGTAAAAAATTTAAGAACCTTTTTCTACTATAAACAACCTTTTGTGGAATGGAAAGTTTCCATAGATGCTAAAGGTTCTTCATGGAATGCCAATAAAGAACCTTTATTTTTGAGAGAATAACATACAATTCTTTATGCTTCTCTGCATTTATTTGAAGGGGAACATTTATTAAAACATGATTTAAAAACTGTTAAACTGAGCTGAGGAGACTACTCTTATTGGTAACTGAAATCATTATCATTTTAGTCAAATATATTTGATCAGCTCTTATGCAAATGGCAGAGCATATGTAGAACTGTAGAAGGCTGTTCCAATACTGAGCAACTTGAATGGATAACACTCTTTTCAGATCCGAGATGGTGTAAATCTAAACACTTCCTCATCGAAAACCCCTACTGTGGGTGATTTTATACTTTCACGGGCTTTTATGGAATGGCGTATCATACCTCAGCAGCCTTGATGGGCAGATCTTGTTTACTCAAGACTTGCAGCAGAGAGCGGTTGGGCTCATGGGTGCGCACATACGCGCACACTTTTCTCTCGCCTGTACACCTGGTGCTTTGTCCTGTGCCCCGTGCTGCTAAAGGCAGAGCTAAACACTGCCCCTCCTGACAACTTCAAACGAGGAGAGAGAGGGGAGGAGGAGTAGCCGGCTCTTTTGATCTTTCACTCTTCTGTTTTGTCTTCTATCAAATTTGTCTCCCTCATTTCTGAGTCACTGATTCTGGAGGTGTTTTTATATGGAATGGCTGCAAAACATATAGGGTGCTGTGATGTATTTTTGTAGGCCAACACGGAGGTTAAAATCACATGGTTCCATCACAAAAGGATTTTCGACTGGCTTTTGGATTATTGCATAAATAAGGTCTGTGACCAACAAAAGTTTATGATTCTTACACGTTTTGTTCATCATGAAAATCTTCACAAATTAACACAACTTTTAAAAATAATGCCTTATTACAATCGCCAGAAGCAAAAAGCTAAACTTAGGCTATTAACCAACTACACCACGGTCACATGACTTTAAGCTCCTGACAGCTCTTTAATTAAAAAATATTTTCCCTGAAACTTTGAGTTTGAATAGTATGCAAGGGATTGCAATGAGATTGAAAAAGGGACTCGTGAATAGATTAGTTTACCTGTTCAGCATGGTGATGTTTAATTTTCCAGAAAACCTCTAGTCCCATTTAGCCACTTGCTAGCAACCACCTTTTTCAAGACAAGTAAAAGGTTTAATAAAATCACAGCGGGGAAACTACTGATGAATTTTATGATGTAGAATAAAACAGGCACTTATCCAAAAACCTGTTCGAAAAACCCATTGACTTTATCACTAACAGATAGTTGATTCTGTTCAGGGGCCTTGGAGTTGAATCCTCTCAGCTTCAGGGGATTGATTCAGTTGACCAAAAAGACTCATTCAGATTTGTTACAGATTTGTACAGTAGGTGCAGTGGTGGGTGGTGACAAGTGACGTTGTTTTGTCTCAAGATGCACACCAGTAATGTTCTTTTTTTTTTTTAAGGCATGTTTATAAAAGCTACTTAAATGCCATAGTTGAACTAAAGCCTAATCCTGTCTTAATGTAAGCTCTGTCTGTGAAACCGGGCCTAAATTTAATAATGACATTTTGTCCTAAAAGTCTTAAAACTACTGTATAATAACTTAGGCCTCATTGTAAATAAAGATGTGAAATGTAGCAACTATGGTTCTAATTGTTACTTTGTTCTATAGTTCTTTATGTTCTATAGCTTCTATGAAGTATAGTTTGTTATTCCATCCATCTATCCATTCTGCAAACTGCTTATTTGGTTTATTGCAGAGATTTTCAGATTTTTGAAAGTCTTAAAAGTCGTCATACCTATCCTAAGATTACGAAAAGATGTAGAAATCAGTACAATGCTGAGCCAAATAAACTCTTGAATGTACATGGCATATCAGTAACAATTTGGACATTGCACCTTATGGGATTCACAATGCGTCACCTAGAAGACATGAGTTCACCCAGCTGCTGAGGTTCAGTAGTTCAAGTGAGAATGAACTCAAAATGTATTTTGTATATGAATGCACCACATGTTCTATTTAATAAGTTCAGATTAGATAATTCTCAGAAAGACGCAATGTCTGGAACAGAAGAAACTTCTACACCATTTCTGGCCACAGGACCTCTTGCGGTCTGGGCATGTCCCACACCGGAGTCGAACCCATGACCTGAAAAGTTGGCACGCATTAACCAGGCTGCCGAGGAGAGCTTCCAAGGCAAGAATGAGCACACAAAAGCATTAGTTAACATACTAACCAATTTTAGCTAAGATAACTTGGCCACTTATGTAAATTGTTTAACCTATAGCCAAAATCCACATTAGAAAGAATGGCAACTGGTTAGCATTTTAACTAATTAGCATGGTAAGCTAACTAGCATAAAATGACAAACTTCGGCGTGGTATTTCTCGGGAACGGTAGTGAATCTAAAAAAAAAATTCAGTCTTTTGGGCGCTGTTCCCAAATTTTGCATGTACCCTCAGATCATTGTGCTGATTAAGCATACCCAGTTTCGTTTTGATCGATCAAAGTTTCGTAGAGATATAACATCTAATCTGATTTTGGGTCAAATCGTTAACCATTTCATCATAACTTTTGATCAAAAAGTAATATCAAAATACAGTTTTTTTTTTTTTTCTTTTTTTTTCTTCAAAAAAGTTCAAAAGTTATAACCATTTGAAAAGTGGTTGAAATTTTTTTGAGCTGGTGGTGGAGCTATAGAGTTGGTCCTAGAAACCCCAAAGTTGGTCATATTACTATTCATTACCACCAGTACAAGTGTGCCAAATTTCATAATTTTCTAATTTACCATTCATAGGGCTGTCATAGACTCCCATTAGGGAGGAAGAGCTACAGCCCCTTGTAAATACAGATTTTAAAAAAGCAGCTTTTGACATGTGTTCTGTCAGTCATAAATAGGGTGGAACGTATTTTATATTTCACTGACTGCTTATAAGATATCACTTCTGTTTGGATCGACTCCCTAACGGACATTTTCCACTTATGCTTGACAACTAGAAAGAGACCAATTACTTTTTGTCTTGAATATTCATCAGTTTTTTTTTATCCTTAAAAGCTTAACACACTTCTTTAATTACATTTTTGCTGAAAGTGTGCTTGTGCTATATTTCTTTCTGCGTAAATGCCATTGGTTTGATATTTTGTTTTATAATGCAGTGACATTCATACTTTAAGTGTGTCCAAATACTTTTTGGGGCTGCTGTGTGTGTCTTGTGTTGGTCTTGGCCTTGGTTCAATTTAAAGATACACGTGTTCGTAACTAAAGAGGGAAAAATATGAATCTGTAACTCTGGCTGTGATAGAAAGCATGTCTGGATCTGTTCAGGCTCAACTAAGATGTGTTTTCTTTTCCTGATGATCGGTAGTACGTAACCCAGCAGAGACTCTAATGGAGCTAATCATGTGTCCAGTCTGACTAAACGTGTGCTGTCAGGCTCCTGGATGTAAATGTTGAATGTGTTCTCTGTCTCTCTCAGGTGAGATGGTGAGAGGGGGGAGGGAGTGAGGCCATGGGCTGCACCTCGGCTAAGCAGGTGTCGGCTGTGCCCACTGACGAAGAGGGCCGGGGCAAAGCCTACAGCAATGGAGATCTCTTCACTGGTCAGTCTCAAACACATACACACACTCGCTTAACTTTATGAGGGAAGTACAAATGAAATTACTGTGGAACAAATAACCATTTACTCACTAATAGACCTACAAATAACAATGGGAATTGCTTTGTCACAAGCAAGTATAACTAACATTTAAAGATCTAGACTGGTAACCAAACTATTGTAGGTTTAAATCATACAGTAGGCGAGGCATGAGCTATGACCGTTGTGGCTTTAAACCATGCACTTAAAGGGACAGTTCGCCCAAAAGTGAACTGTATATGTATATGTGTGTATATATAATTTTATATCCTTTTTTTATGTTGTTCCAAACCTGTATGACTAACTTTCTTTTTTTGAAAATGTCTTTTTTTGTCCACATAATGATTGTCAGTGGTGTCCAGTGTTATTTGGATCCAAAATTGTGTGTGCCTCGGAAGAAAGGAAGTCTTGCAGGTTTGGAACAACATAAAGGGTAAAAGTAAATAATAACACAATTTTTGGGTAAACTTAAAAATTCACCCTTTAACTCCAGGTTAGTAGTGGGGGACTGTCTATGTAGTAAATAAATTGTAAATTAAAATACTGTCGCTCTGGATAAGAGAGTCCACTCAATGATTATTTGTTTTGGCTTTTTAGGTGTCTAAAACTAAAGGGTTTTATTGGACAGTCACCATCTACAGTCCCGTTTTGGTTATACCATCAATAATATTAAAATATCCTTTGATAAAACACTTATGGATTTGTGATTGATTTCCATGGGAGTCGCAATTTGAGAATGCAATTTCTCTACTGGACTTCTGTTGATGGATAAGAGCCTGTTTTCCATTCTGTATTTTTGGCTTCATCCCATTTGGTGTACTTGGACTATGCTTTAAAAGTATGTACTTTCGTAATGAGGGGAAAGTCCACACAATATAGTGTCAGGATACAACCATGCCATAAAACTGTCTTGATTTCCAAATCAACCTCTGTTGTGTATTGTTTGCTTGCAAGCATTAGCTGAATTCATTATCTTAAAATGACTTTCAGGTTCATGCATTTAGACATGCATTACTCTTTTCTTTCATAGGGTGTAATGTGGGTAATATTAGCTCAAATATAGTATTTGTATTGGGGTGCAGTGATTTGCTGTTTTCTTCCCTATTGTTTAAGAGATTGTAGATGCTTTTTGTTTGTCTCAGTATAAATGTTATATGTCGTCTTATACCAGATATGAATGTTAAATATGCTTAATAATATGCCTAATTTTGAGATGGACATCACTGAAAGTAATTTGCTGTTCAGTAAGTGATTCAGGGGCTGTATTCACAAAGCATTTTATCTTACCACTAAGAGTTCTTCTAAATAGCAGGAAAAGTTCTTAGGTAAGAGTTTCCTCTTAACCTATTCACAAAGCTGCTGAGACCAACTTTACTAAGGAAAAGAGAGAAGTCTTAAGCTAAGAGAAAGGGTGGGGTTGACCTTGTTGCTATGGATGACACACAGTGATTGGCTGATTGGGGAGGGGTCTCTGTCAGTGATTTAATCATGGAAATATTGTAGAACAAGTTATCATGTTGCCATATTCAAATAAAGATTTTAAAATGTAGGCTAAGTGTCACTAATTAAACAAGTATATTTTCAGCTAATTGTCAGCCTCTTACATGTCTGCATCTTGAGAGATTGCAGAATTCAAGTGACAAATTATGTTTTATAAACAAAGTTCAGCACGTTTAAATGATCTAATCAGCTCGAGAGGAGGCATATACAGCCGACTCACCTAGTTACCTTGACAGTTTTTTGCATCCCTCCTCCACCCCGACTCCTCACTCTCGGCTGGTTCCTATTCCCAGCCAGGTATACGGGGGAGTACTCTTTGGACAAATTCCAAGCTCCGTGCCTTCCCTCGGACAGCATGCCAAATACACTTGTTTTACTATTTTACTCTATTCGATAATTTGTAAGTGTGAACTTGTAAAAACAACTGCCCTTTTCAATTATGATAGGACAATGAGTAGACAGGAAGTGAAGCGGGAGAGAGAAAGAGGGGGACTGGATCGGGAAAAGTCCACGAGCCGGAACTCGAACTCTGAAGACAGGACTGCAATGTTTTATTCTCCATCATTCAATGCATTTTGCCTGTACATAAAGGAACCTTTATGTTATGTCATCGCAGTTTAAAATCTATAAATCAAAATATTTATTGCATTTATGAAGAAAGGCTCAGCACCCAAGGCTGTATCGCCTATTGCCTCAATGGTGTACAGTGTCTTTGGGCGGATTGCTGAGGCAGATTGCTGGCAACAGCCATTTTAGGATTGTTTGTGATTTGGTCTTAGTGACTTAGGAGTCCTCTAGACTACCCCTAACTTTTTACAGATTTACAAGCTGGTTTTAGCGCTGAAATGCTTTGTGAAGTACAAATTTAGGAGTCCTAAAATTAGAACTGACACAGCCATTATTTTTTAAGCGTTTCTCCCGAATCTGCAAGTTAGGAGCTACTTTTAGCCTTAAGATGTTTTGTGAATACGGCCCAAGATTTTGATTCACTTCACAGTTAGTGAAGGGTTCGTCAGACTGACTCAAACTGGTAACTTGTGAGTAGAGTTGTCTTTTTGAACGATTCATTAAATTAATTCCTCACGAGTCATTTTCTTGTGAATTGGGCTACACTACTTACGCTGTATGTTTTTGATTTTAGTAAAAAGCACTCTTAAGAGTCATTTGGCAGTAGTCGTTTTATTGCTGGCCAAACCTATGCTTAACTTATTGTCTAGGAAGACATGATAAATGGGAAGTAATTCGAGCATATGGGACAGAAAGACATCTTGTTGTTTTGGACATTAGTGGCAAGTGGCATTGACATTGGCAGTTTTTTACCAATCATTCAAGACTAAGCAGAACGAACAGCCAGTTAAGTGATTTATGTCCAAGCAATGAATAATGTTTTAAAATGTTTTGGGAAGATGATTACATTCTGGGAATTCTTGGATGCATCCTTCAGGGTAGTCATACTGTGTGTGTCCATGTAAAGACTGTCAGCTATATCTGTGCCAACAGGCGTGTGTTCGAGGATAACATTATCAGCTGGAGTGAGTGACTCATGTGTTCGCTGAGTTTTGTGTGTGTGTGAGAGAGAGGTTGTAGATATATGTTTTAAAGAGTTTAGATGACAGCAGCGCTTAGTGTGCGACCTGTGAGAGAGTGACAGAGATTATAGGAGATTAAAAATTAGGGGCAAAACAGCAGAAAATCCTCACAGGAAACACTCAATGACCAGCCATAGGAGGCTGCCGCCTACCCGCTTTCCCTCTATTTCTCTTTCGCTTTCTCTCTCTCTCTCCTCCTTCCTGCCATGTTCTTTTCTCTCTCTAAGGATTCAGTGTGTGTGAGATGGAGGGAAACGGTCGAGATGGAGTGAGTGACGTGGGATCAGACTCCCATTTTTTTCCTCCCCTGACATTTATCCCTCCCTTTGCATATCTGTCGTTCTTCTCAAGGCCACACTTTCCTTGTTTCCTTCCTGTCTTTGCAATAGGCTGTCTCCTTTTCATTATTCTGCCTACTTTTCTGCCGCCTTCCCATTAGCTATTTTACTTTATTTTATCCTTTTTACCTCAGTATCCCTTCCTCTTTCTCATACAATGTTTCTTGCCTATATTTTCCATTTAGTTGTGTGCAAGAAGATGCAGTAAAGTACTTCCATACTACTATATTTCTACTGTGTATTATGTACATAACCATTCAGTAAGCGGTACATTAATACTTTTATTCAGCAAGGATGCATTAAATTGTAAAATAGGTGAAAGTAAAGACATTTATAATGTTACAAAAGATTTGTTTTAAGTAAATGCTGTACCATAAGCACCTTATGGTACTAGTTACCTTGATGTTTTGCATTATATCTCTCCATGTTGGCAATTTAAATGTTACACACCACGGGACCTTAGAGGAACAGCATTTTACCCCCTCTGTATACTTGTATATTATATCATTGGCATGATAATAGTGCTCTCTTCATCTTGAATCATGAAACAAAAGTAATGTCAGCCACAATTTTTCTACCTTGACTTGTTACTTAATCAGACAAGATACTGTTTGAAACATTTGTTGTTGCATAATTTCTCACATATTTAAATTAGTAGGCAATATACAAATATATGCTGCACAGTAAGCTAGTATCCGTGTAATTTATTTGTATATTACTATAGTATTTATTCATATTTTGAATTTATTATATTTTAAAAGTATTTTGAAGCTTGTTTATACTTTCAGTTTAAGTTTTAGTAGTACTTTTAACTTTAAATAATTTAAGTTACTTGCCTAGGCAATATTTTATTTAAGTTTTTCATCTTTTGTTTAACTTTAATTTCAGCTTAATAGTTTTAGTTAACAGTAACAACCAAAGCTAATATTCCTTTTGATCATAAATATTTGCTGCATTTAATGAATAACTTATCGACCAATAATAATGTCCATATAAGTATGCATGCATAGTATCAATACAATATGGACATTCTACATTCACCATATTAAGGCTGTGACGCACTAAGCCAGCATCAAAGAACTAGCAGTGATGAAAGCCGAATGTGTTGTTCCCCCGTGTCGGCTGCATCTCAGCCAAAAAAAGGAGATACCTGTCTATATAAGCAGGTATCAATATTCTATATTCATCATTCAAAAAGGGAAACCGAAACTAGGACTGCAGATATACCAACCGTAAACAAAGCAGCACTTTCTTAACATTTTGTATATCAATCATGCTGATCACTTTCTTTCAATCCTCATGTTATGAAAATATTCACTTATAAGAATGTTCAGGTAAGATGATGTAAAATTAAAACAGCCTTCTGTATGTGCCGTCGTGCACTGGCTTGTTCGCTAAACTGAACAGCCAATCAGAGCGGTCTCGCTCACCGACAGCTCCAGGTGCTGAATCGGGCGAGCTCCTGCCAACGTGTGGAACACACTGCAAAAACTAACCCAACAGATGCTCACCGATGGCATGACGTTGGCTGACGGCTTGGTGCATCACTGCCCTTAGCTCTGTCATTTGACTTCTACGACATCAGCCTTGTTGCAGTTCTCCACTATTTACAAATTATAATTACTCCTGTCCCATGACCTTATGCGATAGTTGTCAATTAGCTACTCATTTGAAGTAATGTTTCACATCATGTATCTTTGGGAAGTACCAGTAGTCATATTCAGATATGGGTTCTGTTTCTCTCAGTTCTGCATTTCCTCTTGTGAGATTTTAAGGATGTGACCGTTTATACTGTATCTTCTGGTTCTCGTTCGCTCTGTGTGTGAGATCTGTAGGCTCATGTGGCATGTTAATCTGAAAGAACTTTAACGCACAACAGCAGATTGATAAGTGTTATATTCAACAGAGCAGTGACCTGGTTACAGTGCATTATTGCTAACTCCCCCATTTTCTTGCATCTTTCTGTCTCCCACTCGCTCTTTCTCTCTCTTTCTACTGCCAACCCAATGTCCTTCTTTCCACTGCCCTTCCCAGCTGTCAGTCAAATGGCTCTATCAATAGAACAGAGGGAGACTGCTTTCACCTCTCTCTCCCTCTCTCTTTCAGCTCTCACCCTGACTTGATTAGTGCCAACAGACTGTTTACTAGTCAAACTGTGTCAGTGTTCAAGCAGTGAGAGTGTGTGTGCGTTCGTGTGTCCTCATCTGTGATTCAGTGCTTAGTCAATCCCAACAACACACACGATCTCCGGCACGCACAATGACAGGAAAGGCAGAGCTGCCCTAAAACAAACAAGAGGGGCAGCAGGCGGAGAATATGCTGTCTGGTTACATGCGATCTGCAGTGAGCTGTTGAGATTGGTGTGTGCGTGTTTGCAGTCAGTCTATAACGGGGTGTTCACACTGATGCTGATTTGCACCGACAAAGTTACCGGAAGGCATTTGATTTTCAATGAGAGCTGGCCATATATGACATAAACGACAGTTAGACCATTTGCAACGTGATGTAGGCGTGTCCTGTGTTGCAAGAAAAGTTTTACTTTTAGCTGGGTATCGGGTTAATGGAACAGAGGTAAGGGGGGCACAGTCACCGAGGTGGCTAGGCCAGGCCCCCACGTGGCGCAGACGGCGCTGCTTAACAATATAATTGAATAATAATTCTTGCCATTATTTCATGTTACACAGTCTTTTTATTGGATAATCAATTGAGATTGCAAACTCACAACTACTCACAGCAGAGTAAAAGATCCATCTCTATATTTTAACAATAGATATTCAGGATCAATGTTAAGCATTTATTGTGATCGATTTCATTGTTTTATATGATTTCATGTCTTCCGGCCATTACATATGCATTTGGCAGATGCTTTTATCCAATGCGTCTTACCTGCACATTTAAGGTTTACATTTATCTTTGTTTTTTCTAGATCTCAAACTCATGACTTTAAGGTTTCTAGCTCTTGTTCTACCAACTGAGCTTTAAGAAATTTCACCAGTGATTTCTTTCTGCCCACATGCAGCGATTTATAAAAAAGATGCATGGAAAACTGTCAAATATTGCGAGAAATGCCAAGCTTTCATGCTTTGATGTGATGCATTATGCATTTCAGCAATGTTACTATATAAAGCTTTCCCCTCTTGTTTTTTTATCTACAGTTAAGAAAACTGATTTATTGCCAAATAAGTGGCTTATTATTGCAAGTTTTCAATTGATATTTGCAACAATTGTGATCAGATTTTCAGAAGATATGGCTAGTTATGAAAGTTAACAATAACAGGCCACCCAGCAGTAGGAATGTCCAGTATGGCCCAATAATACAGAAACTTGTTGACCTTCAATGATAACCACTATGAACGTAGCATAAAGGGTGTGTGTGTACAGTACATGTGGCTTACTTTGAGGCTGCGGTGAATACTTTTCACACAGCCATTTTTCAAAGTCACCAACTGACTGTGTTCACAAAGCAACTGTTTAGCTAATGTTTTTAACAGCAACAGCGTACAGTAGCGCAACAGATCATCTCTGTGACACTCCGTCTTCTGAGGTTTAGACATTTGACTTGAGATGTTTAACGACTGATCTTTAACCAAAGGCGTGGTATCGGTCATGTGTCTAAAAGGTAGCACAACACATGTCTCTTGTTTTGTCTTGATTTTGTAACTCCTCTCTGTTCTGCCATAACGATAGTGAGTTATCTTCCATCTACTATCAAAGGGAGCATGAGATTGACAAACTGCCCTCCCTTGCGGTGGACTCACTGTCTTAACAGACACCCACTTATAGAATAGCTTCAGGGCAAAGCTTCTCCACACTGATTCTAAAAGTAAAGCAGCCCACTCATGTTCCTCAGACACGCCACTCACAGCACTGAACACATCTGAAATTAGACCAGAAGGTAAATGTGAGAGGAAGACAATGTTGTGTAGCTGTCCTGTCGTCTGATTGTTTCGTGTTAGCTGAACGAGTAGATGGACAGCTAAATTACCTGGTCGTCAGAAGGCATCTTGTCACAAATGCAGAAAAAAATAAGGTAAAGTTACAAGATAAGGCCTAGTGATTAGTGCACATTTCCAGATTTTTCAAGCGTTATTTAAAAAACTGCCTGTGTGTGTGAGAAGTTAATGCTGGTTCTGATAGAAAAGTGTCAGAATACACAGTGCATCGCAGTTTGTTGCGTATGGGGTTGCATAGCCGCGGACCAGTCAGGGTGCCCATGCTGACCCCTGTCCACCGCCGAAAGCGCCAATAGTGGACGTGAGCATCAGAACTGGAACACGAAGCAATGGAAGAAGGTGGCCTGGTCTGATGAATCACGTTTTCATTTACATCACATGGATACATGGCCGGGTACATGTGCATCGCTTACCTGGGGAACACATGGCACCAGGATGCACTATGGGAAAAAGGCAAGCCGGCGGAGGCAATGCTGCGCTGGGAAACCTTGGTTCCTTCCATCCATGTGGATGTTATTTTGACACGTACCATCTACCTAAGAATTGTTGCAGATCATGACTTTCATGAAAACTCTATTCCCTGGTGGCTGTGGCCTCTTTCAGCAGGATAATGCGCCCTGCCACAAAGCAAAAATGGTTTAGGAATGGTTTGAGGTGTTGACTTGGCCTCCCAAATTCCCCAGATCTCAATCAAATCGAGTATCTGTGGGATGTGCTGAACAAACAAGTCCGACACATGGAGACCCCACTTTGCAACTTACAGGATTTAAAGGATCTCCTGCTAACATCTTGGTGGCAGATACCACAGCACACCTTCAGGGGTCTAATGGAGTCCATGCCTCGACAAGTCAGGGCTGTTTTGGCAGTAAAAGGGGGACCAACACAACATTAGGAAGGTGGTCATAATGTTATGCCTGATCGGTGTATATGCTACCATTCAGAAGTTTGGGTCCGAATTTTTTTTTTATGTTTTTGTCTGCAAGGCTGCATTTGTTTGCAAAAATACAGTAAATAAGTAATATTGTTAAATATTATTAAAATTTAAAATTGTTTTCTATGTAAATATATTTTAAAATGGCATTTATTCATGTGATGGCAAAGCGGCATTACCGTCTTCATTGTCGCATTAATGCATATACAGTGGGGCAAAAAAGTATTTAGTCAGCCACCAATTGTGCAAGTTCTCCCATTTAAAAAGATGAGAGAGGCCTGTAATTTTCATCATAGGTACACTTAAACTATGAGAGACAGAATGAGAAAAAAAAATCCAGAAAATCACATTGTTTTATTTTTTTAAGAATTTATTTGCAAATTATGGTGGAAAATAAGTATTTGGTCAATAACAAAAGTTCATCTCAATACTTTGTTATATACCCTTTGTTGGCAATGACAGAGGTCAAACGTTTTCTGTAAGTCTCCACAAGGTTTTTACACACTGTTGCTGGTAGTTTGGCCTATTACTCCATGCAGATCTCCTCTAGAGCAGTGATGTTTCGGGGCTGTCGCTGGGCAACACGGATTTTCAACTCCCTCCAAAGATTTTCTATGGGGTTGAGATCTGGAGACTGGCTAGGCCACTCCAGGACCTTGAAATGCTTCTTACGAAGCCACTCCTCTGTTGCCCGGGCGGTGTGTTTGGGATCATCATCTTCAATGCCCTTGCTGATGGAAGGTTTTTACTCAAAATCTCACAATACATGGCCCCATTCATTCTTTCCTTTACACGGATCAGTCGTCCTGGTCCCTTTGCAGAAAAACAGCCCCAAAGCATGATGTTTCCACCCCCATGCTTCACAGTAGGTATCGTGTTCTTTGGATGCAACTCAGCATTCTTTTTCCTCCAAAAACGACAAGTTGAGTTTAACCAAAAAGTTCTATTTTGGTTTCATCTGACCATATGACATTCTCCCAATCCTCTTCTGGATCATCCAAATGCTCTCTAGCAAACTTCAGACGGGCCCGGACATGTACTGGCTTAAGCAGGGCTTAAGTCTGGCACGTCTGGCACTGCAGGATTTGAGTCCCTGGCGGCGTAGTGTGTTACTGATGGTAGCCTTTGTTACTTTGGTCCCAGCTCTCTACAGGTCATTCACTAGGTCCCCCTGTGTGGTTCTGGGATTTTTGCTCACTGTTCTTGTGATCATTTTGACCCCACGGGGTGAGATCTTGCATGGAGCCCCAGATCGAGGGAGATTATCAGTGGTCTTGTATGTCTTCCATTTTCTAATAATTGCTCCCACAGTTGATTTCTTCACACCAAGCTGCTTACCTATTGCAGATTCAGTCTTCCCAGCCTGGTGCAGGTCTACAATTTTGTTTCTGGTGTCCTTTGACAGCTCTTTGGTCTTGGCCCCACTGTATACCCCAACAAGCCAAAACATTGACATTATGATCTAATATGCTGTTGGTCACGTGCATACCATCAAACAGCGCCGGCCCACCTTAGAATGAACTCTACAAGACCCATGAAGGTCTCCTGTAGTGTCTGGCACCAAGACATTACCAGCAGATTCTTCAAGTCCTGTAGGTTGCGAGGTAAAGCCACCATGGATCACAATTTTGGTCCAGCACATCCCACAGATGCTCAATCAAATTGAGATCTGGGTAATTTGGAGACCAGGGCAACACCTTGAACTCTTAATGTTCCTCAAAGCATCAGACTTCGTGGAAACAGGAGTCATCAGACTAGGCGACCTTCTTCCCCTGCTTTAAGGTCCAGTTCGACACTGGCGTGCCCATTGTAGGCGCTTTTGAAAGTGCACAGGGGTCATCATAGGCACTACGCAGCAGAGTGCGATGCACTGTGTGTGACACCTTCCTCCCATGACCGTCATTCAAATTTTGTGTGACTTGTGCCACAGTAGACCTCCTATCAGTTTGGACCAGACAGGATGGCCTTTGTTGCCCTTGTGCATGAATGAGCCCTGGATGCCCAACACCCTGTCGGCGGTTTGTACTCTGACCCAGTATAATAAATATACACAGCTCTGAAAAAAAATTAAGAGACCACTTAACATTGAGAAATTAATTTTTTCCAGAGACAAACTGCCGACAGGGTGTTGGGTGTCCAGGGCTGATTCATGCACACACACATACATACACACATACATATATATACATATACATACATACATACACACTCACCTAAAGGATTATTAGGAACACCATACTAATACTGTGTTTGACCCCCTTTTGCCTTCAGAACTGCCTTAATTCTGCGTGGCATTGATTCAACAAGGTGCTGAAAGCATTCTTTAGAAATGTTGGCCCATATTGATAGGATAGCATCTTGCAGTTGATTGAGATTTGTGGGATGCACATCCAGGGCACGAAGCTCCCGTTCCACCACATCCCAAAGATGCTCTATTGGGTTGAGATCTGGTGACTGTGGGGGCCATTTTAGTACAGTGAACTCATTGTCATGTTCAAGAAACCAATTTGAAATGATTCAAGCTTTGTGACATGGTGCATTATCCTGCTGGAAGTAGCCATCAGAGGATGGGTACATGGTGGTCATAAAGGGATGGACATGGTCAGAAACAATGCTCAGGTAGGCCGTGGCATTTAAACGATGCCCAATTGGCACTAAGGGGCCTAAAGTGTGCCAAGAAAACATCCCCCACACCATTACACCACCACCACCAGCCTGCACAGTGGTAACAGGGCATGATGGATCCATGTTCTCATTCTGTTTACGCCAAATTCTGACTCTACCATCTGAATGTCTCAACAGAAATCGAGACTCATCAGACCAGGCAACATTTTTCCAGTCTTCAACTGTCCAATTTTGGTGAGCTCGTGCAAATTGTAGCCTCTTTTTCCTATTTGTAGTGGAGATGAGTGGTACCCGGTGGGGTCTTCTGCTGTTGTAGCCTCAAGGTTGTGCGTGTTGTGGCTTCACAAATGCTTTGCTGCATACCTCGGTTGTAACGAGTGGTTATTTCAGTCAAAGTTGCTCTTCTATCAGCTTGAATCAGTCGGCCCATTCTCCTCTGACCTCTAGCATCAACAAGGCATTTTCGCCCACAGGACTGCCGCATACTGGATGTTTTTCCCTTTTCACACCATTCTCTGTAAACTCTAGAAATGGTTGTGCGTGAAAATCCCAGTAACTGAGCAGATTGTGAAATACTCAGACCGGCCCGTCTGGCACCAACAACCATGCCACGCTCAAAATTGCTTATCACCTTTCTTTCCCATTCTGACATTCAGGAGATTGTCTTGCCCAGGACCACACCCCTAAATGCATTGAAGCAACTGCCATGTGATTGGTTGATTAGATAATTGCATTAATGAGAAATTGAACAGGTGTTCCTAATAATCCTTTAGGTGAGTGTATATACATACATGCATACATACACACACATATATATGTATATGTGAGTAAAAATCGGTCAGTCAATGTAATGTTGTGACAACACTCTGTACAGTTGATGGGTCAGTGCTGCATTGTCACAAATTTCTGCCTTTCTAATGTAAATATTCAAGCACTGGAACACACGAAAAGAAATTTGTTACTCACACGCTGTGTGGGAAGTTTTAACATCCAAAAGCGCATGTCCTGAAAGCCACGCCTCAGACAGTGCGCAAAGTTGAGCTCTCTTTTATGCCTTCCTGAACTTGAATGGACAAATTCACTCAAAATTAAAAATGCCTGTCTCGGTTTACAGTTTACATTCTAGTAAACATGGTCGGTTATGTCTTAAGTGAACTTAAACAAAAAACACTGTCCGTGCATTCGGTCTTAAAGAGACAGCATCCTAATAATCCTGCTACTGTCTGCGTTTTTGATGTTAATCAAACAACAAAGGACAAAGAAAAAAATCACTCACTGCTCTTGAACTTTAAAAAGGATATGAAGACTGTGCAAGTGTTATTTATTTGATTAGCCTACTTAATTAAATTTGAGTACCTGAAAACTATTAGACCTGCCTGAAGAGCACTGTTTATTTCATTTGTATCTTTGTTATATTGTATTTATTTGTGCTATTGCTTGTAATTTGAATGTTTTTTTTTTGTTGTTTTTTTTACTTGTCTTTAAAAATGTAGGCTATTCAATTTATATAAATTTAAGCTAGTAGTTTTAGCTGTGGTATCGAAATTGGAATAGATAGAGGATTGTGAATTTTCACTAGTATATAAAATTTCGGTGTCATAACTGCCTGTTTTTGTGTCATGGCTGGTAAAAAATATTTGTACTTTTCTCAAGTCACGACCATTGGCAGGTGTGGCAGAAAGTTAGTTTTAAGCACGCAGATTTATTCTTTTATTTGTCTTTTATTGAGTCCCTTAAAATTATTCGTAAGCATCAGAAGATCTAGCAATATAAGCGTAAAATGCAGAAAAGAGTGGCAAACCTTGAGCTGTGTAGCACCTGTCGCTCTACATATCCATCTGAAGGATGCCAACATTAAGAGAGAGTGAGTTACACAAGTTTATTTTTAACAACATGCTTGATCACTTCTGTGACCTTAACCATGTTTTTATATTTTATATATCTGTCACAAAGTGATGCCTTTTTTGTTGTTGCAAAGAGGTTGTTATTGAAGAATAGGGCCGCAAAAAACTAAATCAAACAAACTCACTGATCGTGTGTGAGGCTGTGTGCATTATACATTTCCTTTCCTAAATTTCTTTCTCGTTTAGTGAAATAAAATAAAAAATTAATTAAAGAATTAATTTAGAAATTTAGAATGCAAATTTTACACTAGAATTTTATTTATATTTTTTGTGATGCCATGACTGAATTAGTGTTTGTATTGTTTTAATGAAAAGTTGTCTATTGATTCGCATAGTTGAGCTGCCCATCTGTAGGAGTTTTAACACTGAACTGGGAAAATCAGAGATGCTGTAAAAATATCTTTGCCTTAGTGCTGTCATACTCATGAGTCATGACACAAGAAGCAGGCACAAAACTGCCTACAGTCACAGCCTTTAGGAAATGTAATGGCCTAATAAAAATCAACTCAGTATTCACAATGTTGTTTAATTTATGAATAGAATAAATCAGAATATATTATAAATATTCAGTATTACCCTGCTATTCTCTAAAACATCCCATGATGCTCATGAAGCCAGCTTGCAACATTTCTCATTCTCCTCCTCATTTCCTTTCTTTTTTACTGTACTATAATAAAGTACAAAATAATAAAAGTGGCAAAAAAGCCCACCTTTTTTCATTTCTGTCTATTGAGAAAGCAAGCTTCCATCACATCATAAAGGTCAGCATCATGCTGTTATCATCAATTAGCCAATCGAAAGATCACTACATAAGAGAACATGACATGTCATCTTCCCACCAAAAATAGCCCGCCTGGAACATACTAAACTGACAAAATGTCACTCTCTCTCACGGGCGAGCAACTCTGTTTCTCTGAGATGCATGTTTCCTGAATGATTGTCTCCCTGAAAAGATGGATTAGGAATATGTTCCTGAGATCTCCTTTTTTAGTAATGTTATCACCCTACTTGCGTTTATGCGAGCGTGTGTGTGTGTGTGTGTGGAAAGAGAGATGTATTTACATGTATGCATGTATATGAATTTACGTGTCTGGCTCTTTGGGATCCTGGAGGCCTGTTTTGTGTAACACACCTCAGCCAAATCAGTTAAAGTTTGATTTCTAATTTGTGTGTGACATTTCTCTTTGGTTCGGCATGCATGTGTGCGTGAGTGTGTTTGTCAGCATGTTGGAGCGTGGTCTTTTGTGCAGAGACATGTTTACATTCCTCAAGCTGTGAAAGACTGGCGGTGTTTCTCCCTCTCTTTTTCTCTTTCCTTTTATATTTCTCTTTTTTTTTTCCCCTTTTCTCGCTTTTTGTGTTTGTGCGGATGGACTGCACTGAGTCACATTCACAGGCTGCCCACTCCAGCTGTCATGATGGTAACTGACAGGGAGTTCACAGCAAGAAAAGTAGAGAACGACGGATAGAGGCGAAGATAAACTGAGATTGAGTGGGCTGCGAATGCCTCGTGCTGATTTGTAGACAGAGTAAATGACAGATTTATGTATGTGTGTGGGTGTGTGTATGTGTTATGAGGAAGTGAATGCATGGACATGCAAACACGGACATGGCTGCTGGTAATTACTGATGGCTGGGAGAGGGCAAAATTCAAAACGTTCTGTTGGCTGGTTTGAAGGCTTTTCAAATGTGAATTCTGTCACTGTTTACTCACTTACATTGTTCCAAACCTGTAATCTCTTTTTCCGTGAAAAACACAAGGTATTTTGAAGAATATGGTCACACTAAGGCTGTCAAGCTCTAAAATTACAAAAAAAAGCACCATAAAAGTATAAGTGGTCCATATGACTCATGTGCTATATGGCTTCTGGATCTAAAGCCATACAATAGATTTGTGTGAAGAACAAACTGAAATGGCTGAGAAATGGCTCTCCATGGAGTGTTAATGAGAGAAGTATCAGTGTCTAATTAATGAATTAATTATTTGTGTGAATCCGATTTTTTTTTTTTTTTTTTTTGGAATCTGTTGTTCTTAAATCAACCTGATTTTGTTTCTCAAAGTCAATGATTTTGTCACAACAGTCAATTGGAGGGGAAGATTATCAGTGAATAACTACTTAAAATTTTTCCCCCCATGGCCTAATGTTAGAGAGTCAGACTGGTAACCCAAAGGTTGCAGGTTTGTTTCTCAATACCAGCAGGAAATGACTATGGTGCCCTTGAGCAAGACACTTAACCCCAATCGCTCCCTGGGTGCCACAGCAAAAATGGCTGCCCATTGCTCTGGGTTGTGTGTCCACGGTTTTCAGTGTGTGTGTGTGTGTGTGTTCCCTACTCACTACTCCTAATGTGTGTGCACTAACTTGGATGGGTTAAATGCAGAGGACAAATTCCGAGTATGGGTTACCATACTTGGCCTTCACATGTAACTTTCACTTTCAAATCTATCGTATGGCTTCAGAAGTCTTTGAATATAGCGCATGAGTCATATGGGCTATTTTTATGATACTTTTGTGTCCTTTTTGAAGTTTGAAAGCTTCAGTCCCCATCATTGTAATTTATTTCATGGAAAAAATTACCAGTATATTCTTTGAAATGTCTCTTTTTGAGTTCCACGGAAGAAAAAAAAAGTGTGTAAGTGAAGTAATTATTTCTTTAACAGCCCTAGAATGAAAATCTAACCTGTCCTTCTTTCTCTGTAGATGAATATAAGAATAAGGGAGTGGAGGAGGTGAAGTATATGCGTGGAGAAGAGGACAGAGTAAACGCACGCAACCAGGAGAACCTGGTGAGATACAAAACATGCTCTCACACACACACTCCTGGGAAATTCTTCCTGTGCAATGGTGTCCTTCATATTTTGTTTTTTATTTGCAAAGATACTGCTTGAGGCACATATGCCTGTTTTTTGCTTGTACAATGAGAAGTAGAACTAAGTGAATGCAGCACACACGTGTGCCGACATGTTTGGAATGTGGGAGAGGGAAATTCTGACGTATTTTCCCTCTTTGTCAAAGACTCTCATACTTAGATACTCACATTACCAGACAAAATATTATTGATTTCTTACAAGCATCTTTTCCTATACTCACACACTTATTCAAATATTGGCAGCACTTTATTTTACAGTGCCTTTCCCCACATACTATGTACTTATTATAGTAATTACAATAACTGGGTAATAACTAGGTACTAACCCTAAACCTAACCTAACCTTAACCCATGTAGTTACCTTATATTACTCAGTACTTTCTTAGGTAAGCTCAAGTGCACATACAGTAAAACAAAGTGCAACCCAAATATTCTTAAATGTCAGGACTGATTCTTTGCCTAATGAGGACACTTTATCAACCATAATATTAATGATAATAATAAAAACAATATTATTATTATTATTATTATTATTATTATTATTATTATTATTATTAAAGGGTTAGTTCACCCAAAAATTAGCCCATGATTTACTCGCCCTCAAGTCATCCTAGGTGTATATGTATATGGTGTATATTAAAAAAGTTCTGGCTAATCCAAGCCCATAAAAGTGCATCTATCCATCATATAACTGCTCCACACGGCTCTGGGGGGTTAATAAAGGCCTTCTGAAGCGAAGTGGCACGTTTGGCGTAAGAAAAATATCTATATTTAAAACTTTATAGACTAAAATACCTAACTTCCTGCGGATTGCCGTACGCATCGATTTACGACGAAAGAATAACCCTTGACGCATGCGTATGACGAACGCAAAACAAAACGTAGCGTCGGGGGTTACTCTTTTAGCACAAGTCGACTTGCTTACCGCTGACCGCCGGAAGCTAGGTATTTTATTCTATAAAGTTTTAAATATGGATTTTTTTTTTTATACACAAACATATCACTTCACTTCAGAAGGCCTTTATTAACCCCCCGGAGCCGTGTGGAGCAGTTATATGATGGATAGATGCACTTTTATGGACTTAATAAACAAGGCAACAATTCACTGCCATTATAATGCTTGATTAGCCAGACATTTTTTTTAATATAACTCCGATTTTATTCGTCTGAAAGAAGAATGTCATACACACCTAGAATGACTTGGGGGTGAGTAAATCATGGGGTAATTTTCATTTTTGGGTGAACTAATTCTTTAATAATAAAATCATTAATAATACAATAATAAAATATATTATTGTATTAATATTAATAATAATGCATTTTACAGATTTTGTTTCAATTTAATACACTCATACACATGCATATTGTCGTCCCCCCCACGTAATAACTAATAATGTCAAGGAGACATTTAATTAAACCCAGTGTTTAGCTACTTTACTTTTATTACTTTATGTAAATTACCTTTTATGATTGACTAACCTTTTCACCTGTTAAAAGAGTAATAATGTCACTGCCAAGATGTTAAATACTGGAATTAAAATGCAAATGTGGGTCGTCATATGTTAATGTTAAATGTAAATGTGCTCTCTTGGGGTGTGAATGCATAATTACTTTTTCATTTCTTATCCAAAATACAGTTCTCACCCTATTTGAAATGTAAAAATCCCCCCCAAAAAATTTAATAATTATATAATAATATATCAAAACAAATAAATAAAACTCAAAATGTGACCAGATTTCAGATCATAATAAAATAGATGTCATGATTCTACCCTTAATGCTCATATTTTTAACATTATAACCAAGATAAGAAGTTAATAATTGTTTTTGCATCTTAGTTTCCGTAAATGGTTGTATTGTGAATGAGGATGTCTACATGCATAGTACAGTGAAGAATTTTATTTCGAATAGAACAAGTCCTATTTTTTTTTACTGGCCAGCTTAATGAAGCTGTACAGGCAGAGCAGGTGTTCGGACGCCCATGTTTTCTGATAAGGGGGGTTAGAAGTGAATAAAGACGCAGTGAAAGCGAGGGCAGCCTTCTTTCTTGCTGTCTCTCAGCAGGGCAGCATTCTCATTAGCAGTGGCCAGAGTAAGGTCACTCCCAGGGCCTCTCTATCATGCTGTGTTCCAGACAGAGAAGCTGGTTCTGGCCCATGTCCAGGAGCCGACAGGGCCTCCACACCGGAGGGCCACCAGAGACAGTCGGCAGAGGCTGAATTTGGCTTTGTTGTGAATAGTAGTAAGTTAAAAAGTGTTTTTGCCGGGTGTGTTTGCAGGAGAAGAGCTCGGCGCTGCACAGGACCAAACAGCACAAAGAGGTGCCTGGGCCCAGTGCCAACAAGACAAAGTGAGTGGGTTTATACATGTCTTTCTGTTTACGGTGTGCGTGTGTTTCTGTTTGTTTTGTGTGTGTGGGTGTGGGCATTAGAGTTCTTGCTCTGTTGAAAACGTGCCAAAAGTCTCTAAATTGTGTGTGGTTTGTTTTGCTATGTGGCCTGTCTTATCCCCTCTGGATCTCATTTGCATGTTCTGTTTGAGCATAACGTGCCATGTGTTTTGCAACTTATTGTATGTAAACATGATGTGTTTATTGCCGTCGGATGTAATTGTCAATTTCAAAGCATAATTATTTCTAGTGCATTTCCAAAGCATCAGTAACAATAACACAATTGTGATGTAATATAATAAACAATAAATGAAAATAGGCTAACAGTTTACAATGGTTTTCTCTGTGAAAAGTAACATTTTAATAAGCAATTTCTGAAAAAAACAGTTGATCTTTGAAATCAACCCAAACAAACACTACAATGACACTCCAAACCTGTCCTGTTGCTATAGCTAACATTACAACAGCATATCTTGGTTTTGTGAAACAGCAAAACCAATGTTGCTCATTTATGGAGCAGAAACAACACAACCTCAGAGTCCATTTTTTAGGCCTTCCCTCTTGGGTCTCTCCAGTGCTGGAAAGCATTTCTAATATTAACACGGGTCCTAAAGCTCTTGCCTGATCATAACCCTTCTTTTCCAGTGATATTCCTCTGACCTTTTCTCTTTTGTAATATGTCTCTCAGCCATCTTTCATCAAATCTCCCTCTTGCGCTCTCTCTCCTCCCGCATCATGAGTGGACACGCCCCCTACTGCTGATTGGCTATAAGTGTGTTGTTGTGCTTGCTTGGTCCAATCCACTTTCAACAGCGTTTCTCAGAAATCGCTTACTGCATGTTTAAAGGAATAGTTCAACCATAGATGAACATTTTGTCATTTATTCAACCTCATGTAGTTTCAAATTAGGTGTGTCACAATATACCGGTATTTATGACCATGATATTTAAAAAATGAAAGTGTTCTCATTTTAATGTTATGTGAATGACAGCGCTTCATATTTAGCACTTCATAATCAATGATTCCAGGCATCACTGCTCACTTTCGAAGCCATAGTTTCACATCAGCCCAAAACACCACCACAACCAATCAGGGGAAAAAAGAAATGTATAAAGTTAGGGATGAATTTAACTGATAGCATTATTCATTCATTTATTAAGTCCAAATTTCCATAGATATTGCAATAATAGTCTTCTAAAATTGTGACGGCCCTATTTTTTTTCATTTGTATTTTTATGGACAAAAGCATGAACTTACAATGAAAAATATCTTTGTGTTCAATGGAAGAAAAATTATTTATAACAACATCAGGTTAAATGAAGTAAGAATAAAATCATGTCATCATTTTTGGGTGAACTAGCTCTTTATTAAACATTTAGTGCTTAACTGAGCAGTAGTTGAAAATATACGTTTCAAATTATAAATCTTTAAGTGTAAATGAATTTATGATCTGTTAACCATTAATATTTTATTTGTTTATGACTTTAATGGACTTTAATTTCCACTGGGCTTTGATGAACATTACAAACACATTACACAGAAAACTAATACATATGGTGTTCAAAAGAAATTATGTTTGGGGGCATATTCATTAAGAATGAACAGTTCATTATTGTTTTACGTGTGTGTCGATGGAGTAATGCTCAGTTAATGTGGTGTGTGTGTGAAAGCAAGGGTTTATGGCCCCTGCCGTAATGTCTATAAAAATGATTCCTGCCCAGCCACTCTGGATCCTACAGGAGCTGGTAGCTTGGTGTGTGAGTGTGTTTGTGTTCTTTATGCTTGTTGTAATGGAAAATTCGAGTGTATTTGTTGCTTCCCTTCTCCTACCCCCACTAACTTCCTCTCTTTCTCCCTCTCTTTCTCTCTCTCCCTCTCTCAGCATACATACATCAGAGAGCCAGCAGGAGTTCTTCAGAATGCTGGATGAGAAGATTGAGAAGGTGAGGGTGGGAGGAAAAAACGAGGCACAGAAATAAAGGAGGGAGCAGATGGGTTAGAGATTTTAAAGAGACGGTGTACATGAAACCTGCTCGTTTATCTAGATTGTGACATTTAAAAGATTGTCTTGTCATTTTGCCATGTGCATCGACTGTCTGGTACTTCCTGTAGACCTCTGGAGATAAAATGATATATTTATGGCTCTGCTTTTTTCCATTACTTCCTTCTTCCCTCTCTAATCTATCTTTGTGTCTCTCTTGAGGTCTAAGATCAATTAGTCTGAAATGGATTAAATCTAAAACATTTTAGGTTTTGTTTTAAATCAATTGAAACAGGGTTAAATAAGGACTGTAGGGCTTTGTTCACACTGCAAAAAAGAAACGTTTTTCGAACCATTTAGGACCAAATATCCGTAATTTCATAAATGATAAAATCAAATCTGTTCTTCAGTGTCATCAACATTCATTATATCTACATTGGAATAAAATGCATTTACATATACATACAACTACATATAGATGTGGTTTGTAGAAATCAGTGAGTGGGAAACAGATTTGTCAAAAAAAAAAAAATATATATATATATATATAAAACATTTTATTTAACTTTTTGTCTAAACAAAGTCTAAGCTGGTTAATTAGTCTTAATTTTGGCATTTTGGCATTGAGATGTTAATTTAACACCTAACCAGACAAGACAGGATTCCAGTGATTTAAGCAATTTGTCTTTTTACATTGACAATGAAAATGCTCAATGCAATGACAATCAGCCAATCAGAACAGTTTGCAAAAAGAGACCTCATCCAATGCACTGTACTGCTTAAAATACATGTTTATATTTTCAGGGTTTTCAATTTTAAATGTGATCAACTTGCACTACAATATCCAATGCTTCTCAGCTTCCATGCAGTCTTTCTTCATCCATGTTTGATGTTTAATATTCATGAGGAGTGGGATTTTGGTCCGATGAGTTTTCTTTTATGAGTGGCACTACCCGGCAACTGACAAAATGAAGTGCTGCTCTTGCTGCTAGTTAGGACAAACTGGAATTCATTGTCTCTCTCTCCATATTCTCCAGGGGCGGGACTACTGCTCGTCGGAGGAGGACGATGTGACATAGCAGAGAGGTGCCAGATCTTGCCAGAGATGGAAATGGAGAGAGAGTGTGATCTCAAAAATCAGTGTTTCCTATGTCTGTAACACTGTCGGTCTGAGAGCAAGTGTGCGTGCGAGTGCGTGAGAGAGTGTGCTTGTGAGAGCGAAAGAACGCAGGACTTTTCCTCATAGGCTGTTTGCACCCTTGACCCCTTCTCCTCTCTTGGGGTTGCCTTGCTTCGAGATCTAGATGGCTTTGGGTGAAGAAAGAACAGCTTGATTGATGTATTATCAACACAGACTCACTCTGATGTGAAATGAGGACCCCCCCCCCCCATCCTCTCCGCTCTTGTCCTCCTACGGCCAGCATTGAAATGGCCCCTTCCTCCGCCTGGCTGTGACGGAGCCATCTGAGAAATAGAGAGATTATGTCGGGGAATGCGAGATGCCCCTCCCAGTCCTTCATTTAAGTGGCAGGACAGAGGAAAAAACTGACATATGGAGGAACGAGAAGAGAGCTTACGAACATTCTCTGGAGATAGTGGGGAGTGAATGTAAAGATGGAGTGATGTGGGGGGTGGGTGGGGGTTGGGGGCAATTGAATTGAAACAGAGAGATATTTTATTAAGAGCGACTATATGAACGAACTGTCTGATTATTTTGATAAGAGCGATGTGGAACGTTTTTGAACATTTGATCTGGACTCCTGCCTTTTGAAGGACTTTTTTTTTAATTTGTCGAGATTTATTTGATTTTGTTCCATAAATGTTTTTGTTTTTTTCCGTATTGCATAGATCAGACCTCCTCAAGCTTGTGCTATAAAGGTCAGGGCTGTGCAGTGACCCCATAACACACTCGCTCTCTCTCACACACACACACACACACACACACACACACACACACACACACACACACACATAGGGAAAGACTAAAAGCTAAAATAATCACCACACCCTCTTTCCACACAAACGACTTTCAATTTTTACATCCTGCTATTATTTGTAAAGTTCTCAGAAAATGGATGGAAATAGTCACACTAGTTACCAGCAGTTACCCACACACATCCAAATATATCCCTTACAGCCACCCGTAAACGGGCAGCATATAACTTAAAGATCGGTATTGACTGTTTAAATGCTGCTCTTTAATACAGGTAATGGACTGTGAAAGAACTGGGGTTGTCTGTTTTTTGTATTTCTAGGGCTGTGTTTGTTTTAACCGGTGTCAGAGAGCCAGGTCTGACTGTGTTAATCGTTGTCAAACGAATGAAATGTTTGTCGTAGACCTGTGTATGTTTAGCTACAGTGTTTACCTCTGTTCCTCACCCTGCCTTTCTCACTCAGTAGTATTTAGTCGTGTTGGCTAAAATGCATCTTGTCAGCCTGTACACTTACAATTCATGGAGACCACCAAATCAGTATGAGGTGAGGTGGGGTCACTCTGAGTACACAGCGTTGGCCGAGCATCTGTCATTTATAATTACTGGATTGAATCCTTTTTAATTTTTATTTTCAATGTTTTCTTTTTCTATTAAAATATACGACACAGGAGCTATGGTTTTTTTGTGTGTGTGTGTGTGTGCTATCTCACTGATTAATTGGTTGGTGTGTGTGTAGGTACGTACGTACTGCTTTGCTGACATCATAAATCCATTCTAGCGTCATATTTCCTGTTGGTGGTCTGACTCATAACGTTAAAAATACTTAATGGTTTCTGGGGTAGAATATCAAATGCTGGAATGTGCAGATTGCATTTCCACCATGAGTTAAAATGTACACCTTACAAATATTTAACTATATTATTAAAATAGCTGTACAATGTTACGTACTTTCTGAGAATCAACACAGATACGGAGATATTAGGAGCTGTTGACAAACCAACGCGAAGCATGTGCATTTTTTCACTCACTTGTTGTGGTTTGTCTCCACCTGGAGGTTAAAGAGCGGAACTACATTAAAATGTCTAGCTAATATGTTAAAGCCGATACGATACGTTTTTTTTTTTGTATTGAACATCATGATTTTAATATTTTAGATGCTGTGAATATACACTATTTCGTTAGTTTTTTTTTTCAGTCCTTTTAATCACATTTTTGCCTTTACTAGTACTTTTCAGTGGTTCTGTACAAAATTATTTATCATTATTTGTGACTAACGAATTACGCATACATATTCCCTATCTCCACATTATGAAATGAGTTGCATTGCACAATATTTTATAAAGCAATATGTCAAATGTAGTTTTAGATGTTTTAACAGCTTACATCACTGGACACTTCAGGGCATTATGATATTCTGACTAGCAACAGGATCCCAAAAAGATTGCTCATTTAAAAATGGGAAATGACAGCCAATAATTGGTGAACAAGGCTTATAAAATATGCATGTGTGAATGCGTGTGCGTGTGTGTATATTCAAAGGACAGTTTGTACTGTACTGTATTTTTCACAGAATTAAAAAAAAAAATGTTCTGCTCAAAATCCGTGTGATAAAAATTTGAGAGAAAAAAATGCTTGCCCTTCTTATTGACAACAGTAAATCTCATGTATGGGGCCTACTGTCCATCTCAACATTGTCACACATTATACATTGCATGACCTGTTGTTAATTCATCTGAAGGGTTTCTCTGCCTTTTTGTACAGCTCTTATCAGTATCTACAGAGAAGAGGAAAACCGTATATGGTCAGGAATATGGTCAAAGAATATTCTTTCCACTGTGAGGTAAAACCCAATAAATCCCTTCTCATGTGAATGCTGCCTCATTAGAGAACAACTTGTTCTGGAAGTTTGGCCGTGTTCTCTCTCTCTCACACGTGGTGTGCTGGTGTGACATGATTAAGTGAGTTTAAACTAGGCTAAGCTAGTATGCTCTCTAGTCTAGAGGACTGGTGCGGGGAATGGAGCAGAGTGTGCTCCATCCTTTTGAAGTGGATCCGAATGATAATTTTGTAAGGTTTAATGTGTGTGTGACTGAGCTCCATCTGGTGTGTGGAGAAGTGGAGGAAAGGAAGATCTGATATGAGAGTAAGAGAGTTGTGTTTTGCCCTGTGAGAGCTCTGGCTTGGTTGTCACTCCACATTGCCAACATGAGCTCACAGCAATTACATCTAACTCAATCCAGCAGGCCTCTCTTATACTCTCATTCCCCTTTTCTGTTTTCTCTCTCCTCGTTCTGCACATATCTCTCTCTTTTCCCTTCCCATCCCTCTCTTCTCCTCCATTATACACTTCCTACATGCCTGATTTTGCTTTTAACTTCTCAAGTGTTTTTGGTGGTGTAAAATATTGCGGTAACTGTCAGAATAACTCATCTGACGTGAGAATTTGTACCAGACATGAACGTAGCAGACGGAAACCAGGTCTGCACCAGCCAGAGCTCTGAGCCAGACTGCTGCTTTGTGCGCTTTTCAACTTTAACTTCAACTTTCAGCTAAATGAAAACATACATTTTATCACCCTATCAAATGTCAGGTCTCTAATATATATTCCTCTATTAAACCATATGTGAATAATGCTGCTTTCCAGACAGCTCGGAATGTGGATTTTTCCCACCTCGTTCTTGGAAATAACGTCTGGAACACGACTCAAAGTCGGACATTCGACCTGAACTTGGGTAGCTTACATCGATCAACCCCAACCTCAGTGAGACATGTCATTTGATGTCACTTCAGTTAGCATAAACGTAAAAAAAACTTTAACATTAAACATTGTTTATGTAAAATACCTTCGTTTTTGCTTTTCTTTCAAAGCAATTTTATGTTGTTTTTATTCTGTTTTTGCCATAATTGAGACAAAAACACAATATGCTCTCATTGTGTCATGTAGACATAATGTATGAAAGGCCAACAGGGCCAAAAAGTGTGAAACTGACAAGTTAACATGTAATTACCAAGCATGCCACACAAGTCCTGAAAAGTGAAGCCAAAGTGCCTTAATCGCCCCCAGGTGGTGGGTCCCAGTTTAGGTCATAAACCCCGCCCTCTCCGTGTAATGTAATGGGACGTGATACAAATTAAATCAAATTACACTTTCAAATGTTTTTTTCAAATATGGTTTCTTTTATTTTAGGTAGTTTTTATCACGCTAATGTAAGTTCAAGTGTTCGTTTTTTTATTTAAGTTTTGTTTTAGTTAGTTATTTGATGCTATAAAAACGTGGGGTGTGGCATCATGATCGACAGCTGAGATTGACAGCTTCTCTGAGTGAAGTAGTCACTGAGGCACCAACGGATATTTTTCGGGAGGAGATTGAATTTTCTACTTTAATTTCTACATTTCCATTACTGTTTATTTCACACCAACATAATGAGTTGTTTTTCAGTAAGCTGTGCTGCGGGAGTGTGGGCGGGGTTTTGATATCGCAGCTCTACTTCTTGCTCTCTACTGCGCAGACTCGGGTCCCGCATTTACTAGGCCTACTGCGCAGACTCAGGCCTCAAATCAGTGCAAGATGTCAGTGTCATATTGGGACATTGACGGGTTCACTTTTCACCAGTAGAAGAGAGCAAAGGCTAGGGTGACCAGATGTCCCCTTTTTCATGGTTTTTGGTATTCTGTCCTCGACTGGAGCTGTCCCCAGAAATGTCCCCGTTTTACAGCTCGTTCAAAACAACCTGCAGATACACTGTAAAAAAAGCCCAACATACAGCAGCCTGCTGGTTATAGGAGCAATCATGTAGTGATTATTTCACCAGCAGATGGCGCTGTGAGATACGCTGACTCTACTTGGTCGCGCACGTGCCACTACTACTTCATGAAGAACGTAACCGCAAGCAGAGCGCCATTATCGTCAAATATCAAAAGAAACATTGTTATTGTAACAATTCACCAGTGTGAGTGCCCCTGATCACCACCAGAGGGCACTCCACCCCGGACTGTCACTCCATCTAGGACTACATTTCCCATAACTCTCTGCTCGAACTCATTATCCCTGATTACATCCACCTGTGTCTCATTACCCTGTTTACCTCAACCTATATAAACCATGTTCACTCTGTCATTCACTGCTAAGTCTTGTTTAGTGTTACACTGCATTTCTGAGCGTTTTCCCTGGTTTCATGTCTCTTGGTTTGTTGGATTTCTTGCCTGTTTCCTGGATTACCCTTTTGCTTCGGTCTCCTGCCTTGTTTGCCTGTTTGGACTGCCTACCTGTGTTTTGACCTTGCCTGTATTTTTGACTACGATTGTGGATTGCCCTTCATTAAAGTTCTAACTATTCATGTTAAATTAAAGTAACGTTAATACTGTTTGCATGTGCTTTATAACAGCGCCTTAACAGGGTGCGGGATTGTTTTGTCCCGTCCCCAAAAGTTCCGCAGTCACAACGCAGTGATTACCACACATCTGAACTATAAAAAAAAACTAAACAATTACACTTGCAACAAATACATGTGCAGAATACACATACTTAATGTATATTAACACTTAACAAATGCTTAAAATAAGCCTAAAATGCTAAATAACAAGACCAATTAAAGATAGTAAGAGTTATTTTCAAGCACAAACATGACAAATCATTTGAAGTAAAAAAAAAAAGAAGTAATTTATACAGTATAAACTTGTGAAAATTAAAGTATTAAATACAATTATATTTGTTAAATTAGTTTTATTCATCATATCATATTTGTTGTTTTATTTTTGTTGTATTTATTTGTTGTTATATGTGTTTTTGTGTCATGTTATAATATTGTTTTGAACGGCTTGAGATTTACAATGGTTACTATTAACAATGTTTTCATTGTTTGTGTGTGTTTTGTTTTTGCGGATGCGGTGAATTGTATTAAAACCAGACAAAAAAAGTAATAATCAAACTAAATCATAATAATTATTAATGTTAATAATAATATACGGAGCCCACAACAACAACAATAACAAAAAACATAAAAAATATATTGTCCCGTTTTTTAATTAATAGATAATAACAAATTAGATTTTTTGTGATATTTTGAACACTCAAATAGGAAATGTCCCCGGTTTCCATTTCAGAAATCTGGTCACCTCAGTGAAGGCGCATCGTCCGTCTTTTTTTACAGTCAATGGTAATTACTTGTTTACATGTCAGTGTATGAAAGTTGTTAAGGTGCAGTTCTTGAACTAGGTGACAACCGCTACAGATATTCCAGGCAGAACAATAAATCACTTGGTCTAGGGCTGCAACTAACGATTATTTTGATAATCGATTAGTTGGTCGATTATTTTTTCAGATTAATCGGATAAAAAGCCCATTTTTTATTTTATTGACAACACACACTATTCCACATCCTGCCCAATGCTGTCCTTCAAACAAACATGTCAGCTGAGTGCTATGAAAACTCAATAAAAAATGAACCATGGTTTTACATAAACATAATAATAATAAATAAATAACAGGGTTATTGTAGTTATTCCATGGTAACCACAAATTAACCATAGTTTTGCTTCAAATCCATAGTTTAGCTATATGGTATTTGTGTGGTTATACAAATGGTAATCAATACGGCAAAAACATAGTTTTATTATAATAAAAACATGGTTTTACTATCTAATAGAACCATGGTTAATTTTCGTAAGGGTATGTTTGTGCTATACATTGTGCAAAAAAAAGTTAGTAAAAAAGTTACTAAGCAAAAGGAGTTTAAATCGCTACATTAAAATATTAAAGAAAAACAAAAACACAAAAAAACACAAACTCAGTGTTACCAGATAAGAGGAATGTTGTGCAGGAACACACAGACTCTTTATCCTGTAGAAACATCTTACATTTATATTTAAATTACACGCTGTTATCCCTTTACAGTTACTAAATACTTGAATTACATGCTCACTTTTAAAACAAAATTTAGTGTCCAACAGCAGATATTTCAGCTAAATGAATGTTTTTGCGCTGAATATTAATAGTCTCCCTCTCTACTGTGTTCTGTCTGTTTGAAGCGCATGCGCCTGCCGGTACTCGTTCAGTGAAGTTTGAAGTTTAACACAGACTGTCAGGACCATAGACCTTAAAAAAATTAGGATACGCGTTCATGCAAAATGAAAATACTCCAAGTATAAATCAGCCTTTATCGTGCACAGAGGGCAGACCCGACTAATCGATAATGAGAATTTTCATTATCGATTATTTTCATTATCGATTATTATCGATTTTATCGACTAGTTGTTGCAGCCCTAACTTGGTCCATGTCCACAAAAAAAGTCCTTTACTGTTCCCATTTGTGTCATACATCAGTATGAGTGTGGTTCTATAAATGAACAATAATAACAATAATGAATACAATAATGAGACAGAAACAGTAATGACTTAATATAAAGTAATAATGCAATAGCATAAAGATAAGGACATATTTATACAAGTCCAGCAGGTGTAAATTTCTTCTGTTTATACATACAGTATATGCACTTTAAATCAACTGTCAAATCGGGCAAAATTAAATATTTCCACTTAATATTCATAAAGTTGCATTTAAAGCCTTATTCACCGTAGTTTATGGTGAAATGAATGTGCAGTGGAAATTACGTGCACATTGACTACTTCAAAGGAATAAACAAACTTTTAGTATTGTAATATAACATAACAGCAATTAAATCTAATAGATGCATAAAAGAGTATTTAACTACTTACTTTTAAGATGTACGCACACAGTATGATCAGCACGGAGATCAATACAAAACTGCCGCAAAAGTTAGCAACTTCGGTACATGTCTGGACATAAATAAACAGTCTTTTATTGACATTTAGTTCCGCTGACTTAAACCAATGAAATTACAGAAATAATAATCATGTGATTCAGTAATAATAATATGTGTATCTGTAAGTGCAATAAAATAAATGTTCAGCGAAGGGGACCAACGTCATTAAAGCTTGGCCTTTTGTACAGTCAGTTTCACACGTTTTAGCCCTGTTGGCCTTCCATAATCATGTGGTCAATATGTGAACGTGACGTCTGATTGCCTGGAACTCACTGAGGTCTAAGGGACATTTAATTTGGGATATTTCCACGTCCAACCTCGTCTGGAACGCCGATTTTTAGTTTCATTGCCTGTGCACTTGCACTTTTTTTCACTTTTAAGTGCACACAGAGCATGTAGTAAGGTGTTATATTAACTGCTGCTGAACCCTGTTGGAAAACAGCTAACTGGTATCAGCTGGTATTAGCAGGGTAAACGAATTCCAGCAGGCTAACCTCACAAATCTGAATGCTAATTGGCATTAAAAGATGATAAACTTTTAATTTAAAAGACATGTTTTCATACTTTGTTCTTTCACTTTTAAACACATGGGGTCGCCATAAGATCAAATGTACTCGTTTTAAACAGCGCAACAAAATGCAGAAGTGAAGTCAGTGTCCCTCGAGGAAAATAAATCCCTTCAGATAGGCTACTTTTAAACGGTTTCTGTCAAAAACTAAAAAAAAAAACATCTACAAATATGCATTATTGTAAACGTATTTTGCGCTCAAAATTTGGTTCAGTTATTATCTAAAAAAAAAAAAAACCTTACTGCCTGGTATTCGCCAAAAATGTAGTGAATTCGATAATGATGTCATGTCTGAACTCTCAGAAATGTTGAGATACACGACGAGACGCGAATGGAATGAGATCGAGCACCCGATGGAGAAATGAGAAAAGAATGGGGAAAGGGGGATATAAAGCGCTCTGGACAACAGCGTTTCAAAACCCAACATAATAACAATTAGCCTATAGGCTATATTCTTTCATTGTTGTTTGAAAACATTACTATTTTTAATGTTTTTGAAAGAATTCTCTTATGCTTAAGCCTGCATTTATTTGATTTAAAAAAAAAAAAAATTAAGTTGTTGAAAGAAATTAATACTTTTATTTATCAAGGATGTGTTAAATTGATACAAAGTAGTGGTAAAGATTTATATTGTTATAAAAAGTTTTTTATTTTGAATAAATGCTGTTCTTTTCAAATTTGTATTAATCAATGAATCCTGAAAAAAGTATCACAGGTTCCAAAATATTATGCAGCACAACTGTTTCCAACATTGATAATACATCAGCATATTAGAATGATTTCTGAAGGATATGTGACACTTCAGAAAATTCAGCTTTGCGTCACAGAAATAAATAAATTATATTTTAAGTATATTAAAATAGAAAACCATTATTTTAAATTGTAATAATATTTCACAATTTTTTTATTTTTTTTATTTTTTAATCAAATAAATGCAGGCTTGGTGAGCAGAGACTTCTTTCAAAAACTTTAAAAATAGTAATGTGTCCAAACCGGTAAGGTTCCAAAACCGGTTCCAAACTTTTGACCGGTACTATATATATGTGTGTGTGTACAGGTGCTGGTCATATAATTAGAATATCATCAAAAAGTTGATTTATTTCACTAATTCCATTCAAAAAGTGAAACTTGTATATTATATTCATTCATTACACACAGACTGATATATTTCAAATGTTTATTTCTTTTAATTTTGATGATTATAACTGACAACTAAGGAAAATCCCAAATTCAGTATCTCAGAAAATTTGAATATTGTGAAAAGGTTCAATATTGAAGACACCTGGTGCCACACTCTAATCAGCTAATTAACTAAAAACACCTGCAAAGGCCTTTAAATGGTCTCTCAGTCTAGTTCTGTAGGCTACACAATCATGGGGAAGACTGCTGACTTGACAGTTGTCCAAAAGACGACCATTGACACCTTGCACAAGGAGGGCAAGACACAAAAGGTCATTGCAAAAGAGGCTGGCTGTTCACAGAGCTCTGTGTCCAAGCACATTAATAGAGAGGTGAAGGGAAGGAAAAGATGTGGTAGAAAAAAGTGTACAAGCAATAGGGATAACCGCACCCTGGAGAGGATTGTGAAACAAAACCCATTCAAAAATGTGGGGGAGATTCACAAAGAGTGGACTACAGCTGGAGTCAGTGCTTCAAGAACCACTACGCACAGATGTTTGCAAGACATGGGTTTCAGCTGTCGCATTACTTGAATCAAGCCACTCTTGAACAACAGACAGCGTCAGAAGCGTCTCGCCTGGGCTAAAGACAAAAAGGACTGGACTGCTATGTGTATGTGCATGTGGGTGTGTTTTTGGTCCAGGTAAACCCTACGTTAGGAGGACAAAATTAAATTTGTTGTTCTCCATGAGGAAAACAACTTCTAAATTAAGTTTTTTGAAAATGCAAAAGTTTTCTGAGATGGGTAAGTTTAGGCAAGGCAAGTTTATTTATATAGCACATTTCATACACAATGGTAATTCAAAGTGCTTTACACAGAAGGAATTAAAATAATCAAAAGAAATAAAAATGACAATAAAAGGTGAGAATAAAAAAGATATAAAATATATTAAAATAGTTTAGAATAAAAAGGAGGATGCAAAAATAAAATACAGCGCAATCAGTCGGACATAGCACAGTGCTCATTCAGTAAATGCACGGCTAAACAGATGTGTTTCGAGTCTGGATTTGAATCTGGCTACTGTTGGAGCACATCTGATCTCTTCTGGAAGCTGGTTCCAGCTGCGGCTGGTATAATAGCTAAAAAATGCACTCACCGTGCTTTGAGTGAACCCTTGGTATTTCTAGCTGATGTGATTCTAATGATCTGAGTGATCTGTTGGGTTTATATTCAGTGTATGTATACAATGTATTGAGGTCCTAGGCCATTAAATGATAATAATATTTTAAAATCAATCCTAAATGTAACTGGAAGCCAGTGTAAAGACCTGAGTACTGGTGTGATATGTTCATATTTTCTGGTTCTGCTCAGAATCCTGGCAGCAGCGTTCTGTATGAGCTGCAGCTGCCTTATGGTTTTTTTGGGAAGGCTGTAGAGGAGTCCATTACAATAGTCCACCCTGCTTGTGATAAAAGCATTAAGTCTAAGTCTTGTCTAGAAACAAAGCATCTAATTCTTGCAAAATGTTGATGATATTATGCTGATAGTTATTGCTTTGAAGGTCTGACTCCAAAATCACACCAAGATTCCTGTCTTGATTTTTAGTTGTTTGACCCCTAGAGTCAAGGTATACGTTCACCTTGAGAATTTCATCTTTGTTTCCAAATGCAATGACTTCAGTTTTGTCTTCGTTTAACCCTTGTGCGTAAATTCAAAAAAGTTACACACAGTGGACGAAAATGTCCATGTCAAAAAACTGTCATAAATATTTGAATCTTGGCAGCACAGACTTAAGTTTGGTCTCATTTTAAAGAAGACCCTTGGCAGATTATTGTTGAAGTAAAAGTTTAAAAAGTGAAACCAAAAAAAAGTTATCAAGGTTTAAGTTCATGAAAATTATATATGATTATTCATGATTAATTATATTATTTTTATATAAAATATATATTTTATGAAACATGTTGAACTCTATAACTGCTAGAAAATCAAAGCCATATATAGCTTTAAGAAGATTTTGTTTGGGCGCAGTACCAAATGTTCCCCATTAGATGCCAGCAAAGCTCCACTGGTGCACACAGTGGTTGGATTTGTGATTTGCAGTAGAGTTTTTCTCTCTCAAATATTACACGCACACACAATTTTTTTTATTACACACATACAAACCACACTCTGACATCCATACCAACACACCCACACAATTATAGCTGCATAATTTATCCAATTGGCTCTATAATATGCATATGCCAAAAACAGGAATAAAGTGAGTATATTTGCTTTATAGGCCAAACCTGAGAAAATGGCACCATCTGGTAAAAAATTGTAGAATTTTAAATTGTGAAGCCTTGCTAACAGAATGAAAGCCTATTAAATGACCCTGGGCTTAACAATTGCAGTTTTAATGGGTTTCAATTGGGACATTTTGGAACTATTTTGTGTAGCCTACCTAGTGAAAAATGACAATAAAAATACACACCTGTGCCAAAATGTATGCAGTTGGCATTAACACAGGCAAAATGAAAACAAAACTGAAAAAGACAAAAATGTCCATAAAGTCACACAAGCGTTAACTGAAGAACGTTTAGGGTTAGGGGATAGAATATACAGTTTGTACAGTATAAAAATCATTATGTCTGTGGAAAGTCCCTATGAAACATGAAAACACAATGTGTGTGTGTGTAATTAACTTAAGATCTCACCCTTCAGATCGCATCCTAAACTCCTCACTTATATGTCCTGGTGAAGGGTGTGAAAATCTGGAGGAGGCAACCCACTTTCTCAAAGGTGACCACCCTAAACCTCTCCACCTCTCTCTACTCCTCCTTACCCACCCTCTCTCTGTTTTTCAGCCTCCCATTCACTCCCATACCCCGCTCAGGTTCTCACAGCGGTGTCCATCAAGGCAGAGATGCCGGCTGAGGGATTCGTGATTGTAGCTGTGATTTGCGCTCTGATGGCGCAAAACTGCCGCGGGGAGCTTGTGGCTCACGTGCAGGACCTGAATCCCGTGCCCGAATCCTCCCTGCTTAAACCCAAAGTCATGATCGCGATTTTGGCTCGGAACTCGGCGCACAGCCTGCCGTATTACTTTGGCTGCATCGACCGCCTGGACTACCCGAAGGACCGGATTGCGATATGGTGAGAATCTCCGAAACTGTGCTGTTGTGGACGGGTGATGTGTGTGTGTGTGAGTGATGAGATGGTTTGCTTTTGCAGCAAGTGTGGTGGTTGAAAACTGAGAAGGTCTTGTACATAGTGGAGTTATTGTGGAGCGCGCTCAGGTAAGGTTTGGTTAATGAAAACCTTCTGGCAGATAGAGGAACAGAGACGCCGCTGTCTGCGTGAAGCAGACCTGTTAAAACGGGTTTACTACACTGTCCACGCGTGTGAGCAAGGATTTAATTACATGTTAAATGAAGATGAAAGACAGTTGCTAAATAAGCAACATGCACCGTTGGTTCTCTTTATAATTAGAGTTCGACTTTTGAAAATTGCGTTTTAAGAGAATTTCTGTCAGCAAATTTTTGGGGGCGCAATCAGTTGACTTGAGCTCGTATCGAGCAATCTTAACTTCTATGCGTATGCGACATAGGCTTGGCTACTTATAATATGGGACTGCAAACATAAATCACTCGAACTGTTTACTATTGTTACCTTCTCAAGCGAACGACTGTTGTTAGCGAGTGCCTATATTTATTTGCTCTAACTTGTTAAATGTTGTTGTTACTGAAATGTTATTTGAAAAAGCTGGTAAAACGCATCTATATGCACACACTACAAACCTATTCATAATTATAAAGACACGTATTTATCAATGTGTTTGCCTCTGTCTCTTTCCTGCTTAGTTTCTAACCTAATGCTACAGATGAGCATCATCTATGAACTGTCCTCACTTCCCTTCAGCTTTCCTATAGGGTAAACAGCTGATTTATATTTCTATCCAAATCCAGTGAATGGAGGCACATGCACAGCTTTCATTTCAGATCCCTCCCTTCCCTAATGCCGCTCTGCTCCACCATCCGAGTGGAACTGCTTTGATTTTGAGCTGGCGGTAGACTCCACTCCACTGTTAAGCCTTATGTTTTACCATACATTTTGATTCCTTTTCTAAATTGTTTGAACTATACTTAGCCAATCACCTATAAAAAAATGTTCTACCAGTATTTAGTACTGACTTTAAAGTTGTGATGAAACAGAAGTAGGGACAGGTCTTTTCTTCCATATTGTGATGTATCAGTGGAGTGAAACAGAAAGAAATTGGAAATTTGGTTCCAAATGCATTGGTTGTTGATTTGGAGCTTGATATGTGGGCGTTGCACTCAAAAGTGAATGCAGGTTAATGCAAGCTTGCAGGGTTTAAGCAGACTAAATGATTGTAGAAGTTCTGCATGTGTCACCAGAGAGAAGCCTGTCGTTTTCACCGGAAGGTCCAGTTATGACATTTTAAATAAAATTACTAAAAAATTAAGCATAAATGAATTGTTCACAGTAAGATATATAACATGAATTTAGAAAATGAATAGGGTTATTTTCATTTCATGACAACCTAAAATTAATTAGCTGCCTTTGGACATTTATGTTTGTATGTGCATTATCAGGAAGACCGTCAGAAGTTTACTGAACAAACAGAGCAGTCAAATGACAGGCTGAAATTCTCAGTGCTTTGCGAAAGAATGCGGGGAATTAGGGGGAAGAAAGGATGAAGAGAGAGAGAGAGAGAGAGAGGAAAGGGCAGGGGAGGGGCACTGTTGAAAATTACACAGGGGCACCACGAGTGGCCTAACAATCCACATTCCATCCCTATTGACCATGTGCACAGGTCACCCACTATGACATCTCTCTCTCCCACTTTCTCTTCTCTCATTTGTTATGGAAGTGTCTCAGATTGGATTAGAGACGGTATAAGGTGGAGGCAGAGGTGGACAGTAACAAAGTACATTTACTTGAGTACTGTACTTAAGTACAATTTTTGAGTATCTGTACTTTACTTGAGTATTATTTTTTCTGGAAACTTATGACTTTAACTTCACTACATTTGAAAGACAAATATCATACTTTTCACTCCACTACATTTCTATCAAGGTTCTCGAAGTCAAAAGTTGTTTCTGTAGCAGCTTTGAAGTCAGTGGATGATTTTTTTCTTCTGTAAAATGTTTTTGTTTTGTTTTTTCGCACTTGAACAGACAAATACACACAAAATGATGTCAAAATGTCTGTTTTGGCAAGTATTCACGTAAACAAAGTTGATTATGTCTTAAGTGAGCATAAACAGTTGGGAGAATATCGGGTGTGTATCAGTGTATTGGATCCATGCATTCGCCCTTAAAGTGATTTTGTAAAGAGCTTTGTAACTTTTAAACAAGTATTGAAATGAGTTCAAGGTAGTCATATGCTAGTCGTATGTCGGATGGAGCATCACTGACTGGCTTAAACCACCATGATGGCACAACGTGCATTTACACAACAATGCAACAATAATAAAATAATGCATTGACATAAAAAAGGAAATTTACTTTTGATACTTAAGTACTTTTAAAACCAAGTACTTCTGTACTTTTACTTAAATAAAAATGTAATCCTTAAAAATCCTTACAACTTTCACTTGTAACGGAGTAATATTTGACCAGTAGTACTTTTACTCAAGTAATGGAGAGTGTACTTTGTCCACCTCTGGGTGGAGGATACGTGTTTAATCAAGAATTCACATGTGCATTAACTCAACTAGCCTGAAAAAAATTGCATGATTTGAACAGAACAAGCAACATTTAAGATACAATTTTATTGCTGTAATTGCTGTAATCCTGAAATTTTCTGTCTTTTTCTGTTCAAGTAAATAATTGCTGTACTTGATTGCCTATTAACTACATAGAAAGGTATCCAAGATGGCCACAAAGTGCGCAGACTTCCCTTAAAGTGGGTATATTGTTTAAATGCATGTTATTGATCTTACTGTGAACAGTTCCCTTCATGTTTAATTTTTTTGATCTCATAATTCTTAACCAATATGTCAAAACTTGATCTTCCAGTGAAACAACAGACTTCTCTCTGTTGATGTATGCAGGACTTCTCCAATCAATTAGTCCACTCAAACCCCGTCCCTTTATTACAAGCTCTCATTCAGATCTGCCTCCATCCAATCAACAACCAATGAATAAAACCAAATCCCGGCCCTTCAATTTTTTCTTTTTAAATAATCTGTTTCACTTAGATGTACATCACAACGCTCTGACACTACTTCGGTTACATCACAACTTTAAAGGGGCCTTGATTACAGCATGAGCAAAGCTACTGTAATGATGAAGAGAATTGTGAGCGCAAACAGGAGAGACAGAGAGGGAAATTTCATCTGACAGTTACTTGATTAATAATGACTCAGACATTCTTATGTAATACAGAGGGAAGTTTTAAAGAGTGTGAATCCAGCGTCATGTTCCCTAGAGGCACAGTCCTGTAATTAGTGAAACGGTGTTTAAGCTAATGGTGCTAACACAGCTTTTGACATTAGCTAGACATGACTGATCAAGTTAGTCAGATTTATTGAACACATCGTTTATGAGAGCTGACTGCTCTTTTGTGTCTGTCTACTGGTCTTATGGGTATGATATGATTTTCTTGACAACTATGCAAGAAGTTTTTAGACTCAGGTGTTCGTTCCAGCAGTTATGATGCTGTTGTTGAGGTATGCTGGGCATTTTGGCAAGTTCAGTAAACAAAGCATGATGAATAAAACAAAGGACTTTAGAAAAGGATAGAGATATGTTGGGTATTGAGCTGAAGGAGATCTGTAAATGATTATGTTTATTTCATTACAGCTGTAAGTGTGCTTGTGTTTTTATTAGGTTTGCATGAGTGTTGTTGTAATCAAAACCCTGGCACAGTGTCAGTTCAATAGGGTCTAAAGCCTAACTTGAACTTTTCTGCCGCTCTCCTTCTGTATTGTTCTTTTCAACATGCCCAGAACCAGTTTCCACTCTTTCCAACAAAAGTTACGTCTATTCAGTTGTCCATCCCATCCACTCAAACCGCAGAAGGCTTCAACCAGACAAGGGTTCAAGAGTAGAGAAACAGTGCACAAAAGTCCAGACGGCAGAATGATTGCTGGCTTTAGTCACGGCTGTCTAGAGTCGAGCTGGAGCAGTATTTTATTGGTGTGCAGTGTTGAGTTAGGGCAAGTGACCAAATAATCTACGATTAAATAAAACTGCGTCAGGGCTAATTAAATTATTAATTTAACTTAGTTGGAAAGACCCTTGTCATATAGGTTGTATATCACATTTTAGACCCAAAAAGAATCTCTACTGACGTCTATTAAAAATGAGCAGTGTATTCTGAAAAAATATTTTGCAAAAAAAAATTAAATTAATAAATAAAAATATATTTTTATATCTTTTTATAATTTAAGCCAGTCTAGATGGCTTTTAATAACATATTTTAAAAAATTATATATTTAAATATATAATTTTATATATAGAATTAGAATTTCATAAGTGTCTTATGCTCACCAAGGCTGTATTTATGTGATAAAAAAAACTTAAAAACTGTAATATTATTACAATTTAAAATAAATGTTGGCTGTTTTAATATATATTTTAAAATGTAATTTCGTCCTGTGATGCAAAGCTGAATTTTTTAACATTACTCCAGTCTTCATTGTCACATGATCCTTTAGAAATCATTTTAATATGCTGATTTGCTGATCAAGAAACATTTCTTATTATTAGCAATGTTGAAAATAGTTGTACTGCTTAATATTTTATTAATATAAACAGCATTTATTTGAAATTACATTATAAATTTACTGTCACTTTTGATCAATTTAATGTGTCCTTATAGAAAAAAATAACTTATTTGAAAAAGATCGTACTGACCTCAAACTTTTGAATGATAGTGTATGTATATATAATATTATCATTCGTTTTTGCAACAAAATCATACATATAGGCTTATATTTCATCATACTATAGATGTTGCATAATTGTGTTATTTTCTTGCAACTCTGGAGTGATTAGTCACATTTGATTTACTCAATGTTGTCTGGACCAATGCAGCTGATATTGAGATATTTAGGAATGCTAATGCATAGCTCTCTCCAGGTAGCCTTCATTGGGTCTGACGCTCTAACTGAGAGACGTTTGTCACAGTCACAGTTGTTTTAGGTTGTTCCAAATGGCACACTTACCTCAAGACCTAAGGAGAAAAGACAGGCATGCGTGAAGCAAACAGCTGTGCAGGGGCAATTTTTAGTGAAAAGCGAGGTATTTCAAGGTGACTGTTGTTGCAGTTTAGTGCTGGATTCATCCTTCTGGTAAATCGCTGGGATGACTAACATTGTCTACACAGAAAGCAATCAATCTATCTGTCAGCCTCTCACTGTTTCAATCTTTTTCTCTCACACCACTTTTCTCATTTTTTATCTCTCTTGCTCTTGTTCTTTGCATAAACACATATCACATACTTTTTCACAGTGTAGCTGATGTGTTTATATTCTCAGGAAGGTGGAGGGAGAGTCTCTGAGTTCATGTGAATGTTTGGGGAATCTCTCCTGCTCTAGGCTATGATCCTATATGTGCTCTGTCTTTACCAATGTGTTTGTTTTGTGTTATTTCCTTCTGAAAGGTTTACAACTAATTTGGCTGTTTTTGTTGCTTTTATCAGATTTGTAACTCCAAAACAGATGTATAAGAGAACAATGAATCATTGAAAAGCTCATAAAACTATAATGCTGTGGATGGATCTGCTACAATCTCTGAGGCTGTAGTATGCAGCTGTATCAAATGTAATACATTGGTACTTTTAATGTGAATGTGATTTATGTACTTGTAAAAATATGTTTTTTTAAAATGTCATGAAGCTGGTACTTGGCATTAATCTGTTGTCAGCAGGGATGAACTGTCATCATGCTCTACAGTAGGTGTTTTTGTGTGTGACAGAGCAGAGCTGTGTTGACAGAGGATGGCTGGAGGAATGTGAGTACAGCAGAGGTTTCACAAGCCCTTTTGCCCCCTCCTCAATCTACAGAGCCAGGGAGCCACGTCAGCTCTTGCATGGGGGCAGAGCCACTGGAAAGCAAACACACACATGCACACGTTGGGCTTTTGTTTTTTATGGGGATTTTCATAGACATAATGATTTTTATACTGTACAGACTTTACATTCTATCCCATAACCCTAAATATATCCTTTACAAAAACATTCTGCATTTTTACATTAAAAAACACCATAATTTAGTATAATTTATAAGCTGTTTTCCTCATAGGGACTCTTAGCAGGTCTCCATTGATCCCACAATGTAGGGAATACCTGGACCACACACACACATACATACATACATACATACATACATACATACACATATGTTGGGTCTTCATGTTTTGGGGACTTTCCATAGACATTGATTTTTATACCCATCATCACAGAAAACTTTTAGCATTTTTACATTTTCAAATAACGTCACTTAGTTTGATTAATAAGCTGTTTTCATCCTGCATGGGGACCAAAAAAATGTCTCCATAAGGACAAGGGTTTCAGATATTGCCATCTTTTTCCCATAATATAGGGTATACCTGAACCATACACACACAGGCTATATATTTATATACAATACAGATCTGTGGTTGTGTTTTAACTAATGGACATTTTCATTGATATTTACATTTGGTAACTTTTGTTTCAATTCCATTCCATTTAATTCTATTTATTTTATTAATTTGATTTAATTTTATCTTTTTACAATAAATAATGTTCCAAAGCAGCAAACTTTGTCAGTTTTTTGTGTTGTAACTTCAGGGATAGTTCACCTAAAAATGAAAATCATTTACTAATCTTCATGTTGCTCTAAAACTGTATGTATTTTTTTCATCCATTTAACAGAATAAGTTTTTTAAAAATGTCTGTACTCTGAAAGTCAATTTACATTTACATTTATGCATTTAGCAGACGCTTTTATCCAAAGCGACTTACAACTGAGCAGTACAGGAAGCGATCTGTTATGAAGAGGCGTAGAAACGCAAGAAGTGCCTTAAATACTACGTTTCAGGCATTGCTCAGAGTAGCGTAAGCTGGAATAGGGAGGGTGTAGAGAAAGATAGAGGAAAAAAGAAAGTTTTTTTTTTTATAATTTTTTTTTATGATGAGATTAAGTGCTCGCGGAAGAGATGGGTTTTTAGCTGTTTTTTTAATGATGTTAGTGATTCTGCCATCCGGATGGAGGTGGGAAGATCGTTCCACCAGCTGGGAACAGTGAATGAAAAAGTTCTGGAGAGGGATTTCATGCCTCTCTGGGATGGTAACACCAGCCGGCGCTCTTTAGCTGAGCGCCAATGGTCCAGTGTTGACTTTTGACCCCATTGCTTTTATTTACAAAAATAGTACTTCAAAATATCTTATGTGTTTTGCAGAAGAGAGTAAGTCCTACAGTTTTGGAAAGACATGAGGGTGAGTAAATAATAACTTTTGAATTTTAATGATTTTCGCATGAACCATCCCTTAAAGTTATGAGTGTGGTGGGTCGCATCAGCACAGGTGATGTTACAAGGCATCAGAGGCAAAATTCGCCGCAGGCTGGACGATTAATAGAAAAGTAATCGAAACCGAAATTCAGAACCTCTAACCGACGTAATTTTCCCATGGCGGTTATTTCGGTTTTAGTCACGTGACTCCGCCCCGTCAGTCACATCAAGTGCAGTTTGCAGGCACACGGAAAGATTCAGGAGCAGTTATCTTTGTTTATAGTTTATACAATCTGGATGCTCCGAATTACTACGGTAATTGTATGTTTTACACATTTTATACAGGTAAGTTAATCGCCGTTCTTATATGCGCTGCTACACGCACACAGACGGCGCGCGAAAGCCCCGAAGCCAGATCACGTTCACTTGCGTCCTCATGAAGTTTGTCAATTAAATGCGTTTAAAGGCATGCCAGTTTGAACATACAAGCGATTTAACACTAGTCAATAACAGCAATATGGCAAACATCTCCGTTCAGTGGTCGTGTCGTGAGCTTTTTTCTGACACTGAGAGCCGAGTCGTGTCGTGTCTCTGACAACGCGCGTGCCCTGAAGCCAGATCATTTTAACTTTAGTCCTCACAAAACTTTGTCAATTGTATATGTTTTAAGGCCTGCCCGTTTGAACATTGAAGCGATTTTAGACCATCGGATGTGTATTATATTGAACTATGCCTGATATATTGTGACACACGAACACTCATACAGTAAGGTGACCAAATTTCTGAAACGGAAAATGGTCTGAAAGTGGTCAAAATATCACAAAAAATCTAATTTGTTATTATCTATTAATTACAAAACAAGGACAATATATTTTTCAATGTTTTTTGTCGTCGTTGTTGTTGTGGGCTCCCTATATTATTATTAACATTAATAATTATTATGATTTAGTTTGATTATTACGATTTTTGGTCGGGTTTTAATACAATTCAAATGTAATTTACTTCAAATGTTTTGTTACGTTTGTACTTGAAAACAACTCTTACTATCTTTAATTGGTCTTGTTATTTAACATTTTAGGCTTATTTTAAGCATTTGTTAAGTGTTAATACATATTAAGTATGTGTATTCTGCACATGTATTTGTTGCAAGTGTAACTGTTTAGTTTTTTTTATAGTTCAGATGTGTGGTAATCTCTGCGTTGTGACTGCGGAACTTTTGGGGACAAAACAATCCCGTTGAGGCTCTGTTATAAAGCACATGCAAACAGTATTACTTTAATTTAACATGAATAGTTAGTATGTTACTACCTTGAAAGCGATAGCGATGTTTCTTTTGATATTTGACGATAATGGCACTCTGCTCTCGGTTACGTTCTTCATGAAGTAGTAGCGGCGTGCGCGCGACCTTGTAGAGTCAGCGTATCTTACAGCGCCATCTGCTGGTGAAATAATCACTACGTGATTGCTCCTATAACCAGCAGGCTGCTGTATGTTTTTTTTTTTTTTTTTTGCAGTGTATCTGCGGGTTGTTTTGAACGAGCTGTAAAACGGGGACATTTCCGGGTACAGCTCCAGTCGGGGACAGAACACCAAAAACCAGGACTGTCCCCGGAAAACGGGGACGTCTGGTCACCCTATGTCATACAGACAATAACTCGCACATCACGTGAAGAAGATCGCGCGCAGAGAGGAGCGCAGAAACTCATTGTCAACTGTGATTTATCACTAAAGTAGCTTAGAAACTCAACCGTTATAGCATAGATTTGTCTACCTTTGAAGTAATTACAAACCACAGCTTCATAATTAATAGAGACTAATTCACACACACAATCACTCTCATTAATGCATTCAAATAAATGTAATGTAGGCCTACTGTGCTAATGTATCTGTATCTGATGTACAACAAACCGAAATCTGTAAGAAATTTTACGACCCATAGACAATAACTGCTGAAAGTGAGCAGTTTCCTTCATTTTAAAATCACAAAGAAATTAATCGAGATTTTGATTTTAGGTCAAAGCCCTAGCGTAGTTATAAAAAAGATACTTATGTGTTATTCAAGACAGTTCTCTGTCATTATGAACGCACATGCTTATCTTAATACAGCAGACACTGTCATTGTTATAGTTGAAACTGTTAATCGTTTGTTAGTTGTCTTAGCAGGTTTGGATAGAAGATTTTACGATAACTTTTTTTTTATCTTTGTGGTTTATCCAATTCAGGATTTCTTTCATGTAAGCTAATGTTTTTTCCTCTTTATCTGTGATGGCTGTACTGAGCAGGTGGAGACAGTAGAAGATGTGCGTGTATGGCGGTGAGTAGCATGTGGTGCCCAGATGCTGTCAATAAGGACATATGGAGGAGAAACAGAGACAAAAAGAGAGAGTGAGCCTCTGGCAGTTAGATAATGAGCTGGAGACTTACCATAAACTTCAAAAGGCAGTGAAAGAAAATCAGGTTTTTATAAGCAAAGTCCTGCTTCCTCCAAGCGCAGCAGGGGCGCACACATACATACAAATCTAGAGTTGAATATCCTGCCATGCACACACACACGCAGCCCTAAACACTTTATCACCTTTATCATGAGGTCCACTTACAGAATAGAGCACATTGAATAACTTTCAGTAGTAAAGGGTGTTTAACAGTGAAGTATGAGATTACTTGCTGCTTGAACTGAGGATTTGTGTTAAAAAACTTATATAAATCAATACACAAATAGGGGAAAGTACCTTAATAATTGCACCTACACCTGGACCATATTTAGAAAATGAAGTGTATGTAATGTGGTCAGTGTCAGAAGTCTGTTGTTGCCCTTGGGTGTGGAAATTTGTTAGAGATCGAAAGGTGAAAGGTGTCTGCCCGGATATATAACTGACTGAACCTTCAGAAACCAGAAGTTTGAGTCATTCATAGGCAGACAGGTTCGAATTCTTCAGGCTGTTTGCTTGTCCGGTCATGAATATGAGTGTTGCCTTCTGCAGCCAGAGCTAAGACACAGGCTCAAAGACTTCAAACAGGCAGAAATTCACTGACTTGAAATTTGACTTGATTGGCTTAATTTTAGTTTTCTTTTGATTTTGGGAGAAATATGATCCAGATATTTTCTTTACTCCTCATATACAGTCAGACATAATGGAAGCATATAGTAATGAAGCATAAAGTCATGCAGAAATCATAAATCTGCATATCCACTAGATATTGTGTGTATACTTGCACACTTCAGCATGTGTATATGTGCCGTTTTATTTGTCATGGAGCAGCATAACCCAAAATGCATTGTGTGGGTCTCTCCCCAGGAGAGTTGGAGAACACATGTGAAATCATTAGCCATTAAAGAGGCATTTAAAGAGATGAAGCATGTCCATTTATTCCAGATGTTTATATCAGTTGCAGTGTTATGGAACCACAATAATATATACTTCATATAAATGCTAGAATAAACAGAGAACTGATGAACGTTAGAATGAGAATTGCATGCAAAGAAAAGCTGTATTTAACCTCATATAATATCATGCATGTGCATTGCTTTTCTGCATCATTGTTCATTCTGATTTTGATGGATTTTTCACAGATGTTCTTAAAAAAAATATTGCAGCTTGAAGGGCTGTTTTCCTTTAAAACTGTGGCACACTTACATTCGCTGAAGTCATCAGAAAAGCAGTGTGTCTGAAACCAGTGATCTTTTTGACACTGCATTACCTGTCATTACCTGTGTGTCAGGTGTTGCGAACCAGTGATAAAGAACCAGACTGCTTATCAAGCTCAATGCTGTCTGTTCCCTCTGCTGTCATGCACTCATAAAACCTTGGACACCCATAAAGCATACTTAAAACACATATTCAACATCTTGGCCTGTATTTTCGGAACTCTTTGTCGGGGTATGTTGTTAAGAGTGAGCCTGTCTTGACTGAGTAATTGTCTATGTTTTTGTGCGAGTGACAAAATGGCAGTCGTGGTGTTGAATAGCTGGTCCATCACTTGTTATTTAAAGACAAAGTGTATAATAACATGAGTATATCAAGATGCACACTGTTGTCTGTTGTCTGACAATGTTTGCTTGTGGGTGGTGTATATGTATTTGCGGGTTTACACTAATATTATTCACTGCAGATGTTCATGGCAGACATAGGTGTAGATTTGGGAGGTGGCACTAGGAACAGGGTGGACACCCAGAATAAAAAAATATATATACAGGGACTGCGAGTAAAAATCAGTGTTGGCAAGTATATGTCAATCACCAGTTGGCCAGTAAAAAAATTTATGAATTCTAACAATGCAATATTGTGAGAACATGAACGTGAACAAACATGAACGATGCTCGGGACAGTTGACGGGCCAGAGCTGCATCGTCACGGAAGTTTACACTTAAATATTCAAGCATAAGAATGCAGAAGGGAACTCAATACGTTACTCGCAGTGCGTGATAATGAATTGAGCTCTCTTTTACATTGTCTTGCGCTTGAACAGACATATTCAAACAAAATTGTCAAAATGCCCATCTTGGCAATTATATACTCCTCATAAACATAGTCAGTTATGTCAGAAGTGAACATAAACAGTTGAGAAAGAAAATGCGTTAGCTCTTAAAGTGACAGCAGCCTAATATTCCTGCTGCTGTGCATGTTTTTAATGTTAATCAAACAACAAAAGACAAAGAAAAAACACTAACTGCTCAGACTGAATAACTTTTGTAACATTTTTGTTTCATGGCTGATAAAAAATATTTATGACCAGTAAATTTTCCATTGGCAGGTGTGGCAAATAGTTAGTTTTAGTCCCTGTATGTATATGTATTATTATTATTATTATTATTATTATTATTGTTTTTTTTGTTATTAATATTTTTTTGTCTTGTTAAAAATATCTAAACATCCTTTATTTAATTTATTTTAATTAATTTACCTGAGAATAGAATAGATTAATAGAACAGATTACACAGGAATAGACTTTTTCCTCAGATAATATATTTTGAATAACCCATTTTCATCACTTGTTTTACTAAACCTTAGTAAATTTAGCAAAGTTTATGCTTTATATCAAGTAATCTGTGTAATTTAGTTTTACACAATAAACCTGTATTGTTTAAATCAATATTTTATTATTATGACTCATTGAAAAAAATCCAGTTTAATTTGCCTTGTTGCCTCAATTATCATCCTGCTACTGCTGCAGCAATGCTGTGTATAACTGTATAAAAATGAATATACACACCAGTTGGATTTTATTTCTGGTAAAGGTGGGGCGAGGAAATGTGCATGTGTGTGTGAATGTGACGACTGAGGTGATGTCAATATTTGTTGGTTCTTTACCACACGGTTTTACTGCAGAGTCCCTGTGCAGTGGAGGTTTCCATTGGCACGGCCAAACAGCCCTGACTCAACTGAGGACACTGTGTGTGTTTGTGTGCTTGTGTGAATGTTTACATGTGATTTCCACAACCCACAGTATAGTAATACTGGGGAAAAGTGTTATGTCACAGCGTTTGTACGTTTGCCGCTTTTAATGTAGTCAAAACATGGATTAGTTTTGTTGTTGCAAGTGATGGTATCTTGTTTAATGAAGTCTATTTTTGCTCATCTTTTCCATACTTAAATCTGCACTTTATCTCTCATATTTAAGTATGCTATGCTAGGCTCTTGAAATGCTAATATGAAACTTAGACAATACATCTGTTACCTCTCACAAGCTGGTGTTGGCAAGCGGTTGTTAAGTGCCTCACTTCCTTGCAAGCCCATAACCGCTCCTGAGGAATTTATCAGCCTTGGGATTACAGCGCTAGCTGCTTACTAGCACTGTCAAATACCACTTTTGACATCTTCATGTGAATTTTAATAGTCTTATCTATTAGTCTTTAAAAGGGTTAGTTCATCCAAAAATGAAAATTAGCCCATGATTTACTCACACTCAAGCCATCCTAGGTGTATATGACATTCTTCTTTCAGACTTATAAAATCTGAGTTATATTAAAAATGTCCTGGCTCTTCCAAGCTTTATAATGGCAGTGACTGTTGGGTCATTTTTGAAGTCCATAAAAGTGCATCTGTCCATCATAAAACTGTTCCACACAGCTCCAGGGGGTTAATAAAGGCCTTCTGAAGCGAAGCGATGCGTTTTTTTGTAAGAAAAATATCAATTTTTAAAACTTTATAAAGTAAATTATCTAGCTTCCGGCGAATTGCCTTCCGTATTCAACTTACGGAAAAAGTGTAGCGCCCGCGCCTCTCGCAGTTCAAAATGCTTGTGCTACGTCTAATGAGTGTAACTGGTGAGCAATGTCGTCAGACGTAGCGTAAGCATTTTGGCCAGGACATTTTTAATATAACTCTGATTGTGTTCGTCTGAAAGAAGAATGTCATATACACCTAGGATGACCTTAGGGTAAATCATGGGATAATTTTCATTTTTGGGTGAACTAAGCATTTAAGTCTAGGAGAAGAAAATATTAACTCAAAACATATTGTCTGTTCCACCCTAGATATTGTCTTGTTTGTTTATATTAAAATTAAGTAAACTTGCTTTTGTCGTTTCTTGAAGGGCTGCAACGGACCATAATGTGGACAACACCACAGCCATGCTGAGAGAATGGCTGAAGAACAGGCAGAGCAGATATCATTACGTGGAGTGGAGACCCATGGAAGAGCCACAGTTGGTTAAAAACATCTTGTTTCAGAACAGATGGTTTCAAAGTCAATTAGCACTAATGGCTGTTTATGTCGGGAATTTGCCACAGTCTACTAATCTCTTTTCCATGTAAATCTAATGATTTCCAGAACAGGGATTTAGGAATTCTGTTGACCTGTATGACCTTCAATGGAACACAAATGGAAATGTTTTGAAATATTCTAGGTTACACTTTATTTTAAGGTGTAATTTTTACAGTGTAATTATATATTTAAGTACTGCGTAATATTAATTAACAACATGTACTTACTATATGGTTAGGGTAGGATTATGATTTGGTTGCGGGTTAGTTGCATGTAATTATGCATAATTTACTGTTATTACTATGTTAAGTACATGTAATATATGTAACAAGGACACTGTAAAATAAAAAGTGTTACCGAATTCTATATTATATTTATATATTACATTTTGTTATACTCGTTTTCATGTATCTAATGAATGAGCACATATGCTTTTATGCTTCAAAAATGATACAAAAGCACCATAACAATTATCATGAAAGTGTTCCATATGACTCATACACTATATTCTAAGTCTTCAGAAATCATTGGATAGCTTTTAGTGAGAAAAATGTTTAAAAAAAAGTTTTTTTCAATGACAATCTCAATACTTTCCTTAAAAGTAAGTGTCGAATTTGTAAATGAGTTGCTCTTTTGAGTAAAATCTTTCTAATGAATCAGTTCACAAAGCCCAGCCTGAATAATTCTTTCTTAGCAATGCATGTATTTTGTTTTGAGGTTTACTCAGGTTGCTGACGATACAAACTGAGAACTACAACAAAACAATAATAACCAAAAAGAACATAACATTACACAAAAATACTGGTGTTGTCAGAACTTTGCCCTAGTGGTTAGTGCACTTGCTCCAGCACATTAGGCCATGGTGCTCATGCAGAGGATGTGAGTTTGAGTTTGTTTCCTTTTTCCAATCTTATCCCTATAATTTCTTGTATTTTTTTATTTTTTTATACTAAACTATGAATATAATTAACATAAAGGCCAAAAAAAATCAGTAGTGCGGTAGATATCTGTAGAATAAGATAAGATTAAGTTTGTTTATTATAGAAGTAGAAAGAGTTTTCAACCAATTAAACAGTTTTATTAGTTATTGTTAAGCATCTTTTTCTGATGTAAGGTCATACACGGATGAGTGGGGGCCGAAACACTGGGCTCCGTCTCGTTTCAATCATCTAATGAAGCTTAGGCAGGCGGCACTGAAGGCTGCACGAGAACGCTGGGCTGATTATATACTGGTAAGATGCTGACATTCTTGTAATAATTGACTTATTTATGTTGCATCTGTACTAATACTCCAGCTATATTCATTATATGCCACTTATGTTCCACAAATGATGCAAAAAAAACTACATCTCTTTCTCTCTCTTTCTCTCAGTTTGTTGACAGTGATAACCTCCTGACCAACCCACGGGTGCTGGATCTCATGATGGCAGAGAATTTCACACTGGTGGCGCCTATGCTGGATTCCCGATCCCTCTACTCAAACTTCTGGTGTGGCATCACACCTCAGGTATAGCTCTGTCAGCTCAGAAAACAGACTAAAAGAGTAGTATTTTAAAGGGATATTTCACCCAAAAATACAAATTCTGGCATAATTTATTCACCCTAGTGTTGTTCCAATCTTGTATGACTTTCTTTCTTCTGAGGAAGATAAGAAGATATTTTGAGAAATTTTTCTTCAAAATGCCATCTTTTGTGATTTTGCAAAAGAAAGAAAGACACATGTTTGGAATGACATGAGGGTGAATAAATGGTAACAGAAATTTCACTTTTGGGTGAACTATCCCTTAGGCAGGGCTCAACATTAACGCATGTCTGCTTGTGCAAGTGGATTTTTTTAAGTGGCAAGTGAAAGACAATTTTACTTTCCCTACCGTACAAGTATCCTGATTAAAATGTTGGTAACAAGGTTGCGCTGTTGTTAAAAATTCTAAATGTGGAGTTTTTATATTTATAACATATGATACAGTTAAGCAACATCACACGACCAAGAGTGCTGAATAACATCACGATTGAAAATGTGACATGTGATTTCATATGACAGTTCAATAAACAAGTAGTTAATATTAAGTCACTTACATTTTAGACACAATATTGACTGTTTTTGTTCTGTTTCAGCAGAGAAAATAGTTCCAAACAAAGTTCACAGCAGAACCACAGCACCTCTCACGGAAACACTCAGCCGTGTTTCATTACTGAATGATTCAGCGTTTTGAACGAATCGGTTAAGTCAAAGATTCATAAATATTTGTCTAATTCCTGAACGAATCAGCCATTTGAACGATTCGTTTGAATGAACGACTCAATGACTCACTCATTAAGACGGTCACCTGCCTCTACCTACTGGCGGTATAGTTGCATGTTTAAAAGTATCATTCTTTCCAACATTTCGTATTTGTATATATTAAAAAAAGATTTAAAATTAAAAGTTCATAACATGATTTAATGCAGTTGTAATTTTTCAGTGATTGGTAACAGCCCTGTAGTGTCTTATTATTCTAATTTAATTTGTTGATCAAATTTAAGAATAAAATGAAAGATGAAGCATTCTTTTCCTTAAAAAGATTAGGGGGAAAATGCCCTTTATAAAGGTTAAAATATCATAAATATGCAGATTAAAATATGTCAAAGCTGATAGAACACTGGAATAAATTCTACACATTTTTTTCTGGACAAGCAAATTTTTTACTCGGACAAGTGAATGACAGATTTACTTGTCCAAAGGACAAGCACATAAAAAGGTTAAATGTCGAGCCCTGCCTTTTTTATTTTTATTTATTTCTATTCTTCAGTAATTCACAAAATGCATTCTAACAAATTTTACATTCCAACATTCACAATGAAATCTAATTATGAGCAGTACTTCAATAGCCTGGTTTCTCTGCCATCGTCTCAGGGTTATTACAAGCGCACCCCAGACTACCAGCCTATCCGTGAATGGAAGCGTTTGGGCTGTTTCTCAGTTCCCATGGTGCACTCCACCTTCCTGTTGGATCTGAGACGTAGCGCCACGCTTGACATGGCCTTCTACCCACCTCACCCTGACTACAGCTGGGCGTTTGACGACATCATGGTCTTTGCATTCTCTGCACGACAAGCTGGTGAGAGATCTCCACTGGGTTGCTTTATAATTTATACAGTTTTATTATATTTATGTATTAATATTCATTTATACAACATAAAGGCCCGGTTTCACAGACAGGGCTTAGATTAAGCCAGGATTAAGCTTTAGTTCAATTAGGGCATTTAAGTAAGGAATAATTGACAGCGGGCCGTTCAATTATTCGTCAGCCAATCAGATTCAAGCATTGAACAGTCCCGCAGTATAAGTAGCTTTTATAAATGTGCCTTAGAAAAAAAAACATGATTGGTGTGCATGTTGAGACAAAACAATGGCACTGACATATTTTAAGATATGTAAGTGCAAGTTACTTTCAGTTAAATCAGCTCAAACATGCATTTTACTCTGGGACTAGGCATAAGCCTTGTCTGAAACCTGGGGGAATGTTAAAAATGTGTTAGTGTATGTAGAAATTAACATTAAGCTAGATTAATAAATGCTGCTGAAGTATTTTTCATTGTTCGTTCATAATAACCTAATGCATTAACCAATGTTAAAACATTGCACATTATTGCATGTGTTACCATTTTATTATTTAAGTGCATGAGTTTTTGAATTGAGTGTTTTTAAGCACAGAATGTTTTCAGAGCAAACAGATGAAGGCAGTTAAAGTGGCGTTCCTCTGTTTTTGGGACCCAGAACAGACATGGATCAGAACATAACACATAATTCACAGCACCTCCAACTGTCCAGCTCCAGTATATATTGCTGAGGAGGGTTTGTGTTAGTGTAGCTTTAATGTCAGATAATCTTGTGGTTAATATAACCGGCTCCAGCTGGGCATTTTTATGGCCTCTTTGGGTGTTTGTGGATATTCCATTGAGGAAATAATGTGTGAGACAGAGAGCATGCAGTGGAGTTACAGTAAATCCAGAGAACACACAGCTAACACAAAGCCGACAAATTAGGATTCCAAACACACACATGAACTATTCAAACACATATTAATGATGTAACACTCATGTTTCTAGTTGTATTGGGTGGGCTATACAGTGTTTTCTTGCAGATCATTTTCATGAGGTGTATGTATTATGCTGTTGTTTTCTCTGTAGGTGTACAGATGTATATGTGTAACAGAGAACATTACGGTTTTCTGCCTGTTCCTCTGAAGGCCCAGCAGACTGTAGAAGATGAGAAGGAGAGTTTCACACACACCATCACTGAGGCCATGAGTAAGTATTTTCACTCACAAACTAACACATAATATACAATAGAATATACAATGTTATATACAATATTAAAGCATGGATGTTCATTCATTCACTACAATTCAAAAGTTTGGGGTAAGTAAGATTTTTTAAAATGTTTTTTGAAAGATGTCTTGTATGCTCACCAAGGCTGCATTTATTTAATCAAAAATACAGTGAAACAGTAATATTGTGACACGTTATTACAATATAAAATAGCTTTTTTTTATTTTAAATATATTTATTCCTGTGTTTATTCCTGTGATGCGAAGCTGAATTTTACTCCAGTCTTCAGTGTCACATGATCCTTTAGAAATCATTCTAATAAGCTGATCAGATTCTCAAGAAACTTTTCTTATTATCAGTGGTTAGAACGTATGCGGCTTAAGATTTTTGTGAAAAACTTAATTTTTCCAAATAGTCCAAATAGAAATCTTTTGTAACATTATAGATGTCTTTACTGTCATTTTTATCAATTTAATGCATCCTTGCTGAATAAGTCTTAATTTCCTAAAACAAATCTTACTGACCACAAACTTTTGAACAGTAGTGTATATAACTATATATACGTACATGCACTCTCACATGCATTTTTGTTATAAAGGGGGTTTTCCTTTGACATCTATTGTTTTTATATTGAGCTTATGATGTTTTATTTTCCTTAACCATAAACCTAACAGTAACTGAAACCTTTGTGCATTGTTATGTTTTCATTACGACATTGAGTTTATAAAGACATTTTCATCTTGGGGAACGTTGCCTGGTCTCCACAATGTAGGTAAACACACACACACACCCATAATGAAGCACACCCATGGCCACCACCCCTAATAAACCACCCTTTTTCCAGCACTTTAACTCTTTTACACTACATTTTTTAACCTCCATTAGTTGGATATTTATTTACATTTTGTTATGTTGCCATGTATAATTGTCAGATGTGCATTTAACTTTTCTTACAGTTGATCATAACATAAAACCCTCCGAGTTCCTCTTCACTCCATCCAAACCCCAGGACAAGATGGGCTTTGACGAGGTGAGAGAGCAGAATCTCTGGAATGTCTTGCTTGACTGGACACCCATGATAGTTATCCTGCAGAGAAACTTTAGCTAATTTAAGCTTATTTGAAGTGACATTTTCTTATTTTGTCCTGCTTCATTCCTCAGACTCTCTCATTCTCTCTTTTCCCCTCAGATCTTTCTGATTAATCTGAAGCGGAGGTTGGACCGGAGGGAACGGATGTTGAACACAATGGCAGTGTTAGGTATTGAGGCTACGCTGGTTGATGCTGTAGATGGGAAGTAAGTCATCAAGGGGTCGTTCTGTGGCATCACATTTATGGTGTTTGGGTATTTCGAATTGTGGCAGAACAATTAAAGTGAAAGTGCTTCAAATTTTGTTGATCTTACCCTTTGTACTGTCCCTCAGGTCACTGAATACATCTCAGCTTCAGGCTCTAGGTATAGAGATGATGCCGGATTATAAAGATCCGTACTCCGGTAGGGTTCTGACGCGTGGAGAGATTGGCTGCTTTCTCAGCCACCACTTCACCTGGAAACAGGTACAGACACACTTATTTAAAAACAAATATGTGGCACTTTTAATAAACAGGGTATGAAACAGGGCCCAAAGGCTTTTATTTTCTTGTTCAATAAACATTTAGTGGAAGGTTAAGCAAATGCTGATCGTCAACCTCAGGATGTCAAATTAAATATCATAAGAGTGACTTTATTTCCTTTTAATTTTATATATGGTTTGCGATTTTGGCACAATTTGGGACGTGTCTAAATAGAAAACTCTGCTTTGTGTAACTTTTTTCTCGTTTTTTTGCGTAACATCAAATAAATATCAAAATTAAATACATGAAAAAGATTGGGGGGGAAATGTAAACGGGAAGCTTATATTTCCCATAAATTAAAGAATAATATTGGTTTAATACATTTTTTATAACTTATGTAAACGAGTTGAATGGTGGAGCTTGACATTCTTTCAAGACTATGTTTTGTATAAAAAAAAAAATTCTTCAATTATCACAACAAAAACATGTAATTTGTGTTTCGACTATAAAACAAAGAAGACCTTGTTGGCTGTATATGTACACAAACACAGGGGACACTGGAGTCCTTGTGTCTTTGTTTGGACTTTAATGACCTTTTTTAAGCTTTTTGCTGTTAGTAGTGTTTTACATAAACCGAATTTATAAATAGTATAGTATAAGTGTACAGTTACTTTAAGCTGGACAAGCAGCACTCCAGTAAATGTTACCATTTGCTGAAACAATCTTTTCAAACGATTTTCTGTTTAGTCCCAGTAGTTTACAGGTGCACGATGTGTGTATGTATGTAATAGGTGGTGGAGAGGGGTCTGCAACATGTACTGGTGTTGGAGGATGACGTGAGGTTTGAGCCTCAGTTTAAGAGGAGGTTACAGACCATCATGGAGGATGTTGAAAAAGCTCAGCTGAACTGGGATCTCATGTAAGAACAACACCAGCTGATAACAAACACATGATGACACCTTTTCACTGCTCACAAAAATATCTTTCTACATCTCTCTTTCTTCATCTTTCCCCATAGATATGTGGGCCGTAAACGGATGCAAGTAGCTCAGCCAGAGGTGTCTGTAGAGGGCGTGAATAACCTGGTGAAGGCCGATTACTCATACTGGACTTTAGGTTACGCTCTTTCACAGCAGGGGGCCAAGAAACTCCTCGCTGCTCAGCCGCTTGGCAAGATGCTCCCTGTAGACGAGTTCCTGCCAGTCATGTTCAACAAACACCCTAAGTAAGTGCTATGGATGGATGGATGGATGCTTATTCCTAAATGACAACGATTCGGCTATGTCTATTAAACCTTTGACAAGTATGATCACAGCTGACCCAGAGAGAGCAGTTGTCATGTATAGGTATATACAACCATGTTTAGGTATATATATAGGTATTTTCAACCGCACAAGAATCACTATTTCTGTCTCACAGTAATTCAAATGATCACAGAAGTACTGCGATAAAAGATTATAGTTTAGATATAAACACTAATGTCTACATTAGTGATCAAAATAGAGTAAATCACCTTTTGAAAGTAACTTGATGCTTCAAAGAAAAATTGTATCAATTACATTGTTACACAAGTAGCCAAGTGACTGTTAAAAAATGTTTTTGCCATTGAATCATTCATTCGAGAGATTCATTCAAAAACACTAATTCATCCAGTAATGAAACAAGTGAAGCATTTATGAGCGAGTCACTGAATCATTCATTCAAACTATTTAAAAAAAAAAATATTCAAATGACATGTTATTCTCATTCTCATTTTATCCAGAATTGTGCAGCTCTAGATTGCAGCTTTAGACTGAGGTTGTATTGCTGAGTGGCACAGACACAGTGCTAGATTGTTCAGAGTGAAAAAATAAGTACGGTGTCCCTGCTGGGTCACACAATGACTGCCTTTCTACCTCATTTCCTCTATTGGGAGAGCTGCTCAGCACTGGCTGTGCCCCCAATATGTGTCGCCTTTACTGGCCCTTCTCTTTCTCTCCTTCAGTACCCTGCGGCCCTTCTCCCTTGTTGTCTTGCATTCTCTGGGTTCCCCTGTCTCTCTCCCTGCTCTTTCTTTAAGGAATTTTGGGAAGGGCCAGTTCTTCCTGTTGCTGGCATTAGAGGGACAAAATTCCCATTGATAGCTCTCTGAGTTTGGGGGAAGGGCCATTGGTATAGGACAGATGGATTACTGTATAAATATACTCCACTTTCTGTGTGTTTTGGTATATGTGTGTGTGTGTGTGTGTGTGAAAGAGAGAGAGAGAGAGAGAGAGAGAGAGAGAAAGTCTCATTGTGTACCCCAAATGTGTGAATTTACTGCTGTATTAGCATAAAGTGTAGTGAATAATGCAGTGTTTTCATGTTCTATGTAGATTAGCTAGCTATAGCCGGCATAGAATCACTGAATCATTTTTAAATATAATGTAAAATATGAACATTAAGTAAATATTAATTTTAACATTATATACACTACTGTTTAAAGGTTTGGGGTCAATACGATTTTTTTAAAAGAAATTAATACTTGTGGTTCTTTTGAACTTTTGTTTAAAATGTATCACAGTTTCCACAACAGTATTATACAGCACAACTGTCGTCAACATTGATAATAATAAGAAATGTTTCTTGAGCATTAGATCAGCATATTAGAATGATTTATGAAGGATCATGTGACACTGATTGGAGTAATGATGAGTAAGATACGGTAGTGTATATGTATATATATATATACACTACCAGTCAAAAGTTTGGACACACTTTCCCATTCTTTTTTACGTAAAAAAAAATAAAAAAATCCAAAAACGTATCCACTACAATTTTCTCACGCCCTTGCTTTTCTTCCCCCCTCATCCTCGCTCTCTTTCTTTCTCTCTCTCAGTGCGGCATACATGTCTCACTTTGATCCCAGGGATCTGCATGCTTTCTCTGTTGAGCCGTTGCTGTTGTACCCAACACACTATACAGGCGAGCCGGGTTACTTCAGCGACACTGAGACGTCTACTATTTGGGATGATGAGGCTGTCAGCACAGACTGGGACAGACAGTATGCTCAAAAAACTGCCCAGCAGGCACGAATTCACTCCGTCGCCCAGAACAGCGTCACCGGGGACACACCACCGCCTGCGTCCCGAGCCTCGCGAGACGAACTCTGAGTCCTCTGTGTCCTCGAACTACACAACTGAATGATAAAACACAGTGACTCATAGACAGCTCACTTCTCAATGTCCAGCAGTCCCATCCTCCTTGGCGACACATCAGCAAATAGCATGACAGCTGGCTGAGATGCTGGAACACCATTGGCTGGCTGGGTGATTTTGCACAAAGACACACAAGCTCTTTTTATTTCCACTTTATTTATTTCATCATGCCTTTCAGAGACATTGAGGGACCAAATGGTCCCCGATGGACACTTCAAAGTGTTTGAAGCATGAGGACACTGCGGAAGGACTGGATGGAGAAACACAGACATATGGGAGTTAGATTTGGTTTTGCTAGTCAATGAACAAGACAGATGAATCTTTATTTTAAAGTTTTCTTTTTATATTATAATATAAAAACAGATACAGATTATGCAAAGAGTGTTGGATTAAAGAATCCTCCAGCCTGTCCACATTTCTACTGTATATTATCAGGAAGGAAATTATATTTTAAGTTGATGTATTTTAATAGCATCCCCAAATCACTTTTAAATGTCATTCATGTGTCAAGTAGGCCTATATTTTAGAGCCAAAAATTAAGAGCATTGGTTACATACTTTTGTTTGTTTGTCAGTTGTTCAAATCTGCCGTTTTACTGGATTAAAACCCTGTTTAGAACGCGTTAAATTGCCATAGAAGGAGAACATGTGACTTCATGTAATGCATCATTCACTGGTCCTTAAGTATGGGAATTTTTTACTGAATGAGAAAAGCTGTACAAAATGTAGTTTAAAGTGTGTGTGAGACAAGCGGTGCTTTTGTGTTGTTGTTGTTAACATCCTATTGTCACTAATTCCTTCCAGAATATTCCTGGAGGCTCAAGGAGATACATGTTCCATGATTTACAGGGCATTATGTCATGTATTCTAATTTTGAAATAGCTCTCATTTTTCCAAACACACTTGTATTTTTCCACTCAGCAGGCTGGCTCCTGTTCTCTTACTGACTATTTCATTACCTTCTTTGATGAACTGAAGATGTCACGGTGCTGGTGGTGGGCTGATTCAATAAAACTGACCGATCGATAATATAATGCGTCTAATGATGTCTGTTAAAGCTAACGAACTAGCCTCCGCCTCAGATTCATTTTGGTACATCAGCAACCTTTTTGTGCTTGGGTAGTTAACTGTCATCTTGAATAACATGTACTTCCAACAGCCTCTGGCTGTTTCAGTGCTAAACTCTGATAGATGTGTTTGAAACTTCCATTCAGTGTAGAAGGTTTGTGTACTTGCTGGGTTATTGTTAAAATGGGCTGCAACAGCATTTGGCAACCAAAAACATGGCACATTCTAAAAACATTGACCATAAACAAGCTTGCCATTTCAGAATGTGCTGCCAATTTTATGTTTATGACCAGTATGTAAATAAGTGATATTTATACAAAGCAGCTCACATTTTTGCCTGTGCTAAAATGTCTTAAGTCTGTGCCATGTTAGTGTTGGGTTGGTACTAGATTAAACCATTAATTAATTTAACAGATACATTTAGTTCACTGACACTATTGTGCCAGAATAAAAAGAGCGGGAACTTCTGGGAAGCCCTTTGGTTTTTACAAATCAGTATGGGAATCATAGCATGACACAAATATAGTACAGTATATATTTCTATATTATTTCGGTGGTGTGCATTTAAAATAAACGCTCAACGCAATCTGTATCATAAGTGTCAACATGCAGTTTGGTTGTTCTGTCGTGCTGTAATATTAGGGGACCCTGGCATCTACTGGAGTATAGTGGTATTGCAGTTAGTCTGTGAGGTGTCGTTCAAAGGGATGGTGGGTATTGGTGACCCAAAACCACTTTCTTTTGAACCAAAACTCCTTTCTGCCTGGAATGTGGAATGTTATCTGTCCTCTAAAGACATTGAAATAAGCATTAAGGTAGGATGAAAATGCATTTTACACAAATAAATAATGTTGGGTCATGCTCTTACTGTGAATTACGCATGTTCACGGTTTTGTGTCTCTCTCTTTCTTGTTCTAACTTGCCTATCATGTGCATGTTAAATCTTAGGTGATGTCTTTCCTACATAACCCACACATAACCTACATAACAAAACATGTCCCTCACAAACAAGCCACTGTGACTAATGTTTTTTACTATGAGAGGCATGAAGGAAGTACTTTGTGTGTGTTTGTTATGACTATTTGCCATTAAGACCACATGTTGAATAGAATTGTCAGAATCATAAAGTGCTATGCTGCTATTCAGAAGAGACTATGCCTGAATAATAGCTTTTTACCTTATTTTTTTTAACCCGTCTTAACTGTTAAAAAATACAAGGAAAGAAAGAAAAACAGAAAAAGTAAAATGTGCTTATATGCAGTGTGGATTATTTAATGAATTTCTGGGGAATCAGAAAAATAATTTATTTCTAGGCTATTTCTATGTTTTTGTCTCACGGTTTTGATGATACATTTGTGGTAAGTCTATATTGACGAGATGAATAATTACAGTAAGCTACCTATAGCCTACATTTCATTGCTGTACAGCCATATGCATAGTTTTCCCCCAACACCAGTTAAAGTCACCATTAAATCAAAATGATCGATCCTTTTTTTAATATAATATTGCTGTTCTTATTCCATCAAAAATTAAAAATTGTCCATTTTGATTTCATGGTGACTTTCAGACCACCCAATTCACACTCTGATTATATGAAAATTGTCATCCCTGTGCATTAACAGAACAACTTACAAAACACAACAGTAAAGTCCACTTTAAAGTATAAAAAAAGAACAATAACAAAACAGGCTAAATACCAAAACACAATGTGATAAGAACTGACTTGCATTCTCAAAACCAGTTTAAAAAAAAGAAAACAACACAAGCATGTCAATGCACAGAATTCTGAGCACATATAATTACACTTATATTCTCATTAAAACAGTGGACCAGAATAATGTATAAAAATACAAAATACTGATCATGATTCACACAAGCTGTAGGTCTGTTGTAAATACCACCACATCAATATATTTCCTATCACCAAAATGCCAATCATTTTGCCAATCATTCCGCTGATCAAGATTACTCTTAGAATAATTAACAAATCTGTACTCCAACACAACTAAGCTAACAGAGCTTGAGTAGGGTTTTCATTTGTATTCTGCTCTCTCTGAATCTCTACAACACTTTGGCCATCATTGTGAATCTCTTCATACCCCCTGCTTGACCTGAAGTGAGAAAACCTCCTTCTCCGTTTCATTAAGAGGACAATTCCTGCCACCACAACAGCGATCAAAGTCATTACACCACAGGCCACACCAGCCTTTTCACCTCCTGACATCCGGGTAGATGACGCATCGAACGTTCTGGCCATTTGATTTACTTCACCGAGCTTTGCTAGTCTCCACTTTTTGGTTTCTCCAACCCTCAGCCAGGCCCTATCACCTTCTGTCATCACAGCTACAGTGTTTGTCGCCATCATGTTGACCAGAGGTGGTTTTGTGAATGTTGGGAGGCGAATAGGTTTTAACTGGCCACCAGTAAACTTGCCTGATTGGACACAGTACAACACTTGACAGCCATCACTAATGGCAGCAAGGTGTTGACTGTACTGAGGTGGACAACGGTATTCGCCCCTTGCAAGAGGGTTGCCAGATTGGCAGCTAAAGAAACCCAAAAGGCACAGAAGATATTGTTCCTGCCTCATAGTCATTGCTCAAACAAATCATCATGCCATTAGTCAAAAATACTTGTGCAAAGTAATTTGGAGGACAGTCATGAGATTTGGTCAATGGGTTTTGTAAAGATGGTCCCAATAGACCTCCAAAGAGGTATCCAGAGTATTGAGGGACTGTCTGATTTGTGGAACACCAGTAAGTGTCAATTTTTGCACTACGGACGTAGTAAGCATTTCCACATACATTGTCACAGCATTCCCAAATTAGCCAGCATGAATGACATTTCTTATGGCACTCGTATTTATTGTAACTCTGCTCTACTGTCTCTGAGTGTAACAAAGAGGAAGCGTATGGTTGGCGGCAAGAAAAGTCGCCAGTATTTGGATTTTTTTGCGCAAGCTCATCGCAGATGACATTTCCATCTGCCAACACTGGACTGCACTGGACACCAAAGGTCAAATTGGTGACTGGACCTTCACAGGATTTGTCATTTACATTGGCCTGAAAGTTAAAGTTTGGGGAATTTTGATCTACACATCCTGGAATGGTGTTTATGTTGTAGTAGCGCTCTGCAGCCTTTTGGACTGACAATGCCAGTTTGTGTAAAGTTGGAACTGGAAGATCAGGAAATGTGGATGGATTGAGGAAATAGTGCAGTGGCATACCAGAACGGTCAATAGCCACAAGGTTATTTTACGTGCTCTCTTGCCACTTCTGCAGAGTGATGCCTTGGTAGAACAAAGCCCCACCATGGCTCTGAACTAGAGAATATGTAATGTTTTGCTGGTAACTGAGGGTGTCAGAGGTTTCCTGGGTTTCCTTGCTACCAAAGTTAAAGTTAACCTTGTTAAAAAAGTTCAAGCCTGCTGATGCAGAGACAGAAGACTTGTCTAACTCACTGTTAGAGACATAAGACCTTTTTATATAGTCCTCTTGGACCAAAGTGGCACCGGCATTGATGCTTGTGATGACATGGGTACCATAATCAAGTATGAGTTTCTCTGACAGATAATTTGCTTGACGCGTTTGATTGTTCTCAACAGCGTCTGCGATTTCCACTATCTGCTCAGCAAAGCGGGAGTCCAGAGTAAAGTCAGGATATGCATTAACAGTGTAGAGATGGTTGCGTACCTAAGAAAATATAGAAGAAAGGACAAAACAATTACATCTAAATCTCAATTTAGAATTTTTATTTTTTATTTTCTACTGAAAAAACTTTTATACCTATAGTTTTCTCATTAATTTAAAGAAAATATCATCTTTGAAATGAAAGCAGTCATTATCATTGTTAATTCAGTTTATAAATTAATTAAAGTAGATTCAAAGGCTGCCTGATATGTATTTTTAGAGTGCAAACAACAGTAGATTAAAAGGCTCTTTATGTGAATCTGAATATATGTATATTTTTTGTTCATATTAATATTAGTCAATATAAAACATATCCTTGAGCAGACACATCCTCAGATTATGAAGTGAACATAACCAGTCCAGATTTTCACTGTTAACTTTCACTTTATCGTGAAATGAAACTGGAAGCGAGTTTAGCGCTTGCGAAGGTCATCTTCTCTTACGCATATTACGTACGCTCTGTGAGTGGCTAACAATTTAGCGTTCTGTGTTCATTTTATAGCTACCTTATGAATGTTAAAAATTGCTGCCTGCATAATAAAACAATAAAAGTGAACAATTAAGACTGTTACGCAGTAGCTATTTTTGGCAATTTGAAAAACCCTGCTGTTACTTACTTGAACTCGTGTTATTACGGAATTGCCTCTCACTTGGTGTGTTTTCATGCGCGTATTTTCTTCAGAGAATTTTCCGTTTAGTACAGGAGGGAAGGAAATGTCTGCATTGATGGATCCTGATGTGGAGCTTTTCTGTTCCAGCCATGACATGATGGTCTCAGAGTGAGTTTCCACTCCGCTTGTTTTCCTTGGAATAACAAAGACTTCATCTGGGATGAGATGAAGTCCATCCTCTGTGGTCTGGCACTGGGAATAGCTCAAGTTCATCACCCGTCCCATGTCTATGTTGCGCAGGTTATCCCACCCTCCACCTGGGAGCACCTCTAGTGCTGTTAAAGTTGAGTTTATGCGACATTCGCGGAGGCCATTACTAGGTCGAGTAAACGCATTAGACTTGCAGACAACGACGAAGATCATCAGTAAAATACATAATGGCTTCATGCTGATGTGGGGCACTGACTAGACTGCTTCTCTCCTCGGGAATTTTTACCTAGCTTTATATCGTATTAACAGGAGGTGTGGCCTTGGGGAATTTTATTTTCATATTCAAGCTAAGACATTATAGTAGAAGCTTAGTAAAAAAAATCCCACATAAAGGAAACTGTCTGCATTTGTTAGAGGAATTTATGAATGTTGTGTTTTATGTAGGCTACTGCACAAAAACAGTTGAAGACCAGCTAGACAATTTTAAACTAGCTAAGACCAGCCAACCAGACCACATGGTTAAAGATATTTTTTAGCAGTGAGATTAACTGTATCCCTTAGCCTATATGTAGGTTTATGTCATAACACTGATGAATAATTACATTGAACTCACAGATAATTGGAGTTAAAGAGCTGATTAAACAAACAAAAAATCTGAACAAGCAACATTAGTTTTAATTTGACCTTTACAAGGCAAAAAACGTTTGTGATCAACTGTTCAATGTAAATACATCCAAAACTATTGTGACTATTGTAAACCTGATATTAATTTTTACTGTGCGTCTTAAATAACTGAACTACTGCAACAAAAACTTATAAGCGAGGCAAGTATTTAATAGATTTTCATCCAAGTTTTTCCTGCTAAATTTAGACCATGAGTTCAAGTAACTTTTAGTTTCATTTTGTTGGGAGTTCTGCACATTGTTCATCTGTCAGAGATCTGATATGTTTTATCTCTTGCATTACTTTGGGTTGTCATCAGTAAGAATTTTTTTAGGAAAATTTGTAAAAAAATAAATAAATAAAAAAAAATTCAGCATAAAGGTTTTGTCATGGTATACTATAGGCTAGTGCAATATGTCTGTTCTGTGCTTCATTATATATGTTCTAAACAAACCACTGTCCAATCCATTGTCCAGAAACCCTTAGGCTGCATCCAAAAACCTATCTGACTTGTTGCCTCACTGCCTTATCAGGCAATGACTTGTAAGGCAGCGTAAGCGCATGAAGGTACCTCACGAAACTGATTACAGACAGAGGCAGCGTAACAGTTTAATGATCTACAGCAAAATAAAGTGAGCTTTGGTAAGAACATAACAAATATTTAATTACTACAGTAGTCATTTCTCACTAGAAATGACACCAGAAGTGGAAAACGTTGGTCAAAAATGTACATTTACACACAAACTGACCAGCAACTTTCAGACTCCATTTTTCTTTTTCTAGCTCAACTGTCACCGAATGGAACACATAGGATTGTGGGATATCAAAGGCAGTGGAGGATACATCAATGCTGCTTTCAAAAAACGATCAGATGAAGGTCTCTCAGGAGACAGGAAGTGAAGCAAACATTGGATTCAGACGTGCCTTGATGCCTTCCTACCTTGAAATGTATCCACCAAAGGCAGCATTTTCCAGTTTTCAGATGCAGCCTTAGTTTTAAATGTTAGCAAATTTACATGTATGCTACACCTGATGATAATTAAGGGTTAGTTAATTAAGGGTTAGTTAACCCAAAAATTCTGTCATCATTTACTCACCCTCATGTCGATCCAATACCGTAAGACTTTTGTTCATCTTCAGAACACAAATAAAGATATTTTTGATGAAATCTGAGAGCTTTCTGTCCCTCAATTGACAGTCCACGCAACTACCACTTTGGCGCTTCAAAAAGTTCAGAAAGAGATCGTAAAAATATCCATATGAATCGAGCAGTTTAGACAAAATTTTCTGAAGAGACACGATGACTTTAAATGATGAACAGTGTAACAAAGTTAAGGCTCAGGGAAGAAGGAGCCAGGAACAGGCAAACGATCAACATCAACTTTAATATCAAAATAAACAAATAACAAAATGAACGTAAAGCAGCAGCCCTTTATGGACGACTGCTGCATATAAACAATAAAAACAACAACATAAAGTCTCAGGCCTGGTCCTCTCTTGTCTTGCACTGTCGTCACTCCTCCTTTTCACTCGCGCCATCAGCCTCGTTCCGTTTCCACTGCTCTCAGCCCCGCCCTGCTTGCCACATACCCCCATCGCCCCTTGCAACCCAGGGGGTAGCCTCAGGAATGCGCTCTACTCCACCACGACTGCTGCAGCACCTGGGGGTAAGATGAGGCGAGAGAAAGGGAGACGGAAGGATGAGGAGAGACAGAGACGAAGGGGGGGGGGGGGTCTAAATAAAATTCTTAGCCCAGTTCCCGGACACACTGCCGCTCGGTCCTTTACCAGCCGAGAGGCCCTCACTTGTGGTGCCATGCGATGGTACTGGACGCTCCTCTTTGGATGACTCGATACAAAAGTACATTTACGAAAGTAAAGCGGCAGCCCCTCACAGACGACAGCCACATATAAACATAATAAAAACAACAACATAAAGTCCCAATCCTCTCTTGTCTTGCACTGCCGTTGCTCCTCCTTTTATTCTCCAGGAGCTCCTCCGTGAGACTCATTAGCACTCGCGCCACCGGCCTTGTTCCGTTCCCGTGGCTTTTAGCCCCACCCTGCTTGCCACAGATTTAATTTAGGCTTTTATTCCCATATAAACATTGATCACTGATCATAAACAGAAACTCAACCGTATTCGCTTGACGCGCGAGAACAAAGCTCATTGGTTCTTGCAAAAGCTCAAATGTACTGCGTAACACACAAGATTAACCTCATTGGTTCTCTTGTGTCAGGCATGCTTGAGCTTCCATTTACCACAACTGATGTGTGAGTTGAATGTTTATATGTGAATAAAAGCCTAAATTCAGTCTGTTCATCATATAAAGCGATCATGTCTCTTCCGAAAATTTGGACTAAACTGCTCAATTTATATGGATTATGAACTTTTTTAAGTGTCAAAGTGGTAGGTCTAGTTGTGTGGACTGTGAATGAAGGGACAGAAATCTCTAAAAACATTTAATTAAAAATATTAATTTGTGTTCTGAAGATGAACGAAAGTCTCACGGTTTTGGAATGACATGAGAGTGAGTAAATGAAGACAGAATTTTTGGGTGAACTAACCCTTTAATACACTCTCAGAACAAATAGTACAAAAGCTGTCAATGGGACAGTACCCTTTAAAAAGATAATGCATACCTTTTATATATTAATATGTACACTTTTTGTACAAATATGTACCTTTAAGGTACTAATATGCACCTTTTGAAAGGGCACTGCCCTAGTGACTGCTTTTATACCTTTTTTTCTGAGAGTGTATAAGACATTACTATTGTCACCAACGATGTAGCCTACATACTTGACTAAACTGCACTTCAGCATTGAAATAATTTATTATTGAACTGAGAAAAAAAAGTAATTTAATAATGGGATTAAATAGGCTACTCAAACCTTCTGCTGGGTTAGAGTCATACACTTTTATTTTACAGTCACAGATCATGAGAATGCTGAATGTCTGCAGCTCACTTATCCATGGAATGAAGACAAATGCTTTGAAAACTGTCCCAACTGGTTTCAAATGTTTTTTACGCATCTACAAAAACAACATCACACACTACAGGAAACCACCAACTAATATTCTTCATAATCCTGCATTTCTATTTCTATTGACCAAGTGGTTTCTTTAAAATAAGTAAATGTATCTGAAACTGTGTGTACAAAAACTCCAATCACTGACAGGTCATGTAATTTTAGAGTCATAGGCACAGGAAACCAAGTCATGTTTACAAGGTACAATGAGTGCTAAAAACTAGTTTAATTTCCAAAAGTTCACAAGGATCTTGACCAGTGTTGGGTGTACTGCATAACTAAGTACAGTAATTAATTATTGTAATTTAATTACTTTTTCGTTGAAAAGTAAGGGATTACTCCAAATTTTTCTGCAAATTAATTAGTTTCTGATGTAATTGCATTACTGTAGACTTTAGAGCAATTATATATAAAACAATAGGGATTTAACATCAAAATTTAACATCCAATTTTAAAATGTATGTTTTTAAAGGTGCACTGTGTAAATGTTAGCAGCATCTAGTGGTGAGTTTGTGTATTGCAACCACCCACCGCTCATCCCTCCTTTTTGAAGCACATGGAGAAGCTACAGTGGACAATACAGGACAAAGATGTCGTCGTCTGAGACAGCACTGCAGAGAGTAGCTAGCGCTGAGCAGTTTGTCCGTTTTAGGGCTACTGTAGAAACATGGCGGCGCAAAATTGGTGACTTCTTCTGGTGTTTCTTTCTTCTGCTGAACACAAAACAAGATATTTTGAAGAATATGGGGAACTAAACAGTTTGACCACATTGACTTCCATAATAGCCTAGGGAAATGGGGTCCATAAACTGTTTGGTTACCGACATTCTTCAAAATATCTTCTTTTGTGTTCAGCAGAACAAAGAAATTCATACAGGTTTGGAAAAACTTGAGGGTGAGTAAAGGATGACAGAATTTTAATTTTGGGTGAACTATTCCTTTAAGTCCTGTAATACAGTAGGGGAGACCGGGTATGGTTGTAACACTTTTTTCTTCAGCACCTAAAACTACCCTTTTTTTTTAGCTACACATCTGAAACTTTTAGGCAAAGTACCCACATTTGTCTACTACAAATGGCAACAATTAAAATTTCTTCAACTATATCACAGACTTGTAACACATACTGGGGTAAGTTGTAACAGGTAGACAAAATGCACAAAAACTCCAAGTGATATGTGTTACGTCTAGTCTGTTTTTGCTTGTCTTTGAGTTTGTTCCTTTGTTCATTTTCCCGTGTTCCCATGGTCACATCATTATGAGTTAATTTGTCCCAGCTGTGTCTTGTTAATTAGTCTAGTCATCACCTCGTTTGCCCTGTGTATTTAGTTCTCAGTGTTTCTTCAGTGTTGGTCCGTCGACGTCTACGTATACTGGTGTTTTTGAGTGCTCCCTGTGAGTTTGTGCATTAAAAGTTCCTGTTCCGAGTTCTCCTTCGCCTTTGTGAGAGTTTCACCTACAACAAGTTTGTAACAGATCGACGGACCAAAACTGTTTTTTTTGTGGTGTTTTCCCCTTTTTTTTGAGTTTTTCCCTGTTTCCCCATGGCCCTTCCCGCTGTTCACCTTCTCTGCCTGTAACAGGAAGACCGTTCGCTGGAAGCGCATAAACGGGACTTCCTCGACCTTGCATGGCAGACGCACTTCCCAGACCACTCGCTCTGTGTCTTTTACCATGCCAGCCTGAGCGAGTGGTCGAAGGCACGCGTTCCAGCGAACGGTCCCAAGGAGGATTTCGCCGCCTTCGTGGAGTGGGTACTGGTAAACAACAATTCGGCATTCACCATCGGCCCTGCCGAGGAGGACTGCATTACCAGTCCCACTCCACCACCGCCAGAGACCAGCCATCCACCACCGACCACGACTGGCACGAGGGAGTTGCCTGTGCCCGCCGCAGACCGTGGAGACCGGCCTGCCGCGATCGACAAACCCGAACCCAGGCAGAGGTTGAGAGGAGTCATCGCCCTGGAGCCCGGACCACAGCGAGGGTCTGACCAAGTGCGTGAGCCGGCAACATCATGCGTCGTGGAGGGAGTCCTTGTGGAGCTTGAGGGCTGGGAAAGGAGCCCTGCCCACCACCCCGCCGTGGTGGATGCAACGAGGACCTCTGGCGGCTACTTTGAGGAACTGAAAGACATTAATGTGAACAATTTAATTGACTTTTTTGGAGATGTGGTACCCAGTTCCCCTGTCTCTCCAGCGCCCCCTGTCTCTCCAGTGCCTCCATCGTCGGAATTCCCGCCCAGCCTCCCTCTCCCACCTCCTCAGTCAGCCAGTTCCTCAGCGCCACCATCACTGCTGTCCTTCAGCCCCTCTGCTCGTCCCACATGCTGTGGGGACCGTTCCGTGTCCTCAGTCCATCAGCTCCAGCCAGCGCAGAGGATCCCCTGTCGTCGCCGCCAGTCTCTGCACCCTGCACTCCACAGCGGCCTGTCGACACTTCGGCTACGCCCTGGCTCCTCCCTCCCTCGGCTCCACCGGAAACCTCCGGCCATACGGCTTCTCTGGGCTCCCTCGTCTCTCCGGCTCCACCTTGGCCAGTCGTCGACCTGCCTGCACCTTCGGCTTCGTCCTCGGTCCCACCGGCTCAGCCTCTGTCCTGCGGTCATCCGGCTCCACCTCAGACGCTCGTCGCCGCAGCTTCTCTTCGGTCTCCTGGGCCTCCGGTCTCGTGCGGGCCCATCGACCCAGCTGCTCCTCCAGTGTCTCCATCTGTGGCTACTTCATTGCCGGTCGTCCCCAGGGTGGTTTCCTCCGTATCAACCACTCCATGGCTCCTCCCTCCTCAGACGCCGTCCTGGCTGGTCTCTGGTGCGCCATCTGGCTCCTGCTCCAGGCTCCCCACTGGCTCCTCCCTCCTTCCACGCCCCCATGGACTTGTTCTTTCTGTTGGACTGTTTCTTTGTTTTGGACTCTGTTTTCTCCTGTTTGTTTCCTCGCCCTCCTTCAGAGCCCCCATCCTCCCTCCTCAGATGTTCCTTGTACGGTGCGAGGACGCGCCTACTCGGAGGGGGCGTAATGTTACATGTCTAGTCTGTTTTTGCTTGTCTTTGAGTTTGTTCCTTTGTTCATTTTCCCGCCACTCCTGTGTTCCCATGGTCACATCATTGAGTTCATTTGTCCCAGCTGTGTCTTGTTAATTAGTCTAGTCATCACCTCGTTTGCCCTGTGTATTTAGTTCTCAGCATTTCTTCAGTGTTGGTCCGTCGACGTCTACGTATACTGGTGTTTTTGAGTGTTCCCTGTGAGTTTGTGCATTAAAAGTTCCTGTTCCGAGTTCTCCTTCGCCTTTGTGAGTTTCATCTACACCAAGTTTGTAACAATATGCCACAAGTTTTATTTTAAATGAATGGCTGCACAATAAAATGTGTGAAATATGGGGAGTGTATGTGCATATTGTGAGTTTGTGCTTGCACATGTGTGCGTTTGTTTGTGCATGTCTGTACGTGCACATTCATATGGGTGTGAGTGAGAGCAAATTAACATAAACATAGGCATTCTGTAGAATTATTAAAATAACAAATGTTCTTAGTTGTATGTAAGTGGATGGTTGTTTCAAAACATGTTACAACCTACCACACCACTGTCACCCATTGTTTAGCTAGCTGTATTAGCATGGTACTTTGAAATTAACAGGAGGTTGATACACCATTCTTTACTAGAGAAACTACACTTTGACATGATATAGCTCTTACAACATTATCTTTAACGTTAGAAGTACTAAACAAAATATTATCTTGTTTTTATTTTACCTCAGAATTAGATTTTCTGCTGTAGCTTCAGGAGATATAGCAACACAGACTGGAAAACCTCCATGTGGGATCATAAAGGAAGCCAGAGGAAACTGAAACTATCTTATCTGTGATTCGTGGAAATGGTAGTGTTACAACTCTCCCTATGTTACAACTATACCCGGTCTCCCCAAAACATAAAACCTACAGTACCTTTAATAGGGTGACCAGACGTCCCTGTTTTCCGGGGACAGACCTGGTTTTTGGTGTTCTGTCCCCGACTGGAGCTGTCCCCGTTTTATTCATATATTTGTTATTTTATTTTTGTAATGTGTTTTTGTTAAGTCATGTTATAATATTGTTTTGAATGGCTTGTGATTTACAATGGTAACTATTAACTGTATTATTCATTGTTTTTTTTGTGTTTTTTTTTGTTTTTTGCGGGTGCGCCGGTGCGGTGAATTTTATTAAAACCAGACCAAAAATTTTAATAATCAAACTAAATCATAATTGTTAATGTTAATAATAATATAGGAGCCCACAACAACAATGATGACAAAAACATTCAAAAATATATTGTCCCCGTTTTGTAATTGATAGATAATAACAAATTAGATTTTTTGTGATATTTTGACCACTCAAATAGGAAATGACCCCGGCTTCCATTTCAGAAATCTGGTCACCTTAACCATAATCAAATGTTTTCACCTTAACAAATGTTTCCAGTTACCGATGCAAGGTGTAGAAAGGTGCTATTCACAGTCATCCATGATTTCATGAATGAAAGTGTTCACGGAGGGATAAACGAGTAGTAGCCTATATTCAGCAAGCTAATCTGTCATGATCTCAACACGTAACCACCATGAGCCAACAGACGCACTCTGTGTGGAATGAAGATGGGATATTGTGAAAACACGGATGAAGAGCATGTAAAATACACCAAATTTGCTTTTATTATTCGGGTAGGGTGACCGTGCCTCTTGTATACAGGCACAACTACACAAACAAAATTGTTTACACGCAGTTTATACTCATAGTTTTTCCTGTCACCACTGTCATTTACACTAACGCATAGATTTATTTAGGCGTTAGTTGTCCATGACCTTAAAAAGGGGTCACTTTTCTGCTGGGATATCGGCACAATGGTATGACAAGCCGTTTTGACTTTTATTTAACAATTAAATTTTCACTAGTTAAATGTTTTTTTTACTAGTTGAAATTCAGTTGTTGATATCAAGAATTAGCATTTTAACTATTGAAAAATGAATTGTTGATATCAAGAATTCATATTCTTTGAATGAATAAAAGCTGCAAAACGGCTTGCCATACAATGGTGAATACTTGTGAATAATTGTTGTAATGTGTATGCAATTCCTCTATTGTCCACTTGATGGTGGTAGAGGACAGCAGGAGTTTGAGTAGGCTTCTTACCGTCCGTTTCTTTTAGTATGTCTTGGTCTTGGAAGTATAATGAATTATTTTTGCATAAGAATTTCGATAGAAATAAATATTTTTGTAAGCCATATTATTTTTACATTTCAAGTTTCTTTTAGGGTATTTGACATACACTTGGATTTTTGAAAAGTTATATATTCCTTACTAGTGCTAGTGAACTTTGCCCTCAGAGTGCTAAATACTGTGATTTATATATGTGTTATATGTCCAGTATGTCCCGCATGGATGCCCTCATCAGCACTTTTTGCTGATAAAAACAGCTTTACTGAAAAACACTGCTGAATATGTGTTCATAGAATTTTCATGAGCAGTAAACATGATGTTCCTCTGTTTAGGTGTGAATAAGGGTTAGTTATTAACATAGCCTTTACGTTTCTTGTGTTGCCAAACTGTGGCATGAAATAAGGCATATAACTTTGGTGATATAATATAACTTGTTTAAGTGTGTGTCTGAGTGTAAGTGTAAAAGCCAAAAAATTGTGCCAGCTGTGTAAACTTCAGCAGACCACACTCAGGCTATGTCAGCAAACTGTATAGATCAAAATGTACCAGCGGAGAGATTCTGTGAAGGGAAGCTGAGAAATTTCAAAACAGTTCAGATGGGTGTTGAGCTCTGCCATGGGGACAGAAGTTGGAATGAACAACAGAGAAAGGAAACAAGGAGGGAGGAGGAATAGAGGGGGGAGAGGAATCCACAAGGTTGAAAGCAGGGGATTCAGGTCCCTCATTCTGTGGTTCACAATAAAATCCTCTTAAATATTGAACAATAGATGAGGAGCCTGAGGATATGAAAGAGAAAATCAATGGCATTCTGGTTTAATTGGCTGATTTATTCTCTAATCTTTGCTTTTGAATGTAAGCATGTGTGAGAGAAAGTGTATAAAGCTTGAAGCACAAATACCCACAGTCAGAGCTCCTCATGGTTGGGTTGCAAAATGTTAAGGGTTGTATAGAAGACAAACGTTTTATTACCTCTTTTAACATTATGGACTCGTCTCTCATGCTTTATAAACAAACAGATGTCTTGAAATGAAAGCAGAAGAAGGCATTGAAAGCAAAGGAAGGCATTGCACTGGAATAAATGTAAAAGAAAAAAAGTACAGAGACAAGAATTATACACTCACCTAAAGGATTATTAGGAACACCATACTAATACTGTGTTTGACCCCCTTTCGCCTTCAGAACTGCCTTAATTCTATGTGGCATTGATTCAACAAGGTGCTGAAAGCATTCTTTAGAAATGTTGGCCCATATTGATAGGATAGCATCTTGCAGTTGATGGAGATTTGTGGGATGCACATCCAGGGCAAAGATGCTCTATTGGGTTGAGATCTGGTGACTGTGGGGGCCATTTTAGTACAGTGAACTCATTGTCATGTTCAAGAAACCAATTTGAAATGATTCGAGCTTTGTGACATGGTGCATTATCCTGCTGGAAGTAGCCATCAGAGGATGGGTACATGGTGGTCATAAAGGGATGGACATGGTCAGAAACAATGCTCAGGTAGGCCGTGGCATTTAAACGATGCCCAATTGGCACTAAGGGGCCTAAAGTGTGCCAAGAAAACATCCCCCACACCATTACACCACCACCACCAGCCTTCACAGTGGTAACAAGGCATGATGGATCTATGTTCTCATTCTGTTTACGCCAAATTCTGACTCTACCATCTGAATGTCTCAACAGAAATCGAGACTCATCAGACCAGGCAACATTTTTCCAGTCTTCAACTGTCCAATTTTGGTGAGCTTGTGCAAATTGTAGCCTCTTTTTCCTATTTGTAGTGGAGATGAGTGGTACCCGGTGGGGTCTTCTGCTGTTGTAGCCCATCCGCCTCAAGGTTGTGCGTGTTGTGGCTTCACAAATGCTTTGCTGCATACCTCGGTTGTAACGAGTGGTTATTTCAGTCAAAGTTGCTCTTCTATAAGCTTGAATCAGTCGGCCCATTCTCCTCTGACCTCTAGCATCAACAAGGCATTTTCGCCCACAGGACTGCCGCATACTGGATGTTTTTCCCTTTTCACACCATTCTTTGTAAACTCTAGAAATGGTTGTGCGTGAAAATCCCAGTAACTGAGCAGATTGTGAAATACTCAGACCGGCCCGTCTGGCACCAACAACCATGCCACGCTCAAAATTGCTTAAATCACCTTTCTTTCCCATTCTGACATTCAGTTTGGAGTTCAGGAGATTGTCTTGACCAGGACCACACCCCTAAATGCATTGAAGCAACTGCCATGTGATTGGTTGATTAGATAATTGCATTAATGAGAAATTGAACAGGTGTTCCTAATAATCCTTTAGGTGAGTGTATGTGTTGACATGAGACTATAGTGTAATAAAATCTCAGTTAATGGACAATATTAGAGATTTTTAAATATCAGCAAATATTTTTTAATTGTGCATGCTAATTTCTCCTATTTTTACATTTAAATAACTTTTGCTGTCGTCTAACTCTTAAAGTTAATCTTTAAAAACATGAATAATTTAACTACACTGTTAATCTTAAAATAAATATCCATTTTTCATGCTGTACTATATTATATTCCTAAATTCACTTGTTTTTAGTTTTTCTTTTATTTAGATAAAATAGTATAGAATTTTACCTGTGATCGACCAAAAAATAAATAGGTATATTTTATCAGTATTTTATCAATATTGGCCAGAATTTTATTTAATTTAGTTTATCTTCCTAGAGCAGTAGTCCGACCTCTACTAGAACCTTACATTTCATGTAACTCACAATGTTGTACTGAAAAGGTAATTTTGAGTGCTATACCAAAAACCCAAGTGGCACATTAAAACCTCTGAAATGTCTTCCATTGTAAATGCATTACTTTAAACACAACGTCTTTCTTTCAACCTGCGACAGTCAAAATGATTGTCTGCGCTTCCATGACAGCAAAAACCACAAATTTAAAGTTATACTTTACCCAGAACTTTCCATAAAGTGCAGCTCACTGCATGTTTACACGTCTGTATTCTGTGAAAAGTTCTAAACTTAGTATTTAACATCCTCTGGATCTTGCTGTTTTGTTATTTTATGTTACTGATTCACATATCTGCTGCAGGCATTTTTGCAACAATCGGAAGTTACAGCTTTTAAACTCTGTGTCTTATTAACTGTCCCAAGTACTGTACATACATAAGTGTGTATTGGTTAGCTACTAATTCACTTATGGCTGACCAGTCATTCCACACACAGAGCTATAACCACCATAAATACTGGCCCTGTCCCAAAAAATACCCTCAGCCTTCGCTGTCGTCCTCTGCGACAAAACTTGACCAAATCCAGTTCCAATATATATCAATCAATATGCATTTTTCAAACCAAGTTTTTTCCACCTCAGTCTAAAATATTTTGTCACATGCTTGTTATTACACACTTCAGGTGAAACCTTGCCTTTGGTCCTGGTAACAAAGGCCACACTGCTGAATTATTGGTTAACAGGAAAGTTTCTTTACTAACAGCTACTGCCTAACTGAGAAGACAGCAGATGACTCCATCAAGTCCTCTTTCAAAACTTGAGGTCAAGGACTATAACGAAAATCATATTAGTGTCCACACCAAAGCACAATATTGTTGTGTTTGCTGCTTTTTTGTCATCTGCTGCTTCAGACTCTTTAAAGTCAGGTGGATTCTGACTGGTTGTTAATGTTTTTATCGTTCAACAGCTGGAGAAAATCATTCTGAAAGTGATTCCAATGATATTGTGTTGTTATCATTATAGTTGTAATGTGAACTTTCCTATATTTTCATAGAATTATAATGATGATTAAAGCTTTTTAGCTATCCTTATCACTATAATTATTGTCTTTGTTGTGAACTAGCATTTAGACTCCCTAACTGCTCTGGGAAGAGCATATTTTTGTTAAAAAACCTTATGAAATGTAACTTTTTGTGGTTATAGTTTAAAATAATCAACACTAAACAGTGTAGAAATGTACTACAATAACACTATTTAGTTTAAACCTCCTCTCAACACGAGACACGTTTTTTCCTCTCTCTCTCCCTCTTTCTGCACAATCTTGGAATTAGTGCAGGGGCAGGGCTTATTGTTCACCCCTCCTACTTTGAAGAGAGAGAGAGAGAGAGAGAAAACAACAATAGACTTTAATCACTCGTGTCTACAGCAGAGAAGCTGCCAACCTCTTCTCGAATTAGGCTGAGGTTGAGAGCGAGAGAGACTGTTTGCATGTGTTGGGATACAACAATTGTGGACTTCTAAACACAGATCTTTCAGACTGTTTCCACTTCACGCGAACGGACAAAAGGGCACTCTCTGGAAGACTGCAAATGAGAATGCCCACCTGAGACAGACAGGCACGAAAACACACAGGCCTTCATCACAGGAGCACCAATTCTCTACAGCCCTGAGTATGTGTGGGCAACCTGGACGGGCATTATGATCTCGCACTACCCACTGGCATCGCTGCTCCCCTGGCCGCCCATCCCACACTGCCTGGACCTAGATGGGGAGGGAGGGGTGGCCCTGCAGAGGTACCAGCCACGGTCACCGGAGAGCAGCCCTCGATACTGGGTCAGTCACTTACATGTGTGTTCAAGGCTGCTGTGATGATATTTCATTGTAGTAATAGTTCTTGTTTGGTGGTTTGCCTTTATTCACAACAGCATGTAAATTGACTTTATCTGAGTTGGGCTCTGTTGTTTGGGGTCTTTCAGAGATGTGGGATGATGAGAAGAATAATCAAAAGTTAAATGGTCAGTAAATTGATTTGCATTAAACTTAATTTGTGTTTGTCTTTTAGTCTGCATGAAGTCTTAAGCATAGAAATCCAGCAGTCTTAAAGTTGTATTTCATATTGCAATAGTTATTCTTTCATAAGTAAGTGCTGCAATTTAGACGTATGCATCATAAATCTGATAAACATACCAAGCTATATATTAAATAACAGTACTAAACAAACAATATGTACAGTAGGCTACTAACATATTTTATTAATTTTTAAAATATAGGCCTACTTCTGACTAATTCTACATAACATGTTATCTGTAACTTGTTATGGACAACCAGTCCAGACTAATTTCGATATACAAGCCATATCCTACAACATAGCACAGTGAATTGTAACCTGTATTTGTTTAATTGATTCACTAAAAAAACTGTATGAAGACATGTAAGAGTAATTTGTTCGGGAATCACACTACAGTGGTATCGCTTTGTGTTTTGATTCACTAAAAAGAACTGGGGATGGGATTCCAGCCACTAATCGCGCTGTATGGATTTGGTTCACTAAAAAAGAACCGGCTCATAAGAGTCATTCATTCGAGAAGGGAAAAGCACGTAGGCTACAAACAGAACGTAGCGCCATTCGTTCCGGTATTTTTTTTTTTTTTACATTTATTTATTTATTTATTTTTTCTGTAAATGGTAAAACATTTTTAAAGTTACATTTCCTCATACAAGTAATCCCTAGTAAAACCTCATTAAAACAGTTTCATACCGATAGACGTCAACGGGAGGAACCTGTTTTATAAATGTAAGTTTGCGTGTGTTGACATCCTAAAGTTCATCTAATAGCACTCATGTAAACCTATTGTTTACCCAGTGCAATGCTGTGTAGACTATATTGTGTAAAAAATGTCCTACATTAACTCTTTTGAACATGGGCAAACCCGGAGGCTGCATTTTCAGGACCGCAGTTCTAGGACCAGCACTTATTAATTGATATATTGTCCTAACCAACCCCTACCCATTGGTAACCTTGTTGAAATATTAAAACTAATTTAAGTAATTACGTTTAAAATGGCCGTGCCTTTTGTTATGGTAAAAATAAGGTGGAAAAAGTTTTAATCAGGTCTACCCTGTTGAAGTCTACAGTTAAGATGGCGCTTTCACAAAAAAACTAGGGCCCTGAAATGCAGTCCTTAAACTGTGACGGTCCTAAAAGTGCAGCCTCCGGTATTGCAGGCAGATAATATCTTTGAGCCAATCATTTCAAGGAAGCTGAATCATCTTTAGAGGTGAAAAGGGGGAAAAAACAATGAAAGTTTGCCTCAAAAAAGCCCCTAGATTTGTTTGGCCACAAATAGAGTACACTGACCGAATTTGTTAAAAGGATGAGGTGTGTGGTTGTGTCAGTCTATGTGGTGGTGGTAATGGTGTGTGGGAGTTTCAAAACGGGAAAAGCTCACTCTGTCAGCACTTTTTCAATAGTCATATTCTGGAGCTGACCGCTGGTGACTCTTCTCTGACCAGAACAGTGTGTTTCAATTCAGGGAAACAGAGTCATTGTATTATACAAAAAGAGACTCAGTATCATAACATACTCGCTGGAGGGAGAGCGCAGATTTGGGCAGTAAGGTGGAGTTATAAATGATGGATGCTGTAGAGAGGGAGATGGTGAGGGAATGGGGATATGTGTGCGAGTGTTTGACAGCTCATGTTAAGTATAGCTTCATTTTTTAGATGTTTATGTGTGAAAGGTAGGCTAAATGTGTTAACCTACATAGCAGATTTGTCAAAACATTTATCAGATTTGTCAGAACATGCTAGGGGGTCTGTGGAAAAGTTCATAGAAAAAGTATGATAATTATAAATAAAAACATCATAAAAATAAAATACATAATAAAGTACATAATTTGACATAATAATAAACATGTTCCCCTGCCAGTGAGGCCATAGAGAGCTCCCTCATCACTTTACCTTACACTATATTTATATAATTATAAATAAAATATATTAATAATAAATAAATTATATATATATATATATATATATATATATATATTTTTTTTTTTTTTTTTAAATAATCAATTTGGTAATTTTTCAATAATTTAAAAACAATCTAATTTATAAAATAATTTTAATTATTTGTCAACGTTTCATCTTGCTTATAAAACATTAGATTAATCACAATTATTTTACAGTGCTAGTATTATGCTTTTCTATATATTTACAGTACTGTGCAAAAGTCTTAGGCACGTTGGTATTTTCACACAAAAAATGTTTTTAAGCCAGTTATTTATATCTTTTACTGTAGTGTGTCAGTAGGAAATATCAGTTTACATTTCCAAACATTCATTTTGCAATTAATTGTAATAATCCAGTGAGATTTTTATTTATTTATTTATTTTTATTTTTATGCACAAGAAGTCTGACAGCAGCCGGTATGATCTGATCTCACCATCATCGAGTCTGTCTGTGATTACATGAAGAAACAGAAAAAGACTAAATCCAGAAGAACTGAGGCAACGTCTCCAAGACACTTGAAGAAACCTTCCTGCAAAACTACATGAATAGGTGTAGGAATAGATGCAGGTGACAAAAGCCGTTTTAAACTCAAAGGGTGGTCACCCCAAATATCGATTTGATTTAGTTAATAGAAGTTAATTCATTAATAAAAGCTATTTATGTTATTATTTTTGACAGCATTCTCACTTTAAAGCATTCTGACAAGTGCCTAAACTTTTCACAGTACTGTAGTTTTGCAGGTAGGTTTCCTCAAGTGTCTGGGAGACGTTGACTTAGTTTTTCTGGATTTAGTCTGTCTCAGTTTTTTCTGTTTCTTCATGTAATCACAGACAGACTCGATGATGGTGAGATCAGATCAGACCGGCTGCTATCAGACTTCTTGTGCATAAAAAAAAAATATATAAATCTCACTGGATTATTACAATTAATTGCAAAATTAATGTTTGGAAATGTAAACTATTGATATTTCCTACTGACACACTACAGTAAAAGATATAAATAATTGTCTTAAAAACATTTTTCGTGTGAAAATACCAACGTGCCTAAGACTTTTATACAGTACTGTATATCTACTAATAGTAAAAAAAAAATCTATGAAAAATAGATTTTTAAAAAGTCAACATTTTCTAGTTTTGTTAAAGTCCCAGTGAACCGGAAGTTGCAACTGATTTTATTTCAGTGCTGTGACGCATTTCCAAGGTGAAACGGAATACTGAATAGAGGGCAGGGTTTTACTTCAGCGCTCCTCCTCTCCATCTCTCGCTCATAGCAGACTAACAGTTGGAGAGGAGTGGTTAAGGATATTCAAACCCAAGCCGTCAAACTGCCGTCATCGGAAAGGGAACGCCATTCCAGACCTGAAGTTACTTTTCAGATTTTGATTAAAGATTACCACGGCAAACAATTTTTTTCTGTGTATTAACTTGCATGGATTAATTGTTCACCCTAAGACCTGTAATGTGTGCTAACAAAATAAATAAGATCGATTTGATTTCATGAGGACTTTAACACATTGTTATATTACAGTATAAATTGGTTGAAAACAGCTGCTTAATATTTTTGTGAAATCCGTGACGCACTACCTTTCAAAAGTAATGGCTAATTCAGCTTTGTCGTCACAAAATAAATTATATCTTAAAATATATTAAAATAAAAAACAATATTGTAATATTTCACAATATTATTTTTTACTGTATTTTTGATCAAATAAATGCACCCTTGCTAAGCAGAGACATTAAAGCACAAGCTGTGAGATCAAAATGTTTTTAAGCTTATGAGAAACATAAATGGCCCAAATTTTTACTGGTAGTATGTAACGTCATGGAGAATAAGACAGTGAGATAGAGAGAGAGAGATCCATCCTTATCCAACATCCTGCCTCAAGTCTCTTCCTCTCACACTGGAGAGTTTCCGAGTATTGTTCCTCTGACAGCTTATTGTTCCTCTGACAGTGAGGCCATAGAGAGCTCCCTCGTCACTTTACCCTACGCTCACCCATGGAGTCCAGTCCACACACATATTCAACATAGTTCACACACACATGTACTCATTCACATCCATTCAAACACATTCAATTAAATACCAAACCCACAGATATGCACACACACATAGACCAACACAAAATGACTTTGTCTCCCACAAACGTCCCACAACTCTGAAACTCTCATTTCTCGATTATGCCGTGCAGGACCCCCAGCCACCCTTCACCTCAGCCATGACATTCTCACTCCCTCTAACTATTCCCATTTCCAAGTTATCTCGGAATAACTTCACGCGATTATTTTTCCACTTAATCCACTTAATCTGCTCATTCAGAGACAAGAGAGGGTTGCATAATGCTTCTGCTTTCACGTTTATATCACTTAAAGCATTTTACGACTTTACCATACTCGCATATCTTTAACCTGCTTTGCTACAGTCACAAAACCTGGTTGTAAAATTTTGATAGGGCCTTAATGATCGTTAATGGCTTTGTTTTTGTGGCTTTAATGATGAAGATGGTGGCCAAAGTTCAAGTAAGATGGCGCTCATGACGCTCTTCATACCTCCCTACACATTCTACCAGCCATAAATGCTGATATAGCTGCTGATTTTCTGCTTGACGCAGCAAGGCCTTGGCACAAACTTTGTAGTCAAGTGATCAAGGACTGGGGTCAATGCACTCATATATTCAGCCTATATGGCACAATCCTGTTGCTCACATTCACTCTGCAGAAGTCAATATGGGTCAGTTCCATCACACATTGAGGAAGCTTTGCGCAGACCGCGAGCGCGTGTGTGGAATTATGCTGAATATAGGAATCGCAAACTAAGCATTCTCTGTTTCTGCATCACTTCTCTTTTTGTGATCAACTGTCTTTTGTGTGTTTGTTAAAAGTGACACTGATGGTTGGTTGCTAGCCGGTGTTTCCTTGCTTACGTTTAGTGAGTCACGCATTGTGATGGAGAATTTGATTCAGAAATTCAGTGTCAGTGATTTTTGCAACTGGTACCAAGAAAGCACAAGGCCTTACACAAGTGCTATATGAATGGTGGTTTGTGCTCCAGCAGAGATGTGGTGCTCATGTGAGAGATGCAGGTTCGAATTTGGCTTATGTTTCAATCCAATTACCCCTGTCTCACCTTAATAATGTATTGTGCCCTCCCTGCTGTCTCAAAAATGCATAAATCAGGGCTTAACAATAAAGACTTACTGGGGCTGCTTTGAGACATTATTTTATATTAATTTACATGCATTTTATATGCAAACTTAAACATTTGTTTTTCTTTTATGCATTTTACATTATTGTTGTAAATTCTTCTTAAATTATCTTGCAAATATATATTTCTAGCAAATAGATACAAAATATAAAAGTTTGAGGTTGGTAAGACTCTTATGCTCACCAAGGCTGCATTTATTTGTTCAAAAATACCATAAAAACAGTAATATTGTTATTATCAAATGACCAGGACCAAATTATCAAAAATATTATTATAATTGAAAATAACTGTTTACTGCTGAATTTTCAGCAGCCATTACTCCAGTCATCAGTGTCACACGATCCTTTAGAAATCATTCTAATGTGATTGTTAAAAAAAAAAAAAACTTTTGATAGGATGAATAGAGCTTTTCCTAATATTACATGCTCTTTAGGTGTTATAGTATTATAATGGATAGCACTCTCCATAGATGTGTCAGTCTGCATGACTGCACTATTGAACTTCCACTGAGCAGTGAGTGGTTCAATGAGTATATGATAATGGAACAAGTTAATAAAGCTGATAATATGACCGCTGTCACCCTCAGTCTAACATGACACCTCAGGCTGAAGTCCAAAGGGGGCAAATCTCCAAAACTCGCAAAAACTCATTTGAGGCAGAAAATGTATAACCCACATGTAAAGAGCAAGGGGTTATACAGGGTAAATCAGTAAGTGCAAATGTGTGTATATTGCATAATGAAGAAAGCAAGTGTGCACATAATGGCATGTGTGTGTGTGTGTGTGTGTGTGTGGTCCTAGTAAACCACGTTATAGGGACAAAATATGGCAATATCCGAAATCCTTGTCATTGTTTGCCTTTTTTTGGTCCCCATGAGGAAAACAGCTTACAAATCATATTAAGTGATGTTTTTTGAAAATGTAAAAACGCAGAAAGTTTTCTGTGATGAGTAGGTTTAGGGGTAGGGTTAGGTTTAGGGGATAGAATTGACAGTTTTACAGTATAAAAAGTCTATGTCTATGTCCCCATAAAACGTGAAAACACAAAGTGTGTGTGTGTGTGTGTGTGTAAGAGAGAGAGAGAGAGAGAGAGAGAGAGAGATTATGCTTGAGAGTATGTGCCTATAAACTCTCATTCTGGGAGGTCTGTGAATCATCTTAGCTGTGGTAGATGACAGGTGTGGAACCACTCAGGTCACTGCAGCAGTTACACAAACACACACAGGCCTCTACGCCTCACACAGCAAAAAAAAAAAAAACTCCCTCCTCCTTCCTAGAACCCCATTTATTCCCTCTTTCCTGATCCGTGTCATGTGGCCTGGCTTACTGCCCCCTCTGTCAGAGAGGCAGGAGAAGAAAAAAGAAGGGATGGATGGATGGAGGGGGCTGAGACTCAAGCAGACAAGGTCAGGCCCAGTGCTGTCCACTTGCTAAGTTATTAAACTGCCTGATCAGCAGACACACTCTTGACAGACCGAATCAGCAGAATCACAGTCAGACAGACTATCTGAAAGAGCTAGACAGTGACAGACAGGATCTATCTATCTATCTATCTATCTATCTATCTATCTATCTATCTGCCAGGTACAGGCAACCATCCATCCATCCATCTGTTTATGATTATGGGGGCAGATTGCCAACGTGGGGGCCCAAACCAGACTTACTAAACTGGCTAATTAAAGCTTATTAGCTCTAGGTTAGAGGGGAAGATTAACAACACCCACTGGCTCACTGCAAACAACTGGCCGCCATATTAGTCATCAAAGAATGCCATCCAGGATTTTCCCTGTTTTTGACCAATCCGAGAATATTAAACCCATACTTTAATGATTATAATAATCTTAATGCTGACTGTATAATTAGTCTACCACAGTTCCTGTCAGGTTCTGTTATTATGATACACACTGGACAGACCTCTGGAAAAACTGTTTTGTTTTTTTTTTCATCTGAAGGAACTGAGTATAGCTGAGTATATTTAAGATGTATGCGCAATATGTGTTGTTGTATTTTTTATTGGTGACTAATTAATAACCAGATGACCCAGATGTTTCACATAAATGTAGAAAAACATTATAAAACTTGGACTGATAGAAAACACTGCTGGTAAATGACAGAGATGGTTGCATCACACTGAATAAAAGAGAATGCGAACTAACAAAAGGGAGGGTGACATGTTTCTTGGATACAGTGCAAAACACTCAAATTACCATTGGAGTATATTATAACTCTTAACAATAAAACTCTTAGCCATTAATTTTTTGATTATTTTTTTCTCTTGTTGAAGTTGATAACTCTGAGCAGAATCGTGGCACACTGCCCTCTACTGGGCATGTAAAACAAAGGTATTGAGGTACATAAACACACACACTGTTCTCTGCACATTTTCTCCCCTGCTCCCACACATGCACCATTCAGGAATGATGTTTGAGTTTCTGGGAAGTGTGTTTTTGTGAGAGTCCTTCACAGTTCCAGTCGTTTAAGGACACTAACAGATGTTTTTACCACATATTTCACAATGACAGGGTTTCCACTGTGGCATATTTTTCCTGCACTTCTGATGGTGCTCAGTGGGGAAGATGCTTCTCTCTTCTTGGTTTTGTTTCAGTTTTCTTTCATCTGAAAACCCCAGGAGCTACGCAAGGACTTTCAGTTCTTTATTCATCTCTGCCAGTTAATGTTATTGGAATAGGTTGTGTTGATTCATAAAGTGGAAAAGATAACAGCTCACTCAAAAAAGGGAAAACAGAGGAAATTAGCAAAAATTATGTTTTGTTTTGTTTGGAATGGAGTACTAGCATACTGAATTGTGTACAGTGAACACTGCTACATTGCTGTGACAAGCTCTTTTGCATATTTTTGTCGCTGTCTTTTGCATATTTAATTCAGCAACTCGTCAAAGAATCCTGAAACAAATATTGTGGTTTCCTCAAAAATATTAAGCAGCACAACTGTTTTCAACATTGATAATAATAAGAAATGTTTCATGAGCACCAAAAGACTGAAGACTAGAGTAATGGATGCATTCAGCTTTGCCATTGCAGGAATAAAATTATATTTTAAAATATTGAAAATGATCGCATAGTGTTTTGACAACAAGGGATTGCAGATTCTTGAGAATAGAGACACAGATTAGTTAATCTTGAGCTTTTTATCAGACAGCACTGCTGCAAATATCAACCTCTAGGAAGAACTTGTGTTGCCTGGCACGTCATAACACAGAGAGATACGCTACCATTGAAGGTCTCCTCCCAGCACCCTCTAGCTCCAGCTCTCTCTGCCTGCGTCAGCTCAGCTTATAACTCTTCTGGTGACGCTAGTGCAACACAGCAGTGCAAAATCTGACTGTAAATCTCCCTATACATACACAGAATGGGCTAAAGCTGCATTTTCTTTATCCCTCAGGTTTTTGCGAGCGCATTTGGCAGTGTAGACATGATAACTGGCTTGTCGGTCAGGTACAATGACGACGGGCACATAGAGTTGGGAGGTTGCAGGCAGGAAGTGGGAGATTTCCTGGAATGTGTGTTTTTTCCCCCCACAGTGGTGCAATAACAGGACTCTCGTTACTCATGTCGATGTGCTCCATAGCTTCACAGGCCCTGTGTGTTTATGTGTGTGTGTTTATGTGTATTTGTGTGTGAGCCCACCACAGGAGTAGAGACTGACTGGAGACTGTGATTGTACTCTAGGGAGGTTTAGACTCAGTATGTCTCTATTGGTGTCGACAGGACAGATATCCTCAGCCTCCCTATAGGGGTCTAATCATGCCCCCTAAGATTCCCTCTAATCCTGTTTCCTAAGCCCACCCCCCATGCCTCCACACCTGAAACTAAACACCAGGAAAACACAAATTCAACATTTTACTTTGTGAGTGTCTATAAATTGGTAAATTAAAGGGATAGTTCTCCCAGAAATGAAAACGCCATCATTTACTCACCCTCGTTTTACCAAACCTGAAAAAAAAAAATTTAAACAAAAGGTTCATGCTGCTCTTTTCCATTCAATTAAAGTTAATGGTAAAAAGGGGCTGGTACGCATTAAAGTGGTCCATGACATAAGAACCAATGATGCTGATGTTAAATCTGGTGTGAGACGTCTTGATGCACCTAAATTTACGTAAAGGGGATCTATACCCCTTTTACAAGATCTAAGTCTGTGATGTCCCCAGTGTGTGTGTGTGGGAAGGTTTAGCTCAATACCCTACAGATAATTTTTTTAAGCATGTTAAAATTGCCTCTTTTTGGGGGTGAGCAAAAAGTGTGTGTCCCTTTAAATGCAAATGAGCTGGGGCTCCTGTCCCCCTTTCAAGAAAAGGGCGGAGCTTTAAGAGCTCCTGCTTCAGCATACTTGCAACAACAAAACAGGACAATCTCACGCACTGAAAATATTAGGTACTATCAGTTGCGGTGGTAAGCCTTATCTGACTGTACTGTGCATAATAAATGCATGTTTATGAATTAAACGCAGATGGTGAGCATGGCAATTTTCCATGTGCAATTTTTAACTAGGAAACTCGTATTTATATTTATGCATCAGTGAAAACAGGCAGAGACAGTGGTAGCTTTAGCAACATTAGCTGTACAGAGCTAACAAGCTCTTTCAGAAAGGCAATTTGGAAGTACTCACAACATATGACGTGTGATACTTTGTCTGGGTCAGAAGTTTGCGCACAAAGCATTGGTATTGACCCATCTTTCAGAATCAACCTTTTTGAAAATCCAGCATTGAAAAGACCCTCGTTTGTGAAGCAGTCTGGTGCAAACGTCTGGTGCAAAGACTCTAGCGATTTTCTTCGGGACATTTCCTTCGACAATAAAATTTAAACACAATGTCCTCAGTGACTCAGATACTGTTACGTCATTTTAGGGGGGAATCTGAATCAGCACGTTTGAAGAGACTGCCTTTGATTTATGGGAATTATTTAAAAAAATTAGGGAGCAGATTTTTATCATTATAGGCAGATTGTTTTCACACACTGCGGACACACATCGGTTATTCAAACAACTTATAAAAAACACTACTCACACACTAGTTTATTTAATTCCTTATTTCTTCTTATTTATATATACATACATATATATATATATATATATATGTTTTTTAGAAGAAATCATTTAACAGATCAAAATTTTTTATTTTTACATTTTTCCAAACTATTGCTTAAACAGGTTGCAGATTAGTGGTCGATCAATATAATATTTCAATAACCACCTCTTAAACTTTTACATTTAGTTCCCACACCTTGAATGTAATCAAATGATACAGTATGTTTTTATTTTTAGAGATTTGCATCACTACTGATGTAGTGGTGTTGTGCTTTTATTGCATATAGATACACACTATCTCTATCTATTCCCTAGGGCTATAGCTGTGTATGAGATCAGAGGTGTGTGTATGTGTGTGCGTCAGCCGGGTCCAGCCCAAGAGCCTGCCATTTGTCAGGCCTTGTTGTCGTGCACTGCAATGACATCACTCCCTTTTGAGAGCAAACAGCTGTCCCTTGAGGGGGACCAAAAGGTCATGACCTCTCCCACTGCTCCTCCACGCTTCCCAGAACCCCCGAGGAACAGCCGAGCAGAGGACACCCAGTCAGACCGGCCTGGGAACTGGAGCGGATCCCAGAGAATGAGGGTTTCCCCTCTGGAGCCCCACTGCCCTCTCTGACCAGCCTTCTCTGACCGGACCACTCCTCTGTATGTAGGAGGGGGGTCTATGCTTAAACACACTTCACTGGTGCGTGGCAGTGAGGGCGAGGTAGTGTGGGAGTCGTGTGATAGGTTGTCAGGGTTCTCCTGTGGTTACTTGCATGCACTTTTACTAATACAATCTTGGTTATGGTTTCCAGAACATTGAACACAGTCTTGTGCTGCAACCTAAAGCTTAAAAATGCTGCCTTTGGTACAGGACAGGTCCGAATCCAATGTTAGCTTCACTTCCTGTCTCCTGAGATACCTTCATTTGATCGATTTTTGGCAGAAGATGTATGTCAGTTTGAAAATTTTTGACCACCATTTTCCACTTTTGATGTCATTTCTAGTGAAAAATTACTATTGTAGTATTTAAATATTCCCTTAGTTATCACCATCATTAAGCCGTTATGCTGCCTCAGAAGTGTGTCCGAAATCAGTTGCGTGAGGCATGTGCAAACGCTGCCTGCAAAGTCATTGCCTGATAAAGCAATGGGGCAACAAGTTAGCTGCCTAAGTTTTCGGACGCAGACTCCATCTAGGATATTAACCACAGGGAATAACCATAGCGCTGACTAAAATCCATGTCAATGGAAATTATAGATTGTAGATTATTTGCTCTTGGACTAGACTTAACAACTTTTTGATTTGATTTTATTAGGTGCCTTCAGAAGCAACATTTAAAAATACCCAAACTAACCCAATTATTTATTATTATTGACATTTTAAGTAGCTTCTAAAATGGGGGGGTATGGGAGTTCTGATGTTCCTCAGAACAGCTTTTTATAAAATATATATTTGATCTAATTGTATCTAAATTTTATAATTATTATTTTAATTTGAAATATTCCATTAATTTCAAATACATCAGAAGACAAAAGACAAAAAAATATGCACACTTTTGGAAAACTGGCACTGGCAACCTGAGATCAATTAAAAAAATTAAAAAGATGTATTAATCTAGTAAATTTCTGTTAGTGTTTTTAGTTGACATGAACTAACATGAACTAATGATGAAAAATACTTTTAAAACATTTATTAATCTTAATAAAAGTTAATTATTAATACATTCACAAATCAAAGGTTATATCTGTTAATATTATTTTATTTAATAGACCTGAACTAACACAAACTAAAAGTGAACAGTTGAATTTTTATTAATGTTACAACAAAGATTTATAATACTGTAGCCCATTTTAGTTCATTTTAGTTAATGCATTAATGTTAACTAATGGGGCCTTATTGTAAAGTGCTACCATTATATCTGACTGGCTTTTTCATATGCACAATATACAAGCTGCTGAATGGCTATATGACAGAAAAGTCAATCTAATATAAACTTTAAATGTTTGTGATTGAGCAAGATTGCCTGTAAAATGTGTTTAGCTTGAGGAAGTACTCTTTGAATCTGCCTTCATAAAACTAGCCCTTGACGTTTATGATCTCACCACTGGCCTTGTTAAAATAGAACTGAAGGGCAAAGAGCATTGAGCTGCTTTCTATTGTGCTCCCCACTGTGGCTGCTTGAATGATCACACTAATTCTCTATAGCGTCTTAATTGCCCTTTAGGAAGTTTACGTGTATAGCTGGATGTATGAGAACCCAAGTGTGTGTGAGCGAATGGCCACATGACACCTGCTAATTTCAACCTTGTCCCCATAGGTTCCTGCGTTCCTACAAATGAAAATCCAGACGTCCTGCACATAAGGGATAAAAGGGAAAATCCCTTCATCTAGACAATACAGCGTCAGCCTTCCTCATATTGTCTCTGAATTAGGGCTGTAACCACCATAGACAGTGAAGGGGACAGACAGCCCCACCCCACCCCCTTAATAATTAAAAATGGCCGAATTGTTCTCTCAATATTTGATATTCCTGATGCTGCTTTGCTGCACTCCATTACTCTCCACTCTGTGTGTTGTAGGATGACAAAAGTTTAAAAAGTAACATTTTTAGGCTGGTCTGTAACAGTGCTTATCAATGTCAAAGATTTAACAGTTTTAACAGGGAAAGAGAAAGGTAGGGTAAGCAATTTCGGAGCAGCTAGCAATAGCAAGCTAACTTTGAGCATTAGATTTCACCCTCCCTTCAGAGCGATCTCTAAAGCTACCCCTCCTTCAAAACACATGAACACACACAACAAAGTCTGTAAAGTGTCCAAGTCATGAGATAAGCGATGCCATTAAATTACCTCATGTCTCAAAGCACATAACATTATAATCTTCTTTTAGCACCTGACTGCTGCAGATTAATTCCGCCGTTGATAATATTGACAAACGTATCAATCCAAGCAACTGAATATTTTTTGGTCCTGAGACTTCCACAGACGATATATGTACATTTTGTGTACGCTTCTATTATTGATTGCTATCAGAATGTGAAGAGAGTTTTGACCAGAATAACAAAAAGTGTTTATGAAAAAAATTGCCTACCCTACCTTTAATATATAATAACTGTTTTTCGATAATATTATTAAATGACCAACAGTAATATCAGTGATACTTGTCGAATGTTGCTGTTCTGAATTAAAATTAAAATAAAAATACCATTACATTACAATCCCCCAACCACTAAGAAAATCCAATCCCATCAGAAACCTCCCTTGAGCCAATTGAAAACTACCAAATTCCACCATACTATAATTGGTCCGCATACGGCACTGACTTTTGACCTTTTGGGAGTTCACCATCCATTAGGAAACAGCTTTAACATTCTGGTAAACATCTTGTGTTTCACAACCATAATACGATTTTGATGACAGATTTTTTCACAGTGCGTGCACTGTCACTTTAACTTCTCTTCTTTCAATGTTAAAGTTCTAAAATCTGAATGCGAATCAAAATATATTTTTATTATTATTTTTTTTTTTTATATTTAAGAATCAAAAGTTATTTAAAAAACGTACACAATATTCCATAATGATAAAAAGAAAAATAAATCAAACGACTAAGAGGGAGAGAGAGAGTGCAGTGGGCGGAGTTGTGTCATTTACTAAGCGGGGGTGGACTGCAGAGCAGAGGGAGGGGAGAGAGAGGAGAGAGGGCAGCAGCTTGAGGCTCCATCCGTGACGGACTATGTGTGTGCGCTGAAGGAGGACACTCCACACAGGATAGCTCTGCGTACTATACTTGAAAACATTTTACCCTTTCTCTCTGGACTTGGGTTGTGTTCTAATGCCGCTACCGGACGATGAGAGAGGCCCTCACCATGAAATTCGCTTGGAAAGCTAAAATGGTAAGAAGTTGCGTTTGCCTCCTGCACTCTGTTGATTTTGCGGCTTTGAGCTTCTGGAGAGGGAGAGGGAGAGGGAGAGGGAGAGGGAGGGGGAAAGAGAGCTTGGAGTGGAGGATAAAGAAAGAGTTTAGGAGGGGAGGAGGTCGTGGGGAATACAAATAATGTTTTTAGATTACATTTTACTGCAATACTGTATCGCACTCGTCTGTTTATCATACACACGTTGACTTTGGATCTGAGAGTCTCCACGTAGGCGGCGGTTCCCGTTAGTTTCTCACTCTAGAAATACTTTACTTTTGCGATGAACAGCCCTCAGGCTCTGCAGACGAAAACAAAGCGGACAGATGGGCTTAAACCCACTTGTTATTGTTGTTATCGGTGAGGGATTGTTTCTCATGGACTTTGGGGTTGTGTTGTTTTTGTATGCAAGCTGTAGGGGGTAGAAAACGTCTCTGTTTGGGATGATAACATGGTCCGCATCCTTTCATTGTTTGTTTACAGGAGTTTTAGGGACCTAAACAAAGTCCTCAAATTCCAGTCGTTGTAATGCTTTTTAAGGACTTTCATTATTGTTTATTAAAAAAGTCTATTTTATGTGTTTTTTAGGACAACTTATCTGACCACAGTCAATTTTAATTGACAATTAAAACGTTATTCACATGATTGCATACTTGTATTTACATATGAGAAAGATACTTTCTATGCATTCAAATTATTTTTTTCATCAGCACTTGTGTTCCATAGGAGTTTGACCCATGGAACTGGCATTGCTCTTTAATAATAATAACAATACATTTCAGTTTAGCAACAGCAAACATTTCAATAAAAATAATACATATGAATAAAATATGGTTATTAATAAAATAATAATAAAGCAAGTAATAAAAATATAACATTTTACAGAACAATAGAATAAAATTAACTTGTTAAAATAAGCCTACTAAATAAAACAAATAAACCTGACCTCAAATCGGACATGTGGTCACAAATACTAGTACTCTGCTTATTTTATTTCAGAGGAAAACTATTTTGTTTCCTCATATGTAGTTCCACCCTTTCCAATATCTGCCTGTGCCGCTGAGCAAGCTTTAAAATCCGCTTTGGAAAACATTTCGTCCAGTACAAAGGAGCAGCACAGTGCATAGACTGTGGACTCGGCAGGGTCCGGGCAGTGGGTATGCAGACCTCCTACCATTGTTTTTGAGTGCAAACTGCATGACTCATCCAGCTGAGTATTTATCTGAACGCACTGTACAGGAAACGGCCCGGAAAATAAAGACAGACTGATCCACTTCATTCCAGGGACAGTTACTCTTTCAGCCGCATAAATCTGCAGACGTAGTCTGGATGTGCTGCAATAGTGAAAAGACTCAGTAGGCCGATGTTTTAAATGTCAAGGTTGATGACTTTGAAAGTCATGTACAGATATGTTCTTTTAAAACTACTGAAGCATTGTAGAAATACATACTCCTATAACTAAAGGTTCAAGATTGATTAATTGATATAATAAAAAAAAAATCGTTGTTGAGTTTACTGCAGGTCAGAAGTACTTTTTGTACCCAAGAGAGCTGAACTTACACTTGTTGGACCTATATAGCGTGGCTTTGGGCTGAATTCACATACAAATACACACTAGGCAATAAAGTCTTCTGACTTTCACAGTAATTCCAAGAACAGGTCCATGATTCCATAGTGCAGCCTGACTTCTAGAATCTTTTTGGGAAAAAAGTCTGGTGACGTCGTTAGTGAAACAGCAATATTTCACACATTCCTTTAGGTACATTTTTTTTGTGTGCATGAATAAATAGTGTGCATATAAAATATCTTTAGAAGTATCTTTGTTCATGTAAAGTCTTTAAGTATACACTGCAAAAAAAAAAAAAATCAGATAAAAATGTCTTATTAAATTGCATAAAATATTAAGAGTAGTTTTCTGAGAATGTCTTTAGTATAAATATTTTTGTCTTGTTCCATTGGCACTTTTTCATTTGTTTAACACATTCTTTTTTTTATTTCTCCTTTACTAATTTGCACTCTAAGGACATGTCTTTTAAAGTTGGCAAAAAACAAACATTTCTAAATGCATGCTATTGATGTTATTGTAAACGATTCATTGATGCATGTATTTAATTCATTTGTTTTATTTTTTTTAATTTTGAATTAAAATGTCATAACTGTATCTTCCAGTGAAACGACAGACTTCTCTCTGCTGATGTATCCAGGAATTCTCCAGTCATTTGTCTTCATAAACCCCGACCCTTTCTTACAGTCAACTGCAAGCTTGCATTCAGATCTGCCTCCAACCAATCAACATCAAATATATATAGAACCAAGCACTTTTTCGATAATCTGTTTCACAACATGGAAGAAAAGATCTGACTTGGAGATGGAGATGATAGACAGAGACATTTTGGATATGAAAGACAATGCAGGGTTTCATATATCACAGCTCTACTTTATTGTTATTCACTGAAGAGGGCAGAATTTATCGAAATTCTCTGTGACACTTTAATATGAAGGTTAAGCTGTGCACATTCTGAAAGACTCCACTCACCCAGACACTTAATGCTGGTCATCACATTACTGTTTGTATTTGTATGCGTGTGTGTGTGTCTGACCGAGAAAGCATTCCGTGTGTATGTTTATAGACTTTGAGTTTGGTTCTTGAACTCCAAGGCTGGATGGAGAAATCCTTCCCTGTTAAGAATCTGTAAAAGCTCTTAGGCTGATTTTTAAAACCCCATGCCAGCTCTGATCTCATTTCTTCTCTCTCCCCCTCTCTCTGTCTCCTTCCTCCAAATGAGTTATCATTTTCTCTCCTCCACACACCCCATCATGTCTGTCAGTATTTTGATACTAAAGCCAGGATTCCTGTTTATGCCGAACTGAGACATATTGTTTCCCAGTTTTACTCCTCAACATTCCAAATGGTGTAACGTTGATTGTTTTCTCCCTCTACAGAGCTCTGTGCAGGACTGGGGAGAGGAGGTCGAGGAAGGAGCCATATACAACGTGACTCTAAAGAGGGTCCAAATCCAGCAGGCGGCTAACAAAGGCGCGAGATGGCTGGGGGTGAGTGGAGGCCTTTGATCTGAATGCACTTCCACTCTTATTTAAAGAAACACTTTGGCTGCCCATGCTGGGCCGGCCAGACAGTAGGGCACATTAAGGGTGACCATGTAAAGCTTTTTATGGTTACGGAAGTATTTTATTTGTGGGGTTCTTATAGTGTTCTAGTCATTAGTCTTCATGGTTATAGCGTTGCAAGAAAACACATAAAACTTTATATAGGGTTGTTTGTTTGGTAAAAGCTTGTTTAAAGGGATAGTTCACCCGAAAATGAAAATTCTGTCATTTTCTCTCATTCATGTAATTCCAAACTTTATTCCACACAAAAGAAGATTTTTTGTTGTTGTTGATGTTTTGGACCCCATTGGCTTTAATTGTATGGACCAAAACAGTTCTTCAAAATACCTTATTTATGTTTTCCTCAGTGCTATAGCTATTTATCATGTGTTTTAGTGACAGGAAAACATTAAACTCAGTTCTCTGTTGCACATGTTTTCAACCAAAAATTTGCTGCATGAGTTTCAAAGTTTATATAACATTGTTATATTATGAAGCCATGCTGTTATGGCTCCGTTCCGAATTACAGTGGTGAATATGGTATAATCAGTTGCTTTAACCTTGAATAACTTTTTCCATATTGTCAACACCCTTCTGAAAACAAAGCACTTATGAGCTGACGTGATTTCCATAGGGCTTTAGTTAGTTGTAACATAATTGTTTCTACATTGTAAAAAAAACTGTTCATTTAATGCAGAATCATTTCATAAATATGACATTCATGATAATGCTGATTTCAAAGGCAAGTTCACTTTACAGTAATCGTGCTGTAAAAATTTAAATGCAGATTTGATTGATTTTGCAATTAAAAGAGAGCATGTTTTACATTTGGACATCAGTTAGAGCCCTGTTTTAGAGAGGTCACGGTGCTTAATGTTTGACCTAGTTTTCACTTTATTTGTTGGTGTAAAAGATTTCCTAACAGCTTGCGCCAGCACAAATCCTCTTTTAGCGTTAAAAACTACTCTCAGGATTTAATAAAGACACAAAGTAAAAAAATTTGCACTGAAAAGGCATGGACGGGGTTATTTTTGTGGCATATGCATTTGTAGGAGTTTCTCATTCAGATGCAAGATTTATGGGAGGAGAGTATTTAAATGAATCATGCAAGGTGATTTACTAAGGTTTGCGCTTGTCAATTTACTGGTATTTTTGCGCCATTATTTACCTACCAAAAAAAGCATGTCTTAAACCAGACGCTAATTTGCGCTGCTCTTGGTAGACTACGTTGGTCATTATGGAAATTATCTGGCTGCATCTGTGTTCTTTCATTTGCACGTCGTCAGTAGATTATGCGCAGAATTTTCCACTCCCATCTGCACTTTTATAGGATTGCGCTCTCACCCTAATTTGCCCTGTTTAGTTAATCTGTGCCTTAGTATTCTTGCTGTTCCACTGATACAGTGTTATTTTAGTACCATTGAAACTCTATTATAGTTTTTATTAATATATTGAATCCGTTTTTATTTTTAAATTTTTTTATGTTTTAATTTTAATTTTAGTTAAAGTAAAATTAAGCAAAATTTAGTTTAGCAAAATTAGTAATTGAAATGTTTGAAATGGAAATGGTTTGTTTGGGTTAACCATAATAATAACCCTGCACTGATATTCACCTTTTGTGGCCTACTTTTAAATCATGTATTTCTTGTGTGAACCGCACAACCATTGTATTTTTCAACTAATGAAGCATTTTTAAAAAGTCTGCCGACTTTCCAGCGTGTCTCAGAGAGGGAGGAGGAGGATTGCTCTGATTAAAAGCAGATTGTAGAGTTTCCTGTTGTAGCGTGCTTGCAGTACCAAGGTCTCATTCTTTGCCCTGTTTATTTCTGCTTTTCTCCCTTCGTTTTTCTGCACGATACTTGGATGTGTGTTTAAGAATTGACCTGATTTTATATTTCTCTCACGGTATTTTTCTCTCTTTTTCTCTCAGGCAGAGGGAGACCGCTTGCCCCCAGGTCACACGGTCAGTCAGTTGGAGACGTGTAAGATCAGGAGTATACGGGCGGGGACACTTGAACGCTTGGTAGAGACACTCCTCACAGCGTTTGGTGATAATGACCTGACCTACACCAGCATCTTCCTCTCCACATACAGGGCCTTTGCCACCACACAGATTGTACTGGAGTTGCTGCTGGACAGGTGTGTACACTTGAGTGCATGTTTTTGTGATAATACACTTTATAAATGTCAAGAGAAACCTGCATGCATTCTGGCTGGCTGTTTTTAAATGCTCACGTTTGCGTATATGCAAGAGCGCTCGTGCCTTGCAGTGATCAGCTTAGCAAGTAGAAATGCCCATCTTGGCGTGGTATTAAAGGATTAGTTACCCCATGATTTACTCACCCTCAAGACATCCTAGGTGTACGACTTTCTTCTTTTTGATGAACACAGTTGGAGTTATATTAATAAATATCCTGATGTTTCCAAGCTTTATAATGGCAGTGAACGGGGCCCACGAGTTTGAAGCTCAAAAAAGTGCATCCATCCATCATAAATGTACTCCACATGGCTCAGGGGGGTTAATAAAGGCCTTCAATATAAAGTCAAATCAGTATCTAGCTTCCGGGGGACAGCCTTCCTTATTCAACTTACATAACGTATGATGTAGGATGTAGCTTAAGCGGTTTGAACTGTGTTACCCCTTTTCCACCAAGGCAGTGCTGGTGCTGAGCCAGAGCCTAGTTTCAAATCGGTTCTTTGTCTTTCCACACCCAAAGCACCAGCTCCGAACCAGGAAAAGTGGTTCTTAAGTAGCACCAAATCATTGCTGGTATAGAAGAACCACTTGCGTCAGCGGCTGTGGGCGGAGTTACCATGACCAACAAGACGAACAGAAATTTGTGACCGCCATTTTTGAATTAGCAACTAATCGAGCTAATAGCTGCTCGGTTGTAATCTCCGTCTATACAAATTACGGCGAGCTGCACGGATGTGTTGGATTCGCTGTGTTTTGATGGCGATGTAGGATCGTAAAGCCATGTGCATCAATAGTAACACAACATTAGCCATTGTTGATGGAAGGCTTGTTCGAGATGCGTCGGTGCTGTGCAGACCGATCGCCGTATGACATCAAAGTACAACGAGAGCATACGACTCCTTATGCTTTTGAATCGCTTATGCGGTAGTTTGATAACATACGCTGATCGGTCTGCACAGTGACGATGCATCTTGAACAAGCCTGGTGTGTTTGTGTTTCCCGCTGCCTCGCTAGAGTTGCTGAGAAAGATGAGACGTATACAGTGACGTAAGACCTGGCTCTGTGGTGGCTCTCTAGCCCAATAATATCTGTCCGCAGAGCCACAGTTTTACCCCAGCAGTTTTGCCCGCGCATGCGTAGTTTCACTACAGTAGTTTTGACCGCGCTGTCGCATTTCATTTTTAAATCTTGGCAACTGTTCTGTCCTAAAACTATCTAATGGTTATTGTTGCCCCTGCTATTATTTTTTGCATCTGTTTAAGGGTAGGGTGGGTATGGATGTTAAAAAAAAGCCTCAAACCACATGAATATGATGCTGGTAGCACAATCTGATAGGTAGCATTTTTCGCTGTTTATTTGTGCTACCTACTGTTTTAATGGGAGGTAGCAAAATCTTGACAAAGTAGGACAAATCGACAGAACACCGTAACATGCATCGCGACGACATAAAACTGCTGTGGGTTAAAACTGTAGTTGGGGGTAAAACTGTGGCTCTGCAGCCAGACCCTTCTCCTCTAGCCCGTGGAAAGGTAAACCGGTTCTTAGAAGGCTCGTCAGTTGAACCAACTCCAAACTGGCACTAGCTCTGAACTAGCACCCGGTTCATTCTGGTGGAAAAGGGGTATGAGAGGTGTTAGACTTTCTTCGTAAGTTGAATACGGAAGCAATCAGCTAGATATTTTACTTTAAGTTTTAAATATGGATATTTTTCTTAAACAAATCCATAGATTATCTTCAGAAGGCATTTATTAACCCCCCAGAGCCGTGTGGAGTACGTTTATGATGGATGGATGCACCTTTTCGAGCTTCAAACTCTTGAGCCCTGTTCACTGCCATTATAAAGCTTGGAAACGTCAGGATATTTATTAATATGACTCTGACTGTGTTCATCAGAAAGAAAAAAGTCGTACACCAAGGATGGCTTGAGGGTGAGTAAATCATGGACATTTTCATTTTAAAGTGAACTAATCCTTTAACTTAAACACAGTTGGTTAAGTTGCGTGAATATAATCAAAATCTACAGGGATCCCACAGTCCATGGAAGACATGAAAATATCATTTCAAAAGTGTGATTTCTAGGCCTGAATAAGTCTTGGAAATGATTAAGTATTTTCTCCATTGACATTACTTTTTGTGAACGTGATCTTTATAAACTGACTTTTAAAGAGGACCTATTATGCTTTTTTTTACATTTTTAACTTACTTTAGTGTGTAATGTTGCTGTTTGAGGATGAATGTTAAAAAGCACAAAGTCACTCCAAAAGGAGGGATGTTCTGTATATCAGTAAGCACTGTTCCTGAACTTCTGAAATGCCTCGATTGCAGTCTTGTGTTTTTTACAATCTTCCAGTTATGGTAAGGGCGTGGCATTTCAGAAACATACTTGAATCACAGCCAATCAGAGCACATTGTGTTTTTTGGAACAGTTTTTTGGCTTCATAGGGACTGGAACTAAACAGAGTGTTACTGGCAAACTAGGAAGAGAGGTGCTGCAACAATGTAAAATATGTGAAAAAATGTTTTATTCTTTTAAACCCCAAAAACAAAATCAAGACTTTGTAAAGGGGCATAATAGGTCCTCAAATTATTTTGTATTTTTAATATTTAGCATATTTAGTCATCACAAATGTCCAGAAAAATCATGGTAATTTATTTATCTGATAATGTGGGAATCCTTAATCAATGCATGTAATGTAATGTAATTTAATTAAATTTAATTTTACTCTCATACCTGATATTTTATACTTTATTTTGGGTTCTTATCCTTACCATTTGTCGGCATGCTTATCGACTGGTTTCTCTCTTCTTTCACAGGTATGGCAGTTTTGAGGATTGTGAGGGGGAGCATAACCAGTGTCGGACTGGAGAGAGCAGAGGCGCTGTGAGAACGTGAGTTCTGTCTTCGTCGTTGTTATCTGTGCTGTTATATCTGCAGTGACTTCCGGCAGCTCTTGTGTTTGTTGTTTCATATCAATGGAGAGTGTGTGTGTGTGTGTGTGAGAGAGTGAGAGAGAAAGTTTGGAAGCAATTAGAAATAAAAAGAAACTGATGAATGGTGTTTGGTTGCTGCATGCAGTTGAAATGTACTATGAGAGATTCCCTCACTGGTTTGCGCCATCTGGTTTTCTTTGGTTTATACAAACATCTATGTGTTATTTTTCTTTTTTTCTCAGTGCTTTGGCCTCTATTCTAAGAGCCTGGTTGGATCAATGTCCAGAGGACTTCCAGGAACCTCCATCGTATCCGAGTTTGCATCGTGTGCTGGGTTTCCTGCAGAAGGCCATGCCGGGCTCAGAGCCAATGCGCCGGGCTCAGAGTCTGCTAGAACAATTGCGTGTCCAGGCCAGCCTAGAGAATGAGACTGAAGGTAAGTCCTATCCGGATTAATTATTTTATCCATACCTCTTTCGAACTTTATACCTCTTTGTCTATTCATGTTTGTTCTGTCTTCCTGTGCATACAAAAAAACAGCTGTCCATTTGTTGCAGGAGGCTTTCAGTACACCAACCCATTCTGCCTTGGGGAAGATGAGGAAGTGGAGATCGATTTGCAGGAGGACTTCTTCTCCTTCGAGATTGACCTTGTAGCAGAGCAGCTGACCTATATGGATGCGGTGAGAGAGATAATTGTTTTATATATAAAATAAAGAGGGTATGAATTACATACAGATGATAAGGATGTGTATATAGCAGTGTTTCCCAACCCTGTTCCTGGAGGCACACCACCATTACACATTTTCCAACTCTTCCTAAACAAACACACCTGAATTAACTCATCAGCTCATTAGTAGACTTCAAGACGGGGAGATAAAGGGGTCAGATGAGGGAGACATCCAAAATGTGCACTGTTGGTGTGCCTCCAGGAACAGGGTTGGGAAACACTGGTATATAGTAATGATGCACACTTTATTTTGCACATTCTTTGACTCAAGCTATGAAATATTTTCTTTCCTTCCACAGCTGCTTTTTAAGAAGGTGGTTCCTCATCACTGTTTGGGCTCTATCTGGTCTCAGCGTGATAAAAAGGATGGCAAACACAGCGCGCCCACCATACGTGCCACCATCACCCAATTTAATGCAGTAACAGCGTGTGTGGTCAGCACCATCCTTCGCCAGCGTCAGATACGCCCACATTTGCGTGCTCGCATTATCCAGCGCTGGATTGACATTGCACAGGTGCATAACCCAACACACACACATGCTTACATGATCCCAATATACCTTAATGCTCACGTTTAAACCTGTCGACCTCTGGCTCTTTAGAGCTGCAGCACTTTAGTGTTGCGTGATTCTTCTAGCAATACTTTAGATTTCCTGACATAGATAAAGCCTCATGTTGATCTGGAATGTATTTTTACCAAAGTCATTTACCATTCCCTGTGCATTTGGGCAAAGAGTGACACCTAATCTATGTCTTTGTGAGACATAACTGTTTTAGATTAGATCTAGATAAACCAAAGTAGACATAATAATGTCATTCAGCCTCCCAAAAGATTTCTGATAAAGTCTAATTAGGCCCATTTATAAATGAAAATGTGTAAATATGGATTAACATTCTCAGGAGTGTCGCATTCGTAAGAACTTCTCGTCTTTGAGAGCCATTGTGTCGGCGCTGCAGTCCAACCCCATCTACAGACTGAAGAGAACGTGGGCCTCTGTTTCCAAGTAAGTTCTGTCAATAAACAAGCCTGTCAGTCATTTCTTTAGTTTTAAACACTATATAGGCTGCTAGTTATTTATATCCTTTTAATAATGTTGCTTATGTTTACCGGTTATGTTATGGTTACTAGTTACGTGTCTAGATGGATATACACTACCATTTAAAAGTTTGGGATTCTTGATGAAATTTTTATTCAACAAGCATGCATTAAATTGATTAAAATGACAGTTTACAGACATTTACAATGTTAAAAAAAATATTATTTCAAATATTATATCAATGACTATATCACAATCTGTATCACAATTTCCTAACCTCATTAAGCTGCACAGCCACTTTCAACATTAATAATAAGAAATGTTTAAGCACCAAATCAGCATTTTTAAAGGATCATGTGACACTGAAGACTGGAGTAATGCCTGCTGATAAGTCAGCTTTGCCATCACAGGAATAAATAACATTTTAAATTATATTAAAATAGGAAACAGGTCTTTTAAATTGTAACAATATTCCATCAAATAAATGCAGCCTTGGTGAATATAAGAATCTTCTTTTAAAAAAACCTTTTAGCCTTACTGATCCCAAACTTAAGAACGGTGTAGTGCATTCTGTAACTCTGTTATTAAGAATGACATGTTCATATTCTCAAATTGTTTTTTATTGTGCTCTGCTACATTAGAGACAGCATGCAGATGTTTGAAGAGCTTTCCGATATCTTCTCCGACCAGAATAATTACCTGACAAGCCGGGAACTGCTAATGAGGGTGAGCTCACACACGTCTCACATTCACAGTTCTGGTTATGTTGTGTTTTCTTTGCACTGGGGCCTTTTATAAGTAAGCATTCACTAATAAGGTGCAAGTGGAATGAGATTTACATCATTGTAAAAATTATTAAAATCTCTTGCCGTTTATGTATTTGTTTATTATATTTTTAGGCGAATTTGATTATGTTTTTGGCTACCAATAAAAGTGTAGCATTCTCAACTCCATTTAACTAAAAAAATTTTTTTGAAAAATTCTGTCAATTCCTTCTGGGCCTGCTAAAAACTAATGACATCTTTCTGATCTTCAACAGGAGGGCACCTCAAAATTTGCCAGTCTTGACAGTTGTGCCAAAGACCACCAGAAAAGATCCCAAAAGAGACTGCAGTTACAGAAAGAGATGGTAAGTTAGTAAAAAAAACAAGCCCCCAAAAATAGTATTGATATGTACTCTATTAGAGCAAGAGTTAAAGTGTTGAATATTGTGTATACATAACTTTGTTGTCTCCAGGGTGCCATGCAGGGGACGATCCCATACCTGGGTACATTTCTCACAGATCTGACCATGCTTGATACAGCACTGCCGGACCAAGTGGAGGTGAGTCAGCTGTTCATCCACCACACATTTCCAGAGAAAAAGAAAAACCTCATAAAGAATTATCTCTAGTGTTATTATTGACCTAGCATTCCCAGACCGCTGAGGTATTCATTACCAAGGTTTATTTGACCTTCTTTTGGATTGTTTCACAAGAACTGTAGTCAAAACTTTTCATGAGTAAAATCATGCGGAGAATCTGGGCTAAAGTCTCTTTCTGTGCTTCACAGGGAGGACTGATTAATTTCGAAAAGCGGCGCAGAGTAAGTGCAACATTCCTTATTATTTGGTCTTTAACATAGACAAAACATCTGTTGAATCCCTTATTCATGGCTATAGACATTCAGATCTGTGGGAATGTTGAACAAAATCTCTCTTTTTACAGGAGTTTGAAGTGATCGCTCAGATTAAGCTCCTGCAGTCTGCGTGCAACAGTTACTGTCTGACCCCTGACCCCACATTTCTGCGCTGGTTTAAAAGTCAGCCTCAGCACTCAGAGGAGGAGAGGTACATGCATTTTTTTTCACTCCTCTGAATACTGTGTAAGTCTCAAAGCTAATATTGGTCACTCATGTTTTGCAGCTATGCACTGTCGTGTGAAGTCGAAAGATTAGGAGACAACAGCCCTACGTCACCAAAACCCCGCAAGAGTATGGTGAAGAGATTGAGCCTGTGAGTGACCTAAAACCAAAATTTTAATGTCTGAATCAGTCACGCTTTATACTTAAGACCCCATGAAATAAAAAATTAAAAAACATGCATATATTATTATACACTCACCTAAAGGATTATTAGGAACACCTGTTCAATTTCTCATTAATGCAATTATCTAATCAACCAATCACATGGCAGTTGCTTCAATGCATTTAGGGGTGTGGTCCTGGTCAAGACAATCTCCTGAACTCCAAACTGAATGTCAGAATGGGAAAGAAAGGTGATTTAAGCAATTTTGAGCGTGGCATGGTTGTTGGTGCCAGACGGGCCGGTCTGAGTATTTCACAATCTGCTCAGTAACTGGGATTTTCACGCACAACCATTTCTAGAGTTTACAGAGAATGGTGTGAAAAGGGAAAAACATCCAGTATGCGGCAGTCCTGTGGGCGAAAATGCCTTGTTGATGCTAGAGGTCAGAGGAGAATGGGCCGACTGATTCAAGCTGATAGAAGAGCAACTTTGACTGAAATAACCACTCGTTACAACCGAGGTATGCAGCAAAGCATTTGTGAAGCCACAACACGCACAACCTTGAGACGGATGGGCTACAACAGCAGAAGACCCCACCGGGTACCACTCATCTCCACTACAAATAGGAAAAAGAGGCTACAATTTGCACGAGCTCACCAAAATTGGACAGTTGAAGACTGGAAAAATGTTGCCTGGTCTGATGAGTCTCGATTTCTGTTGAGACATTCAGATGGTAGAGTCAGAATTTGGCGTAAACAGAATGAGAACATGGATCCATCATGCCTTGTTACCACTGTGCAGGCTGGTGGTGGTGGTGTAATGGTGTGGGGAATGTTTTCTTGGCACTCTTTAGGCCCCTCAGTGCCAATTGGGCATCGTTTAAATGCCACGGCCTACCTGAGCATTGTTTCTGACCATGTCCATCCCTTTATGACCACCATGTACCCATCCTCTGATGGCTACTTCCAGCAGGATAATGCACCATGTCACAAAGCTCGAATCATTTCAAATTGGTTTCTTGAACATGACAATGAGTTCACTGTACTAAAATGGCCCCCACAGTCACCAGATCTCAACCCAATAGAGCATCTTTGGGATGTGGTGGAACAGGAGCTTCGTGCCCTGGATGTGCATCCCACAAATCTCCATCAACTGCAAGATGCTATCCTATCAATATGGGCCAACATTTCTAAAGAATGCTTTCAGCACCTTGTTGAATCAATGCCACGTAGAATTAAGGCAGTTCTGAAGGCGAAAGGGGGTCAAACACAGTATTAGTATGGTGTTCCTAATAATCCTTTAGGTGAGTGTGTATATATATATATATATATAAGAAAGAAATTAATACTTTTATTCAGCAAGGATGCATTAAATTGATCAAAAGTGACAGTAAAGACTTTTACATTGTTACAAAAGATTTCTATTTCAAATGAATGCTGTTCTTTTGAACTTCATGTCCTTCAATGAATTCAGGAAAAAAAAAATACTTTTGTGGAAACAGTGATACAAGCAGCACAACTGTTTTCAGCACTGATAATGATAATACGAGCAAATCAGCATATTAGAATGATTTCTGAAAGATCATGTAACACTGAAGACTGGAGTAATGATACTGAAAATTCAGCTTTGCCATCACGGGAATAAATTGCATTTTAAAATGTCTTAAATCAGTCATTTTTAATAGTAATAATATTTGACAATACTGTATTTTTAATCAAATAAATGCGGTCTTGGTGAGCATAAGAGACTTTTTTCAAAAACATTGAAAATCTTACTGACCCCAAACTTTTGAACAGTAATGCATATTCAAAGAGGAAGACGTTTTATGCATTTCATTTCTCTTTTTGTCCTTCCAACCTCACTAGACTCTTCTTAGGACCTGATGCCACGAACACAAGCTCTCCTGTGAGAGAGAGTCCTCGGTCGCCTCCTACTGGCAGCTCTGGGGAGAGCATGGACTCAGTCAGTGTGTCTTCCAGTGACTCCAGTCCCTCAGAGAGTGAAGGCATGACACCCACACACTCTATAGACACTCATCTTAAGAAGGTACAAACATCTTAAATCATGGCAAAATTATTGATGTACTGTTGTATTAAGGTAAAGTATTAAACGCACATCTGTTTGGTTACCATAGCTGTCCGAGTCTTCCTCTTGCACCTCATTGCACTCCATGGACACTTCCTCCTCTACAGCCAGCGCTTCCATATCTCTGGCCTCCCCAACCTTGCCCGGGCCCCCCTGCAATCATCGGCGCTCAATGTCACTGACGCCCATGACCCCCACATCACCCAGTTTTCCACCTGCCTATAACACACAAGCTCAGGATGCATGCATCATCCGAGTAAGCCTCGAACAGGGAAACGGCAACCTCTACAAGAGTATCATGGTTAGTGATGAATAATATTAATCTACTTTATCAGTGTGTCCATTCTTGCTTATCCATACAAGTATATTTGGCCATTGTTAAAGGGTTAGTTCCCCCAAAAATGAAAATTCTGTCATTAATTACTCACCCCCATGTCATTCCAAACCCGTAAGACGCAGTTTACGTTGTAAATAGTGCATCGCTTTCGAGTTCTACGGCAGCATGAGCTGTTCGTGTGAGCACCACGACGCATGCGTGTGATGATGACGTGGGAGCTGCACTACAGCGTAAACTGCGTAGGAGACTGGCACAGGCTAGAACGAAATCGTTGAATAAAGTTGTTATTTTTGTTTGTTTTTGCGCACAAAAAGTATTCTCGTCGCTTCATAAAATTAAGGTTGAACCACTGGAGTCACATGGACTATTTTAACGATGCCCTTTCTGGGCCTTGAAAGTGTTAATTAAATTGCTGTCTATGGAGGGGTCAGAGAGCTCTCGGATTTCATCAAAAATATCTTTGTGTTCCGAAGATGAACGAAGGTCGAGGGTGAGTAATTAATGACAGAATTTTCATTTTTGGGTGAACTATCCCTTTAATATGTTGGTCAAATATGATTAATTACTGATAGATCGCCTACTTGCTCTGCAGTTTAAGAGCCATTTTATATTAAATTATGTTAAAATAAATAAATGTAAATTATTATCGTTAATTAGTGTTTAAAATCAGGCAGATATGATTGTAAAAAAATTATACATTCGTTTTCAAATTGTGGTCTGGGGTCTAGGCAAATATGTTGAGATTAACTGTGATTTATTTTAATTTTTTTTGACAGCCATAGTTTTTAGCAGAAAGAAATAAACAAATCTATATATAGTTTTTTGGAAAAATACATTAAGTGCTTCCTTACAGTGTTCTTTAGAATTCATTTAAATTCACTAATCACTAGTTAATAAATATATTAAAAATATTCTTTTTTTAATATATAATTTTTAAATACTTAAAATTCTATAATTTAATTAAATAAATAAAAAATCTCTTTAGGTTTATACATTCAACATTAATAGTCGATGGAGGGAATTAACACCGGCAATTTACAAATAAATAATTCCAGATAATATTTTGATGATTTATTTTGGCTTTAGTATAGTGAGAATATATTAGACAATTGTTTAATTTTGCAAACCACAGGCTGTTTTTATAATATCTCACTTGCTGTTGTTCTTACGCTGTATAAATGGGATTTTATATTTGAAAATTATATAGCTGTTTTTATAATATAGGATGCAAATGGATCATCATTCTTGGCTTCAAAAACTCCAAAATCCCTGTTCTAATAGCACTAAGTTCATAGAGCAAAGAGTTTTAAAATACATCATTGTTTCTCCATGCAGCTGACCAGTCAAGACAAAACTCCAGCGGTGATATCTCGAGCCATGGCCAAACACAACCTGGAGGGTGAGCAGGCTGCCGACTACGAACTGGTGCAGGTCATCTCTGAGGAGAGAGGTACAACATTTAAACTTGTGTGTCTGACACATTTTGAAATCTTAGTGATTTAATATTTAATCTATTTAGCTTGTTATGGTGGAATGCCTACATCACGTCCCAATCTTTTTTTTTTTTTCTCCAGAGTTGGTCATCCCTGACAACGCCAATGTGTTTTACGCCATGAGCACGTCTGCGAACTTTGACTTCCTGTTGCGTCTTCGTGGTTCTGAGGGGAGGCCAGTTCAGCTGCGCAGTCGTTGCAGCTCCACACTACCACGCACACAGCAACGCTCCAGTCTGTCCCTCAGGCTCAGCAAGGTCACGCTGTGACCTCAGACCTTTTTTTGAACCAGAGCGGGCTTCGTAAAAAGACTATAGTGGGTGGAGTATTATAAAATGGGCGTTATAAACTATTACAAGGCAAGTTTGTTGACTTCAAAACATGTCGGAACTGATTTAGGCATCTCAAGATATTCCATTCTGCCTTTTGAAATAAAAGGCTTGTCAAATAGTAGCATGTGCCTCCACCTTCCCGTCTGGCCCACATGTAAAGAGACACATCCCACCCTCCCTATTGCTGGATATTTTGCACATGTGCAGGGTAGTCTCCTGCTCCTCATCAGTATTTGCATAAGAGCACATCTCTTCCCAGCCAAGAGGCCTACACGACTTCCTCTGCGAGGGGAACGAAAGAAGCTGTGGGAAGAGAAATCAAATGACAGCCATGTTGCCTTTATCAACGGTAATAATGGAACTCTTGCATCAGTATTGAAGATGATCTGCAGTAGCTGTGATGTGATCGTTGTCATCAACGTGTCCTCCTCCTGTTCCCTTGTGCACTGTGTGGACAATGTGGACTGCATCCCTAGACTTAAAGTGCTTAGACTGGCTTGATAAGAATCCTGGCACAGCAAAGCATTTACTTTCCATCTTTAAGGCCAGCCATGAGAAAAAAAACCAACTGTTTCCTCAAGATATCACAAATGAATCTATGATGAAACAAGGTGCATGAAGTCTGAAACCTCATGCTGCCTGTATTTTCATGACTTTCTCTGCCTATTCTAAGCATTTTATCTCTATTTCTGTGTTTCTCATATTGTGAGCTGTGTGACGAATGCAGAAAATATGCATTCTGATTGGTTCCTGCTTGGTTTTATCAAGTCTGCGGTTTCCTTTCATGATTGGATCAATATTGTGTCTTTTAAGGTGTGTTCACACCACACCAATAGGATGGGTTTCTGTTCGGAAACCTGGATTGAGCTGCCTTCCTCACTGATACGGTGGCACTTGCTATGGAGTGGGCGGAGTCAATAGGTGTGTACTGAAAAGAGCGCTTGGTCCACTTTTTGTAGCTTTCCTCTATTCTGTCATAAGCAATGCTATATTAATAATATACTTTTCTGTTTCTTTTTTATATGTATGTTTTTGTAAGAGATGAAGAAATATCCATGATATCTATGAAAAAAAGGATTTTGGAAGTTTTAAAAGATTTTGTTAACTAAAAGAGAAAATGTAAAAAGCTGTGAAAAATGAGTGTGTGATTTGTAAAGTGAGCATTAAAAAAAGTCAGACATTTCCATCAGCCAGCGCAATAATGTGCAACATTTTCCTGAGCATCTGTGCACCCGGTGAATACAAAAACATGTCTTACACTAAAATTAATCTTTTTACACTCAGGCATTTTTACACCTAATGGTTTCAATAGTTTCTAAAGGCTCACAGATTTTTTTGGCTTTCTTCTTTTTTTTTTCTAATTCCCATCAACCTGTTAATCTGGTATGTAATGCATGTTGGTTGGCCCTGACTCCTGGTAATATGTCAACTTGTATAGAATGTGCCAAATGTTGCCTTTTGTTCTCTCACAGTAATTGCAAGACACTTATTTTTGTTACATTGAACACGTAAGACTTCGATGACACTAACAGTTTCAACAAGGTAAAAAAAAAGTAGTGTTTTAACAGTAGTGGGGCAGCAGTGTTTGTGTTTTGATTAATTTGTCTTGGTTCAAATTTATTCAGCACTTGTGAATTTTCTCAAATCTTTATTTTGAATATTTCCTCACTACCAAAGAATTGTCTATCTACAGTCAGTGAATAAATTATTATCATTATGATTTTTTTGTAATTTGAATATTATTTTTCATGAATTAAATGGAGACTCCCTAAAAAAGTACTGTGGATGTTGACTGAATTTGACTTTGCTTGCATCACACATAAAATACCATAATAAGAAAGATATGATTCGTTCATTTGCACTGTTTTGTTTCATAATTCTCTTTTCATTATCTGCTTCACTATTGTTATTGTTTACTAAAACTATTAAAAGTCGGGTCCCACATTATGTTAGGTGTCATTTACTATGTACTAACATTTAAATTAATCATTTGATACAATGCACTTATTGTGTACATGCTTTTACATTGTACTTATATATATTTTTTAAATACCTGCATGTAATTACATCAATTACTTTCTGTTATTAAATCTATAATTACACAGTTGACCCTTCCCTTACACCTTAACCCACCCTTAAACATAACCATACCACCAAACATGTCCCTAACCTTACCCGTATCCCACCTCAGCAAAAGTGTTTTGTAGGCTACTTATTTTTTGATGTAAGTACATAGTAGTTAAAGACACCTAATATAAAGTGTGACCCCAAGTCGTTTTCTGTAATTGAAATAAAATATAAATATTAGATGAAAAACTTAAACTTAAAAAAAAATGATTTAAGAAATAAGTTACTAAGTTAAGTACAAATATTTAAACTGGAATAAAAACATTAAAGCTAGAATTATATATAGAAATATATAAAAAAAAAAAAAAAAAAATGACAAATGCACCTATGAAAATTACTAAAACTTAAACTAAAATTGAAAATATGCAAATATAAAAATAAAAGCTAATTAAAAATATTAATAAATACTGTAATAGTATATAAATAATATAAAAATACCATGCTTCTAAATCAACTGGCTTTATTCAAGTCAAAAATGTAATTTAACATCACTGAGCAAACCTATTATTAAGTTATACCAACAAGCTCTTTAAGGTATCAGTTGCAGGTTACCACTTTTTTACAGTGTAATGCATTATCTGTTAAAGTGTACACGTTAACAACTTACACATCACCATTATCTCAAATGATTAGCAGAAGTGTAGAGGCTGCTTTTTACCACTGATTTCGTCATAAGATTCCATGTCTTATCTTGTTTGGTTGTCATCAGTTTTAACCACCGAAGACATGGAGGGATATAGGGCTGGATTATGGACCAAACCAGAACTTCAGAGGCCTGTCAGGACTTAAAAAAGCTCGGGACCTCCAAAGATGTTTGGTTACATACTTGCTTATTATATTGCCTCTTTCACCTCAGATGAACTCAAAAGGTTAATCATAATGATAAATGGTAAACTGCCAGAATCTTTATCAGCACCCTGATAAATCTTGTATATAAGGTTCAAAATACTGTGAGAGTGAGTAGCTCATTAACAAGATACATAACATGTTATATATAGTATATTAGATTATTGTGTTGCCATTTAAGACAATTGTACAATTGAGGAATTTTACACCAAAAATTATAGGTTATTTAAAAAAATTAATTGTTTAAACAGATTTTTCTTGGGTGGCACAACTTGGTGAGACTGGCTAAGCAATAATTAATCTGAGGCACCTTTAGGGTTGAGATTGAGGAAATAATAATCATATAATATGCTAAAAAGGCTACATTTAAAAAGAATGTAGTGTATTTGAGTGTAGTTTCATAATAAGAGATTTCATAGAGGCTGATTGGTTTGTTTCAAGGAACTCCTCCTAACTTTGCACTTTCATTGCGTCAAGTTGACACAGGCTCTTGACTAGACGGCGATTAGAGACTCCCACATACAGCACGCGCGGGTCAGCGAGGGACAACAGAGATCAATAACAGGTCAGTTCCTATGACAGCTGTGTGAAAGAATAGGAAAATGACTAGAATTTGTGGGATGACAAATAACAGTTTTTAAAATCGGAGCATTAATGTGATGTCAGCAGATCTCTCGAAGAGCGAGCGCGAGCCTACGATTACGTTTAGTCTCAATTGGCTAAAACTTTCTTCACGCGCACTCAAACAAGCAGCGCCTCAGAAACAGAATTACATTTATTAATGACTACAGTACGAAAATAAGTCTATTGTAAGTTTAAACTATTATTAAAGCGGTCAGTACTCTATCGTTTCAGTCTCATCTAGCTGTCAGATTCCACACGGAATCAATGGCGCAACAATAAAATTTCTCAGGAAGTGGGTGAAAGTTTACGCCCTTTCTTCTATTCAACGCTCTTGATTTGTCATTACGAAGGTCATTATTACGAGGACGGGATCTTAACGCCCACTTAAGAAAAGACATGTTAATTTGCCAACGAAGGATGAGTTTTCTGAACTTTATAAGTGTCACAAAATTGATTTTTATATCCTATTATTATGGTTTTCGACCATCTAAACTAAAGGGAGGTTGAGAGGACTCCCTTTGCCGTTTCTTCATTTCAAATTACAATAACTCACATAACATGGCTAATATGTGAAAGTTCTCTTCTTAAGTTTAAAGAAAGACTTTGTATAAATGTAAACTGCTATACTATAAATAAAATATAAATATAGCCTACACCTATTGTGAAATAAATGTAGGCCTATATCATCATACACATATTATATTATTCTACATTATAAATTGTTCGTCATCTTCTTTCTGGTATCTTATCTGATATGATAAACTAAGTCCATCTGTAATGGTTAACGTAATTTGCACACAAGTAGCCTATGTGTTCGCTCATCATTTAATGTGACTCACTCACCCAAGTAGGACGATCATTCTTGGACCTGGAACAACGTTAGAGATTGTAGGGTTAGGATTAGAGTTTTTTTCTCTTTGTATATATAATTCTGTCATCATTTGCTCATCAGATTTTTTTCTGACCAGGCCGTGAGTTTTAATGGTGACAGTGCCTTTGTGTTTCTGAGATGGATCTATACTATCCATGATTACCAGTAAAGTAAATGTTTTTCTGTTTGTTTGTTTTGTTTTGTTTTGACATATCTCACAGAATGGCAGATAATGTAAAGACAGGAGAGAATGACTCAGAGGAATCACAGGCTACTCAGGAACAACAGGTGAGTCACACATTTCATGACCCTCACATATTTTTATTCAGTGCATCAGTTTATATTAAAATGTTTTTATGAACAATTTGTTCTGTTATGTTTCATGAATGAGGCCCACTGGGCATAAAAAAGTAGAGTAAACAGCAACAAAGTTTTAAATCTGTGTTTCAGAGTGTGGTATCCCGAATGAGCAACCTGCCGCTGGTGAGTTCAGCATGTGGCGCGGTGTATAATGCTTACAGCACTACTAAAGACAGCGTGCCACTCCTGAAAGGAGTAATGGAGGTGGCAGAGAGCGGAGTGCGAACACTAGGTGCTGCTGCTTCAACGGGTTCCAAACCCATACTAGACCGGCTGGAACCTCAAAGTGAGTTTCTTAAACCTAGAGTAGTTTGTACACTGACGGTCAAAAGATTGGAATAATTATGATATTTTATATGTTTAAGTCTCTTATGTTCATCAATGCTGCATTTATTTTGATGAAAAATACAGTAAAAACAGTAATATTGTGACATATTATAACAATTTAAAATAAATGTTTTCTTTTTTAATATATTAAAAATTGTAATTTATACCTGTGATCATTACTCCAGTCTTCAGTGTCACATGATCCTCAGAAATCATTCTAATTTGCTAATTTGCTGCTCAATACACATTTCTTATTATTATTAATGTTGAAAACGTTGCTGCTGATTAATATTTTGTGATAAGATCTTTTCAAAAAAAAAAAATAGAAATTAATACTCTTATTCTGTAATGTACAGACATTTTCAAATCAATTATGTTCTTTTGAATTTTCTATTCATCAAAGAATCCTGAAAAAATGTATCAGTTTCCACAAAAAAAGTGTTTCAATAAGAACCATTATTAATAATTGAGCACCAATAATAATAAAGCATATTAGAATGATTTCTAAAAGGTCATGTGACACTGAAGACTGGAGTAATGACTGCTGAAAATTCTGTGTTTTTCCATCAAAGGAATAAATTATATTTTAAAATATATTCAAGTAGAATACAGTTTTTTTTTATTTTAATATTATTTCACAACATTACTGTTTTATCAAAAAAATTAACCTTTTATATATATATTATTATTATTATTATTATTATTAATTTATTTTTTATTTTAGTTGCAGTGGTAAATGAATATGCCATGAAAGGGCTGGACAAGGTAGAAGAAAACCTTCCAATTTTACAACAACCAGCAGACAAGGTAAAGCTTAGACTGACTTATTCTACATTTGAATTGCTATATGACTCAACATTGTAAATATCTTCATTGCAGCTGGTATCCAACACAGTGGGCATGGTGTACCAGTCAGTAACAGGAGCAAAGGATGCTGTGGTGGGAGCCATGCTGGGGGGTGTGGAAAAGACACGTATGGCTGTGACCGGAGGGATAAACACTGTCATGGGGAGCCGTGTGGGCCAGATGGTCAGTAATGGTGTAGATAAGGCCCTTACCCACTCTGAAGGCTGGGTGGATCAGAACCTTCCACTTAGTGAAAAGGAGCTTGGTAAGTATGTACTTCAGACCCAGTCATTTAATTATTGTTAAGAAATTACTTTGAAAATGAGAAAAAATATTACAGTTAAATGTAACATCAGCTAAAATAATCTAAAAATATTCTCTTCTCAATTAGCCTTTTGTTTAAATATACATTATCACAATGAAAGGAGTAACAAAGAGCACATTCTTGGAGGAAAGACTTTTTTGTTTCAGTTTTGGCAAGAGCTAATGAGCCAAAATGGAGCAATAGGGAAAGCAGCTTTAAGTAAACAAGTCCTGCTATTGCATTATTACCCAGAAATGCAATTAATAACACCCTGACCTGAATATTAAAGTTTAAGTTTTATATTTTAATAATATTTCACAGTATTACTCTTTTTGCTCTATGTTTTACCAAATAAATGCAGCCTTGGTGAGCCCTGGTGAACCTTTACTATACATGTATGAGTGTAAGGTGTTGACATCAGTGTTGCGTGTTCTGCTTCCAGCTGCACTGGCTGAACCAAGGCCAGGTGAGGAGGAAGGATTCATAGTAACTACTAGCCCCAGCTACTTCGTCCGCCTGGGTAAGCTGTCTGCCAAAGTTCAGGAGAGGGCGCTTGAGCAGTCCCTGCTTAGGGCCCGCAAGGCCAGAGACACTACGCATGCGACTGTGACTCAAATGACCAGCACTTTGGACCTGCTGGAAAGTGCCCGGACTACTTTGGCTAGTGCCAGCCAGCAGCTAGGGGGCGCTCCGGAGCAGTTACTTCAGCGATGGAAAGAGTGGAAGGAAGGGCAGCCGAAAGAACTGCAGGAAAAAGTAACAGAAGAGACAGAGGTGGATGCTGCAAAAGCCAAGGGAGAGGTACAGATGCACTTTGTATTTGTTGTTTTTTACTTACAAACCAATACAAAATATATCTTACTCAAAACTATCAGACACATTCTCAGTGTGTATATGTGGATGTCTCCCCACAGGAGCTGGAGTGGAGAGCCCTGTCTATGGTACGAGGTTTGAGTGATCAGCTAAAGGTAGCATGTTCAGGTGCTGTGTCCAGCGTACAGGGTCTTCCAGGCACTGTGCAGGAACAGCTTCTGAATGCTCGGCATACAGCTGAAGAACTCCAGGCATCACTGAGTAGCACCAGGACACTCACACCCATTCTCTTACTAAAGACGCGTCAGCAGATAGGCCAGGTATAATCAGTTTGAGCCGAGCATATGCAATTTTTTACATCAATTGTCGTGCTCTATTCTGTTTATATCTATTATGCATGTAGAATTTAGACAGTGTTCACCGTAAATTGTCATCTTTTTACAGGTACGACAATCTTTGGATGGAGTCGTGGAGTACCTTCTCAATAACACGCCACTCAACTGGCTGGTTGGGCCTTTTGCACCTCAGATAACAGAGAAAGACAATTGAAAATGTCCCACAACCTAATGAAATAGGTTAATATATGCTGCAAATTGTTGCATGTTGTCAGAATTTTAACTAGTGTTAACTAGAGTCATTAGACTCACTTTTTTTTATTTAAATTACAGTATAATGAACATAAAATTGCAAATTATAATTTTTGTCAGTATTTTAAACCAAGCATTGAAACCACTGCCAGGTAGTATTCAAACCTTTGTCGTATTTAAATACTGAATACATTGTACTTTCTAAATAAGAGCAAGCCATACTTCATAGTCCCTGATTTTGTAATTCATGATTTTTATGTTATAACTCCTGCAAAAAAAGATCTGTTGATTATTTGAAATGCAAAATCAATCGATTCATGAAATAAAATACTTTTGTCCAAGAAATTATTTATATTTCTTCTACTTGTTTTTGCTTTCTGAGCACAAATGAAGGATTCTATGGAGAGGTAGTATTTAATATTTCGGCATTTCAGCATATATAGGGTCATGTTTATGTAATATCACAGATGCAAGTGTGCTATTAGTGAGTCTCCACTATGATCTTGGAATGTCTCTTGGTCATTTAAAGCAAGGCACTACAGGCAAAACATTGTTTTTTCATGCACTGTGTCAATTTTGAGATTTTGCGCTGTTTTGCCTCCATAACATTTCTTCTTTCAGACTACTGGAAAGAAAAAACCCAAAATACACACAAGAGTTTATTCTATTACACTTTATCTATCTGCATCTGTAAATTTCAGTTACAATACATACTTTTTAAAGGCCATTTTCTCAAAGTGATTTTTTCTCATGCACTTAGCCAGAAATCTCCTTTTCAGTAATGCTTAAACGTTCCAGGTTTATTCATATCTACACCGATGAGCCATTTCTTTTGGCTCATCAGTGTATATTCTGAAGGTTTTGACTAGGGTTTGTTCATATATCAGAATTTTGAACCTACTTTATCCAATGTTAAGATTTCTGTTCTAAAAATGTATGAAAATCAGTGTGTATTCAATTAGATAATGACTCATTTTCATATTTAAAAATTATATATATATATATATATATATATATATATATATATATATAGAGAGAGAGAGAGAGAGATTTTTTTTATTGTATTTTTTTTATTACCCTATTCACTTGTGGTGTCTTGCCTTAAACAAGAGGTCTTGAGTCTGGAACAAGCGAAAATAGCATAATGCACATACTGTTCATATAATAATTAACATGTGGCTGCAATGAATGAAAGACGCTGAAGTAGGAAGCTTTGACACCGAAATTGAAAATGAAAGTATACACGTGTAAATTGCACATGAACATTTTGCCCTCCCTAAGATATCTAAAAAAAAATCATCCCATATAATTTAAATGTGTTCTCAAAACAAGCTTTTAAATACATACATACATCGCATGTTAAAGAAATACTTGGAAGCATGGTTGGTGTGGACTAGGAGGAAATGTGATGAGGTTTCGATGACGGCCAAAAAAATTAATTGTTGTACTTCGGGTGACGTCACACCCGTTGTTTCAGATGACGTTGAGAGAAGCAGGCCGCACGCGCATAGCAGGAACCTACTCTGTCAGATTTCTGGGGATCAAGGTCGTCGATTTCTCCTCGGTCACACTGAAATACGGGTAAATATTCGAGCTAACGGATGTTTTAAGCCACCGCAAGTGTTAGTGAGACGGTCTCGAGGTCCCAGCTGTCCGATTTGTGTGCGTGCCATCACGTCAGCTAGCCATTAGCAGAGCTAGCGCGTTAGCCTGGCTAGTTTAATATAACAAACAAATCGACTTTCATCTATTCAGCAATTTTAACACGGACATCTGTAGGTAATGTAAAATATTTTGAAGGAATATATTCGCCTTCGATGTCACTTTGACGTTGACAACACCTCGGTTTGTTGTTTTTCGCGACACTAGGGTCAAAGACAAAATGTTTTTCTAATTGCGGAGACGCTCTCAGCTGATTTTTCGTGGACATGCTCCAAAATAACCTGATTTATTCACGTTTATTTGGTAATCTGTCATCCAGGTTGTTATGGTAAACGTCTATATTTCCATATTAAAGACTTACTGCTGTATTTTATTTGTATTGAAGCGCAACTGTTGCCAGATTGTTGATCGTCATTTGATCAGCAGGCTGTTTAGGTTTCTGTAACCTGGATCATTCGTTTGCATTTTGGAGAAACAAAAAGCGAACAAAGAAACTATTGTTTTCATGCAGCATTTTGTTAGCCTCTTGCAGGGTAACAAACAAATAAAGCAAAGGGGTTAAAGATGGGTTTTCACTCTAATGGAAGTCCAACAGTTTGACAGGTTTAATGTATACACGTTGCCTCTCTATTTTATCTTCATATCTAGTGCATACACGTCGTTTATTTAATATATGGTGGCATTGTACAAATCAGCCATGTCAAGAAGAAATTAACAAAATAGCAATGGATATGTCTTTAAAACCTTTCAGCAAAGACAAGGGTAGAGCACAGAAGATGATATCAAATGAGTTTATTTTAATATTATATGTGTTGTGATAGCAATTCTGCATTTTAGTTCTAAATGTTTTTTTTTTAAAGAAATGTTGTTACTTTATTTTTGTTCTTGTTACATGTACTTACAATATTGCTAAAAGTAAATGTATGCATAATTGCGAGCAACTAAGCCAAACCCTAACACTTAGTACATGTTAATTAATATTACTCAGTACTAATATACTCAGTTAATATTTTGTAATTACACTGTAACAAGGACATATTAAAATAAAGTCTACCCAAATAGTTAACTTAAAAAGTAATTCTGTCATTGATTACTCAGCCTCATGTCATTTCGAACCTATATGCTATTTATTATTTTTTTCCATGAAACACAAAAATAGTTTTTAAATAATATTTTCCATATAACAACAGTTCATAGTGACCATATGCTGTCAAGCCCCAAAAAGGACAAAAAAGCACCAAAGCTATCATGTGGCTTGGAACATAGTACAAAAGTTACATGACTTTTACGGTGCTCTTATAGGCATTTTGGGGCTTGTTAGCCCATAGATATAATGTTGTATGGGAAAGATCTATGTGAAGTTTATTTTTGTGTGTCATAAAATGTCAGATAGGTCAGAAATGACATCATGGAGAGTAAAACATTGACAATTAAATTTAATTTATTTTTTATATATTTTTATATATTTTTTAGATACTATTTCCTCTAATATCAGGTACTTTAGCCTCTAATGCTAAGTTATGCTGATGAAATACTAATTATTCAACCCCATTTTCAGGATCGCCCTCTCCCGTCCCCCTTACCCCCCTTTTAAAACAGCATGGCTCAGGAGACAAATCAGACGCAGGTGCCAATGCTTTGCACTATGGGATGCGGTTTCTATGGTAACCCTCGCACCAATGGAATGTGCTCTGTCTGCTACAAGGAACATCTGCAGAGACAACAAGGAGGGGGGCGAAACAGTCCCCCAGGTGAGAAAGGTAAATCTGTCTCCCAATGTCAAAGGCACCTATTGCATTCAGAATTTGTTAAGAAGAGTTCATGTTCAGCTTCCTGTCTGTCTCTTCTAGCTGCCACATCTCCTGTAGGTTCCCCAGGTACATCTGCAGTAACGGTGGAGTCAACCCCTGTACCCCCTACAGAACCCATTTCCCCACCTGAAGAACGCACATCTAGGTAATAAGGTCTTTATAAATCTGAGACTGATCATGCTTGAATTGGTACAAACTGCAAGTGCAAAACGGTCTGTAGCTCAGTGGTAATCTCTTAATGAGCACAAGCTGCTTATGATGGTATAGGAAGGAATTATAACAAATAACTCCTGTATTTGGTTGGATTGTGTTTATGCAGTAGTTCGACCAGCCCAGTGACCCAGCAGATGACTGCTATGAGCATCTCACAGGACACGGCAACCAATGATTCAGACAGAGCAGAAGTGGAGGAGGAAGAGGAGGAGGGATCGTCTAAAAGCACAGGTCTTCCGTGTTTTCACGGCTGTTTAATAAATATACTTTCATTTTAGAAGCACATTTCTTTGGTTATTGAAACCATTTCACACTGAAAAGCATTTTATGATTTTGATTTGATTTTATAATTATTATTATTATTTATTTTAAATAATGTTATATTGTAACTTTTACATGTTAAACAATTGCACAATTTTAGTAAAAAATAAATAAAAATAATCACCATATTTTTTTAACATTAACATAGTTTCAGTTTTATGCAGTTTTTTTTAAATAAAATTTTGATTCTGATCGATTTAATCTTGGTCATACTTGGTCAATTATAAAATACCAGAGAAATCCAGAAAGAAGAAATAAAACTGGAACAACCATATCCAAACTCAATTCTCTATATGGAAGACATGAATACTGATTAATCATTAAATCACTGATTTGAGTATCATGTAGCCTCAGAAGACAGGAAGTTTATTGTGTTTTAGAAGTTATCTATCAAAGGCTGGCCATGTTTTTAACAGGGCCAGTAGGGGAGGCTGCGCAGGCTTCATCAGATGGAGATCAGACCCCTGACAAGAACAAAAAGAAGAATCGATGCTTCACTTGTAGGAAAAAAGTTGGCCTCACGGGTAAGAGCCAAGGGAAGCGCTTTTTGTTCTTGAATGAGGGCTGGGCTGCACTTAATTTTGAGCAGACTTCAAAGCTTTACAAAATATAGCTTTACTGCAAAGCTGTTCTTTTTTTGTTGATTACTGCTCATTTCCCTTTTTTATTGAGAGAGTCAGCAGATAGTCTTCTACTTTTAATATTCTAGCAGTCCTATTCTCATTAACTATGTTCATATATATATATATATATATATATATATATATATATATATATAACATTTGCATCCAACATACTGGCTTGGTTCATAGTATATTTTAATATGTTTAATATATTAATACACTAACGTGGGTCTGTAAGATTTGTGTGTGCATGTTTTTTAAAGAAATAAATAAATATTCAGCAGTAAAGACTTTTAAATTATTTATGATTTCTATTTCAAATAAAATGATGTTATTTAAAATTTTTGTATTCGTTAATGAATCCTGGGAAAAACTTTTTTTAACATTGATAAGAAGAAGAAATGTTTCTTGAGCACCAAATCAGCATATAAGAATGATTTCTGAAGGATCATTGACAATGAAGAGTGGAGTATTGGTAAATTAAGTGAAATTACTTTTTAAAATGTATACAAATAGAAGTTAAATTGTAATATTATTACTGTTTTTTTTTTTAATCTAATAACTAAGCATAAGAGACAGCATCAAAAATGTAAAGCTTAACATCCCCAAACGTTTGAACAGTAGTGTATAATTTTTTTCCCCCAAAATCGACTTGCATTTTAAATGATATATTTATCAATTTAATTTAATTTGTCCTAGTTTGAATCTGTAGTCAGACTGCATACTGCAGGTTAGTGCTGCATTTCACATGGCCCTGCTGGTACCCTGCCCTTTCTTTAGAGAAATCACTGCTAAACTTTTTTACTCCGCAGGATTACATGACCAACTGAATCCACTCGTTTTTGTGTCTATAGGCTTTGACTGCCGCTGCGGTAACCTGTTTTGCGCTATCCACCGTTATTCTGACAAACATGACTGTCCCTACGACTACCGAGGAGCCGCTGCCGCCCGCATCCGCAAGGAGAACCCCATTGTGGTAGCTGAGAAGATTCAGAAGTTATGAGGACTGATGGCTAAACGAGCAAAAATTGTTTGACCTGCAAGTTTTGGAACCATGGCGCTGAATAACACCATTCTAAAATGGGTTCATTTCTTCATTGTAGGATAAGGTGGGTGGGGTTGTAGGGTACAGCCCCTGCTTGGCCACTCCCTAAACTATCATCTCCCTGTCTCTCCCAGAAGGACGGTGTAGAGGTGTGAGTGTGAATGTGTGACATGTTGAGAAATATGTGTGTGTGTGTTTGTTTTTTTTTCTTTTCTAGAGAGCCAGGGAGAAGAGGGATTGGTTGTCAGGTGGGCATCCATGTGCACCGGGGGGAGGGTGGACTCTTTAGTTTTTACCCTGGCATTGATTTTTGTTAGGATATTAACATTATTTTTTTATAGGAGCCCTGAGATGTGGGTTCAGGAATCATTGGAGGGGGGTGGGTGGGGGTGTCATCGAGAGGGAATTTCTCTGATATTGCAAAACGTTGCTGAAGAAGAATATAGATTTTAATGACTACTCCCACATTTACCCATGTAAAATTCTTTTTTCTGTGTTATTCTTTTTTTTTCTCCTTTATTCTGGTTAATTATCCCAACATGTCAAATCCCAGCCTGTGCATTTAAAAAAATATTTCTCTTTTATATATTGACTTATCATGCTAATGTTGGGTGCATGAATAGTTATTGGATGGGGTTTGAAGGGGGGCGGGTGGGGTGTAGCAAGAGCCTTGACATAAGCGAGTGACTGAGTTTTTTTTTTCTTTCCTTTTCTGTTTTAATGAGTGTATGGCATCAGAAGATCTATATTAATATATTGTACGTAGCTTGAATTGTGTGATTGCATTCTATTTATTTTGTATTATCATTTGGTTGGTTGGTACTGGAGGATTGGAAGCATGTGTGCAAAAAACTCCATTTGTAGGAAATCGCATAACAATATTTCAGTCCATTTACATATGCATTTTTAAGAATTATAGGTCCTGATGGGGTAAATTCACACTAGATTGGGATGAAAAAAATCAAAGCACAAGAACGTTCAGTTTCTTCACACAAACACAACAAAAAGTGCAGTTAGTATAGGATCCTTGGTGCTGTGTGGAACCTAGCAGGCCTGTTATTGCTAATGCACGCCAGCGATGAACTATTATGTCCTTTTACCTCAAAGTCACAGAGCTTTGAGAGTAGGGTATTTGTTAACCACCAGCAGACCAATGAATGATGCTAATGGAACCGGCTAGTAATATGTTTATTAGGTGACGCCTTTCCATTCCAAGACATTTATCTACAATTAATACCACTGTGCTTATGATGTCATAGTGGAAGATGCACACACTTCTCCTAACAGATAAACATTGCATGCTCACACCGATATTAGGCCAAATGCAGTGTTTGCTAAAGCCACATTTTACATTGCTGCAAGAATGTAAAACAAAACAGTGTCCCATTGCACGGGCGAATGGAGCCTGATATCCAAGCGAACAGGTTTCTTCTACTATCTAATGTAAATATTATATGGCTACCAGTCTAAATAGAATGTTTAAGGTTTTTGAAAGAACGGGAAAGGTTCAGAAGGGGAAAACGTCCGTTTTGTGTGTATGTAGTGTTTATTAACTATCCATGCGGTAAAGAGAAAGATGCAATGTGGTGTTCTCTGTCATCCTTTGAGTGAATCTTGTGTCTTTGTGCTGGTTGTGTGTTTTTAATTTCTGTTTTGTTGTTGTAAAAGGGCTGAAACAACCATTTATCCTTAATGTTGTCCAGCAATCTTCCCCTATGATGTCTTTTGGATGTGCACATTTTTCCATGATTCATATACAACCCCTTGATTACAAGACTTGTTGAAAGCAACTTGGTGGATGTAACTGATTCAAAGTCCTGGTAATGACCTTGCTGCTTTATTAAGGAAATAACCTGAGCTTTAATTAGCACCGTCTGCGATTGCAGCATTATCCTCAGTGGGGCTGCCAGCTCAAGAGGGCTTTTGTGCAAGGCAGGTGTCAGTGGCTCAGAGAGCTGGCATGTATTCACACCATGCTTGACTGAGCCGTCATCCTGACAGCCTTTTAATGAGGGCTTGGATCTCACTCTTTCTGTCTGCACCATTTGCTTGAGGATAATCCTACCTTTCTAGGGTTTAAGTGTAGGCATACAGACAGGTGAAAGGTGGTGTATGGATATTCTGGACTCTTAACTTTCTAGTGAGATTGTTGTAATGTGTGAAGGCACAAAACTGTGAATGTAGTCAACCGCTTGACTATGACGCTCCAGTGGGTTGAAAGCCAGTTAGTCACCTCTAATGTTGCCTTCAGTGTCTTATCAGATCATTGGCACTGTATGCCAGTGTATTATCCCTTCTATACTAGCAATGATTAACTGTCCTCATTGCATGTTATTAAGCAAAATAGTGAAGAGACTTCTTCCTTAAACGCTATTAAATAAGAATGCCTTGATTTTAGTTAAGGTGTTGAGATTTAATTTTCTCCCTGTAGTTCATCAGAACATTCGGATGGGTGACGTGAGTTTCAGCTCGTGTTCGGCAGTACATTAACCAGCATTCATGGGTTAATTTAGCAGCGTGCCCAGTCCCCCAGAGACACCACCAGATACCTTTTTTGTTTTCTTTTGAAATTTAGGATTGTATGATGTGTATGAGTAAGTATAAAACCAATAAAATCACAAAGTTTATTTTAAATTTACACAATGTTTTGTGTGTTTTGTCATGCAAATACTTTTCCAGAACATCCAAAGCAGCGGTACTCAACCAGGGGGCCTCTGCAAACTTTCAAAGGGCCCCCGATAAGTCTTAAAAGTATTTACATTTAATTTTATTAACAATTAAAAGGCTTAAACTAAAAGGTAATGGTGTACAAAACAGAAGTATTAGACGTACGTGTGAGCTTAGATATAACAACCTTTGAATATTGTCTTGGATAAAGGGGGGAAATTTTAAATAGACTTTTAATCACTCTTAAAACTAGATATGATCAAGTGGTCTTCACCAGATGTGGTATAGGTCATACAAGTTTGACTCATGCTTTTTTGCTTAAAGGTGAAGACCCAACTCTATGCATGTTTTGTAAGATTCCCCTCTCTGTTAAGCATATTTTATTGGACTGTCCTGGGTTTAATACAAGTAGAATGCTCTTTTATGAAGTTATTTCGCTTAAGGACTTATTTAGTAAGATTATGCCTGAAAAGGTTTTGGATTTTTTATCATATGTTAATTTTAAAAAATCTTGTATAATATTACTTGTGTTTGTTTGCTTGGTTTTATTGTATTTATATGATATTTGTATTTTTGTAATTATTTTTTTTGCCATGGAAATAGCCATAGATGCTGACATGGGATTAAATAAAACAATCTGGATAAAGGGGGACTTGGAGTTAAAGGTGCAGTGTGTAGTATTTATGAGGATCTATTGACAGAAATGCAATAATTTACATAACTATGTTTTCAGTGGTGTATAAAGACCTTACATAATAAACCATTATGTTTTTATTACCTAAAAATGAGCCATTTTTATCTATATACACTGCGGGTCCCCTTACAGTGAAGTCACCATTTTGCGCTGCCATGTTTCTACAGTAGCCCTAAACGGGCAAACTGCTCTACAGAGAGCTAGGCTGCGTTCCACTCCACTTTTAGACACGCACTTGCGAACTTCCCTAAGCACTTACCCTCTGGGAATCCCTGTCGCCATTTTGAAGTGCATTCCACTTCAGAGGAGGGCTAAGTTTATATGGACAGACCCTCGCACCCTCGATTTTGACCAAAGGGACTTCATATGTACACTTCAGGCAGCTTCATATACCACAATGCAACACGATTTTGACGTCACCACATTTAATTTACCCCACCACTAACAACTCTGATATATTAATTTTAAAAAAAATATATTTGAAACAACCCAAACACACCTATATACACTAAACAAAATTATAAATGCAACACTTTTGTTTTTGCCCCCATTTTTCATGAGCTGAACTCAAAGATCTAAGACTTTTTCTATGTACACAAAAGGCTTATTTCTCTCAAATATTGTTCACAAATCTGTCTAAATCTGTGTTATTGAGCACTTCTCCTTTGCCGAGATAATCCATCCACCTCACAGGTGTGGCATATCAAGATGCTGATTAGACAGCATGATTATTGCACAGGTGTGCCTTAGGCTGGCCACAATAAAAGTCCACTCTAAAATGTGCCGTTTTATCACACAGCACAATACCACAGATGTCGCAAGTTTTGCGCCAGATACCCCCCCCCCCCCCCCCAGTACAGTAAAACTGCACATTTTAGAGTGGCCTTTTATTGTGGCCAGTCTAAGGCACACCTGTGCAATAATCATGCCGTCTATTCAGCATCTTGATATGCCACACCTGTGAGGTGGATGGATTATCTCGGCAAAGGAGAAGTGCTCACTAACACAGATTTAGACAGATTTGTGAACAATATTTGAGAGAAATAGGCCTTTTGTGTACATAGAAAAAGTCTTAGATCTTTGAGTCCAGCTCATGAAAAATGGGGGCAAAAACAAAAGTGTTGCATTTATAATTTTGTTCAGTGTACATATAGAATGCTGCATTAAACCATTTTGTAAGGGAAAAAAATTATAATAAATCAACTCCATAGTGGATTCCAAGTGATCAAGCTTAGGACATTCCAATTTAGCCCATTGCAAAGGTTCCGCCAGTAGTGGGCACTCATGCAATGTAAACAATGACGCACATCCGAGTGAACGAGACGGAGGGAAGTTAGCGAGTGAAGAGCATAATAAAAATGAACTGGAATGCAACCAAAGTCACTCTCTGCTCTCTCGGACAACAACATTTTTGTCCTGTGTCGGCTACTGTAGCTTCTCTATGTGCTTCGAAAGGGAGGTATGAGCGTTGGGCGGTTGCAATTTGCAACCTCACCGCTAGATGCAGCTAAAATTTACACAGTGTAACTTTAAAAAGGTTAATAACCACTGATCTACACTTCTTAAAAAAAGTTCCAAAAGGAGCTTTTTTTGTAGCGATGCAATAGAAGGGCCATTTTGGGGTCCCTTTTGGGGCCCTTTCTGTTAATAGTTCTTAAAAGAAATGTGTGTGTGAAGAATATTTCAATAATTCGCAGAACCTTTTCCCACTATACAGAACCTTGTGTGTAATGTGCAATATTTCATGGATGTTAAAGGTTCTTCATGGAACCATCAATGCCAAGAAGAAACATTTATTTGCTGAAAATATACTTGAAGTGAATCTAACTCTTGTACCTTTGCAGCCCACATGACTCATACTCATGAAAAAACTTGGAAATAGTTGACTTCAGGAAATGGTGTAGGTAATTACTGATCACTCACCCAACTTAAGCTCAACATCTCTTAGCCCTCCTCTTACATTTCTCCAAGCAGACTGTTCTTTCATGCTGTGATATTAAATGAGTAAACAGTGAAGATGTCCTGTGTCTGCATATGAATCATCCTGTATTATTGCCCACCATAGACTGCTTGTCTTCCTTCACAGCTGGCTACTGTCTGTGCGCACTTATGTGGTTTTTAAGTCCCCGGGTTTAAAAGGGTTAACATTTGTGTGTTAGCATGATTCCATTGTATTCATCTACACCAAAGACTTTACACTTTATAGGCATGTTAAAGGAGTGACATATTCTATCAGTAGAGCAGGGGTCGGTTCTTCGTACCTCGCTTAATACATCTGAGATGATTTGACAGATCCCAGATCTTCTAATCGTGATAACTGATCTCTGGCTAATTTGGTTCTTCAAACGAATTTGCGGATTGGATTAAAATATCTGGATTAAGTTGTCTAAGATTACTGCACGTTCCTGTGTTCCCTAAAGAGGGCAGATGATACTCGAAACCACGATCAGTAGGCTAATGCAGCGATTGGCTGGCGGGAAGACAGCAATGTAATGACATCATATAATTAAAAAAGCCACCTGTCAAAAAACTTGACAAATTATAAAGAGAAAACCACGAATTTCTGGACCTTTATAAGGAAACAGCCAAGCGACCAAACCAACATAAAAGTTATAATAGATAAATGAAATGTGCACTGTTTTTTTATTTTATTTTAAAACATGATTCCCAATTATTTATATTCACGATTTTATAGTATTTGTACACCCTTTACATTTTTATTTCAATGTTGTAATTAGCAATTCATTTAATTTTTTATGCAATTTGAAGACGATTTGTTACGTCACAGTATTAAAGTTTCTTAAGGGTCAAGATCCAGTTATCTGCTTCTCCTGTGCCGCATCAAGCCATCCCATAATATCCGTCATCACTCAAATTAATGCACGGCTCAGGTTAACGTTACAGCATGTGTGTAAGACTCCAATAAAACGATAAAGTAATTATTCCATCACAAAAAGTAGGCTATGAAAACATGACGGAACTAAAGTAAGTTTCTAAATAATACCTTATTAATATAATAATAATATAAAATAATTAACTTATTAATATATAAATAACATAATTCTTAATAAATACTACAAAATTCGCGTTTTGGCTGTGGGTGCGTGTAATTTACGTTTTAGAACAGTACGTCACTTGCATAAAGTTGGCTTGACGTTGGACCTTTGAGATTCGCATATTTAGGGACCGTCTCTAAAGTTACATACGACATTTGTATACACGTTTGACGCTTACCTTTTTACATATTTGATATTTATTCAAATAAACTGTCAAATCATGTGTAAATATTGCTATGTTTTTTCACTACTGTATGGGACCATATACAAAATATGCCTTTCTATGGTCACAAACAGAGTTCAACAGAGCTTAAAAGGTTGACTGGAATTGCTGCCTATTCAAATAATTGTGAATTACTTTGGCTTCCACCCACAATCTGTAAACATGTACATAAACATTTACAGTAAACATTACAGTTCCATACAATTACAAAAAATGTTGGCAGATGAGTCGGCAAGGCAGTTATCTTGTGGCCAGCTGAAAAATAAAATGCAGAAAGCAAATAAACATTTTTGATATACTAAATAATTTGTGTATCATCAGTTTTTTTATTTCTTTTTTTACATTAGGACATATATTCTCATCTACAGACATTCAATCATTCATCCTATGCCTAGATTCCGATATGGTCCCATACAGTAGAGGAAAACAGCAATATTTACACATGATTTGACAGTTTATTTGAATAAATATAAAAAATGTAAAATGTGTGCATCATAGCTGACACCTAGATAAACACTTTACAGTGGGTTTTATGACTGTAAGTCATTCTCTTCAATTGCTATTGACGTTAGAAACGTGTGTACAAATGTCGTATGTAACTTTATAGACGGTCCCTAAATTTGCAAAAATCGAACGTCCAACGTCAAACCAACTTTATGGCAGTCAAAAACGTCAAAGTATAGTGAAGTTATGTTTACTTTATTTTACACACAAATCGAAAACCCCGTAAGAAAATCTCGAGGGAACCAGTGGTTGAATTGGCTGGGAAACTGGGGAATAGGCTAATTTGTTTTCTTTTAGAATATATAGGCTATGCTCTTAATTTTAGTTGTTGTCATAAAATTACCGGTTTCTTGACATGTAAATATAGGCCTACTTAAATAAATATTTTCATAAAAATGCCTATTGATATCTCTACACGTTTACCTTTCCCAGTGCTTGCAGTGTAGTAGTGGGTTAAGCAAAATAAAATGTGTATAGTGCATTGTGTGGCACACTTGCACGCAGCAGGCTTTCAAGAAAAAAAAGTAGTGGTGGGCCTGTGCCCCAGTAGAGCTTTATCTAGCAACGCCCCTGGATCAAATGTTTTCATAAGTATGTTGAGACAAATTATAGACAGCTATGGAACCTTAAAAAAGATGCATACTTACATTTTCCTTTTTTGCGAAGACATAATAGTGTGTCTTTTTAATAGGCCTAATGCATATTTTGTGTTATGTTTTTCTATAGTTTAATATATTTTTTAAACGTAATTTGTGGTTATCTCAAGATTAATCAATGTAGCCTATTGTATAACCTGGAATGAAACGGTTTGGTATATAATACAAATAGGCCATACAACATTATTTAAATGGAAGTATTTGGCATATGTCTCTTGCATGACTGTATTCGTCAGCTGTCTGGCAGATTTTACAAAGCTACGACAGCAGATCTGACCGAAGTTCCTTGGATACTCCTCCTGCGGTGTCATGTCAGCGTAATTTCCGGATGCAATACAGTAGAGCAAAGATGTTTTAACAGGAGGCACATCGTCCACTCTGCATGTTTTCCGCACTGAGGTAGCGTCGAGGCACGTGCTACTCAGCGGACCTTCTGATTGGTTTCATGCCTTCTGACAGTTTGCGCTATTTTAAAATAATAAAATAGAAACAAAGGACTGTCATTTATTTTTGAGGTAAAGATATATTTACCCATAGGTGTGTTTATAAAGATTTAGATGCTGAAATAAAGTTACTCCAAAGGGAAAATATTAATTGAATTGCAATCGGTGATAAACTGATTATACTAGGCTATATAAAGTCTGTTTACTGCCCATACACATTTTGCATTTTAAATAAAGGGAGAAATTGGAACACTTTACGCAATATCCTCTCATAAATATTTTCCTTACTAATTTTAAAGATGCTTGTGAAAGTTAACTGTAACTAACTTTATCATTCTATATTCGTAAATAGGGAATCTATGTAAATGCTAATATAACATATTCCATTTTACGGCAAACACGATCTATTAAATGAATCAAGAATGAGAAAATTATTATTTTATTAAATTCGTTTTATTTTGTCTTTTTGAAATTTTTTGATATAAAAGTTTGTATTTTATTTTTTCACATTTAAGTATATTAAAGTATTATATAATATAATGAAGAAAAAAACAGTTATTAATCATCTTTTTATTCTTCAACCCAACAAATTTTTACTATTTCCATCCTCTAGCGCCTCTCACTTCACAGAGGTATCACTGCGAGACGCAATGAGGAGTGGGAATGCTAACTAACTTCTTTGTTTGAAGTGGAAAAAACACAGCTCTATTAGCCTATACCAGCACAGATTATTACATGCCAGGACGGTAGCTGGGAATCAACTCGGAACGACAAACCAGAAATTGAGTTTTATTCCTGGAGGGCGCTGCTTTTTATTTGCGGATGAGACATGTCCTCGACGGCGTCCAGGCCTTTATTTGTTATCTGAGAGGAGTCGTAGCTGACTGGCTAGCTGGCTAACTCCTCCCTACCCCCTCACTACGAGCTAGCTACTTAGCGACAGAGGTGTGAAAATATAAAGAAATCCGGCTTTGGCAGGCTGTGGTCAAGAGAACGACACGTATGTGGAAAAATATATATATATATATATATATATTCATGTTCTTGTTAGCAATATATTGTTCGTTTGCAGTTGAAATGAGGTGTACATTTTAAGTTAGCGGTGATCGGGTCTATTGGGACTGATGTGACCACTGGTGGATATTTTATATTGGAGCGTCTTAAACCGGCAATATCAGACAATATATATTATTTATGTTTGTAGTCTATACAGTGTCCGATAGCAGATAGACTATCAGTTTTAAGCTGGCAAGAACAGTATAGCTGGGAGATAGGTTTACTGGATGCCTGGGTTAATTCTACCTGGGTATTACTTATTAACCATTTGTTTACTGTTGGTGTTTTTTGCCTAGTCGTCGTAGTAGAGAATTCAGCATAAGAAACATATAAAAAAAGATGCTTCGTGTTAGTTTTGTTTTTGCAAAGGAGCCTGAATGTATTATAATTTTTCAAATAAATAATCACTCAGTAAATTGGATGTTAAATTAGTTATTTGTGAAAAAAGTTTTAAACAAAGAATTCAGCAGCACTTTTGAGAAATGTCAATAAATTGATGCACAGTCACATGAGATCATGTCAGTCTTCTAGAAAACGCTGTTTAATTGTACAGGGAGAGGGTCGCCCCCCTATGGGTGCCGCCATGTTGAGATCACATGACCAGTGGTGGCAGATAATAATAATAATGCATTAATATATAATGCTTTCAGTCAGTGCTCAAGACAGAAAGCATTTAGTACATCCAAACAAATCTAGCATAACAACAAACGCAATTAACATAAAACAGAGCCCGGTTAAAACTGAATAAGTATAAAAATACATTAAATGTTTTGTGTTGAATATGTATTGAGCAAGAACTCCTGTCTTCTCTCTTGCAGCTGACAATGAATGGGCTTTCTGTGAGTGAGCTGTGCTGCCTGTTCTGTTGCCCCCCCTGCCCCAGCCGCATCGCTGCCAAGCTTGCCTTCCTGCCCCCTGAACCTACCTATGCCCTCCTGCCCGATCTGGAGGCTGGGCCGGTACCGGCCGGACCCACGGGGACGTCCGGCTTGCGCTCCCGGGGAGGAGGTGGCAGTGGCGGGAGTTCGATAGGAGGCGGGAATGCCACGGGAGAGGGGCGCTGGAAGCTCCACCTCACAGAGCGTGCAGAATTCCAGTACTCCCAACGGGAACTGGATGCCACGGAAGTGTTCCTAACTCGGTCTAGTCGGGGGAACAGAGTGGGGTGCATGTATATCCGCTGTGCCCCCACTGCCAGGTAGGATGGATGCATTTTTGGATTAGTAATGTTTGGAGGGGCCTTACTTGTAGTTTTCACAAAAATATATGTTGTACTCAAAGTGTCACGTTTCCTCTGATGGACCCCCCTTTTCCTCCCAAGGGTCATTTACATTCCTTCATTCTTTTTCCATCTTTCCTTTGTCCCATTTCCTGCTTCCCTCTCAGAGTTTGTCTGCTATCTCTACCCAGAAGCCACTCCTTCCTGGACGCATTCTTTCTTTATCACACGCCACTTTTTTCCCCGCTGTTGTTACTTGTCCCTTTGTTCCTTTATTTCCTCTTTAAGAGTGATTTCCATTGGATGAGTACAGAGGTTTTTGTTGTGCTCCATATTGTGGACGTCTTTTCACAATAGATGTCTTCTCTTCTCTACACAAAGTACGTGTTATTTAATTTTGAAAGTCTGGATTTGATATCAGTTTTGTTATTATTTACTAAAGCAATTTTAAAAAGGCTGAAATAAAATGTAGATAGTAGATGGAAAAAGTTAAACGAAATTGAAAAATGTTGCTTTGGCAACTAACAGAAATAAGTTTAGGTTGAAGTAGTAAAATTACTAAAACAAACTGAAATAAAAATAGATTAAAGCTAAATAGAAATGTAAAAAAAAAAGAAAAAAAAAAGAAGCTACTAAAATATAAAAGATCATTCAATATATTAAATACTATAATAGTATATAAATAAAGTTAAAATAACATTGATATACAGCCAACCGTGTTTTTTGCCGCCGGATTATTTGAAAATGATTCTACACTCGTACACACCCATGTTAGTTATGAAACCTTTCCCTGCGGCGTATTGGGCTCAGGCTCACTGCAGATGTGCCTACATGCACAGTGATTCAGCGAATGTAATTATAGGTTATTAAGTCTCTTTGTGGATCTGTCTTGACTTAGATGTTGAGTCAGACCCTGAAATAGTGTAATGAGCATACTAGAGAGTGACTTTGTACTACAAATCCCATCATCCCTTTTCTCTATCTCCCTCCTCAGGTTCACTGTCCTGTTCTCCCATGGTAACGCGGTGGATCTAGGCCAGATGAGCAGCTTCTATATCGGCCTGGGCACTCGAATCAACTGTAACATATTCTCCTATGATTACTCCGGCTACGGGGTCAGCACGGGGAAGCCCTCGGAAAAGAATTTGTATGCAGACATAGATGCAGCGTGGCAGGCTCTACGCTCAAGGTGAGACAATCAATACCAGGGCACAACCAAAACAACTGTGCATAGTAGGGCTCAAGTTTTAAAGTGCTGTGTCTCTATTTAAAAGTTTGAAAGAAATTAATCTTTTTATTTAGCAAGGACCCATTAAATTGATCTATGGTGGCATTAAAAACACTTATAATGTTACAATAAATGGCTGTCTCAATAAAATTTCTATTCATCAAAGAATCCTGAAAAAAATGTATCATGGTTTCCACAAAAATATTAAGCAGAACAACAACTTCAACATTGATAATTAGTGGTCGACCGATATTGTTTTTTTGATTGCCAATATCTTAGAGAGCAGGGTGACCGATAGCCAATATAAAGCTGATATATAATATACATAATTTATATTTATTTTAATTAATGTTTAATAAATTAGAAATATGAAAATAAATTATTTTTAAAAAAAATTTCTTTAAAATAAACATGCTTATACTTTAGATGGCAACTTCTTGATTCTGCAATCATATTACAGTATACGATATAGATGCGTATTAGCTGAATGTTGATGGTAAATGAGAAAGTATTATAGCCTATTGTTTGCCTTTCCGTTGCTGCTAATATAAAAGCGAATGCTATACTTTTTCGCAACCGTTTACTTTCTTTGTTTAACAGGTCTATATAATAACGTATTAGATATGACTGTTTAACAGAGACCGTAAACGAATGAAGACAGAGAAGAATGAGCGCTGTGTGATCAGGCGCTGATGTTCTCAGGCACTGGCGTTTTCAGCGTCACCCGTCAAAATAAAAGTCCCGCTTCTAACACATCGGCCAATCAGAAAAACTTATCGGCAGATGCCGATATTTAAAAAATGCCAAATCAGCCAATATATCGGCCCACTGTTGATGATAATAAGAAATCTTTCTTGAGCATCTAATCAGCACATTCAAATGATTTCTGACAGATCATGTTACACTGAAGAAATTCAGCTTTGCATCACAGGAATAAATTACATTTTAAAATATATTAATTAGGGATGTACGAGACTATTCGACTAGTCGATTAAACAATACTGCTGCTGCTAATCGACTTGGAAATACTAGTCGTTTAATTATATATATATATATGTGTATATGTATTTATTTATTTTTTGCACATTTAATGTTTCGCTTTATATTTCTTACAAAGGCTATCTTTAAATTACCATCATGTTAATGTTACATTTTAAAATTAATCTATCTGGAGTGGAAAACAAAATCATTTCATTTTGCATGCATTGGTTTTCACTCATGGTGAGTTTAGAGAAATGTCCACTCAGAAGCGAGGTGAGGGAGTATTTTGAAAGCCTACACAAAACTTTTGAGTTTTTCTTCTATGTCATGTCAAACTAGCATATAACAATTAAGCTTGCTTATAGGCTTGTTTTACTACCGGCTATGAGGGACAAATCATTATGAATGAAACTTAAGCCTTAAGAGGTGATGTGTTCCCTGTCACACATCATTCTTGTAATTTTATTAAACATAATCTTTTTCTATGTTTCTTTTGTATTAATTCATAAGTTAACAATGCAAGTTAACGGTTTTAGGCTGTTCATTTTGTGCTGCAGACGGGAAAAAAAGTGAAACTGCATTCTGTAAAAATTCTGAATAAGCTATGATTTCTCTCATTATAAAAATTTAACTAAAGGGCGTTTTTACACTGGCAGTTTAGTTCAGAACAGGGCACAGTTCGCATGAAAAATTGGTAATGTGAAAGCTGTCATGCGGACCCAGGAGCACCGAGGTACTGAACCCGAGACTACCTGGAGGAGGTGCTCTGAGTTCGGTTGCTCTGGAACTGTGCCGCGATTCGCGTGAACAGTGTGAGAAACACGGAGGCAGGAGCGCTCTTGTTCAGAAAAGTAACCTGTGCATTCCTTTTAGCTGATTATAACGTATTTAGTTAAATAAAACACATGTAAGGGATGATAGTGTTGATGATTTACCTTGGATACGAGTGAGAGTGAGCCTGCAGTGTATTCATGCATTGCGCGTGCAATCAGGGCAACAAATGAATGGCAATCCACTGTCTCCTCAAGAGTCCCTTTGCAAGCATGCAGCAGAAGGCCGCCTTCATATGACACACATAGAGTAAACCCAAATGTAATTTACTCAGCTGCGCATAATAGCACCAAATTCATAATAATAATAAAAAACAATATATTGACCCGCGTTCTGTTTTCTATCATGCGCTGTGCATGTTTGTGATCATGTAAGATGCACGCAAATGCACCAGGGTTCAATAGAATCAAGTTGACCAGCGCTGCGGGGGAAACCGGGAACTGTCACGCTCGGACTCGGACTGCAGCAAATGTGCCCAGTGTAAAAATGTGCCCTTTTCTTTTATTTAAACTTGGAGTCTAATAAAAGTTCAACAGAAAAAATGGTATATGTAGGCTATATAATAGCACTTGTTTCAGAATAGTAATGTTAATGTTAATGATTGATAGCTTAATGTTAGCCTAATTTAAAAAGTCTAACGAATAAAAAATAAAATTGTAAAATATATAAAAAAAAAAAAAAAAAAAAAAAAAAAAAAATATATATATATATATATATATATATATATATACACTAATTATATCTAATATATTTGAGGAAATATGATGAGGAAATAGGCTACAGTTCTTTGAATATCTTTGCAGCTCTTCTGTCAAAGTCATGCTTTCAGAGTCTCCAGTGTTGTCAATCCCGTGAAATTGTTTTGGTGAAATTGTTTTGTACACTTACTGTAGACTGATATAATGAAAATAAATATTAATATTTTGAATGATTTCTGTTTCAAAATAAATAAAGCAGTATTTTATTTCGTAACTGGTAACAAAAAAAATAGCGCAGCGTTTTTGCTCCTACGAATCAATTCATTTTTAATTCCTGATTTGTGAATAACAGTCTACAATATTGCTTTATTTATAGGTTTAGCACTAGAAATGTTGTACTTAATGAATCAGGAAATGCATAATGAAATGTCTGCTCAGACAATAATGGCAAAAAGAAAACTTGAAATATAAAAACAGGCCTTTATGATTTTATGTGTAATGTTCATTAAAAAAAAACAACAAAAAAACAGTGTTGTTGACAGGGTTTTTCCTTTTTTTTTCTTTCTTTTTTTTTTGTGCACAAATTGCACTGTAAATAAGTAGTGGCGGCTGTCTGTTGACATCCATGTTTGTTTCGGTACAAGATCTCGCACAGTTGAGTTCAGCAGAATGTCACGTCGTGACACACTTATCTTTAAGTGTGTTGTGTGGACTGACTCAGTCGTAAATGTTTGTGCTCTTCTCTGACTGTCAAAGATTAAAATCTGATCCAGTCAAAGGGAACAGTCTTTAAGTGTGTTCAGTTTCGTCTTAGAATGTTTCAGCTAGTCGTTCAGTGTGTCCCCGGCATTAAACAGTTGCTATATCAATATCCTAACGATAAGAAAATACGGTTAAATAATGTATAGTTGCTTTTCTTGCGATTTTGCCGCCCGTTATGCCTACAGATACTTTTCATACACAAGAAGCGCGTTCAAACCCGGACACATCCCTAATTAAAAGGGAAAGCAGTTATTTTAAATTGTAATAATATTTTACAATATTACTGTTTGTAATGTGTTTTGATCAAATAAATGTAGCCTTGGTGATCCTAAGAGACTTTCAATAAAAAAATCCTACCAATCTCAAACTTTTGTACAGCAGTGTATATTACTGGTAATTGCTATCCTAGATTTTTGCTCATAGTTAAAGGCACACTATGCAGTTTTTTACCACTAAAGGTCGCCTTTTCAAAACAAAGTCGTAGCTTGATGATGCCGAGATTAAGCGCAGAATCTTGGGAGTTGTAGTCTTCACCTCACAGCCGGTGGAAAAGAATCGGGATGGGACGCGGGCAGAAATTCATTCATGTTCATGGATGAGATTATTAACGTTACTGTAATATGAAGCAGAGCAGGACCGGGTGCTGTGGGAGCTGTACGAGGCCGCTGAAGCAATTGCTAATGAGAGACAAGTGTGACACGACGACAGCAGCGGAACCTTAAATATGCCACAGTCACCGCTTCCTCTAGTCATGCGTATGTGGGGTATTGCAGCGCTGTTTTATCATATTAGATACATTTGATTGTGTGGAAAATTATGTTATAATGTTACTCTGTGCATTTGCTCCGCGGCTGCTATGAGACACTTGTTGCACCCTGCAGTAAGCTAGATCGATATTAGAATATCATATTACTAAATGCTGGATGGCTTGTGTTGCTAAATGGCATGCAATTAATTTTAAAACATATTGTATGACAGAGAAAATGCTGTATTACTGTACAATAATTCTGTCTATAAATGTCTCCAAACAGTTGTTCCCTTGTCATAAAATAACATAACATTTTAAAAAGCATCTTTGGTGTTTCCATGGTTTCTACAAAATAAAATCAGATATCGAGGGTAACGTGGGTATGATGGACATGGTTCGTGTCCTGGTTAAAATTGCTTATTTCTCTGGATTTAAATATTATTGGAATCATTTGGGTTAATGTAAGTACACAAGCCAATAAAATATATAACACCGTTCTAGTGGATTTTGGATATTTGAATCTAAATCCAGTTTGTTTTAATAAAGTGGTCAAAAGAGTTGCATATTAGTCTTTATCTCATCATGAGTTGTTGATTTGAATCAGTCTAACAACTCACTCAATTGTTTGGAGCATTTTTTGACTTTCTGAACCACATTCGCCATGAACCGAGAACTGTTACTAAGATTTAAATTGGTGTAGTTATTTACTAGTTCCTCATATGACTAGATACACATTTACAACAGCCTTTTTTAATGATAATGTTACTAAAAGATTAATTAACCTAAAATAGTATTATTTTTGGTTGAGCGTTTTTGTTTAATAGCCTATATAAACCTTTCCTGCAAGTGCTAAAAGAATCCTTAAAGAAATCAGTAAGAAACCATTCAATAAACTAAATGACCAGAACATTTTCTTTAATTCAGGAATGAGAATTTTCTTGAAGGCAGATGATAATTTACACTGCACTAAATTTTTTGCCAGCTATCTGCAAATCATACTGCTCTTGGTGTGAATAGGGTGTAAATTACATTGACATTGAGGCAGTTATTTGTTCTGTGTATGACATTTAATTAGCTTTTGATTCCTCTCTTTCAAACAGATATGGCATCAGCCCAGAGAATATTATCCTGTATGGACAGAGCATTGGCACGGTGCCCACGGTGGACCTGGCATCACGATATGAGTGTGCGGCTGTTATTCTTCACTCTCCTCTCACCTCTGGCATGAGGGTGGCCTTCCCCGACACTAAGAAGACTTACTGCTTTGACGCATTTCCCAAGTGAGTACCAAAAACAATTGGGTTCTTACTTGTCCTCGATTATTTGTGCCTTATTCCCATTTTCACTAGAGGTTTGACAGGGCTCATCATTGTTAATGAGCTGATGATTTGCCTGCTCATGGCCAGCACAGATTGCCGCTATTTATGAGCAATTCACTGGGTTTTGGTTTTGGCAAAAGCAAACGGAGTGTGTTGTGATGTGGATTGCTGACTGAGATTATACTGAGCTTCTAGTTTTGACACAAAATGGGAAAAAGGCTTTTTATTCTTTAAGTTTGATTACAATCATTTTCATTGCATTTTGGCTGTGACAGTGGTGTTGTGGAGCTCAGAGGGAGGTTGGCTGCACTCGGTGGGTGGTGTCACTCAGTGCCAGTGTAGTAGAACACATGGTTGCCATACAGCTGCAGTCAAAACCACCACTGTTCTCACACAAGTGCTGTGTAGTTGGCTGGCAGCTGTTTAGTTTGCTGGCATCCACACACACACACACACACACACCACATGCACCACACTTTTCCAAAATGTTTTTAGTTCCATTTAGGGCTGTCACGATTCTTTGATTAAATTTGAGTACTCAATAAAAAAAAAACTTTATTGGAATTTACCCGTGTCGAGTAACCGGCAAAATAGCGGAAGTGGCGAATTCTACAGACGAGAATCCATGAACCACATTAGATCGTTTTCTAAGGCTGCATGATGTATTTAAACCATTTAAAAACCATACTATAGTGCTATTGTGAATTCACAAAGGCGCCAATTCAATTAAATAAATATAAATATGCCCTGCGGGTTTTAGCACTATAGTATTTTTTTTAAATGGTTTAAATGATTGGGGGTTAGGTGCCTTGCTCAAGGGCATCTCAGTCATTTCCTGCTGGTATTGAGAATCGAACCTTTCGGGTTTGACTGACTCTCTAACCATCAGGCCATGACTGCCCCATGTGGTGCTCCATGTGAACTGTTATCATTTACACGATTTACATTTCTCAAGCTCCATCTCTGCATATGCTGCGAGTTTGGTTGCTTATAATGTTCATCTGGGAACGCAATGTGCACCATTTCATCAGATTTGTAAGGTAAATCATTTATAAATCTACGCCAACACAGGAGAATACACCAGTGTGTTTCTAAATATTCCAACTGTTCATGGCGATTTCAAAATAAAACCCTCACTCTGAGTTTGCATGTTTTGATCTCCACATATTCTTGTTCAAGAAATTACAGTGGCTGTAGCATTTCTATTGTAAAGAAGTGGCTAAATATTAAAAATTAAGTAAACATTTGAATTAAATGTCATTTGGCCAATATTAATCAAGGATTTGATCTGCTGTAAAGTGTAACAACACCTGGCGCCCTCTGCTGGCATTTGTTATAATACATAATGCACATAAAATGATTGCTTATATTATGTAATTATGTATTTTAACAGTGTTGTTTTATAAAACCATAGGATTACTTGCTTTTGATATTTGGTTCAAATAAAGTATTATTGCTTCATTGTTATATGTATTTTAAGTCATTTTAAAGGCTTAGGTCTTTGCTTGGGTCTTTTTATTACCACAAAAAGTACCCGATTAATCGTCAAAATAATCGTCTGATTACTCAATTACCAAAATAATCATTTTTGTTGTTGTTATTTATAAATATTTGTGTACTACCATTCAACAGTTTAGAGTTGATGAGATGTTTGTATGTTTTTGAAAAAGTCTCTTATGTTCACCAAGACTGCATTTATTTAATCAAAAATACAGTACCAACAGGAATATTATTACAATTTAAAATAACTGTTTTCTATTATAATATGTTTTAAAATGTAATTTATTACTATGATTGCAAAGCTGAATTTTCAGTAGCCATTACTCCAGTTTTCCAGAAATCATTCTAATATGCTGATTTGATGCTCAAGAAACATTTCATATTATTATCAATGCTGAAAACAGTTGGGCTGCTTAATATTTTTGTGGAAACTGTGATCTTTTTTTCAGGCTTTATTGATTAATAGTTCAAAAGAACAGCATTCAATTTCTTTTTAACATTATAAATGGCACTTTTGGTAGATTTCATGCACCCTTCCTGAATAAAAGTATCAATTTCCTTAAAAAAAAAAAAAACCTTTTGAACGGTAGTGTATATAATAATATTATTATTATTATTACACATTACGTATTCAGTTATGTTACGTTATATTACGTTTAAAATATCTAGCGCAAAAAATTCCATAAGCATAATTAAAAAAAAGCTTAAAGCATAATTTAAAAATAAAAATAGTTCAGACTGTAGCTTTGCAGTAATGTGCTGTTATCATGCTACTGAAAAATGAGTTGAAGTTGAATTGAATTTATTGTATGATCATTGATCATAAACATCAAGTGAGAAATGAGCTATTCAAACTATTAATAAAGTTATTTTAATTTACTTTCTGTGTGTGGATTAATGATGTAATTTTTCTGTGTCCCTTTGTGTGTCCCTGCTTCAGCATTGAGAAAGTGTCTAAAATCACATCTCCAGTGTTGATCATCCATGGGACGGAGGATGAGGTGATAGATTTTTCCCACGGGCTGGCCCTGTATGAGCGATGCCCCAAAGCTGTGGAGCCGCTGTGGGTGGAGGGAGCCGGACACAATGACATCGAACTGTACAGCCAGTACCTGGAACGCCTGCGTCGTTTCATTGGGCAGGAATTGGCCGCACAACACGCCTAAGCTCTCCTTCTTCCTCTTCCACCATCTCCCAGTCCAAGCAAGAGTGAGATGGATGCATCAGTAACTTATTGAAGGCTGCCATTTTGTATGGACAACGTTACTGTTGGAGCAGCTTGACAGATGCTCCACTGCTCAGATTTGTTTTCTTAAGTGTTTTCATTTTTTTTCCTCCCTCTATTTGTCATCTCCTTGTACATGTGTGTGTGTGTGTGTATGTGTGTGCATGGGAACCCTGGGGTGTGGAAGTGGAATTTCTCTGGGGCAAGAATGGATGGATGAATTCCTCTGCTGCATTCAGTCCAAGGAAATAAGCCAGACAGAGTCCTGTACCTCCAACCAGACTGTCTTTCTCCATATCTGAGCATTCATCTGTAAGTTGAGTGGTTTGCTTCTCCAACCTGCTCCCATGATGCCTCAGCCTGAGAGATTTTCACTTCCCACTTCTCATCAGGCAAGCTAAAATAGCTCAATCTCAGCGCTTGGCAAATTTCCTTGCTGACCCTGCGGGATGGAATAAACCGGGTGTTTGGTAGAGGATTTCAGGATTGAGTTTTGAAGCATCCTACACAGGTGCAATGATGCCCACCTCTGCATCATTCATTTATTTAATCATTTGGCCTTTTCTGGATGGCTCTTGTGGCCAGGTGTGTGGGTCTTCTCAGTATACCCTGCGGGATGCTGACCTCTATGCACCGACGTTCCCTTTTATTGAGTTTTTGCCTTTATGTAAAAGATGAGCTTGGGATAAGATGACGCCTGATGATGTACACCGCTCCAGGCAGGGAAAGATCAAATCCTGGGACGCTGGCAATTGTTCCCAGCATTATCAGTCTATTTTATTTCTCTTTGGTGTTTCTTTCCTTTCTTCTCAGCATGTGAGGGTGTCCATAGCCCCCTGAGGTGACAGAAACTGGGAGGGCTGCTCGCTCATCATCATATTTCAATGAAACCACCGCACTTGGAATGACATGATATGGAGTACGTCCATACATCATGTTTCTGAACTGTTGGGCCAGTAGAAAGATCAAGGTTTTATTCTCTCATTGGGACTTTCCTAAAGCCAGATCTTCGGCGTAGCATTTCCACATTCATTCTCAATTAGTTGAACTTTTTAAATGGGTTTTGGGTCAATAAATGGTCTAATTGTGTAAGAACAAATAATGCACACAACACAGTCAGAGATAAAAACACAAATCACTTCTGTACCCTGTGGCAATGACACAATTTGCAACCAGTTTTTCCCGTTTTTAGCCTGACGTCAAGAATGTTTCTATCATGGAAATGTTACTCTCCAGTTGGCATTCAAATCTGAGGTGAAGCTATAATCATGCATTTACTCTGTGTCTCTTAGTTTATTTCGTTTTTTAAACAAATCATTTCAAAGCACAGCACATCATTTAAATACTTTTCTTTATGATTATAAAGGATTTTCCTTTTTCTTTCCACGTCAAATTGCTAGTTAGTGGCACATGGTTTAATCTAAGTAATGTTCTGACAGCTGGGGGCAAGTTTAAAGATGATAACTAGCAATAAAGGCACAACATTGAGGTCATCTACAACCTATTTTTGTGATGTCTTCTCTAGTCAAGCTGCTCATTTTCAAAGGGAGTTTGTCTGATATGATGTGGACGCAACTATCAGGTTATCTGATGTTGAGAAAAATTGTAAAAGCTTTGAAAAACACTAGTGTCTTTCTTGTAGAATACGTTTTTCAACTGTGAATTATCAAGGGAACCTGCTGCTACATATCTCGATTGAATGGTATCAATGAAATTAAAGGGCCGAACCCTGCAATCTTTTGTTGTTTTCTAATGCGTCAAAGACGACCAAACCTTTTCAGTGAGATAAAAGACAGCTTCCCCATGCGGGCGTGATTCATTCACTGTGGACTGCAGTCATTCTGAATTTCACACAAAAATTTGTTTAATAATGTTAATTAACTTCAGTATATTTTTGGGGTAGGTTTTTGCAAGATGAATATTCAGATTTTATGGTGCCAGAAGATTTCATCTTTAGATATCCTCTTAACCTTTATCCATCCACTCCCCTTGGTCTGTTCATATTCGTTCTGGTAAAAAAGTCCCATTACGGCACAACGCAAAGTGATTATGTATTCCGAAGACAAAACACTGGTTTGTACATAATTTCCAAAGCCTAATTCCAGCAAATCTGATTCCATGTTTCATCATGTATTAAAGTATGTAATTTGGGGTTGGACACAAAGGGGCTTGTTCGTTCTCCATTCTAACCAAAGATGACAGGTGTTGGATTTGCATTGGCCGCCCACTGCCATTTGTCAGCACTCAGATGTGGATTGGAGCAGGCGGTGGACTTGGGCTGTTCAGACAGAGCCAGGTCTCACACAATACAGGCTGCTGTTGATGCCGCCGAGGGGAAGTTTTTGTGTGGACTGTTGGTGCGTGTTTACCTCCTGTAAGACACAAGTGTTTGGAGGGCTGAAGCAATACCAACTTGGAGCCAGCAGACTGGATGTGGGGATGCTCTGTGTGTTCAAACAAGAGGGAAGGACGTTGGCTTGGGAAAGGGCTGCATCTCAGACTCCATCCCAACACATTCAGATTCAGCTCTTTTTATTAAGATTTTTTTTTTTTCTTGTTTAAAGAAAGTAAGTTATAGAAATATCTTTTTAAAACTATCAGATGTATGTACTGTATAACATTGTTTGAGAAGCTTAATCTTGAGGTTTGAGAATCTGTTTTTTATCTTAATGGATCGGGAGTAAAAGTCATTGGGGTGTTATTGTTCTATCCTTTTATGCATTATTCTAATGTTGTTTTTAGTTTTAAATATGTATTTCCTTTTCCAGAATTAATAAAAAAAAAGAGATCTTAGAAAATAAAATTATGAATTGATAATTGTTGTATTTCTCTTTTCTTGTAACCACACACAGAAATATCACATTTATATAGCAATATATATATATTTGTTTTACATATGTATTTAATATTGGTTTCAATACATTTATTATGAATTGAAAATTAATGTAAACCTGTTCTAACATCACATTTATACAGTATATTTTTAATACTTGTTTTAATACATTTATTTTTTAGATTTTAATATTTGATATATTTAGTCTTGAACTTGACATTATGATTTTAAATCATTTTTCTTGTAAAATGAAATAGGAAGATCACATTTGTATGCTGATATATTTGCATGTATATTAAGATTTATTTTATAGTGCTTATTTTTAAATAAATAGTTTATTTAAACTAAATATATATTTATGTTATGTATTCATATTCAATCTTGAACTTGACCATATTAATTTATAATTATTGTAAATCTATTTTCATGTAACATACTGTTAAGTCACATTTGCAATTATTTAATACATTTATTTACATTCACATTTAATACATCTACTTTATTATTTGATATATTTTATTTAATCGGATGAATGATTAGTTATTGTAAATCTCTTTTCTTGTAACTGCACTCAGGAACATTATATTTTACAGGAGTTTCCCAGAATCCTTGGGCTATAAACATCCTCAAGAAACGTAAAACGAACGATCGTAGCAGCTGACCTGCATATTAAATTGTGATCCTCAGCTCCTGTGGAATAGACATTAAGTCCCAACAAACATTGATGAGGCATTTATAATTCAAAGCACAGAGAGAAACATTCTTGTGTGAGCGTGACGGGGAACACTGTTGCCGTTGGCCGTGTTTTGTTTATTCATCATGTAGCTGCATTTCTCTTCTCATCTATGTAGTCGTCTCCAATTCAACAGTTAATGCCAAACCGGTCTCAAGACCCTTGATTTGAATCTTCCTATGGAAAACAAAACCAGTACAAGAGTGTGTGTGTGTGTGGGCGTACAGAGAGAAAAGAGTCGCAGAGGATTTCTGCAGCAACAGATGGGTTCTCTTATTATCTGTAACAAAAAATCTCCAATTATCTGTCTCGTTTTAATTACTGCCCTGAGAGCTTTGGCATGACCCAGCCTATCGGCAACAGCCACAGTCAAGAGGCATTAATACAGCCAGATGGTTTTTAAGGCCTTTTGTTAAACACACATGTACGCCTATTTCTGAACATGTATGTGGATATGCACACAAAACCTTGTTTCTACAGTCTAATCACACTTGGATTAATCTCACAATGCCCATTTGCTTACATTCAAATCATTAGTTAAACTATTGACACTGCTGTAGATGTGACATATGCCAAACACATGGAACATTAAAGGAATATTCCGGGTTTACTTAGGCTCAATCTACAACATGTGCGGCATAATGTTGATTAGGCTACCACAAAAATTGATTTGGACTAATATTTGGTAACAGTGTCTTTTCTTCCATATTGTGACATATATCCGAGTGAAACGGCTTCTCAAACTAAAAAAGTTTTGTACTGATTTGTTTAGAATTGTTCAGGATAGTTGTGACAGGTCATCAGCAAAGAGTTGTTGCAAGCAAGAGGAGAGGGCTTATTTATTTTGAATAACGATTATGAGAAGGTCAAAAAATAATAATTATCATTATTAATGATCATTATAATAAATACTGCAATATAGGCTACCATTTAAAAAAAAAAGAATGGTCAGTGTTGATTTCATGGTGACTTTAACATTAAAATGCTGTTTCCAAAATATTGCAACAAGACATAATTCATATGGGTTTAACATTATTTTAATGTGGACAAAATCACTTACTAACCTTTTTTGCCATGACAACGTAACGCCGTAAACGACACTTAAATAGGCCTAGGCCTATGCCAACAACTTGTAGCTCAAATAATAAAGAATTAGTAGAGTTACAATCTAATTTTTGCTTTTAAATCCTCCAAAAGAAAAAAAGAAAAAGAAAAACCCAAACAAAAAACTATTAGTCCACTGTTCGGAATTTTTGACTGAATGTTTTCATTGTTATACGATAGGCGGCGCTATTACACATATTCTGAAAGAGTACAGAATAGGTGAAGAAGCAGAAACAAGCGATAGATGATTGTTTATGTAAATGTAAAATAACGCAATCATCAAACATTAAACAGCATATAAGTTCAAAGCTACCTAACGTTACCGAATGAAATATCGTCTGTGAAGCTATGGGGGTGTTGATGGACTCGATCTACTCCATCTCTATTCGTAAGTAGTCTGACAAAGTGCAATTTCCTCTGCGTTTTTTTTTTTAATTTTTTTTTTTTAAATTATTGCTTTTTTAATTAAACTTACCCACATTCAAGTGTTGATAAAAAGCATGCATGAAGCTAGAATAAGACAAGTTAAAGACAAGTAGTCTACAGCTAGCCTTTTTCAAGTAAAACAAATAATACCTAAATAGGAACATTGTAGTATACTTATGTCAAAATTATGGTTCAAATGTAAACCTGCTTATTTTTAAACAAGGTTTAAAGTTTGGTGCAACAGAATTATTAGATTTAATCTAGATTTAAGATGAATCCTTCTTGGTGCAACCCACCCTAAAAGTGCAAAAATAATATTTAAATAGTAGGCTATCTATAATAGTATATATAATAATAATATAATAATAACTATAAGTATGATATTATGTTCACTTAAAGAAAACTAAAGTATAATTGCAGTAAAAAACGACTAAACTAGTACTGAAAGTATAGCCTACTTAAACTGTGTACTTTCATAAACTAAAAAATGTGCTACAAGTATTTGACTAGTAAATTATCAGTATACCTATAAATTAATGTGTAGTATAGGCTAGTTGAACGAAAAACAACTCGGTTACTAACGAGACTAGCTTCATATTCTCAAGAAAAGGAGTTTTCCCATCGTGTAAGCTAGTCTTACACAATAGGCCTACGAGAGTATACTCTCGAAAGGGAACTAGTTTACTACTGTTACACTTAAACTATACTTAAGAGTATACTTTTATACACTAAAAAGTGGGCCAATTTAGTCCCAAGTAGTATTGAAACAGTACACTTACAGGTATACTTATAGTACATAAAGTATACTTAAAATATACTTGAACTTAAGTATATTTAATCAAATGAACTTGAAGTATACTTATTTTTGTAAGGGTCACAGTAATCTTGAATTTGTGTGTGTGTGTTAATCAACATAATGGCATTTTAGCACACTATTATGTACTGTTTGAATCAATATAAGTCCTACATCTTTGTAGAACATTCAGAATTCCATTCTGTTTTATCTGTAAACGCACATTCTAAGTTAGCTCTTTGTTTTGTCAGTGCACGTTTTATTATTTTCATTTCAGCACACTCCAAACGTAGATGACTGGAGGAAAATGAGACATGTATCATTGTTTGCTTCAGGAGATGTTATTGTTTTTACCATAGCTATGTCATCCGCTGTCTCTCGAGTTTGTGTGACAGTTAGCCCGAGGCTTGCTAGGGGGAGATGCAGTGCAGAGTTCAGATCCGACCACTAGGGGGCACAAACTACATTCTGAATGGCCTAAATCGGACAAATCATTATACTCAATTAAAACTCTTCTGTTAGACATAAATGTGAATGAAAATATGCTGTGTTAGTGTGATGGATATCGAACTTGGATGATCTGATAAAAAAAAGAAAAGAAAAAAACAACCTGTTTTGAAACTGATAGCTATTCTAAAAGCTATGTCCAGCATTAATCAGGAAGGGCATTTTAATGATGCATCTCTGTCAGTGACATGAATAAAGATCTTCATCTATAGCCCAGATCTGACAGATCCATCATGGAAATGCCTTGATTGCAATAATAATGCTGGAAGTAGTTTTTTGAGTAGCTATCAGTTAAAAAACAGGGATTTGCGATGTGATGTGTGCATTGACTTTTTTTGAAACTTTTTTTTTTAACTACATGCTGTAATTAGCATCACTGGTAAAATATATTCCTTCCTCGCCACATCCACTTGCACTTTATTACAGAGTGTTTCATATCCGCACTGTCATCTGAGGTCTGCATCTCTCTGCTATTAAAAAAGTATGTGCTGCCATCTCACTGTGAAGGGGGAAAACATCAGAAATATGTGTTTAGTCCTCACTAAAGTCTGTGTTTGTGCCTGCGTCTACCACACTGCTAAACAAACAAATATAACCCAGTGCGCTCATGGAAACCAACCGGGAGGGAGTATTACGTGTTGCATTTGTCACGGTTATTGTTTTGTGTATTTTCTTGAGTGGTCTTGAGTATTTTTTCTCAAGACCAGCTACAGCCCAGAGGCCAGCGGTGTCATCTGGTTCTGCTTTGCTCGCATTTAGCTTTGTTGGGTCGATTTATTATTGTCCAAATTGACCTGGATATTGGGTAATTGAAGACTCAGGGACAGCAGACGAAATCTGCCTGAGGATATGAGGTTATTCCTGCCCTGTTGACAATATCGGCAACCTCTTATGCCATATGATTGCACATGATCTGATCAATGGTGTGCTTTGGTGCACGTTTGCATACTGTACATCAAACCACAACCTAGTTAAAAAAGATCTTTTCTGTTTAGAATAGTAACATTAATGCATTGACGTTGCCTGAATGATGTTTATTAGCATGCCCATTTGTATTCCCAGAAAACAGGGAACATTCAAAAATAACTTTTTCATAACTTAATACCATCGGAATGTTAGCAAAACATTTTTTGAAACAGTTAGCTTTTGTTAGCTTGGTTCTTGAATTTTTTAATCAACATTATCTTTGACATCATCAACAACATTACATTTTGTTGCGAATGAAGTGCGTATAGAATGCTAAAAGTTATTTTGGTTTGACTTTTTATATGGATGAACAGATTATATTCTTGCTCGATATCAACGTCAAGGTCATGAGAGCTGTATTGTAGGCTATAACCCTCGAACTCTCCACCATCTGGTTCTGGCGTGAGATGTCATCGCTCTATCTTTTTCTCTCATATCTCATTTCTGGAATCATGTATGTGCCGGCTACATTCTGTATCAGTAACATAGAGGTTAGAGAAACAAATCATGACAAAGATGAAACATGATACATAAACTTCTGCCCTGAGACCATTTATCATTTAATAACATATTAGTGTGTGACCTTGGCCAGGCAGATACAGGAATTGGACCTAAACATATTTCATGTGGATTTAATATAGCTTCGAAGACTTAGCCTTGCATCAGCAGTAAAAAATAATTCACCTGCCACATCTGTTCTGTTCAGTGATTTTGTGTGTGTTATATGATTTTTTTGAGGCTTTGTCATTTTTTAATCACTCTGTCTTTTTACACTCTCACACATCTGCATAAATAATTTGCCTTTTTAAACAGCCAAATTCAGATTCACAGTAAGATGAGGCAAAACATTAGAGTCTGGCACAAAATTACACCAGACTGCAAACACTTGTTGAACACAAGTAACATTCCTGTAATTTAAGAGCGTTTATTATAGGAAAGATAAAAAATAATGAGAGAAAATAATTAGAAACGGTCTTGTCAAGTGTTCAAGCTTATATCTACCAAACTAAAGTTAAAGGCACAATATGTAAGATTTTTAGATTTAAATTCAAAACCCACTAAAACAATGTTATATATATTTTGTTGACTTGTGTACTTACATTATCTCCAATGTTTCAAACTATGTTTAAATCCAGAGAAATCAGCTATTTTAACCAGTGTTGAGGACTGTGTCCTTGCGTCACCTGTCAATGACGTCATATCCGCACTTCCCTTGATTTCTGTAGAAACTGTGGAAACACCAAAGATGCTTTAATATAGTATGTATTTTATTAGACAGGCGAGCAACTGTTTGGATACATTCATCAACAGAAAACAAATCATTGTTACACAGCGCAACACAGTTAGTCTTATTGTTTGAATCGCTTGTTTTCTTGATTCACCGCGAGTAACGTTTTTATCATGCCTCTGACAATATTTTGTGGTGGCTAATATAGCATAAGAGAGAGCTTTCTCCATCATACAATATATTTTAAAATGAATTGCATGTCATTTAGCAACAGTCATTTAGTCATCCTGTTTTTATTAATAATAATACTAATATCGATCTAGATTACTGCAAAGTGCAACAAGTCTCTCATACCAGCCACCGAGCGAATGCACAGAGTAATATTATAACATAACTTTCAACACACTCAAATGTATTTAGTATGATTGGTTTAACCATGTAAAACAACACTGCATTACCCCACATATGCAACGAAAAGGCATAAGCATAATAAAAGCTCAGACACCGGTGTTTCGCGCAGGTCTCTCTCATTAGTATTCGCTCCCAAGGGCTCTTGGCACGTCCTGCTCATACCACCATAATGTTAATAAAACTTTAATACATTCACTCATTCATGAACATGATTTCTGCCCGTGTCCGTCGGATTCCTTTCCATCAGCTGTGGAGGTGAAGAGTCAAGACTACAACTCCCATGATTCCACACTCATTCACGGCGCCATAAAGCTACGCCTACGAATAAGCGACCTCTAATGGCAAAACCTACATACTGTGCCTTTAAGATTTAGAAATGTTCGTTATAATAATTAGAATATTTTCATATATCAATTCACACATTTTTGTATATAATTGTAATATATATTGTACAATTTTATAATTTTTATTTAATAAATATATTTAAATATTTAAATATCCACAGTAGTGGCCAATAGCTGCCTAGATAGACTGCTGGATAGTCTATCAGTTTATTATTTTAATCTCTCATTATTCTAAAACCTTCCATCTCCATAGATTTAAGATATATAAACTTTAAATAAACCTCAGACGACTTCACACAAACACTGACAAAGCCGTGTAATTCATCATCACAGAAAATCTGTCGTGATTTTGCTGTTTACATTTCATTGTCGTTCCATGAAGTTCTCTGGAATGTTTTCGCTGTGTTTTTTGGAAAAAGTCCAGTGTTGCACAAAACTCCGGAATCTCTAAAATGTCCTGTGCCGTTAACAGTCGGGTTCCATTACACAATCATGGGAACTCATCAAACCGTCCCTGAGTGGGCAGCAAGCATGATGCCTAGAAATACACCCCCTGCTCCCGGGCTGACATTTTTAGAAGCGTTTTACCAAACTCATCTGAACATTTATAGAGAGGTGAAATGAAAACCGTTGTCTCCAGGGCAACACAACGAAAGCTAAACGGTTACAGGAACCCATTGTGTATTTTCAGACAGAGTAGGCTACGGCAAGAAAACAGTCAGGCCTATCATTCAGCAGGCTGTTAAAGATAAATAAATGAATCCAGTTTTCTGTATGTTTTTTTTTTTCCTAGAGGCTTTTAATGTTCCTGACACTCGTGCCAGCCCTTGTTTATTGCTCTGAGATCATGTCAGGAGTGGGTTGCTGGTGGGTCAGTGGCCGCGGTGTGTTCAGCACTCGGGGTGAGGTGAGATCTTTAATCTGCTCGCAGTTACACCACCGTGACGACCTCAGCACAGACCGCAGCTGCCTTACCAAACAAGGCCTTCAACTGTGGCACACAGACCACTGAGAAACGAGAGATGAGGCTCTTTTGTACTGCCCTTATCTTCTCCAATATTTTACACAGACAGCCTGATTGTAGCGTCATGGACGTAAAGAGTGTTGACGATAATAAAAAGAGAGAAACGTTTAAAATCCAGTTTAAAACGCATGCAGCAAGTTCCTAAAAATTTACTTTTTGTGTTTTCATATGGTTTTAGCTGTGCTAACATATTTTCCTTGTATGGTGTAATCACTACATCATACAACTTTTAAAAAAAGTTTTAATGAGCAATATCAATATCAGACAAGTAGGAGTGTGATACGGCTCTATATATTGAGTACATGACCGCTGAACGGCCGCTGACGACCTGGAGCTCACATCAATATATATATTCATAAATATTAAGCTTATTGGGAAGTCACTCCACATGAGATTTTTACTTGAATTAATCCTGCATTGTCATAAAAAGGTCAAATCATTTGATATTTTAAGAGACTTATTGACCTTGAAGCATTGTCATGATAGTCTGCAGGAGTCCTCTCTATGACATCATTTTCTGTTTTGTTTCCCCCTTCATGTTTATGCATGTTCATTGGACCTCATGACTTTGATGTGGCAAACAAAAGTTTTTTTTCAGAATTTAATAAGCAGTGAAGCAGTTTTGTTATGCCAAACTACTTTATAAGGATTTCTTTTAAGAATTTCATTCTTTTAATACCTTTTTCTTACCTATTTGTTCTTTTTCTTAATTATGATATCGATCTAACCCTATGATATCACTATTATTAACCTGACATTTTCAACTTTATGGCCCCCCCCATTTATTACAGTATTACATTACTTATAATAGAAGAGGTGTGTTCAAGTTGTTGTATGTATGATTTGTGTGTATGATGTTGTTTTTTTAATAAATTAATAAATAAGGCAAAAATAAGACTCCAGTGTAGTAGCACAATAGATTGTTAGACTGGTCCAAACCAGCTCTGTTTTTATCAGCACTGGACATCTACCAAGTTCAAATGACCTGTAATTGCATTTGCATTCACAAACGTTGAGTCAAGACTCCATGGAGAGTATGTTTATTGAGACGCAAGTAATAATGGCTGTTGATTCGATTTGTACATGTGCTTGCGATTATAGCGAAAACAGTAAAGAAAGAGGTTCGGATTTGGGTGGTTGACAAAAGTCACCTAGGGCTCAGCTTATTGTTGCATTTGGCACTTCTTGCATGGATTTTTGCTCATGAACAAATAAGGCTTTGGAGCTTTTAGACAGCTATATGATTGAGAATGTGTAGGCTATTAGGCTGTTTGGTTTCCAGCCAGCACAATGATCTATATGGTGCTTTACGATATGGAATTATGGAGTGAAATCTTGTTACTGCAAGAACAAAAGCAATGCTACTGTAAAGCCACTGTGTACTTGAAGCAATGGGCCGAAACTGAAGTATCCCATCCTATTAAAACCTAGATATCTCTAATAATGGATATCAACATGGAATAAACTGCTTGGCTATTCGTCAGCTGCTATCGGGACCTGCAATCAAATCACAAGGAAATGGAGACATGATGGTTGGCTTGTGACTGCAAGTAATTCGATTGTGCTTGATCACATGCAATGTAGCCCTAGAGCTACGATATATGTCATTACACAGAGATATCACATTTCACCTCGTAATGGTGACCTCACTGTTCTTATCTCGCCCATTCTCCTATATATACACCTGGCAACCGGCGTTAGCCTGGAGGGGAAGACAGGAACATTATTTTAGCATTACGACTAAAAATGACGACTGTTTCAGAGTAAGCACTGTGCTGATTCGTGGTGATCTTTGGTTGCTTCTCTAGCAGGAGTGAAAGCTAAAAAATGTGCTCTTCAAAGTTCTTTGTCTCTGATAAACTGCCTTGTTTCGTGTTCCCAACACGGTTTTGTGGCCCGGGTTTGAAGCAAATGCTCTGTTTCAGAGAGGCAGTGTGGGATGAAAGCCAGGAAGAACAAAACTGAGCTTCTCTTTTGTTTATTTATTTGTTGTCAGTTCCACATCGCTCTCTTGCGAGAGCTTTACTTCAGATCAAATATGGAAAAGCGAACAAAGCAAGATGTTTCCCTCAAAGTTTCTTTGGCCTAATTTGATACTTTTTTTTAAAGATCACAGTAAGGAGAATCTTATGCTGTAATAGTGTAAAAAAATTGTGAACCATTGGGGCTTAGCCAACTCAATTACCCCAATTGCGACAGCAGCAAATCAAATTGACTTGGTGTGTGGAAGGTCCTGAATTGTCACAATGTTGTCTAACATAAACCACACACCTAGATTTTTCTTTTGTCTATGCAAACATAATTAGTTTTGAGTCACAGTGAAGAAATGCTCAGTTCATTGAGAGGGACTTTTTCAGGTGTGTTTATTATCTGTCTGATAATGTCAGTTTATTTGTCATTCGTGTTACCTGCTCAAGGCATCTTCAGCTTAACTAATGAAGTCACCAACTGCTGAATGAACATTGCTGTTTGCACTGTGTTGACTCATCTATTGTTGTCTGGAGTCATTACAATAACTTGGAAGTATGGAGTATGATCACAGATAGAGGAATGAGGAAGAGAAGAAGGGACAGGAGATAAGAGAGGATTGTTATTATTACCCTCCCTAACTGTCTTATGAAAATCTCACCTATATACAATTTTTGACATTTTTTAAATCTTCATTGCGATTTAAATGTATGTAAATTTGCATGACTTTGGCTTCAAAAAGCCACAGAAAAGAATATATAATATATACTGGAGTGTTTTAATTGACACAGATGTATTCACCTGCATTTAGATAAAGGCTATTATTTATCATTCTGTTGCTTTTAGGTCCTCAAATGAACATTTTGAGAGTATTTAAGGGCCTTAAGGGCTTCAAATTCAGTGTAAAGACAATGCAGTATAAAGCTATTTAGCACTAAAAAGATGTCTCTCTCTAGCTGCTTTGGCTCTGCATTAAAAAATATATACTATGAAGGCCCATTCACATCTGAAACGTTAACTATAAGGATAACTAGTGTCCATCAATGCACGATAACTTTTTGTTTATCAGAAGCACACGCTGCAGTTATGTCGACTACCTCTTTAAATAATCAATTTGGGTGAATTCTGATTGACTGTCAGTGTTTATCATCCTTGGTGTGAATGGGCCTTAAAGGGTTAGTTCACCCAAAAAATTTCTTTCTTTCATTAATTAGGCTACTTACTCAAATTTTTGATGAAATCCGACCCGCTCTCTGACCCCACAGCAATGTAATTACCACTTTCAAGGCCCAGAAAGGTAGGAAAATACAGTGAAAAATACAGTGCATCGCTTTCGAGTTCTACGGCAGAACGGCGGCTCACGATTGGCCGATGCTGTTCACGTGAGCACCACGACGCATGCATGATGCTGAAGCAGGAGCTAGCCAATGGTGAGCCGCCATTATGCCGTACAATTCGAAAACGCTGCACTGTATTTACAATGAAAACTGCGTAGGAGACTGGCACAGACAAGAAGAAATTGTTGAATAAAGTCGTTATTTTTGTTTGTTTTTTGCGCACAAAAGTATTCTCGTCGCTTCATAAAATTAAGGTTGAAGCACTGGAGTCACATGGACTATTTTAACGATGTCTTTACTACCTTTCTGGGCCTTGAAAGTGGTAATTACATTGCGGAGGGGTCAGAGAGCTGTCGGATTTCATCAAAAATATCGTAATTTGTGTTCCGAAGATGAACGAAGGTCTTACAGGTCTTACAAGGTCTTGCAGACCTGGCAACAGGTATTTAAAGTCGGCATGAAATGGAAGTTGCTATTGTCTTTTCTTCCCTATTGTGACCTATATCTGACTGAAGCGACTTTTCGAACAAAAAAAAATGGAGGATGGGATTTAATTTTTTCCACCGGGAATTGGATCGTATAGGAACAGTGTTCTGTAATTGCTGCGATCGTTGTTGTTCGATTAATCTGTATTGTTTAAGGATTAAGAGGGCATATTAACTACAAAAAAGAAAGAAAAGAAAATATGTATAAAATATATGTAAAATATGATTTGATTTAAAATATAAGCCTTAAAAAATCACGACAGAGTAGCTATATATATATATATATATACACTCACCTAAAGGATTATTAGGAACACCTGTTCAATTTCTCATTAATGCAATTATCTAATCAACCAATCACATGGCAGTTGCTTCAATGCATTTAGGGGTGTGGTCCTGGTCAAGACAATAAAGAAAGGTGATTTAAGCCATTTTGAGCGTGGCATGGTTGTTGGTGCCAGACGGGCCGGTCTGAGTATTTCACAATCTGCTCAGTTACTGGAATTTTCACGCACAACCATATCTAGAGTTTACAAAGAATGGTGTGAAAAGGAAAAAACATCCAGTATGCGGCAGTCCTGTGGGCGAAAATGCCTTGTTGATGCTAGAGGTCAGAGGAGAATGGGCTGACTGATTCAAGCTGATAGAAGAGCAACTTTGACTGAAATAACCACTCGTTACAACCGAGGTATGCAGCAAAGCATTTGTGAAGCCACAACACGCACAACCTTGAGGCGGATGGGCTACAACAGCAGAAGACCCCACCGGGTACCACTCATCTCCACTACAAATAGGAAAAAGAGGCTACAATTTGCACAAGCTCACCAAAATTGGACAGTTGAAGACTGGAAAAATGTTGCCTGGTCTGAGTCTCGATTTCTGTTGAGACATTCAGATGGTAGAGTCAGAATTTGGCGTAAACAGAATGAGAACATGGATCCATCATGCCTTGTTACCACTGTGCAGGCTGGTGGTGGTGGTGTAATGGTGTGGGGGATGTTTTCTTGGCACACTTTAGGCCCCTTAGAGCCAATTGGGCATCGTTTAAATGCCACGGCCTACCTGAGCATTGTTTCTGACCATGTCCATCCCTTTATGACCACCATGTACCCATCCTCTGATGGCTGCTTCCAGCAGGATAATGCACCATGTCACAAAGCTCGAATCATTTCAAATTGGTTTCTTGAACATGACAATGAGTTCACTGTACTAAAATGGCCCCCACAGTCACCAGATCTCAACCCAATAGAGCATCTTTGGGATGTGGTGGAACGGGAGCTTCGTGCTCTGGATGTGCATCCCACAAATCTCCATCAACTGCAAGATGCTATCCTATCAATATGGGCCAACATTTCTAAAGAATGCTTTCAGCACATTGTTGAATCAATGCCACGCAGAATTAAGGCAGTTCTGAAGGCGAAAGGGGGTCAAACACAGTATTAGTATCCTTTAGGTGAGTGTATGTGTATATATATATATATATATATATATACTCAGTAATTTATGATTTATTGGTATTTTTATTTATAGCTCATTTCATGTTTCTGTATTCAGAATTAAAACATTTTAAACTGCCTTTGCAGTGTAAAGATGACTTTATTTTAATGCTTAAACTCGCTCTTTCGATCTCCAAATTAAATTCACTTACATGTCTATACGAGGACTAATCCACTAAACCAAGTATCGCTGATGTATTCCCTGACCCCAAATGATTAACAACAAATTAATTCCGCTCCAGTCTGCAGCTCTATTCTGCGTCAGGTTTTGGCATTGACTTGCGTTTCAATAGCTGTGGGTGACAGACTTACAACAGTGCTAAGATAGCAAACGCGTAATCTTTCTCTCTCAGACCAAACGCCGTGGGCTACATGCCAGGGATTGCAGGAAATATTACATTTCTCCCGGACAATAAGAGTTTCTCTTAACGGATTCCAAAGGCTGGACTCAAATTGAAGGCAGCGGCGCGCGCACCAAACAAACGAACGTGCCTTTTTTGTCCACGCGTTTAGGAGCGTGTACATTCTACTGGCGCAGCACTGAATAAGTATTGTAGCGGTAGGTGATTGATAAGGCAAATGTTTCCAGCACAGACAGACACGTTTTCATAAGGCACAGCTGGTTGCGCTGGCGTGGACTGTTTTTTCCATCATTTGCTAGACATAAGGCAGTTTATCCCCGCTTATTCCAAGCGACTTCTTGGATTCTAGAAGGCTGTCCGAAGGGGAATACAGCGGCTGCAGGACCAAGTCGGGAATGCCATTTGTTCACAAACAGCATAGACGAGCTTTGTCGCGCGGTGTTTTTTGCCCGGGGACAGGTGTCGTTGTGTACGTTGGGGGTAGAGGGTTAGTTGTTGGGGGTTTGGACACAGTTGTCTTAAGGATGTCAGATCAGGGATCAGATCTACACAGAGACAGGTGCGATAGAGAGGAGTAGATTTCACGCGGACCCCTCCTCTCCTCTTCTCCTCTCAGTCATTCTGGATTATAGTCCCGAGGAGGCGAGTCATTCACAGAGAACCGGGCTCACCGTTTCCCGCTGCTGTTATCGGTGAGTATGCTGGTTTACCAAATGATAAGCTTCTGTTCTGGTTTGTAATACTAGTTGTTACGGGTTTTTCCTCTCCATCTCTGTGTTGCGATGCTGGGTTTGGTTCTGCATGCTGAATTGTGCTGTTTCTACTCCAAAGTATACAAGTCTTACAATATTGTTCACTGTAGTCGTGCTATAATTGTTTTAAATGAGGGATTCCGCTTATGTCTTTAAAGAATGTACTTTTTTTTTTTTTTAGACATGATTTAGAGAGTTGATGGTCAGGACTTGATTTTCTCCATTACATTCGGGTTGTGTTGAAGGCTAGCTGTACGGATTAAAAAATTAACAATTCTTCACATTTGACGGTAGGCTAGTTGAGGTTCATTTGTCTTGACGGCAATTATTTTATCAAATGCAGCCTTTGTCTTCATTTTATTTCTCTCGTATTTATTATTTTATGTAGCTTTTTGCTCTCAGGTCGCCTGCGTTTGTACACTCTTTTACAATTAAGAGCCTTTCTCAAAACTGAGACTTCTTTTCTCCAAACTTTGCTACCTTTACAACTTGACACAGCAATTCATCTCAAGTGCACTTAAATCACCAAAACAAATTAACTAATTTTGCTATAACCTAGTTAACATTTACACCCATCAAAACACTTTGAGCAAGATTTAAAAAAAAACAAACAACAACAACAAAAAACAGGAGTCCTTAGTAAAACAAGAATAACATCTCTTTAATTGTGTTTATATGTATTGCAGTACAAGAGAAAATTACAAATGTCATGCTTCAGCATATCTTACATTTCGCATATGCTAATTCTACCATAAAATGTAGCCCTGATGCTACATGATGCACATATCCAACTTAAACCAAAATAGATTGACACCAATATAGAAACATAACAATCCTAATCAACATTTTTCTCTGTTGATACACCTAGAAAATTTTGTTGTCATGTGTGATCCATCTAAGTCAGGCATGTTTACATGACATTTCAAAGACGGGCTCTTTTGAATTGATTATAATGAAATTGACATAGCAAAAATGCTATGTTATCTGTTTTTTTTTTTTAGATATTAAAAGTTCCTCAGTATGGAATTTCTGTACAAATACATTGCAGATTGCTGTACATTGCTAATTTGAACATGCATGATTTAACAGTTTTGAGTGTGTGGATACATTAGGTTTTGTAAATGGTTGTCTTTGAGTGAGAAAAGAATGAACAAGTTTTGAAAGATGTGGTCAATGAATGCAATAACAAAATGATCTATAGTGTTGCATTGACTGTTTGAAGACTTTTGAAAAGTGAACTAGTAGAAATGCACTTTTGAACAAAACCAATTGTAAATTGTGAACAGTAGCTGTTAAATGGAAAGCACGTAAATCTACATGTCACTGTTCTTTTGTCATTCACACTGTTTCTCAAGAACTGACATTTAAAGCTGCATTCTTAAAAATAAAGGTTCCAATTACAACCAAAAGGTTTTTACAGTCAGCTTTCATAGCAGAACCAATTTAAGTTCCACAAAGAGCTTTTTATTCTGTACTTTAGGAAACCCATATGTTCCAGTGCTTTTAGAACCCAGATACCAGTACACTGATCTTTTAGTCTCCCACATAGCTCATACAGCCCAATACATTTTTTGATAGATAACTTGAATATAAAGAATTGCCAAGGAACCATTGAAGATGGTATGAGTAGAGAGGGTATGTTTATGGTTGGTGGGTGTTTACGTGTGCCATATCATCCAGGTGTTTGAACGTACACCCATTTAGCAGCTGTTCATATTTGTCTGCACTAAGTGGGTTGCATTGTTTCAGGATAGTATTCTGCTTTCTCAACGCGAGGGTGAACTTTCATGAATGTCTGGCTCTTCGGCACAGTCCCTCTGCCGCCTCGCTGTGAGACACGTTTTTTGTCGTAGTCCCCCTGTTTCAAATTCAAATAGCCATTGCGCTGTCTTTTGTTATCCTTCAAGGTTTGTGGACTGGAAAAAGAGAAAGAAGTGAGTGAAGTCCCTAAGGGTGAGAGCATTTTAAAAGAACCCAGGAGAGAGAGCAGATGAGAATAGAGGTGAAAAGGGGATTTGCCAGTGGAGACGATGTCCTTTAGTGAAAGAAAGGTAAGATGTGGATAGGATAGCAGCCTGCTTTCTCCACCAACATCTCAAGCTTACTGAACAAGAATTGTTATTTGATGCAAAATCTCAATTTTTTTCACTGTCTACATGACTAAAGGTCTCAAGCTCAATAGCAGTCATTAGGACTGTTCAGTTTTTGCATTGTGAATTGGGTTATTATCATCCATCTTCTTTGTTTGGTTTCAGTCCAGCTTAAGTGTTCACATTTTTTTCATTTCGACAGTCCCTGAGGCACATGAATCATGACTGAGGGTGGCATTTGTATGAGAGTGCCACTGACCTCTTCGAGCGCACATACAAAACCACTCATTACACACTGAATTATCATTAGCACACAGCACACAATGTGCGAAGTGCACAGGAAGTGTACAACTCAGAATAGATAGGTTTCAGTGTTCGCTTTTTTTTTAACTCTAATTTGTTGTGCTGCACAGTTTTTTTTATGAGCAAGAAATGAAGCTGTCACTTACTATGTAGTTGGGTCAGTAATGTATAAGAGTGTCCATGATCTTTTAAAAATCTAGTTTAAACGCATGCCACATTCTTAGAAATATGCTCTTTGTATTCATTGTTTTCAAAACAACACTTTTATACAATTTTCAAGAGAAGTTTTTTTTAAATGTTTTTCCGTACAGTACATGCAAGTGTACACATCTTAATCATTATTTTACCCCCCAAAATTTTACATATTATTTTCAGGGTAATTGGATTTTTTCTTTTACAATGACAGTAAACAAGAGACTTCTCAAACTTGCCAGGTAGTACATGCAAATTTCCTGTTAAATGTTTTTTATTGGACCACATGACTTTTTCCCCCTAAGAAATAATAATTGAATATTAAAAGTTTTCTTCATTATGATTTCACACTGACCTTTTTGGCTTTATGTCCTCAAAATTAATCAAAATTAGTTGTTAGAGGTGTATTCAAGTCGCTGTATGTGTGGATTACATTTTTAATGTATTTTTTAACAATTTGATAGGACAAAGTTAGTCACATCATTGACCCAGTTATGTTTCTATTCTCATTCTCAACAATGTCAATTCTGCTGCTGCCGTTGTTCTTTGTATGTTTTTAATGCACTTCACATCTTAACAGACTGTTCAGCGGAGCCGTTTTAATCCCCAACAAACATAGAGCTGTTTTATTATCAGCCTTACTTAAGGTTGAGATGTGCAACTTTCCCAACATGCACCGAGCAAACCTCCTGCTGATTTTACTGGGATGTAATTTGGAGGATTTTCTGAAATGTGATTGAGTGGATTAGAAAAGGAGGGAAATGGAGAGTGTTCCAAGTTTTCTTGAATAAGTGCCCTGTTCAAGTGCGCCCTTTTCCCCCAACAGCCGCACTTCACCCCTCAGTGCAAGTGTTGAGGCCAGTGTGCTGAGGAAACAGGTGCTGTGGGCACAGGGGGCACACGCGCAGACACACACATGCACGCTTACAGTTGCCCTTGGGGTTTTGTGTCACCTGCGGCTGCTTAACACCCCTGTACGCCCCCCTTTTCGAGGCACCGTTCACTGGCACTCCCTGTCACAGGGCCCCTTAACTCCCTCCCTGTCATTTTTTTTGTCCACTTTATTGGTCTTTTACTGTCATCCGGTTTCCTTCCCTTTTCTTTTTTTCCTTTTGTCAGCCCTCGATTTCTCCATATCTCAAACCGTCCCTCCCTTTTTGGCACAGCGCTCACTCTTTCTTTCTCTCCCTACTTCTCTCTGTCTCTCCCTCACTCTTGTCTTGATGTCAGACCCTTCCAGACAGAGTGCTTTCTCTCAGTGTGCTGTCAGGCTAAAGGACACTGCCCACTGGGACGCTGAAAGGAACAAATTGACCGGAACAATGTTCTCACTTAGCATGTTGAGCTTGCCGAAAGAGAAGGTGAGAAGCACGCTGGGCCCGCAAGTTGAGACGCCCACCCGGTCTTTCACCGGCCTGGTCCAGCAATTCCCTGTTTTCCCATCATGCATTTATGTCTGTTGAAGGTTAGTATAGGATTTGCGGTGAAGGAGCAGTAAACGCATTAACCAGTGACCTCAAAAACCTCATTTCCCATGATCCTCCTGCCCCTGGAGGGTTAACCCCTCTCCTGACCAGCCATAAGGTGGTACTAGAGGTCACGGCTCCTCCCATAAAATGTAATAGAGCTGCTCTTCCATTCCCTCTCAGCGAAGAGCCCTTCTCCCTGCAGTTTAATCACACATCTTTCATCTTTTTCTGTTCAACTGATCTGCCACATCTTTCACATCAAACAGAATAAGTGAATTCAGAATTTACCCCGAAAAAATAGCCCATAATGAGGTGAGTGTGGGGGCATCATTCCTTGGTCCAATGTTACTTAAAGAATTAGTTCACTTCAAAATGAAAATTTCCTGATATTTTACTCACCCCCATCTCATCCAAGATGTTCATGTCTTTCTTTCTTCAGTTGAAAAGAAATTAAGTTTTTTGAGGAAAACATTCCAGGATTTTTCTCCCCATCACAGACTTCAATGGCAACTAAAATGTTGACAGTCCAAATCAATGCAGTTTCAAAGCGCTTCGAAGGGCTTCAGAGGCTCTGCGCGATCCCAGACAAGGAATAGGGTCTTATCTAGTGATATGATCGTTCATTAAAAAAATTCTTTAAGTGAATATACTTTTTAACCTAAATTGCTCATCTTGCGCTGCTCTGCTACGTGCCAATGATTGCGCAATCACGTCGAAAAGGTCATGGTAGACGAACCGCCCTTGTGTTTACAAAGTGCACATGCGAAGCCTAATAGAAACGTCCTTTAGAAAAAAAAAGGTAAAACAATGATTTTGAAGTTGAAGACGGAGTGTTTTTGGTAAAGGCCATTTGTATTAGTCCTTGCATGTTCGCTTGGGGTGGTACTTCCGCCTACGTCTGGTGTGACCTTTCCGCCATGATTGCGCAATCCATGGCACGTCGCAGAGCAGTGCAAGATGAGCAATTTAGGTTGAAAAGTATATTCATTTTTAATTTAAAAAAATAAATGACCAATAGTTTTGCTAGATGAGACCCTATTCCTCGTCTGGGATCGCGCAGAGCCTCTGAAGCCCTTTGAAGCCCTTTGAAACTGCATTGATTTGGACCTTCAACATTTTGGTTGCCATGGAAGTCTGTGATGGGGAGAAAAATCCTGGAATGTTTTCCTCAAAAAACTTAATTTCTTTTTGACTGAAGAAAGAAAGACATGAACATCTTGGATGAGATGGGGGGTGAGTAAAATATCAGGAAATTTTCATTTTGAAGTGAACTAATCCTTTAACAGGGTGTTTTCCCCTTTTCTTTTTAATTTATTTTCATTTTCTATTGTTTCTTTTCTTTCCTGCTCTCCATTCTTTTCATTCTCTCCTTTTTTCCTTTGCTTTTTGATTTCCTTTCTCTCCCTTTTCTTCATTTTTCATTTTCTCCCTTTTTTCTTTCCTTTTGCTTTGTCTAGTTACTTGCCTTTACTTGTCTGTTTCTTTCGCTTTTCATCCTTTCTTTTTACTTGTATCTGATTTCCTTTCCTTTTCTCCTTTTCTTTAGTTTTGTTTCCTTTTACTTCTACCTCATTTTCTTTTTCCTTTCTCCTTTTCCCTTCACCTTTCTTGTGCTTTCTATAAGTTTCCTTCTACTACTATTACTACTTGTTCCTTTTCCTTTCTCCTTTTCCCCCTTTACTCTTCTTTTGCTTTCCATCCGATCTTTTTTACTTCCTTTTCCATTAGTTCTTTTTATTTGCCTATCATTTCCATTTCCTTCTCTTTTTCATGTCATTTTGTTTCTTGCTTTCTCTTTTCCTTTCCCTTACCTTTTTGTTCCACCCTTCCCTTTCATCCAAGCTGATAAATTCTTTACAGTCATTGCATAAGCTACATAAATACCAACTCAATGCGTAAACAGCAGGCAGGATATCAGAGAAAGAGTTTTGTGAGCAGGGGGGCTGTGTATGACTCCTTCAGAACACGGAGAGGGCTGTGAAAGGAGATGCTGAATGCGATTCCAGGCCTTCGGCTGAGAGAACGAGGTGATGAGAAAAGATGGTGGGCGACAGGAGATTGTTAGCCTGCATGGGCGTGAATAAACAGGGCATGTGTGTGTGTGAGAGAGAGACCGAAAGAGACAGACAGCGGATGTGTGAAAGTAAGAAAGAGAAATAGAAAAAACTGTATAGTGTGAATGTGTTTCATTGTGCCTTTGCTCATTCTCTGAGGTCCAGTCACATCTTTCTCACGGTGTGGCAGCAGGAAGATTTGTTAACGAGGGGAGATGCTAACAAAGAGGACCTGGGAAAAACACTACTAGTCAGAGTAGATGCTACTTATCCACATAGTCACATAGGACCTGATATTAACATTCATCTCAAGTGATACGATCACAAGTGGTCAAATGAGACAATGCTGTTTACACCTGGTTTTTATTTGCATCTCAAATGTGTCTCCTGTGACCACTTGTGATCAGATTTCAAGGGAGGGTCTCTAATTTTGTGACTTTTGTCACGTCTGTTGCTGCATGCTGAAAAATACTATTGCTTTCAAATATGCTAAATATATTAGTCTGATTTTCAGATAATGCTTTGCATGATCTGTGTTGCTGCATGTTGATGTCAGGCAAACCGGAGAAGTTCTGTGGATCCATTTGATCAGGGGCGCCGTATCAGGGGGAAGATTAGAATGATTCTAAGGGCCCTGTTCAGATGGGGTCCGCTCCCTCATCCCACACCCCCCCACCCCCTCCACTGACGGAGAAATGTGGCGCACCAAACCCACAAAAACCCCAAGATTTTAAGTTAATAATTTAGTAATTTAGCAGCACATTTGCATGTTCATGGTTTTAGTTAATGGTCACATGATGTGCAGGTAAGATTTGAAAATATTATTTTTTTATTTTAATTTAATGTTTTTTATGATGTAATTAATTAGTAGCTTTTCATGAACTCATAAACCCCTGCAGTCCCCTAAGAACCCAAGTTTTTGTCCAATGATTGATTGACTAGTGAACTGAGGTTTGATTGACAGAACCTGACCTTGTGTTTTTGACTACTCTCCGAATATGGTCTAAATGATCAGATCACCAATCATTTGGACTCTGTTTACACCCATATTTAACACTGCACCCCTCACCCAAGACGTATCTTAATACCAGGTGTCATATTAAACAGATTTACACACACTACATCTGTTTTTTTTCCTATTCCTCTCACCTCAGGCTGCATCTGTCTATCACTCTCGCTTTCACCTACACACATACACACACCCCAACACAAAAATCCTCACATTGTTGCTTGCTGTTTTTGGCTGGTGCTGCTCTGCAGCTGGTGTGAGAACACAGTCTCTCAGGTAGACAGGAAGCGTGTGTTTGTTGATGAGGAGGATAAAGCCATAGATGACTCACTGAGCCTCTGAGGACACATTCCTGCTTTTTGGTGGTTAAAACACCTGAGGATGTTCATTTTACAGCCTTTCTTTGTCCCCACAGAGGTGCTTTTACCTAGAACACAACTTTCCTCTCTACTGGAAAGGGTTGTTTGCACAGTGCTGCACCACTGTTAAATGTTTAACTATCTCTGTGTTTGTGGACTTTCCTTTTCCTCTAATTCACTCCTTTCTGTCTCTGTCCGAGGGGCTCGTTCTCAGCCTCAAGGTAATTAACAGCGTACTGCATTCTGTGACCCGCAGGATGCAATCATGCATGAGCAAAGGGAGAGAGACTGAACAAAGTATCCCTGAAATGAATGTGGGGCTCAAGATGGGAAAGAGAGAACAAGGGAGAGGGCAAAGGACAGAGGGCAGAAGGAGAGATGCCAGCCAGTGAGGTAATCCTGAGAGCGGATGAGAAAAATGAGCAAGAGATGGGGCTCTGGAGAGGGATTGTGGGTGTTTAACGGACGGGCGGCTTAAAAACATTTAAATCAAGAACTCAGAGGAACCAATTAATGTATAGAAACGTCCGAGTTCCTGCACAAATCATCTCACAGACCCAAACAGAACTCTGGCGACTACCCCTTTCTCCCTCTCTCAAATACCCGTATGACTGACTCTTTGGAAGCCAAATGAATTTTAGGAGACATGAGGTTGTGTAATCATGTTGTGACCTTTCAAATAATATAAAAATTGTTTCACATTACAATAATGGCTTTTATTTCATTTATCTATTTTTGCATTATGGTATATGCAATGTAATGCAATGTCTTTTGGAGATTAATCCCTTTCTCTCTGACTGTCTTTACACGTTCAATAAAACTTTAGTGGCACAACTACTGTAATACAGTACAATGTAGAGATATTTATGAATTTAACTACATACATAATAATGTACTAGCAAATTATAGATTTGTAGTGATTGGAGCTTATGGAGGATGAAAGAGACCTCTTAATATTGAACCAGAGATGAAAAGATAACACTCTTGTGCTGAGGAGACCGTTTTGTGAGAGAGAGAGAGAGAGAGAGAGAGGTGTGTGTGTGTGTGTGTGTGTGTGTGTGGTGGAGGCCATCTGGAGGCAACAGGTCTAGTGTCAGCGGGCAGTTGCTGTAACACAGTCTGGTGCTCTCTTGGGATGATGTCAGACACACACACACACACACACATAGACACCACACCATACGAATCAATCTGGCGTTCAGCTGAAACGCCCTGACAAAAAGCCAAAAATCTTTGATGTTGAGCATCCTCGCTTATTAAGAGCACTTCTCTGTGTGGGGGAAAACACAGCAATTTTGGGCTTGCACACGTAAACATAAGAGAGGGAAAATGGAAAGAGAGAGCTCTTATCTGTTTGATTAGGGATTACAATTCTTGGTTTCAGATGACAATTTGCTAATGTATTTCGAATCAATTGCAGCACATTCACAGTGATGGATTTTGCTTCAGTGAAGAGGAATAATGCTAATCAGATGCTGTAGCCCTCTGTATGTGCGCTCACGTGTGTGTGTGTGTGGGGTGGCATATTTGTATTTGTATGTAAATGTTTTTCACCCCGGTGTGCTCATAAGGACCTGAATGGATTTGTGTTGGAATCATTTAGTGAGACAGGAGCCTGACTGCTCACCCCGCTGTCAGGCTTCTGTGTTTCTTTTCCTCTCAAATCCCCCATGTGAATATTCATACTCCCTTTCAAGCCTTTTAATAACTTGTTTTTGTGGTCAGCATCAGAGGCGTCTGACATTTCTGTGTCAGGCTGAATAGAGAAAGAGAGAGAGAGAGAGAGTGACAGATTTTCTGAGTTGAGCTGTGAAGCTTAGCTCAGCCGTTAGCATAGCTAACTCCTGCCACTCATCTCCTGGTAGTTTACCCCAAAATATACGGTTCTGTCATTATTTATTAATTTTTCATGCTGTTCCAAACCTGCTAACTTTCTTCTGCTTAACACAAAAGAAGATATTTTGTAGAATGTTGGTAACCAAACAGTTTTGTTACCATTGGCTTCCAAAATATGGACAAAGACACTCAGACATTTCACAAAATATCTTTAAACAAGAAAAAGATGATTTTCAAATGAGATAAGGTGATGCATTTTTCTGAAAGCAAGTCTTGCTTTTTGAGTATAATATTTATATATTACTACAAAACAAAACGTGAACTCAGTGATCTGGTTTTCACTAGATTATCATCAAGTAACTTAAATTTAATTCTATTTAATCACTGATATTTGAGAACTCAATTAGTCCAATTTGTGAAAATCATTCTTTTGAGTCAGTTTTCAGAGTTCAACTCACTGACTCCGTTATTAACCGCTCACTGGAGGGAAATGTTATAAATGAATAATACTTTCAAGTTATATGGATTTCTTTTATGGTGTTGATTGTCATTTTTATAGCCTGACACAATAAATACAACATCATACAGGTTTGGAATGACATGAGGGTGAGTAAACGATGACAGAATTGTCATTTTTGGTGGAAATGTCCCTTTAAAAAGCTTTTGAGTGATCTATAAATACTTTTTTATTTTTATTTTTTTTATATTTAAAAAAAAAAAAAATGTCTTATCTTAAAGAGCAGAATTAGTCCCTCTGCCTCCCTTCTCAGCACACACAGACCTTTGGCATAAGAGAGCCTTGTATCCCGGGCAAGCAGCCTGGCAATCATGTGACACACTCTTCCTCTTTGTGCCGCAGGGACAACACACACACACACACACACACACACACAGAATGCTTGTTTATACTTTGCTCGCTGCCTAACCTTTAGACAATTATCTACTTGCTCAGTATAAATAGCATAGCATGTCACCCCTGCTTTATTTCACCCTCTCTCTCAGCCTACCCACCACCGTCGCCATCGCTGTCGTCAAGGAAACTTGATACCGTCAGTGTAAACTCTAGAAGTGATCAGGCAGAGACCATCGCCCCTGAGAACACTCCGATCTGTCCTCCTGCTCCCTGTCTGTCATGACCGCGGGATCTGCAAGGGGTTACATGAAGCACAACACTGCGTGGCACCGGGTCACCACATTAGTGGTGGTCGAAATGCGGCTCCTCTCTGCGCCAAGGGAGCCGCAACGGCTGGTGTGGAAATACTGAGCAAATTGGCTGGGATATTTAAACCTCTCCAGATCACGCTAGAACTATGTTGTGGTAAACAATCTCAAGCATTTTTTAATGCTAGGTTTATTGATGAATCTCAGTATGAGGGAGTTTAATTGCATAGCCGCAGGCTCGACTGCACAATCTCTCCGACACGGGAAAGCACTGGCTCTGCCAAATGTTAAAGATGGCACTTGGGCTTTTAAGGCCGTTGCTTTTCTTTCTCTCATGCAGACGATTTCACCTGCCTTGTTTCTAATGACTGTCGTCGGTACCATAAGTGGTGACAACAAAGTTCCTTTGAAGCAGCGCAGGAGAAGAGCAGCCTGGTGTTCACGCTAGTTATGGAGGAACAGCTTGGGGCTACTTGGGTCAGATTTCTCCTCTCTTTTATGAGATAAGACTCTCCGGACAGCTGGGTCAGTTGTTCATTTTCACAACCACGCACTCGTACTTTCTCTCATGCCGCCTCTTAGCGTTTCACACGGGTCCACTGAAGGTAAACAGTCTCTACGCTGCGATGTTTAGTTCTATAAACAGACTGTAAGCTAAACCTAACAAATACTTGAAAGTCAGATTTGTCAGTGGACGTCAAACATGCGACACCCAGGCATAATAAACCCCTGCTACTGAACTCAAAAAGCACACATAAAGGAGATGAAAGAGTAATTACCATGTGGCGTCAATGAAAAACATCAGAATTCCCAACTGTGAAAATTAATTGAGCCTAAAATTGGCTTGAGAGAGTGGCTGCTAGTATGGTATCTATTATTTAATTCGATTTGACACCAATTCACAAGCTCTCAGTTGGATTCTGGTTTCATTTTGATTTGTTTTTATTTGGGAATACACTACTGTTCAAAGGTGTTTTTTTATGTTTTATGCTCACCAAGGCTGCATTTATTTGATCGAAAATACAGTAGAAACAGGAAAATTGTGAAATTATTACAATAAAAAAAAAACTGTTCTATTTTATTATAATTAAAAATATAATCTATTCCTGTGATGGCAAATCTGAATTTTCAGCATCGTTACTCCAGTCTTGTGATCCTGCATGTTTACAGAATATTTTGGTGAATAGTAAGTTTAAAAAAAAACTGCATTTATTTGACCTTTAGAACACTGAATAAATGTCTTGACTTTGACCTTTGATGAATTTAATGGAATGGAACCTTGCTGAATAAAAGTACTTACTGACCCCAAACTTTTCAATGGTAGTGTATGTCCTTTACCATATTTTGCTTGCATATGAAGGACATTTTCTGTCAGCTTATGCTATACAAGGAACCTTCAGTATTACGTTAAATTAATTTAACATAGCCACGTCCAAATTGTCAGTGAAGGATTTAGCAAACTGATTCAAATGATAACTCCTGTGTCTTTTTGAATGATTCATTAGAATGATACTACTAGTAAACACTGAAGATGCAAATGTGGTATTTATTATGTCTTTTTTCGAAAGAAAAAAATTCATTGTTTGCTTTCACCTGCCTCTTTACATTACTGCTTATCTTGGAGCTGAGGTTATTGAGAAAGAGCAAGAGATGAGAGAAGTGGAAAGTGTATGTTTGAAGATGAGCGTTCTGCATCAGCAGCAGCTGCTGGTGTTGTGGCACTGCCCCATTTGCCTGTCAGATTGAAACCGGCAGCCTCTGAAAAAGAGAACGGCTGAGCACAGCTTCAGCATCTCTGCAGGAATCTGCTGCTTGGAGCCATTCATTAATATAATAACTCAGCTCTGTATTTCTCTTCAGCCTCTCTCTCTTTCTCACCCCTCTGTGAGAGTTCACCGCTGGTGGAGCCGTGTGAAGCTGAGAAGAGTTCAGACCCGAACCTGGAGGACTTTCACTCAGTATGTCACTTGTCTTTTATGTTTATACCCCAAAGTCAACATCTGAGCTTTTTCGTCTCTTTCATTCTTGATCTCTCCCTCTCTTTAGATTCTTCATCTGTGTGCTATTTGTTTCATGGTGGAGAGATAATGTAACAGTGTTTTTTTTGCATCAAATGAGCTTCTGTCTCTCTCTTGCTTTTCCTATTTTGTTTTCTCCCTTTGTACCACAAGAACAAAGTGCCAGTTGCAAAGCACAAAGCTCAAACCCCTACGACCCTGTAGTTGTGTGTGTGCACATATTCGCTGGTCTCTGGAGTCCGTGAGACACATTTGCAGGCCGGTCTCACACTTTAACAGGTTAATTAGAGGATATGTGTTAATGATCTGAGGTTTTGATTAGACAGGCGCCCCTGTGTTTGTACCCAGTAGGGCGGCATGATTATGACAAATTATAAATGTAGATTATTTCTGTTGATGATATAATCGTGATTATTAATTGCGATTAATAGAATGTGCTTAAAAAGAAGTCCAGTGTAGTTAGTTAGACAGATATATCATCCAGGCAGATTAATCGCAGGATATTTAGTCACCAAAATGTTGAAGGTCCAAATCAATGCAGTTTCAAAGGGCTTCGAAGGGTTTTAGAGGCTCTGCGCGATTCCAGACGAGAAAATGAAAAATAAAAAAAATAAAAAAAATAAAAAATGAATATACTTTTTAACCTAAATTGCTCATCTTGCACTGCTCTGCTATGTGCCAAGGTTTGCGCAATCACGTCGGAAAGGTCACGGTAGCTGTAGCTGTGCGATCTCCGCGTTATGTGCGAGCTATGTGTGTGCGTTACAATGCAGCACGCATTAGTTTAGAACGGTGATTAACTTGCGTGTACAATAAGCGTGCATTCTCCCGGTCAATTTTTAGCATCCAGATGGTATAATCAAACATGTCTTGTGGAGAGCTCTCGGAGTATGTATTTATTTGTCATTTTTAACTGTTGTAAACAGTCTGCATGTCAGGAAATGGCTTATCCTGTTGCGCCCTCTATAGGCCAGTGACTAGTCGACGTCAAGCTTAAAGTGTCATGGCAGAGCATTAAAGTCGATTAGTCGACTAGTCGGTGCAACCCCTACTGAGTACTGTGTTCCTGAATTAATTTATTGCTATTTTGTACATCAGTAAATCAAGACCAAATTGAATGCGTCTATGGCCGACTTCCCATTGGCCCACTTAGCACCAGGAAAAACAAAAATATTCACATTTTGAATAAATTATACACCGAAAGTGAGCAACATGACAATATCAGAACACTCCCATCCCATTACACTCACTGAAGCAGTCACTGCAGGTTTATACAGTTTCACCTGAAGTTTAGTAGTTAAACATAAAAACAGTCTACTCATGGCTAAAAGTCTAGTTTACACCTCTGATTTGCCATTGCATTTGTGTGCACAATGATCGTTATTTTTTTATTTTATTTTATTTTTTCTCCCCCGATTAATTGTGCAGTCCTAGTACCCATGGTGGAATGATGAATGCAGAACTTGCTTTAGTGTGATTCTGGGCACTGGAGCTTCATCCTGGCCTGGATGTCTGGCTCAGTAATGAAGCAGCAGGGTTCTCGCCTGTCGCTGCGAGGGTCTTATCAGCCGTACCTAGCTGCTTCTTGACAGCCCGTGTGGCTTATGAGATCCCTGCGGAGACCCCCTTGACCCACTTAGACAACTTGCAGTAAGTACGACTGAGTAGGGTGGTGATATCGTTTGAATCTAGAGTGCTTTTGCAGAATAAAGTGGACAGCAGAGCTGGCGCCTGCAAGAGAAAAAGGCTGTTTTATTAGAAGACCTAAGCATGCTAGATTAGAGTCTTGTATCTCAGACTGGCTGTGTAGATGTGTGAATGGAGATGTGAGTCTGTTGTGTATTCAGGTCTGTTCCCCTGCTAAACCTTACTGATTAATTCTTTCCAAGCCAAATCCTGAGAGAGTCACCTTTCTCCTTAATCACACACTTTCTCTTTTTTTCTCTCTCTCTCTTAAATGGTGCAAGTTTATAAAAACAGTCTTTTTGTCATCTTGGCTGAGCAAAACTGAAGTGCCAACATCAATTTCAGTTTGCCTAACTAAAATTAAGCATACAAGTGTGGGAATTCTTGATGCTTCTAGCTATGAAATGTGTAAGAATATACTTAATAACTGAATAATGCAAAACAAATATAATACTATTTAAAAGTTTGGGGTGGGTTAGATTTGTTTTTGAATGGATGCTCGCCAAGGCTGCATTTAAAAAAAAAATTAAATTAAAATAACTGTTTTGTATTTTAATATAATTTAAAATGTAATTTATTCCTGTAATGGCAAACTGAATTTTTCATTTTCGCTATCATTACTCCAGTCTTCAGTGTCACATGATCCTTCAGAAATCATTCTAATATGCTGATTTGATGTTCAATAAACATTTCTTTTCATTATCAATTTTGAAAACATTTTGCTGCTTAATATCTTTGTAATACCCAAACTTCTGAATGATAGTGTATGTTACAGCACTTAAAATGCAATAAAGTGAGCAAGGATCCCTGATCAACAATCAGTCTAAAAGAAAAAGTTACTATCTTTTATCTTAGTGAAGAACGTGCAGTAAGAAAGACACACAATGCATTGTCTAAGCATTTGCACAATTGTGTAGACTAGAGTATGTTTCTGCCCTTACTATCTTTATTATGGTTGTCAGGTTTTGCAGAAAAAAATACTTTGTTTCTTGATGAGGACCCAGCTCTCCAGGGATCCCTTGGGCTCCAGCTGAGCTGACCTGAAGCCATTTCTCTGCATTGCATTACCATGCTCATTAATGATAGTGATTAGGACCATGAACAGCGGCTAAATCTTGACACTAGCAATCAGAGACTGGAACAGGACTGTAATTTCCTTAGTCACACTCTATCTGATATTAGCCGTGTTCGATAACCGTGTCTGATATTAGGCATGTCTGGTAACCAGGCCCACACAGAATCTGCATGGAAAGCTTCTGATTTTCTTTCAAAAAAAGCTACACATCCACTGCTCCTTTTGTGCTCACTTATTGAATGTTTTGGCTAATTTGATTATGCTTTCACCAACCCATTGTGCAGAATTTCCAAAATTGGCTTTAAAAAGTCAACATATATACTTTGTGTCTGCTGATAACTGGCATTGTCTTAAACTAGGTTATGAATAAACTTCCAGCATATCTACATGCTAAAGTGTTTAAGCATGTTTAAGAAATGAGATCTGGTGGCACTAAAAATGGAGATTGATCCCAACAATTAAGCGGCATTTGCTAGCGGAGTCATGCTGATGTACTGCACTTCAGAAAGTTAATAATGGCTGTCTTGTTTTATACATCCAATAAAAGCAGCAGGTGTAGCGGCCTTAATATCAGATGACGGCAAAAACCCGAAGAAACAGACAAGCGTTTTGAATAATAACCCACCTGCTTTCTCTGCTCAATAGAGGCTTAGAGATGTAGCAAATGCAAAAACATACATGCTGTTTTAGGTAAACAGTTTTATGATAATTACTGCACAGAGAAGCAGCCATGCTTAAATGCAGATATGTAAAGTGAGCATAATAACGCAGAAGGAAAAGAGAGATGTGCAGGAAATGGGGTTGTGTATTTCGAAACAACCGGAACACACACAAATAGCCATGTTATTTCAGGAAGCGTCATCCATTTTTTTTTTTTTTTTTTTTTGTGCTTTTAATAGCATGAGGGAAATCGCTCTGGGCCCAATTGGGCCAATCACGTGTTTTTAAAAGAGTATTTTGAAAGTAATGACACTGCTTTTATATAGAGGACAACATTATCCGCTGGCCATTACCGAACTGGCTTAATATAGCCAGTTAGTGTCCTGCTGAAACGGCCAGGGAAGATGCTGTCAGGACATGATACAGTTAGGCTCTGTAACTGTAGGGCAGCCTGATTTTAGGCGCTCTTAGGAGGCAGGGCACATGGGGCTGATGCCCAGGTTAACAGCGGTCTAGCTTCTATAAAAGTCCCAGAGTAGCTCTGCATCTAACCAGTGACCTGATTACCACCAAATAAGTACATTGCATCAGCGCAGCCATCCGGGTTGCCCAGAGAGGACCACGGGTAGGATGTCTAAAAGTGCTGCGTGTGCTGATTTAGAAAGACACTGGTTGGAGAATTCTGGAGCTCTCTTCTAGGGATGGAGGACAAGGCCACGAGGCCATTTAATTCCCTTGATGTGTGTGTCCTACCCTTCAAGGGTTTTCAGTTGTGTTGAGTGCCTCTGTTAGACCTTGAGTCTTGTATAGGAAAGCGCAACTACTATTCTGCTACAGGTCTATAGAGCAAGGTTTTACATTTGTAGTTTTTATTTAATGCTCTTCAGATTTATTTTATATGCCAGTCTAGTTTTAGTAGGTTAAACAATGGATTTGATAGTTGCAGTTTATTTCTGTTTCATCTTTATATTCTTAATTTTTAGACATTTTAGTTATGAAATTAGTTGAATAAAAAAGAAACGCCCAAACCCAACTTCAAAAATGAAAATTCTGTCATTTACTCACCCTCATGGTGTTCCAAACCTATTTTTTCTGTGGAACACAAAAGATGATTTTGAAGAACTGTTCCCTTACAGTGGAAGTCAATAGGGCAAGGCCAGTGAGTTGGTTTCAACAAGTTTTCATTTTGCCAAAAATGTTGTCATTAATTACTCACCCTCATGTCGTTCCAAACCAGTAAGATCTTTGTTCATCTTTGGAACACAAATTAAGATATTTTTGTTGAAATCCGAGAGGTTTCTGAACCAGCCATAGGCAGCAACATCATTGCAATTTCAAGGCCCAGAAAGGTAGTAAAGACATTGTTTAAATAGTCCTTTAGATATTATTATTATTAATATTCTTTAGAAAGAATGCAGTAAAATACCGCATGCAATCCTGTTTTTGTGAAGGTATAAGTTTTCTATACAAGTATAAACCGAAAAGTGAAAAACATCTGTCCAAATGACATTGCCAAGGTCACATTTATGTGCCTGAACCAAAGCAAGCAGTTGCTGTATCTGTAAATTGTTGTAATCTTAGATTTTGGAATGAAATCCATACTAAAACAAGATTACATATAATAATTTATTATTAATATTTCTTCAGTGTCTTTTTTTAGTCAATACAAAGGCAAGAGAGAGAAATTTTGTTTGATTCTGCCTGTGCACTGACATATGACATGGGCTAAAATGTGAATCCACGGATGACCAAATCATTGCATGAAAGTTGCTCACATCAGAATGAAAAGTGATCTGCAATTTCCTGCCAGTCGTTACGATTTCATTTGTGTCCGTTTTTGTTATCAGTATCACAGGCATCTCAAGCCATATCGCCTGTGGGATGTCTTCACCCACAGAGACACGCAAGACAGACTATTCCTCCATGTGATGAGACTACTAAACCAATTTATTTTTGTTGAGTTTACTTTTCAGTTTTGTTTTAGTTTTTTGTTTGTTTTGCACTAATTATCTCATTACAGGTTATTGCAGGTTACAGTAATGTTTTCAAACCAATAGTTTTCTTCTAACTTGTATAAATAGAGAGAGGTTTGTGTGATTGTGTGAGAGTTGTTGAAGTCTCCAGCAAGAGCTGCATAGTTTCCGCTACAACATTCAGAGGTCTGTTTTGGAAGGACATAGTGTGCTTTTGGCCAGGAAACGTACGCAGAGATGAAATGAATGAGCCTCTGGTGAGGGTTATGATGAAGGGTGAGGGGAAAGTGAGGTTGGAAGAGAGTTTGAGTCTGGGACTAAGGGGGATACACACTTACACAAGCGCACACATCCTGGAAGCCGTGTTCCTGAGTGGGTGGAAAAGAAGCCGATGGCTCTTAGTCAGATCATTACTGAGAATCATCATCATTTCCAATCAACTGTTGGAAGGAGTGTTTGAAAATGTGAGACAAAGCGTGGGGGTGTGACACTGTGTAACCGAATGACATGGCGTGTGTGTATATTTATTGCAATAAGAAGGTTCATTTGTGTGGAGTGAAACAAGAGCACAGACACTTGGATGGGTTTGATAGATTTTTAGCTCTGACTCCGGAACCGAGGAAGCCCCAGAGACACTCGTTACTTAATTAACCACAAAATTAGATGAATGATAAACAGAATAGAAAGAAGCTCTCCCCCCCTCTCTCCCTGTTATTTTTTTCTTCTTCTTCCCCCCCCCCCACCAGAGACAAGATCTCTGACTGAGTTGCAGGCTATTTGCTGATCTGTCTACAGAGGGAAATGTGCTTTAGCCCAGGCACAATTACGCTGTTGGTGTTAAAACAATATTGCAGCTTTGAAGTCTAAAGTCTTTCTTGTGTGTGAAGCCTCTTATGATCACAGTAAATAGCTCTCATTATACTACGGCTTCATCAACAGGAATGGCAGAGGGATGTGGGATTATTTTAAGTGTCTAAACTGTATATTAGCAGTTTTTAGACATAGCTGGGCTTCCTGTTACTAGCTTGAACTTTGTAACCCACTGCGTAACCCAAAAAACATATACATTTCTAGTTTCAACATTATTTGTTCTTCAGATATTTCTCTTTAAATATAAAAAAGTATCAGCTCCAAATTTACCCACATTTGGTTTTTGACCACTGAAATTTACTAGTTTACTCATGGAGCAGCATTAAGATCTCCTTCATATTTCTGGGACTGAACCACCGAGGGCCTTTAAAATGAAGAAACCAAAAGGAAAGTTTAAGAATCAGAATCTAAAAGGATATTAAGATATCTTTAATACTTCTTGAGTTACAGGCATGCAAAGCACAAGCTTTTTTGAGCTTTCACAGTTGGCATATAATGCAACAAAGATTGCTAAAGTCAACAGATTTTACTAATAGACCTACCAGTATCTGTGTAAAAATAAAATAATGATGCTGCCATCTTTCTAAAGTCATTTTTACTACCGTGTAATTTGGCTCCAGATCTCAGGTGAAAATTGTAATTTTGAACCCCCTTACAAAACAATGGATTACTCAATAAATATATATCCATGGCATCTGATATTTTGGCTTTCATCACTATTTATGTTTTTCTTTCTACAGAAAAAATCTAAAATTTGAGCCGGGGGAGTTTCCGAAATTTGATTGATTTGACACGGAATGACCCATATGGCTCACCAAAGTATTCCAGGAAAAGGCGCCAAACTCTCAAAAAGAGATTGTTTCTGTCTCTTTGCAAATCTGATCTTTTCCATTTTAAATGTATGTTAAAAGTCAAAATCCCATTGGTGGTAGGTAGAGGGAACCGCTGACTTGCAATTCATGCGAATGAGCCAATAAAGTTGCCAAGGCTACACCATCAGCCTGCAGTGTGGTTAGTTTGACAGATTCTGGTTAAACGCCAAACATTGCTGTTATATGGTTAGGGTCCATTGGTAAAGATAAGATAACTGAGAAACATGTGAACACTCTCCCCCAGAAGTCAGACAATTTGGGACATGACCAAAAAGAGTTCAGTAAAGTTAGACAGGTTGGGTCAAAGTCAGGAAATATTTTGTTAAGTTTAGTTTTAGAACAGCACTAGTTTGAATTGAATGAGAGTGTGCCTAGCATTAATGGATGATAAATGTATTTCCGGGCAAGGATTGAGTCCTTTTTCCTCAAGTACCAGGTTTAGCTCCTCCTCCCAGAGTATCCTCAATGGAGCCGTTGAGGGTAATTGTTTTGTATTAATTATAGTATAGATCTCAGAGATCGCCCCTTTCATGGATTTGTGATGTTCTAATACCCTCAAGAATATTCCAGGGCGGGAGCAAGGGGAAATTAGGAAACTGCTTATGAATAAAGTTCTGTATCTGAAAGTAAATCTAAATAAGTGAAAGCTGGGTAAGTGAAATTTCTTTTGGAGTTGAATAAAGGGTGCAAAAGTCTTATCTATATATAGTTGGCCAACTGTAATTAAGCCGTGATCACTCCAAATCTTGAAAGCCCCATCTTAAAACTGTTTTATGAAAATGTCTTCTGAAAGATTTTTTGGAAGGATGTTTAGTCAGCTGAACAACTAGCATGTGGTTAAACAGTACAATCTACTGAACACAATGTACTTCTATCCCTCACAGCCTTGTTTTCATTCCGGTCAAAAATTAAACATGGCGCTACCCTGACTATAGTCTATTAGGCTGAATATTGAACATTGGTTTTATCTGATGCTTTCAGATCAGTTAACATTGACCGTTAACACAGCTTTCCCTGGTGCACACAGTGACTCTGGCTGTCTAGAGTAAGTTAACCAAGAGCCCAGTACTGTTGTCTCCACTACAGACTCCTTGTTTGTACTGTATTCAACATTTATTTATACAGATTGTTGCTTTATTAATCCTTAAAGGGACAGTTAGTGGCCTTCGCAGCTCATTAAAGCCTCAGTTTATGAAGATGTGGACATTACCACTCAAAAGTAATGTCTGCTGCGCACATTCCTGCAGTAATTTCAGCTCAAAACCATGTGTAGCTCTTAACCGCAATAACATTCCTTCTGGCCATGTACATGCTGCATAGATTAAGGAATGACAGTTGCATTTAAATAAGGGAATTACCTTTTATTAGCATTCTTTTTCTATACTAAATACAAAAGTTACTTCCAAAATTGCTTTTGAAATTGTGATAATCTTGTGGCTGTGAACAAGAAACATTAATGGCAACTGTTTAACGTATTGGCTTTGGCTCATTTTTATTTGAGAAAAATTAGCGACCATAACACATTAAGGTCTAGTAAACAGATGTTTTAATGTTCTTTTAAGTGGCTGCTTTTAAACAGTGAGAGTGGACTCGAACAATGTGTGGGGAACCCCTACCACAGGCCTGGTGGAAGTAACTCGATGGAGAGATAATGGATATCATAATAACAAACATTATTTTCTGTGTATTACTATAATTTTTTTAAATAATTTTTCTAGCAATCACTCTCATTATCAATAGAGTTAGTATTCAGAAAAGGAGTGGCACCATATTTCCTTGTAGTGTGAACATGCAATCTGTTTGACACTTTTGTGGAGACTTGATGCTGTAATGAATTGGAAGAAACCGGCTAAAGTCATTAAAACTCTTTTCTGTACTTTGTGCTTTTAATAAACATGAGATTGATTCGTATGTACAAACACACAACGGATCAAACCAGATTCACTTCTTTCAAGAACTGCATTTGCAAATATAGACTTAGAGCTGGAAGAGTGTGAGAGAGGAAGATAAGTACACTAAATTGTATTAGTCGTGTGGTTTTGTATGCATGTGATTGGTCAGATTGAACTCTCATTGATAATGTATCTAGGCTGTGGGCCTCTTTCCGTCACTGCATTGTTGCCATTGTTTTCCTCACACACTTTCCCAGCATGCATCAAGAGATTTCTCTCCCCCTGAGCTTTAATTAGTGTTCACACACGCTTCAATTAGTGGGAATAGACACAGTAAAACAGTGCCAAAATCTTTTATTCAAGAGAGAGAGAGAGAAAAAAGGGATTTTTGTGTGTGAATAATACACAGAATGGTTTCAGTGTGCGTGTGTATTGGTGAATTTTAATCCGCAGTTGTGGAATAGCACCAGACTTGGACACCACGAGACCACTGGAATCCGAATAAACTTGTACCGAACTCAAAGGTCATGGTGTGGCCTCAGTGTGTGTGAGAATAGTTTCATACCGATATCTTTGAGTCATCGTTTTTAAATAGCTTCATTTTTGTCAGAGCCGTGCGCTCTAGACAAAGAGCAGTGGTGTTCATGCGGGAACTGTGAGTTGATTTTGGGTGATCCCGTTCTCCTTTTTTTCCTGCACTTTTCTGTCTTTTGGACTATTTTTATCATTAGAAAAGACCAAAAATACAAACTTATTGGAGATGCATTTAAGTGTATGTATGTCTGGGATGTCTTGTGTTTCTCTGAGCCACAGAAGTGTACGGCATAAGAACTCTGTCCAACCACATAAGAATCAGTACTCAATTCAGACTACAACCAAGAAATCTCTATATACTTAAAAACAGATCACACACACACTTCAGATCTGGCCTTGTGCTCCGTGTGGCTCTTCTCCAGTGGGATCTTGTACTCTCGGAAGTAGAGAGCAGCATCTGTCTATGCCCAGGCTGAAATGAGTTGGGCGTTTGTAGAGTTCTTCAGACGGTCGTTGAGACAAGGGTATGGTTAACAGCGTTTGATTCGGCTCTGAACGGACATGGCTAAGCAGGCCTTCTCTTAAGTGAGCAGCACTGACCGCCTCGGCCACTGAAAGAGGCTGTATTTCACCTGGAGTTAGAGAGAAGCACTCCTGAACTGAAGATTACTCAGCAGGCCCCACAACGTATGTACTGCAGCAAGGCAGAGTTGGCAAAACAGCTCCCTGGCTATGCAAACAGCATTATTATTCATGATGTGTTTGTCGTTATTTACCAAGAGCTGTAAATTGTACACAAATTGCAGATGTCGTTCTTAAACCTGACACGGGCAGCCTCAGAGGATTGATAAAAAAAAAAAAAAAGATAGAGATGTTGGGAGAGACATGAAGAGAGCCTGTAACAGATGAAAGAGGTCTTTTTTGCCTTTATCACCAGATAACAGTTATGGTCCCGATATATCAGGGGTTCTCAACCCTGGTCCTCGAGGGCCATTTTCCTGCAGAGTTTAGCTACAACCTTGCTCAAACTCACCTGCCTGTTGCTTTCTAGTAACCTTGAAGAGCTTAATTGGCTGGTTCAGGTGTGCTTGATTAGGGTTGGAGCTAAACTCTGCAGGACAGTGGCCCTCGAGGTCCAGGGTTGAGAGTGCATGCGATTTATATCGTGCAATATTATTATTATTATTATTAGAATTATTATTATTATTATTAGAATTATTAGAATGATTAGAATTATTAATATTTTCTATACACCAACTATATGTCAGCAGTTATTTCATCTGGTTTTGCTTATCAGGTGTTTTAGGAGAAACATCTGAGACAAATACATAACTGAGAACTCTTGAGATGTAAGAATACAACTGGGAAAACAGGAAGGAGTGTTGTCCTGGGCCCTGTGATGGGAGGGGCTCACTTAAGGTCCTGTATCGTGTAACACTACTCACATGGAGAGTGGGGTTGAGAGAAAAAGATGACAGAGATATGGCGAAGACAAGCGAGAAAGACAGCAATTTAGAGGAGAGAGGAGGTAAAATGCGATAAGGAGCAGCGTAATGAATTCTAATGCATGAGAGAACGGAGAACATCAGCTTTTTACAGCCCTTCTCTCGGTTTCCCAGTGGCCTCATCCTTATCTCCTCATCTCCCTGTTTTTCTCTTTCTTATCCTCCTGTAGTCACTCCCAGAAACCCAATATGTTCCTCAGCCGACCAATATGACGCAGATGTGACCAGGTGCAAATACAGAGACCATTTGTTACCAGTGATTTACCAGAATGTTACAGCAGACATCACCTTCTCTATATCTTGTATGTCTCTTCTGTATATCTCTCTTTATCCCTCTAAGGCTCTTGTTCATGTCGTCTTTCCCCTGCTCTGGTCAGGTTAGTATAAGAAGGGGAAAAGCTTTGGTTCCACTTGCATGCACTAGCTGGAAGAGTTTCTTTGATGGGGCATGAAGCCCAGGGGTCTGTGGTGTCGGACCGCTCTGCTTTATGTGTGTGTGGTTTTGCAGTCCTTCATGACTTGGCTGGATTTCTTCTATTAATACTCTGTTGGTATTGGCACAGTAAGGTGGAATAATACTGTTTCTCTTCGCTCTCCCTATCAGCACTGTAGGAACGCTGATTAAGGAAAGAGAACTGAGTCTTAAAGTGGCTTAGCACAATGAGCGGTAGGGTTTTTAGGAAACGCCACCTTTCCTGTGGCTCTACCTGGAGATTTTGACACTTTTAATGAGTCCAGGAGTGACTCAGCATAGTGTCAGGCTATTTTAGGGTATTACGTGACTTTAGCTCCTGATGAGAAATTTGGTATTTAACCAATCCATGAGCCTTATTTATGAAACGTGAGAAGAACAGATTTTGTAAAACCATTAGTAAATAAGAAAATCATTTGTATGTAAATTGTCCCATTGAAACGAATGTTTATGAACTATTTTCAGTATAAATTTGTTCTGCTCGTGTTTCATGAATGAGGCTAAATGCTTTAATTTTACATGTTGGTTTTGACAAAGTTATCAAAAATCTAATTCCTGAAGACAAAGTCATAGACATGTTTTAATCTTCAGTTTTGAGAAACCTATTTATTATATGCATTTTTTTAAATCAGTCAAACAGTCAACCTAATTACGGGAGAATAAGACCTCCAGGGGGTGCAAGAGGGTTCTAGGGGATCTGAGAGAGTATATTTTTTTTATGTTTTTAATTGTATTTATCAGGACTTGTATTTGACTGGTAAAATTAACTGCAAAACTGCTCTGGAACCGTATTTATTGTGACATACTGTACAGAAATGGTTTTGAAATCTATTAAATGACAATTACCATTGCACACCTGTTGGTAATAGATAGGTGCGTAGGAAAGAGGATAAAAAAAAATCCAAAAATCTCCAAAGTTAAGAAAATCCCGCACACTATCGATACTTGCAAAAGATATCAAATAGTTTTATTAGTAACGTTTCGGTCTCATGACCTTCATCATGCCTGATGCCATCATGAACATCCCTCTAATAGTGGGTAGAAAAAAGATTCACTCAATTAAAAGTCAGAATTTTAATTTAATATGATTTGTATTTTGTAGTATGGTAACAAAATTTAAAGCCCAACTTTGGTCCCTAAATGATCAACACAGCATCTTTATACTATCACATTTTTATGTATACATAAATATGTATATAGTTGCCAAAGTTTATATTTTAGAAAGGGGTTCCTGCACAAGGGGGTCATTATTTTTGAGGGTCTTTGGGATTAAAAAAAGTTTTAAAAACCCTGATATATACTAGTTTAATGTATGAAAGAAACAAGTATTTTTGAACTTCAGTAATCATTTATATCTTTAAAGTGTGTTTTTTTTTCAGTTTAAAAGGGCTCGTTCATATGGCTTTTTTCCCTGGTGGTCCTGAGTGGTCTCTGGAGTGGCCTGGTGGTCTCCTCGTTAGGCCTAGATAACATAAACAGGGTCGGAGGTCATGTTTATACTGCTGATCCACCTTTGCGCTCATGCCTCATCATCAGAGAGATGGACGGTTTCAGAGGGTGAAGAGCATAAGGTGTCAGCTTTCTTTTTAAACTGCTTTTTTCCCCCTCTCTCTACAGATAAAAGACAGGGGTCACAGACCACCAAACGCAAATTTCCTCCTCCTGCCACTTGATAACCGGCAACGTCTTTAAGGAAATTCAATGTAGACGGCCCTGAATGGGAGCATTAGCATTTAAATGGCTGAACAATTGAAAAATGCATTAGGATATATAAAAAAAGCCTTGTTTCTTCTTTTTGGCCACTTAAAGGATCAGAGAGGCGGCGAGAGAGAAGGAGATTACTTTTTAAAGCTGCTCTTCTGGAAAAGATAACTAGCTGTCCAGGTTCATTTTAATGTGAATGTGTGTGCGTGTGTGATGTTCAGACGAGACATACTGTGTTCTTTCCATTTTGCTTTATTGTTAGTCACACCTTCGGCTCCTGCTGATGGTGTAAAATCCCAGACAGGAACATTTTGGCACATACAGATGTTTGGGCTGTAGTTCCATGTTGAAAACATTCAGGATGTGTTTTGAATTGCCTCACAGTCTCTAAAAATGTGAGACTGTCCCTTTTCCAAACAGATCAAAACATATCTTCACATGTTCGTGCAGAAGTTTAATGCTGATATGATCTAAAGGAGAAGAGGAATGTTGTTTTAGACTTTGAGAATTATCTCACTCCTTCATGACAGGCTCTGACTATTTATCATTTATGTTAGCACTTTTGCACAGAAAAGCTGTCACATCTGCAAGAGAGTAAGAATGTGAAGGAGAGAGTTTGCAACAGTGAGTGAGTGACATTCTGTGATACTGTGTTGACGTTTGGGATGTGCAAAACTACATATTCTCAATATCGACTTGTCGGTGGATTGTCTGAATGACTAGTTGGTTTTAAGGAACCCCTGTATGATTACACAGGTTTAGGACAATCAGAAACTATTTTAAAGGTCACGCATTGCCTTAAAGGGAGTTCACCCAAAAATCATCATTATCAAAATTTAAAAAAAAAAATTCTCATCAATTTTTTCTGCGGAACACAAGAAAAGATATTTTGAAGAATGTTTTAACTGTTTTTGCCAGAACAGCATTAAACCCCATTGGCTTTCATTTGTATGTGCATTGTATCAATTGTCCCTTTAAAAAATGTAACAGTTATTTCCTCTTACACAGGCACAGAACATACATGCTAGTTGGCCATTGGCTGTAATCTTTTGCAGTGTGTTCAAATGCAACTTTTGGTCCAGAAGCAGGTGATGCAAGGCAACAACAGTCAGCTTTCATCACCACTAGTTCTTTTTTTCTTAGACTGCTAGCTTGCTAAAAAAAACCTTCTGAAAAGACTCTATATTCTTGTATTTTTTTCCCAAAAGGGATGAACGAAATCTCACTAATTGACTCGTCAGTTGTTGACCAACTAGCCAACTAGTTGACCATCCTGACTCTTCCGTAGTCAATACTTTTGAGATGAAAGGGAATGGGGTGATTCTTATGCCCGAGGCTCTTTTTTTATTCAATCTTTAAGCTGACCTGAGAGAAGGAAAGGGGGCGAGAAAGAGCTCTGGTTAACTGGCAGGGCCTCAGGAAATTAAAGTATTCAGAGAAAACTTTGATCTTCTGCATGATGATTCTGACCTCATGGTTTCTTCACCACACTCCATTACAACAACTCACAGAGCGAGAGACAGACGGCTATGGTAATTCTTTACTGTGGTCTGTGGTTTCAGTGTTTTTTTTGAGGAATGGCTACTGTGAAATTAATCAGTCTTAGATTCCTTCTCGCTTTTCTACTCTAGTTTCTGTAGCTTTTTTGCACTTTCATATATTATACCAGTTGCAGTGATGTTTGTAGCTCATGAATCCATGATTTCTCGGAACTGAATCCATTAAGTCTGATTGTTTCTTGACAGGTTACTGTGGGTTTGAGTTGACCAATGAAATCAGCTGCAGAGCGGGATTTGCGCTTAACTGATTTGGGAATCAACTGGGAAAAGGCTTTGACAGACATTGTGACTAACCACAATTCGTTTTGAATTTACCTAATGTTTAGAAATGTAAAATTATCTTTTAAAATTCTGACCAACACTGGAAAGATGTTAATTTTCATCAGTTGTTAATTCCATATTTATTCATTAAGTTAAAGCTGCTTTTTCCAATTAATGTTACTAAACTATTACTAGTAGGGATGCACTAATATAAAAATTCTAAATAATATTAAAAGCCAATAAGTCAACAATTATGGATGGATGGATAGATAGATAATGATGGATGGATGGATACATAATTATGGATGGATAGGCACATAGATAGATCACCATATATATAATTTTAGGACATTTTTAGTTTGAGGTCCATTTATAATAAGTGTATAATCTGGTTTCCGGTTTCTGCATCTGAAAACAATTATGAGGTTTTCCTTGACTAAACAGGATTGTATGGCTATCAGTGCTTTTTCCTAAATCTCACAAATTGCTCTTCTGCTGTTTCCAAACCTTTAATGTCCCTTAATTAGAGTATTGATTCACTCTTGGTTTACTTGGATCTGAATCACAGACACCTTCGATATAGTCTTGTTTTGTGGCATTAAAAGCCACTAAAACACTCAAGAGGTTGTTCCTTGATAAAGCTGCTGCCAAGAACTTGCCAATGACAAGTACAAATGTGTTTTTTGTAACAAACTGAGAACTAAAGTTTAGCCGTTCTTTTTAGTGACGGATTGGAAAAGGAAATGTTAGTATGTGTAGCTACCTGCTGTGATTGAATCTGAATGATGCAGAATGATGCTGAGACAGAAAGAGATGGAGGAAGGTTACTGGACATAAACGGTCATTTGTATTCAGTTCATGCTCACTCCCATACTGCCCGTTTATCATCCTTGCCTAGAGGTGGATGTGCATGCTTTATACTGGTACAACTTTATGCTCGCTGCTGAGATACTTTGGATTCCTGTGGAGTGTGTGATGATGGGGTTGTGTCTGTGTGAGTTTGTGTCCCCCTTTGGTGGTATAAGATTGCTTAAAATCTGTGACGGGCCCCAGAGGAGAGTCGATTCAGTCCATCTCAGTGTGAGGTTGAAACCTCCGTGTTTCTCCAGGGTGGTGGATGTGATCGACGGCGTGGGGAGGGACAGGTTGGTGGAGATGGTGATAGCCAAGGCTGTGTCTGGGGAATTTGACGTGTCTGTGTATGTGTCAGTATCTAGGGTGCAGGAAGAGTGAGAAGCAGCACTGAAGCTTCACTTAAACTTGCATCTAGATATCAGATTTAGAGACCTTGTTCAAACGTACAGGCACAGGAAGCCAGATTGCCAGCACAAATCTTTTCTGTTTATCTGCTCTCAGCACAGTCAGTAGACACTCGAAACAGACAGTGTGCCATAACATTTATCAGCCAATATTGGAGGTTTTTTTATTTTTTATTATTGTCATCAGCAGATAATGGATTTCATTGTGCATGCTCATTTCCCCTGTTTTTATGTTTCGGTTTTGTTGTTGACAATACCTGTCTGTTGTGATTCTCTAAACTAAAACACAAATTTAATATCATGTTAAATGTAATCTTTAGCAAATCTCAATTTTAAATATGAATATCTTTTCATTTGAAAGTTTTTAAAATGTACATAATACATTTGTGATGCCTAAATAACTAACTTTGTCATCAATCACTTTTTTATTTATTTATTTATTTATCCAATAGCTAACTGTTGTAGTCTTTATGCAATATTAGTAGAAAATATTACCATAATATATCCCTAAACTATTAATTAATAAATAAATAAATACATTTAAAATTGTATAAAAAAAATTTATATCACCTATTTATCAAATTTTGGCTATAACATGACATTTAAATTGATGTGTCCATAGTAGGGCTGAGCGATATGACCAAATTCTTATTTCACGATAACGATATATATCATGATATAGTTTTTTTGTTATTTTATCTAATTTATGTTGTTAAAAATAAGAAAAAATGAAGCAAATTACAAACAATAGGACAAATACAATGTAACAAAAAATATGAACTAAACACATTAAGTTTTTCAGGTACAATAGGTTTTATTTAACATTAGAATTACTACAGAAATTTACATTTAAAAATAAAATATTGCATAGTCTTCACTGTATGAATTAAATATACATTTATTTTTATTAAAGCTAAAAAAAAAAGTTATTCAGTCAAGAGCAGTAAGTTATTTTCTCTCTTATTTGATTCACATTAATGACAGAGCAGCAGGTTGGTATATTAGGTTGCTGTCACTTTAAGACCAAAAGCACAGATCCATTATACTGCTACACATCCAGTTTACACCCAACTGTTTACTTTCACTTGAGACCTAACTTATGGGATCAGATTCCCGCCTAATGTATTGTACATCAAAAATGTAAAAACACATGTGAAAATATAACGCACAAAACTGAAAAATCAATGCAAAGTTAACCAGAATCACAAATAACGCGGTCACGGAAATAAAAATAATAAGCGTGAATCAAACATTTAAACAAGTTTAAAATTATATTGTTCAAAACTGAATCATGAATTCAAAATGATCTGAATCGCACACAAAATTATGTTTTCTGCTCTTATTTAAATTTTTTGTATGCCTGTGCTCTTTTCTCCTTTGCTCTTGTTTCCACAATCTGCGCTTGCATTTCCAAAAGTTGCAGTTAGAGTTTCATGTAAATCAGGGGCGGGTCTTAGCATCACCATTGGTCCACTAGTTCTAGATTGACAGCTCATCCTCTAGCCAATCAATCGAAGAGGGAAGTTGACGTTTCTCCAATACGACTCATGCCCGCTGTTGAGCTACGAGTATAATGCGTATATCACAGATATATCTCTGTATCTGCAAGGAAATACATTATTCTTTTATTATGAATATAATATTAGGGATCTATTCTTTTGTATGATAGACGTTTTAGGGCGGTTTCTCACAATTAAAGCAGTCAAATGAACGTGATCACGACTGGGTGCTTATGACGCTTGGCTGGCCGCTGTTGAGTTACGAGTATAACGCCTTCTCTATCACCAGTGGAGGAAGTACTGAATCTCAGTACTTAAGTAAAAGTAGGCTACAAATAAGAGACATATTTACTTTAGTAAAAGTAGAAGTACCACAATGACAACCCTACTGAAGTAAAAAAGTACCTGATTTTAAATGTATTAAAAGTAAAAGTACTTGCATAATTTGTTCTCTTAATGTCTACATTCTAATAATAAAAAATAAAAAAAACTGTATGGGCTGTGGTATTTTAATTAAGTTAGTTTTGGGTTAATGTAATTGTGCTTACCATCTGTGGCCCAGTTTGCGTAGAAAGAGCGGTAATATTTAGTATAGTGTATAGAATAGTGCCTTTCTGAAGATTCCGTTGATTTCTAAAGCAATATTCCGCTCAGTGCCACGCGCTCAACCCAGAAGGCCTTTTGTGACATATGCTGGTTCAAATATAGGCCTGTCTGAAATAAGTATCTAGGGCTGCCCCTGACTAAAGCTTTTTTTTTCTAGTAATTGTTCATTTAAGCCGTTGTTGACGCGGCGCCGGCGCCTCCATGTCATTGTCTGCTATTTGCTTATTATTTATTAAATCCAGGTAATTGGTTAATATAACATTAATTAAAATTAAGATAAAATTTATACAAAACGAAATTCACTTTAAAGAAAGGCTTTCAAGGAAACAAAACTTAATGAAGTGGTCAAAATCATTTATGTCCCCCATGTCTTCTGACATATTGCGCATCTTAGGATGTGTCCTGTTTACTTTTCATAATCAACGCAGATTAAATAAAAAAAATAACATTATAATATTTAAAAATATGAAATTAAATACGTGTTTTAATGGCTAGAAGTAGCCTATAGTAAGCTACAGTACAGATAAATTTCGTGTCGGAACGGGATTTGAGCGCACGTGGTTTTACTGGCGAGTGGTTCATGAGTGGAGCTTCGCTTTGCTCACATACTCTGGTGAGGGTAGGCAGGTTTTTAGCGTTCATTTTTATTTTCTGTCGCTGTGCAGGCTCTTTTATTGAGTATGACAGTGTAAACCGCTCAATAACCCTTTTATTTAAAGGTTTAATGTAGGCCCTACATTGCATTACGATTGCAAGAAGGATCAATGATGTAAAAAATGTGATGTGCAGTCAAATGTCCCGGTGTGTATGTTGTTTAAACAAGTGTTCTCACCGATATGCTTGCTGTGCTTCGTGGAGTTTTGACGTGTTTTATAGATGCGATATTGTTCCTTATTCAAATGTGGTTACATTACCACTGGCTGCGAAAAATTATTTCTTCGGAATGAGAGTGGCAATAACTAACTTGGGATCATGACCATTTGACAAATTTAGTTTTGATTAACCTCTCTAAAATGTTGATTTGTGTAAATTAATATATTTAATAATATTTTCATGATTGTAAACTAATATAGGTTATTTCCTTGCAGCCAAGCGTCAGTGTAGTTAGTTAGTTAGTTAGTTAGTTAGTTAGTTAGTTTATTTGAACATGCAAGTAAAACAAAACGGATATATATATATATATATATATATATATATATATATATATATATATATATATATATATATATATATATATATATATATATATATATATATATATATATATATATATATATATATATATATATATATATATATATATATATATATATATATATATATATATATATATATATATATACACTCACCTAAAGGATTATTAGGAACACCTGTTCAATTTCTCATTAATGCAATTATCTAATCAACCAATCACATGGCAGTTGCTTCAATGCATTTAGGGGTGTGATCCTGGTCAAGACAATCTCCTGAACTCCAAACTGAATGTCAGAATGGGAAAGAAAGGTGATTTAAGCAATTTTGAGCGTGGCATGGTTGTTGGCCGGTCTGAGTATTTCACAATCTGCTCAGTTACTGGGATTTTCACGCACAACCATTTCTAGAGTTTACAAAGAATGGTGTGAAAAGGGAAAAAAATCCAGTATGCGGCAGTCCTGTGGGCGAAAATGCCTTGTTGATGCTAGAGGTCAGAGGAGAATGGGCCGACTGATTCAAGCTGATAGAAGAGAAACTTTGACTGAAATAACCACTCGTTACAACCGAGGTATGCAGCAAAGCATTTGTGAAGCCACAACACGCACAACCTTGAGGCGGATAGGCTACAACAGCAGAAGACCCCACCGGGTACCACTCATCTCCACTACAAATAGGAAAAAGAGCTCACGAGTTTTTGCACGAGCTCACCAAAATTGGACAGTTGAAATCTGGAAAAATATCGCCTGGTCTGATGAGTCTCGATTTCTGTTGAGACATTCAGATGGTAGAGTCAGAATTTGGAGTAAACAGAATGAGAACATGGATCCATCATGCCTTGCTACCACTGTGCAGGCTGGTGGTGGTGGTGTAATGGTGTGGGGGATGTTTTCTTGGCACACTTTAGGCCCCTTAGTGCCAATTGGGCATCGTTTAAATGCCACGGCCTACCTGAGCATTGTTTCTGACCATGTCCATCCCTTTATGACCACCATGTACCCATCCTCTGATGGCTACTTCCAGCAGGATAATGCACCATGTCACAAAGCTCGAATCATTTCAAATTGGTTTCTTGAACATACAATGAGTTCACTGTACTAAAATGGCCCCCACAGTCACCAGATCTCAACCCAATAGAGCATCTTTGGGATGTGGTGGAACGGGAGCTTCGTGCCCTGGATGTGCATCCCACAAATCTCCATCAACTGCAAGATGCTATCCTATCAATATGGGCCAACATTTCTAAAGAATGCTTTCAGCACCTTGTTGAATCAATGCCACGTAGAATTAAGGCAGTTCTGAAGGTGAAAGTGGGTCAAACACAGTATTAGTATGGTGTTCCTAATAATCCTTTAGGTGAGTGTATATCTTTTAATAAAATATCTATCTTGTAAGTAATTAAAAATAAAACATTTCCCATGTTCAAAAAGGAGTAGGAAGAAGTTCAAAACCAACTTTTCTGGTCCTACTCCCCTTTTCTCTATTCTTATTCCTTAATTAAATACAAAACAAGTACATGTTTTACATATTTACAAACACATACACCATATATCACCATATATACCATATATATTTACAGTACCTACACTCACATAAACACATGTATACACCTATACACAGATGCATACCTTCATACATACGCATACACATTTCCATCTATTTTCTTTGTTTCCATCTATCTATATCAAACCGAATAATAACCCAACCAAGCTAGACTTATAATATAATCCCAGAAACCATACAGTCAGTATACAATAATAACATCTCAATTCCCCAGTCGTGATCACGTTCATTTGACTGCTTTAATTGTGAGAAACCGCCGTAAAACGTCTATCATACAAAAGAATAGATCCCTAATATTATATTCATAATAAAAGAATAATGTATTTCATTGCAGATACAGAGATATATCTGTGATATTCGCGTTATACTCATAGCTCAACAGCGGGCATGACGTCAACTTCCCTCTTCGATTGATTGGCTAGAGGATGAGCTTTACCATTACAATTATCTCACAAATATTTGCTAACTCAATGTCTTTTTTACAATGGGGTAATTTTGTTGCAATAGCTTACACACAGCACAAGGAAGCTTGATTTAAAATGGTTAATTGAATTTAAAAAGACAAGTAAACAGTAATAAAATAAAAAATTAACAATAGCACAAATAAATACAGTAGAATAAAGATACAAATGAAATAGATTGCTTTATTTTTTCAGGTAAGTCTAACAGTAGTATTCAGGTAAAACTGAATAAATAAAAAAAGTAATCAAATTTAAAATAACATTGGATAATCTTCATTGTAAAAAAATAAATACAGATTAATCCCTTAAAGTTACACAAGTTAATAGGTCAAGAGCAGTAAGTGATCGTTTGTCTTTTTGTAGTTAACAGTTTTGTAATAACAACATAGAGAGTGGCACGTATATTCAGCAGCTGTCCCTTTAAGACCTGACGCACGCATGGATCCAAAACACTATTCCTGTTACACATTCTTCCTGAACTGTTTACGTGTTAACGTTAATACGTACCAAGATGGGCATTGTGACATTATTTTTAAGTGTATTTGACCATTTAATAATCTGGGAAAAGGAGCTCATTTTTGCACTTGTATGTCAGTGGCGGCTTTATTACTGTACGTGTGTGCGCTTCAGATGTGAGTGTGAAATCTGCGGGAATGAGTAGAATTATGTGCAATCCCGCACGAAATTCAGACCCGTCACACCAACACACCAACACTATTTAACCGGAGTGATTGAGAGGAGGCGGGTGCGTGTCAACTCGCTGTTGGTCGGAGATGAGAGCAAGAAAGCACAGCTGGTATCGGTGTATCAATACTGTAGAAAGGAGTATTGGTATCGTTTCAGATATTTCGGTATCGATACATATTGAAATATCTATATTTTTAATAACACTACACTGCATTGAGTTCTTTTTCATTGCTTATTGTATTGTACTTACATTATTGCTTATTGTGTGCTTACATCAAGCATGTCCCAAATTTGCCTTCTGAGACAGGCAGCTTTCTGTGCGTGCACTTGTGTGTCATCACGAGCACAGCACAGAGTTCCTTTTCAGGATATATTGTGCTTTTAACTCTTTTTAACATCATGCACGTCTCGCTCTTTATATTCTCAATCATGCATATCATCACTCTGAAGTGTCAATAGTGCTATATATTTACATTCTGCTATATACACAATATAGCAAAATCTCTTAACGATAGACATTTTATACTGTGGTAACGATATCATCATGCTGCTCAGCCCTAGTCCGTAGTTGTGACATTGTTAAATAATATTATTTAGAAATAAAGTAACAGCCTTTATTAAATATGGCATGAACAATTCCGGGCCATTTCCCATTAATTTCCTCTTTGACTCCAGTTTCTGGATGGATTTCACTTGCATCCACATAATGAAATGGCTCCACCGCTACACACATACACGAAAAGTCTAAGTGAAGCTAATGGAGAAGAGGTTAAAAGAAGGAAAGATCCTCCGGATGCAAAAGTAACCTGAGTGTCACTGCCACTGTCTTAATTCACCTTATCTGTTCTCTAAAATTAGGCTCATTATGTTCTTTTTCTCTTGTTTTCTTTGTATATTATTACACACTGATGACCTCAGTGTGTTTTACCTTCTCTTCTTTCCTCTTTTCACATTCTTTCTTTTCTCTTTCCTGTGCTCTCAATTCCCTTCCAAAACATGCAAATTTACTTATAGGCTTTGTTTACACAGCAGATAAAACTGATTTCTTTTTCATATCAGATCGTTAAGACTGACAGTCTGTACTGTCATTTTGCAAGTGATGAAATCAAATCTGTTTTTGTTCAGACAGTGTCATCAATATCCAGTATATCTATATTGATCGTCATAGTAATGACTTCAGCTCAGCTCGACGCCAGGACACACAAGAGTAGTTGTCATTGAGGAAAATGAGGGCCGAAAACTGAATAGTTTATTCTCTGCTCGCTTGCATCATTTTCAGAATAAAATTAAATGTCACTTTTTTATAATTTACTATAATTAATGAGTCCATCCCAGAATGTCCCCAAAGGGACATTCTTTTTTTGTCTGATTTAGCTAGCTTTGTGGACAAATTTGTCAATTAACTATAGCCAGATATACCCGTACACACATATTGTGGCAGATTAGAGCAAATTCACTGAAAACACACTACTTTACACAAGCTTTGAAAAACTGTCTAATTCAGGCATCAGAGACCACTTTATCTGTACTATTCTCCTAGTCTCCCATTACACATAAATGCACAAAACAAAACGGATTATCCAAATGTGGCGCCCGACACATATGCAAAAGGGCGACACTAAAGAACCTTCAGAAAGCATGTGCTGCATATTGATTAACATTTGATCCTTTTTGCTTTCATCTTCACTGTTCCCTAGGCTCTAATCCAACCCCCAAGACCTGTCTGTCTGGCTGCATTGACCCTCTTACTCTCTTCTCCTCCAGGGGTGAGGCCACATAAGGGCCCGGGTGGCACCGGTCCGCCCAGATTGATTACTGGTCCGCCTAGTGTCAGAATATACTAATGGATTGGAAATAATGAAAAAACAAAGGAACTGCCTTTTGGTAGCTCAAATAGCATATATTATATTATATTATATTATATTATATTATATATATTATATAATACTATATTATAGTCATTAAGATTTCTTGTGCTCATCAAGGCTGCATTTCTTTAATCAAAAATAAAAACAGTAATATTATAAAATATTATTAAAATGTATATTATGTACAAAGCTGAAGTTCACACAAACATGCTTGTAATTGTGGTTTTATGGGGACTCTCCATAGGCGTAATGATATTTATACTGTACAAACCGTATCATCTATTCCACTTACACTAACCCTACCACTAAACCTACCCATAAAAAAATTTAACTTTTGGCATTTTTTATTTTATTTCAAAAAACATGGTTTAGTATGGTTTAGCATGTTTTTTTTTAAAAGCCATTTGGTTTATGAGGACACAGAAAGTCCCATGGCATTATACACATTTGTGTCCTCCTAAACTATATACTGTATACAAGAACAGACACACACACAAACTCCATCCAATCACATGAAGAATTCTAGCCTTGCTCTTCTCCATGGACACCTTGGTATTTCTTGAACACCTACTGCACCTTGTGCCCTTTGGGAATAACAGAAATAAGAACTAAGAAATGCTGGGAAGGATGATAAGGGCAGATGGATGATCTTGGCTCAGGGATGAGAGGAGTGAGCTGATAAATCCAATACTGATGTCAGCAGGGGGATGGCTGTGAAAGATGTAGTGAAAGGAGTAGGAATGGGTGGAGGAGGGGAGAGAATTATGTCTGTAAAAATGCTCTGCCAGCACTGTTTGGAGGTGCTGGTCTCTCAGCCTGAGGCTGTCAGCAGGGCCTTGGTAGGGATCACAGCTGTCACATGTACATATATAACATGTACATGCTAGTGCTAACTAATGGCAAAGTGTTTCTTTGACTGTGTGGACAGATTCTACACTGTGTCCTCCTAACCAAGCATGTCATGATGGTCACAAGTGATGTAAGTGAGGAAAAAAGCTCTTCCATGTACAAAAAAAAGGAAAAAGTGTATCACAGTTTCCACAAAACTATTAAGTCGCACCTGTTAGCAGCATTGATACTAATAAGAAATGTTTCTTGAGCACCAAATAAGCATATTGGAATGATTTCTGAAGGATCATGTTGGCTGCTGAAAATTCAGCTTTGTAATTTTTTCACAGTATTGCATTTTTGAATTTTTGCTCAAATAAATGCAGTCTTGGTGAGCATGAGACTTCTTTCAAAAATGTAAAAAAAGTGTTTTTTTTTGCCACCACGGGATTACTGAAAAGGTTATTTTAAGAAGAAAATTGTGTAATGTTACGTTTAAAAAAAAAATTAGGGGGTCCTTTGGTCCTACTTTTTGGTCCTTTCTTGGAGTCAGTTAACATTTGATCCTCGAAATTCAAGCAGTAATACAGTGAATTGGATTAATGAAAAATGCAACTGCACACTTCTATCTCAAATTGCCATTGGCCAATGAAAACGTCAGAGAGCGTTGGTTACATGACAAGTGCAATTTAGATGCACACCCTTGCTTCTCCATCATCATTTGCAGCATTCACTGACGTAACGTAAACCATAGTGCGCAAGCGACCTTACATTGCACTTTCTCTGACTTCCTGTCTCTCTCTCTCTCTCTCTCTCTCTCTCTCTCTCTCTCTCTCTCTCTCTCTCTCTCTCTCTCTCTCTCTCTCTCTCTCTCTGCTCGGTCATGCTTTGGTTTGTCTGCTGAAGGAAGGTGCTAGGAATTGTTCTCCCTAACAGTAATAGAATAGTTCTCTCCTGCTCTGCAAACAGTTTCCACGGCAACAGCTGGGAGGGGGTAGGTTTGGGGGGGGTGCTGCTTTATGAAAAGCTGCAGTGCCATAGAAAGTATTCATCTTATATTTTGTATCAGCAGTGATAGTGCAGACAGACACACACGCACGCACGCACACACACACAGTAACCAGTGAAATAAGGCGGCACAGGTTGTATCGCAGCTCTACAACAGCATGCATTTGTGAATTCATTGCGTCCATGATTGATGTTTGTCATCACGATTCACCTGACCCAACACTCTGAGAGTGAAAAGTCTGACACTGACGACCAATCTCATTATTATTTCCACCGGTAATAATGATCATCCATCACCCAACGAGACTTGTAACGAGAGGTGGAAACGGTGGAGAGGAATTCTGTGACATTTCCGTAATCACTCAATGGAATCTTTTATTATCTAGGAATGTCATTTTCCACTGCACGGTCCATTTCACCAACATATGAGATTTTCTATCAGTCAACTTCCCCCGTTATTGATCCTGCACAGATTACTGCCAAAAGTCTCAATCAAAAGCCCAATTTTTAACCGTTCCGCCCCTCCAAGCTTGAACTGACTGTGAACGAGTACATTTATAAACAACATACAGCATGTCCCACACCAACTTTTAACAGCACAGCAGTCTGGTATTTCTTTCCAGTACAGTGACATAGTATCTCGTAGTGTATGTGTGTGTAATTCTATCCACACAGTGTACTACCTACACGATCAGGGTTGCAGTGGGTTGAGGGGGGATGGAGGGGCTATATTTAGCTGACCTGGGTGCCCGTGAACATGGTGGTGGGCAGGGAGACAGGTGCAGACCTGCCATTATGGAAGAATAGAAAACTCCTGCGGGCACAGAACAGAGCTCTAGTTGACAGGAATAAACCCCTATCTGTTTGTTTGTCTGCATGTATGTCTGCGTGCGTGTGTGTGTGTGTACACAGACACACACACACACACACACACACACACACACACACACACACACACACACATATACATATACATGCATACATGCATACATGCATACATACATGCATACATGCATACATACATGCATATGTATGTATGTATGCATGCATGTATGCATGCATGCATGCATGTCTGTGTGTGTGTGTGTGTGTATATGTATGTGTGTGTATATTTATATAAGAGTTATATCTCAGTGGTGTGCAGTGGTGATATGTAAATAATGTTCTATATATTAAAACCCAAGTATAAATCTCATCAAGTTAGTGTTTTTACGCATTTTTACATTTATTCCAATATATATATAAAAACACTGAAGAGGTGGAACTAACTGTTATGTATGGTAACTTTAGAATTAGAATTGGCCAACTTTGAAAACAATTTTACGCTTTTGTGTGGACCTCTTCTCATAGTTAGAATTTGTAGCCTACCAAATCAAACAACCTTTTCTGTTTGTTTGTATTCTCCTGGGCCCGCTGTGGCCTGGTTGTACAGTGTGCTTACAGAAAAGGGCTGATAATAGAAAGAACGAGAGCGGGAGCGTGAGAGAGAGTGAAAGCTATACATAAAGAACCTGTCCCTCAATTATCAGAACCTCAAAACAAGTCTCCATCCCTTTCCCTGGCCCTTCCTATATCTACACACACACACTTGGGCTTTCAGCATTATGGACATTAGCTCGCCTGTGCTTTTGAAAGCTGTGAGTGACACTAACTATAGGCTGTGCCTTTCACTGCAGGTCTGGTTGTTTAAGAGTGGAACAGACAGCTTGTCACCAGGTCGTCATAGTGACAGCGACCTCACCGCCACTAACCGGCGGCCTGCCAGTGCGTATGTGTGTGTGGCTGACCGTGCGAGAGGCCCACTCTCTGCTTCGGTGCCTGTGTGCCGAGAAAGCAGATATGTCCTGATTACTCTAACACGTTTGGCCTTGTAATAAAGCACGCCGCTAAAATGGGCTTTCAGATGCTTTTAAAAGGCTTTTGAAAACGCTGCTTGGATTTCACACAAAAAAGGCTACAAATTTTGCAGCATTCGGTTCATAATTCTTGCGTGCATCCCTGCTGTGCTGGCAAAGATCACCGGATGACTAATGGCACAGTCAAAATACAACCTGCACAACTCTATTAGAGAGCAAATTCATCACAGTTTGTAGCAATGGAACATTTGTTTTTGCTAGGTGAAGATGGGGAGAGTTAAAGGGATAGCTCACCACAAAAAAAAAAAAGTGGTCCTTTAATAACCTTCTTGTTGTTCCAATCCCATATGGCTTTTTTTCTGTGGATCACAAAAGAATGTTTGTGCAGATTTTTTTTCCATAAAGAGAAATTGAAGTATCTGTCAAATCTCATTCACTTAAGCTTAAACCAATATTGTTGGTCCTCTTGCCATTTTATCTTGACTTTTAAATACATGAATGTGAATGACATTTGAGAGCCGTGGATGATTTTCAGCTTAGACTGATTTGACATTAATAGAACTCAGAAGTCAGGTTGTGCAAAGCAAAAAGCATGTTTATTTTCTCCATAGGGGAATTTATTTTAACTTTAAACCATCAAGCGCAGACCTACCCTGAGTTCTGAACTTTTTCCATATACTCTAAAGCCCTATTCGGATGGTATTAATTAGGGTAGATGGAGTAATGTAATTTTACCAAAGGACGTCTGTAATATTAAAGGGCAATTCGCACTGGATAAGAAATCGCAGTAAAACTGCCAGAACCACTGGCAGGTGAAGTGAATAACACTGACTATCTCTTCATCACGGCACCTGTTAGTGGGTGGGATATATTAGGCAGCAAGTGAACATTTTGTCCTCAAAGTTGATTGTGTTAGAAGCAGGAAAAATGGGCAAGCGTAAGAATTTGAGCGAGTTTGACAAGGGCCAAATTGTGATGGCTAGACGACTGGGTCAGAGCATCTCCAAAACTGCAGCTCTTGTGGGGTGTTCCCAGTCTGCAGTGGTCAGTATCTATCAAAAGTGGTCCAAGGAAGGAACAGTAGTGAACCGTTGACAGGGTCATGGTCAAGGCTCATTGATGCACGTGGGGAGCAAACAGACAAGCTACTGTAGTTCAAATTGCTCAAGAAGTTAATGCTGGTTCTGATAGAAAGGTGTCAGAATACACAGTGCATCGCAGTTTGTTGCATATGGGGCTACATATCCGCAGACTGTCCAACGCCAATAGTGGGCACATGAGCATCAGAACTGGACCACGAAGCAATGGAAGAAGGTGGCCTGGTCTGAGGAATTGTTTTCTTTTACACTGTGGATGGCTGGGTGCGTGTGCGTGGCACCAGGATGCACTGTGATTTATTTATTTGTATTATTTATTTATTTGTATTTTTTTATATATATATATATATATATATATATATTTATATTTATATTTATATATTTATCTCTATCTCTAACAGGTGCTTTTGACTTTCTTTGGATCTGAATGTTGTGCGGAACATTGATCTGAATGGTAACACTTGAGGTTTGCCGCATACTTGTCCCACCGCCTAAAACGCAACTGAATGCTTCCAGCACCTTTCTTGAAAAAATGTGTGAAAATACTTTTAAACAGGAAGTGACTGAATAATTACGTACATATTTACTGGTGGTTTATTCGCACGGGATTAGCATTACCGGAGGTAATTTTTCCGGACCTTTTTCTAGAAGGTAAAAGTCGCTGTAATCTTCACTAACATTGTCAGTAATGATTATTGAGATGGCACTTTCAGACGGGACTAAAATCACTGAGAAGCTCTGGTAATAATTACTTTACCCCACCACTCCATGTAAAACTAATCCCATCCGAATAGGGCTTAAGAAAAGTCTGTAAATATAAGGCCCAATATACTGTTAATGTTAAGGCATGTTTCGTATCGATTGTATCGGTTTTCCCGTGCTGTATTTTGAATTGTTGTGTTTTAGGGTTAAAGGAAATGTCTGTAAACTTAACGGATAATGTCCTGGCAGAAAATTACCAGTGTCTTTTCTAGGGGTATGAAGATGAGACACGAGATTGGGTTCATGAGAACGAGGCGAGATTTTTGCACAGTATTTAAAAAAAAATCCTCAATGACAATTCATGACTGGAATAGTCTGCCCGTGCATTTTGAAGTGTTTTACTAATCATCTCGTAATGAATTGTCATTTCAGTTCTTTCGGAGTATGAATTATATGCATTGAAAGACAACACTGTAAAAGGTTTTGCTACAAACTCAACTGACTGGCTTCTCTCCTGTATGATTTCACATGAGTCTCTTCAGACCTTACTGTACATGAATTATGAACTTCCAGAACTTTTGACTGAGGCTGTGTGTGACCTCCTAATTGAACTTCTTTTTTTACAAATTGACCATAGAAATAAAAAGTATAAATAACAAAAATAAAAGTTTTTTCTTAGTCTTAAGTGCGACCATAATCAAAGTATCTCTTAATATTCAAAGTGCAAACAGAGACCAAAACAGAGAGCAGAGCTAAGAGGTGGTTACAACTACACTGCCCAGCCTAAGATAGCTTTGATATTGGGAGACATGCTATTGTATGTAGCCTAATTTGCACGCATCAGGGAGCTTGCGTTTTACTTTCACTTTTGACTTCGCGATCGCACGTACTCTGTGTATAGGGAGCGGTGGTGCAGAGTGCGCATTCTACAAGATACAACTTTTATCAGACATTGTGCAACGAATCCTCTACCATGGTCTTGTCAGTCATCTGCCTTACTCTCGTCACATGATCAGTGAACTGTGATTCTTGCTGCACTGTGTGCGTTAGGTTAGGTTATTTGGAAAAATATCATCATGTTAATTTTATGTTTACAGAGTTGTCCCCATTAAATTATGTCAATCGTGTTTTTACAGACGTTAAACATTGAATGGGGTCAAATTGACCCCAAAGATAATAAGAGGGTTAAGAAAGGGAGTCATATAGGTTTGGAATGACATAAGGCATGATGACAGATTTTTTTTTATAAACATACATCCTCTAGCAAAAACATATCGTCATTTTTGGTGGTTGATTTTTAAAGACCCCTCCACCACCTTACAAATAGTCATGCGCACACGGACTCCCATTAAATCAAACCCAAACAGGTCCCTCTGGGAAGCCACCATATGAGGCATTAGTGTGTAATTTGAGATTATGAGGTGGACCGGAGGTTTAGTGATTTTTATCTGAGGCTCCATTTCAGCAATGGAGCCAAGGTCAGATTCGTAGCGAGGGGATGGGGAAGAGAGGGAGTGCTGGTGCATGATGGGAAGGGGCCCATTGGGGCCTGTGTGTGCATATGATAGGGGTGAAAAGGAGTTTCAGGCGGAGAAATTAGGAGATTGAAGGCGGAGATTGAGCATATCGTGGATGGAGAGAGCACCACAGGCTAAAGGAGAGGAGGAGGTCAGCAGCATAGGAAAGAAGGGAGAGGGGGAAAGTTTGGAAGGGTTATTAACTCAGGGTGTGATGAGAGATGGGAGAAGTCAGCGTTTGGCACGTAGGCCGAAGCACAGGCCAATTTAATCTACGATAGAAGCACCTGGACTCACCCGCAGCAAGATAGAGGAGAGGGATGTCGCACGAGTCAAGAATAGAAAGGAATCTTGATAAGAGGATAGAAATCACAGCTGATTTCTTTAACTTCACACTGCATGATTAAGATAAGTGGGCCCTTTTTACAGCCTAAACCTCTGTCAAGCATTACAAATCGCTCAGGATTTGTTTAAAACTCCAAGACTTTTTAAGTAATTTGTACGAAAGCCCTTAAATTCCCCTCTGAGCCATGATGGCATGTTCTGAATTGTACTCAAGTATCGGTACAAACTCGCATCCCGCTGTGTACAAACTACCTAGAGTGTTGACAGAGATACTCTGAAGTAATAGAGTTTAAAATCTGTCTATATTAGAGCAGAGAGAAATGCTTATCCATGAACTTCACTGTTTTTCTTTAATGCATTGTTACATTTTTACACGGATATCAGTCTATCTGGTTGTTTCTGTAACAGTCTACTGGTGTGGGGTGAGCAGAGCTGAGCAGGCATTTTCAATTCATTCTCTATAGGTGGGGAGTAGTAGAATCTTGTGGGGGATTGTTGATTGACAGCGGAGTGGAGAGCGTTAAATTGAGAAACTATTCAAATTCATGTCTCAATAATTAGGATTTTCTTTCTCCTAGCCCAGTCGAGCCAGTAGTTTGGTTTTTTTACTTGCCCCCTCAAAACATTGATACATTGTTAGATGTTTATATTATATTGTATTATTTAAATTTTATATACGTATATTTTGTGGAGATATTTATATTTGTGCTCTAAAGTTTTTTTGTTCCATACAATTCTAATTGATACATTTTTATTTTTACTAATGTACTTTTATATTTTCCAGAAATATTTAAATTTTTGCATTAAATTAATTTTTTGTCCAATAAAGTTGATCAATTAGTTTTAGTAATGCATGTTTACATTTTTCTTTTTTTGTTCGATACAATTATTATTATTGATACTTTTTTTATTTATTTAAAACATTTTTTTTATCAGAACAAGGAAAGTATTCAGTGACAAAAACACTTCTAAAGGCATTGCTTTTTCACATTTTCCACCCACAAATTCCCATCCTAACACAACAACCCCAGCTGCTAGGAAAAATAGATAATTGACATTGACATACAAACTAAATAAAATACATAAAATAATAATAATAATTAAAATAATAATAATAATTAAAATAATAATAATAATAATAATAATAAAAAAATAAAATAAAATAAAGGATAAAAAAAATTATAATAATAAATAATGACAATAAGGGCTCCCCCTTTCTTAAGGTAGTTTAAAGAGGGAGGAGTACATTCTTCTCAAAATAGTTTATTAAAGAGTCCCATATTTTGTAAAATGTTCTGGTTGATCCTCTAAGAAAATATTTTTTTCAATTCTTAGAAACATCATTAGATCACTAAGCCATAATGACAATTTAGGTGGATTGGGTGATTTCCACTCTAGGAGAATTCTCCTTCTAGCTATTAATGTTGCAAAAGCCAAGGCATTCTCTTTATCTTTAGCTACTTGAACATCGTCACCTCTGACACCAAACAGAGCCATTATTGGGTTAGGGTGAATTCTTAATTTAAAAGCTTTTAAAATGTCAAAAACTGAAAACCAAAATTGTCTCAGTTTAGAGCATGACCAAAACATATGGGTTAGATCTGCTTTTGATGCATTGCAACGGTCACATGTTTCATCTATATTTGGGTACAGTTTAGCCAACTTGGTTTTACTATAATGAATACGGTAGAGAACCTTCATCGGAATCAGATTGAGTCTTGCACAAAGTCCCATTTACTCGGTCAACAACCTTATCCCATTGTCTTTGGATACGTCGATTCCTAACTCTCCTATCCATTCTGCTTTTGATCTTTTCTATTGATATATTTTGGAACGACATGATCAGGTTGTATATTTTTTAAATGAATCCCTTAAGGTGCGGAGTGTCCTTCATTGATACTTTTTTATATTTATAATGCATTTTCATATTTTCTATTTGGTTTTCTTTACAATTTTGTGGTTAAATGAAACTACATTATTAAAACAAATATTGATTTATTATAGTATTTTTGTTTTCTAGAAATATATATATATATTTTTTTTTTTCAATTTTAGAAGTTCTTTAAAATTGTTTTGCTCCAAATGAAAATATTTTTCCTGTTTTAATTTAGATGTTAATTTGAATGTACGTGTTTTTTGTTGTTGTTTTTTTTTATTATTGTGGCTAGGTTGTGGTTGGATTGTTTTTTTATACCAGTGGACAGTGAGAGGCTGAATTCATGTGGTTGTAGTGTAAGAGGAATCTCTGAGTCTTGGTTTTGCCTACACACACACACATCTATTCACATCTCCGCTGCGGCACGACTACAGCGCGCTCACTGCCACGCATCACGTCTGTATCTAAGAGAGACTCATACCGGCACCTTACATTCATCTATTCACTCAGAGAAAGACAGAGAGAGAAAGAAACAGAGCAGCCCATTTATCTCCACGTTCCACAGAGTCACCGGCCGCCTCTCCATCTGTCATTTAAAGGTGTAAGGGGTTGCCTTTGAGCATCTCACACGCCTGATACTCGCCAGTGTGTGTTGCGGAGCTGAACACCATCCCTGATGTTTTATTCCCTTTAATTATACTCGTGTTATTCCAGTACTCCCTCATCAAATGAAACTTTGAGCAGAGCTTTAGTGAGCCTCCGCCACAGATGCTTTCCAGATGGATTGTTTGGATTGTGGTGAAAGTTACTAGCCTTCATTATCATCATCTTCACTGTCATCATTACCATTACCATCCTCTTCCTCATGAATTCTTACTCCTTATTGAGCCATCGTAGGAACATTACTAGAATGATAATTAGCAGTCGACAGCTCATGAATATTTAATTAAAGCTGGTTCTCCGAGCCAGTGAGTGGGCCTTGCATTCGGTGCCTAATTAATTAAACATCAGAGTGTCTGAAGCCTTTTGATTAAACATAAAGAGGAAATATAATGATCAATAGAAAACCTTTTCAAATGAGAGGAAGAGCTGTACAGTAACGTTTGCTATTTTTCAAAGCATTTTGTTGGTAAGGATGTGAGTTTCTCAGATTACTTTATTGGCACTATGGGAGCTCTTCGGGTCAGAGTGTCATCCAAGGAGGTATAAAAGCAATATGTTAGCATTCCCATGTATCTCAGTGCCTGTACCTTAGCTTTTGAATGGCAAAAGCTTTTGAATGTCAGTGGAGAAAGACTAACTAGAACATTTTAAGTTTTCTAGTGAGTGCCGTCTTCAGTGCCTATCTTTAAACTGTCCCCCAGAGGTGATGTCAGTCACGCTAACCCTACTAACTAATGCTAACTAACTCCGTCAGGCTGAAAAAGGGCCTCCAGATACCTCCTTAAAACCAAGCCACGGTCCTTGACGCATTGAGCTATAAGCGCAGCTCTGTTTGATTTGCAAATCCTGGCAACTCGCTGACAGACGGGAGAGTATTTACTCCTCTTTGCCTGTGTTTAAACATTCCGGGCACGGCAAGCACAGAGCTCGTGTTAAACATTAATCAGATTTATTCAAATGCCATTTGTAATTATCATGATCTCTGATTAGACTTGTAAATTATGTCTCTGAGACCAGGATGGAGCGAGACTCCAGGCCTTTGGAGTTTGGCTGCAGGTGGGATTATTCTTATGGATTATAGTGGAGACGAGGGGAAAAGAGTGAAAAGGAGGGGTAAAATAAGTACACTAAGGAGACGTGTGTGTGTGTGTGTGTGTGTGTGTGTGTGTGTGTGTGTGTGTGTGTGTGTGTGTGCGCGCATAGGTGAAGGATGAGATAATAGAGGGAGAAAGGCACTAACAATTAGCCAAGCACAGCAGAATGTGCCCTCAAGTACCTAAGATCCACAGAAGTAAACAGACCACATTTCCATGTACTTTAGTGATTTTTGTTACGGAGATTATAAATCTTAGGACTAAGTGAGTATGATAGTAAAGATGATATTTCCATGGCACTTTGATATTTCAATACCAATAATTTTTATTTAATTTTGTTAATTATACTCGATCATGTTTGGTTCGGTTAATGGCTGATGTGAATGGAACACTATAGTAAAATACACTCCTGTGGTATCTTGCAGTTAAATACTGTCTCCTGCACTACTATTTAACAGCACTTCTTCTGAATCTACATTGTGAATCAGGTGATGAGTTCAGTCCGATTCCCAAACAAATGACACTTAGGGTTTGTTCACACTTGTAGTTCGGTTCACTTGGTTCACGTTTGGTCCGGACCAAAAAAAAAAATGTAGTCCTGGTTCGCTTAGCGTTTATATTGACATTTTTAACACTGAACCTAAAGGCATATGGATACATTCACAACCTGATTGGTCGGCTTTTATGCCTATTTTTGAACTTACTGAACATTCAAAACAATACTGCGTGCTGGGCTAAATGCGCTTCTTGTATGCGCGTAGCCTGCATATGATGGTATTTTGACCAGAAATCGTGAAGAGCTTATAAAATGTGTGTAGTCAAAACGGCAGCAGGAATCCCTCCGTCACACGCACAAACGAAGATCTGCTGTGAGGAGATGCCGTTCTGATCCCTGTACTGAACTGTGATGGGCAACATCGCGACTATGATGAGAAAAAAACAGATATGCTTGAGCATTCTGTCCTTTTTAGGGTCTCATTTTCCTGTTTTTGGTTCGTTTACATGTCTTTGGTCCATGTTGCGTTCAACATGCACCAGAGTTTGTTTGGAAGCGGACCTAGACCCATCTTTTCTGCCGAATCGGTCCACTTGTTTGGTGCACACCAGGGTTTGGATGGCAGCGTTCACACTTATTCAAATGAATACACCCTTATAAACTGGTTCCTTTTTTGTAAATCAAAAACACACAGCACAATCAGTGTAGTCTGTTTCCCCATACTCTTTTTATTGTTTTTGTAAATCAAAAACAGACGACACAATCAATGTAGTCTGATAAATGTATTCTTATGAGGTGGATGTTTTTAGAGAATCAAAACCATGCAATGTGACTGGTGTCATCCAATTCCTGACTGAATGACTTTTACGAGCCAGTTCTCTTTAGTGGGTCAAATACAAAGAAACAACATGAGGGTAAGTAAATGATGATAGATTTTTTTTTTTTTCTCCACAAATGATTATTGAAATTATCTCACCAATTTGACAATGACATTGGCAATGTTTCTTCCTCATTAGTACTGTATTATTCCGAATATAAGATGCCCCCCCCCCCCCTCCCCCTTCACCTTTTTGAAGACCAAATCTTGTATTTTAAAGAAAATACAAAAAAAATCATATTGCATATTTTTCATATTTAAATTTTTAATACTGGTAAAATGTACCAACAACAATCACATTTAGAAATGAACACTTTATGGCATAGCTACCATAAAAATAACCTGAAGTTCTCATTTAGTAGATTTCACACCTTTTTTATGTACAGTGACAGATGCTGGCATGTCAAAAAGGTGTTTGATCCGCATTACCTATCTGATCCAGGGGGGATATGAATGTTTTTTTCATAGCGCTGAAAAGACAGCAGTTTCTTCCTGAAGTCGGAGGGCAAGCGCTAACGGTGCATCAAAGCGGCCGCTTCGAGGATATTGACAGGCAGGTGTGTCAGAACTGTACGTAGCTGAAATAAGAAATGATGGGCCTCGCTGGTAGGTAAGTTCAGCTCTTTGGCTATATCCAGTGCCTTCAGCTGGATGACGGCTCTGGTTAGCCCCTCATTTCTTTTTCGGCTATATGTACATAGACTATACACCTGCCTGTCAGTTTCTTCGAAGCGGCTGCTTTTAGGACCGCGGTAAGCTTTTCTTCTCTGTTAGCATTTTTAAGACTGTCTATTTGGGCTCGCCATCTTCTAACATTACACTCTGACACACCATATTTCTTGGCTGCTTAATGAGAGTTGTTTGAGGACTCATATTGATGTTTGATGACTCTATTGTTGACATGTAAAAGTTTAGACCCCATTTTTTTCAAAATGCATTTCCAGGAAATGTCTTGTATTCGGAACAATACGGTACTAAAAGAATTGTTAATAAAACTTATGATTCCCATTCCTAATAGCATGGTACTTTTTTTTTCTAAGGGAACCATGCTCTACATTCTGTGAACTCTAGTTTTTCCATTAACCAGAGTTCTATGATCTTTTTGCCCTCGTCATTTCAGACCACTGACACAAAGCCTGATTATAATCATAAGGCCAAATCATCCCACACAGCCTTCATTAGTGCGAACCTCTTCTCAGAGCGAGGAATCTTCCTTACACTGCTTTTTTTCCTCTGCTGTGGCTGGTCTTCATCTCTTATATCATCTCACAGTGTTGCTGAGGAGGACGGTGTGAGAAAGTGTTGAGTCAGGACAAATGATTTGTCATATTTAGCAGCAGAGATGGAGAGGCTGGCACTCTGTGAAGAATGTGGAGAGCCTTATGAATCTCTGGGGTTTCCAGCTGAGCTGATCAGGGGCTGACAGGATTTTCTGAGACGAGTCCCAGTTTTACAGAGTATCCGAGGAGCAATAAAAGGGGAGCAGCCTTAAAGAAGTTATGGAGAGAACTGGTTTCTGTGAGTCAGCACTTAAGAGCAATGGCTACTGACAGCTTTCAGATCTCACCAAGGGTGTAGTTTTGGTTTGAAAGTTGATACTTTCATATTTCAAAGAGCAAGAGACTCTTAGATTATACCAGGGTTGAAATAAGTTAACTTCTCTTTCTTTTCTTCTTTTTTTTAAAGCATAACCTCACTAAATTATGTAATATTTATGCTTAAAGGTCATAAAATTTCTGTTTTTCTGAAAATAGGTAGGAAAATGTGGATACATTTAATTAAAAACTAATGGTAAGATTTTAAGCGTTTTTTTCATAGATACATTTTTCTTTCTTCAATTGCATTTTTTTTTGGTTTTGTTTTAACCATAAACCTCAGCACATTTTGTAGGATTTATTCCAAAAAGAAATTGCCAAAGGGGTGAGTGAAATCTAGCATGCTTTGTTTACATACAAAATATTATTATTTGAAAATAAGCACACTTCAGTTGTTTTATGATCTGTAATCATAAGGCATCTGCATACAGTTTCTGTCTCTCTCATCATTCTTAAATTCTATCCTTTTGATATAGTTACTGCTCTCTTCTGCCAAGAAAAAAACAGAGAGAGAAACAAACACTTGAAGCTAACCTAATTAGCATATTTAGATGCTGTGTACTTGCTGCAGCTAACTTTATCAAAAGCGTCTCCTGCCTCAATTATAGCTTTCATTCAGCCAGATTAATGTTTTCATCAATGAGCCAACAATGGATGGCACAATTAACTAATGTACATGAAGAAGCACAGCCTATTTGTGAGCCTGAGCATCTAGTATAGACTAGTATAGACTAAACAATATTTAGCCCCACGTGATTAAACCTCTGAGACCTCAAAGAACTGGCTCATCCTGATGGGACAGTAATATTTGCTTGCTTTGGCTCAGATGGTGGCAAATGAGTCAGTGTGTTTTGGAACAGACTGGAGGGTTATTGTTCATTGTCTTCAACAAGATTCAGCAGAAAAATCTTGTCGTAAATACACTGATAAAAATGGTGGGGGATCTCCTGTTGCCATAGCGCCCAGTAGCTGTGTGGATGCCTTAAGCTTGACGCAAGGACAGAGAGAGATGGGAAAAACTCAGTTGCACAGTTAGTGCATATGCAACTTTTATCTGTCAGCAGAGGCTATGAAACTGAGGGAGGGATTTATTCACTGGTCATGACCTGACTCCTGGAGTTTCAATCTTATCTGCTGGTTTAAAAAAGTGATCAACTTGTTGGTCCTGCAGCATTCCTAGTTAGCCTACCGAGAGCTGAAATTGTGGCTTGAACAGCATTTTCATCAATATATTATTTCCGTCTGATTTTAGGGGTTTGCAATAATGGCCACAATTAGGGCTTGGCATAGGTTGTTCAAGGGCCAACAAAGGATGTTGATCCAGGAACATGTCCAACTTTGCTAAATCATGTTGGCGTCAAAAGTTTTTGTAATTTTCTTTTTTGTTTTGTGGCTTTTAGTTCATTTCTGTTAGCAGTAAGGTTTTCTAAATGCTAGTGTACTCTTACATGTTGACTACATTTACAATTAGCATATATATGCATTTAAAATTGCGCAAAAATAATGACCCATCCTGGACAATGCAGATTTTTGTCCAGTAGATGCTCTTGAACAGTAATTTTCAACCTTTTTGACACAAAGGCCCCCCAGTCCAACACAATATTTGTAGGACCCCCATATTGTCTAAAATATTTCCTCTGGTATTTCTGCTGTAATTATGACAACGCTGGGAGTGGTGATATTAAATTCATTAAACATGAATCATTTGTGATTCTGTAAGTTTTAAGATTGTGATTTATTTTTTATTATTTTTTTAATAAAAATAAGTTATCATAAACTAAAGCCTGTTTGCATAAAAAAAAGAGACCAGCGCTTTGACATGTCCCATCTATATAGGAAATACATCAACACAAGAAAGATTCCATGGGGTGCACATGGTGTCAGTTTTACAACAAAAATATTCTTTTCCTGACCATATGAATTTTTACAGAATAATTCATTTTAGTCCTAATTTTATGTATATAACTGCAAATGTATGCTTTCCATTAGCCATAAAACAAAGGGTATTAAATTGCATTTAATGGCATGTCTCTTCTATGCTCCTGCTTTTTGAGTTTGTACAGACAGGGAGAGAGCAAGAGGGAAAGATATACTTGAGGCTAATGAAGGTTTGGAAAAGCCTGTCCTTATCTTCTCACAAGCAAAATTGTTTCTGTGCAAGAAAGTGAGAGAGGCATCATTACAACCTAGTGTCCAGTCCATTGAGCCCTCTATTTATCCTTCGTGTTCCCTCATCTCTTCTATTCTCTGCTTTTTATCTCCCTGTCTTCTATTCTATCTCCAAAAAAAATCATTTATGACCTGCTCAACTCTTTCTCTCTCTAAAGGGTCTTGCGTCTTCCTCTCATGTTAAAGCTGTCTGGGTTTGAAAAGAGTCCATTATTTGCTCCCTGTAGCCCACGGCAGAGGCCTTCAGATAGCAGACAATTGAATAACGGCGCTCTTAAACCCCACACAAACACTGCCGGATCTGCCTGGCTCTACCTCGGCCAATTACCAGCGTACGTTTCAGAAAGGATGACATGGAATATAAACAACGGGAGATATTCACATCTTTTATTAGACTGGGCTTTTTATCCCCCACATTGATTCATTTCTGTGGCTATGGTTGCGTTTTCCTCATAGCCCCTGGACACAGGGATGAACCTCTCCAAAATATCAATATACAAGCGTGTAAGCTTGTTTGATCGATTGTGCTTACTTGTCCTTGCTCAAAGCTTTGGTTTAATTGGCATGAATGTGAAACATGCCTTCCATCGGCATTTAAAACGGTGTCACTGGTGCCATTAAGAAAGACAACCATGAAACGCTCTCGATCACTATGTACCTGCATCACCTGATCACTGTGTTTATCGAGTGACTCTAGTGACTTCTTTTTGGATGAGTGTAGTCTCGTTTGTGCGTTCCAAACACAACAAACTTTGGAAAAAACAGTACTGTGACAGTAAGAAGGGGAATCAAAGGGAATATAAAGGTTCTGGTTGTGATTCTGGTACTTTTAGTAATTTTGAGGAAGAACGATTTGTGGGGAAACAGCAATTCCATTGCCAAATGATGATAAAACATTGGTCTTCCTGTATGGTTTGATTCACCGAAAAGAACAGGATTAATAGAGTAATTTATTCATGCGAGTCTTTTGTTCAGAAATCATACTAAACTAGTAATGCTGTATGGTTTTGATTCACCTAAAAGGACAGATTCATGAGAGTCATTTGTACAGGATCATTCTACAGTAGTCATTCTGAATGGTTTTGATTCACCAAAAAGAACTGGTTCATAAGAGTCATTTGCCCAGGAATTGTACCACACTGGTCACACTGCAGGTTTCAGATTCACTAAGAAGAATCAGTTCATATTCACTAAAAAGAATCCATTTATGAGAGTCTTTTGTTCAGAAATCCTACTACACTAGTAATGCTGTATGGTTTTGATTCACCTAAAAGGACAGGATCATAAGAGTCATTTGTACAGGATCATTCTAAAATAGTCCTGCTGAATGGTTTCATGAGAATCATTGCTGTTTGCCGTTGTTTTTCTTTTTCATATTTACAAAAAAAATGGCTCGTGAATCATTTACTCAAGAATCAGTTAAACTGCTGTACACTGCTTGTGCTGGATATTTTTGATTCCCTAAAAAGAATGGTTTCAAAATAGTAATTTTTCAGGAATCATACACTAGTCATGCTGTATGGTTTTGATTCACTTAAAAGGACCAGTTTCTAAGACTCATTAGTACAGGATTCATTCTACACTAATCATGCTCTATGGTTTTGATTCACCAAAAAGAACCAGTTCATGACAGTCTTTCATTTTGGAATCAGGCTACCCTTGTTGTGCTCTGTTTTTTTTGTTTGTTTTTTTTACTAAAAAGAACCGGCTTATGAGAGTCATTCATTCCAAAATAAATTCTGCTACACTGGTCTGAGTAGTTTTGATTCAGAAAATAACAGGTTCATAACAGTAATTTGTTCAGGAATCATACTGCTCTAGTCATGCTGTGTAGTTCTCATTCACTAAAAATAACTAATTAATAATAGTAATTTGTTCAGAAATTGTACTACAGTATTCATGTTGGTTTTCAGTTAAAAAGGCCCAGTTTATAAGTGTCATTTGTTTGGGAATTGAACTACTCTGGATGCGCTGCATGGTTTTGATCAATTAAAAACTGGTTCATGAGAATCATTTGGGAATCAGGCTACTTTTGTTGTACCGTATGATTCACTAAAACAAATCAGACTTCATTGGCCGTTGTATATTTTGTGCTGTAGTAGGTTTAGAAGTGGATCCCATCCATCCATTCGTCAGTGATGAGAGAGAGGAAATCCAATGTGCCTTTTTAAACATGTAATTCAATACTATTCAATAACCTTGAGCGAGTTCCCACAGACATTGATGACACATCCTTTTCCAGTAAAACACAAAAACGACTATCTTATACGGGTAGGATGTGTATGTGGCTTTACCAGCCTTACTAGTGCTTTCTGAGTCTGCTATTCCCACCCACCTCCCCTTCCCTTCCATACCTTTCCCAAAGCATATCGTGTTGGACACGCTTGGCTTGACACATAAGGATGTTATGTTTCCCTTCAGTGACCTCACACACTTCAAGGCTATTGACAATGTTTTTCCACAATATTCTTGAGCAAGACCACAAAAGAGTCAGTCGGGGGGAATGCAAGCTCTGACACACTGCGAGGTAAAAGGCTTTATTGATTGTAAACCACTCTTGTACAAGTGGAGCACGTGAACTAGAGCAGGCTTCGACGTGGATGCTCAAGGCCGATGCATGAATGATGAAGAAACAAAACAGGCTCTGCTTTTCAGACGCTGTCTGGGATTTGATGGGTGTGTGGAGTTATTCAGCTGGGGGGAAGTAAACCACCAGATATTGGGAACCAAAAGAAAAGGTCAGCAGGGTCAAGGCTACATCTCTCTCCATCTCAGACGGCACTTGATAGCCATATTTATTTGTGTGTGAGTGCTGCATTTCAGGCCTCCAGATGCGCGTGCACACACACACACACACGTCCATGTCATCACCTATAGGGCTGTTTAATGGGCTCTAGGCTTTCACTCTTTTAGCATAATGGTTTCACACTCTGTTAATCCCTCTCTTCTCTTTCTCTTTGCCTATTCTCTCATTCTTTGTCCTTCTGCACTTTATATTTTCACAAGTGCAGGAAGCTTTCTCCCTATTTACTTGCCACCCTGTGATGTTTTCGTCTTGCCATCACTTCTGTCTTTCTCCATCCCATCTACCCTATCGTTCTGCTTCTTTTCGTCTGAGTGTGTTATTTTTCTCTCTCTGAATGGCTTTGGTTGCTCCATCAGTCTCTGCCTCTGTTATGACTAAATCTGTCCCTCGTTTCTCATCTCCTTAGCAACGGACTCAGTAAACATCAAACCTTATTCCATCCATCTTTCCTTCTTTTCATTTGCAGCCCCCAACCCCACGGTGGATCTGATTCAAAAGAAAGGCCGGTACAGATCAATCCAAAACAACACACAAATGTGTGCTCTCAAAGTGCTTATACGCATGAGAACACATGCACATACACCCTTTACATTTGATATGCTTTCAGGATGCTGCACGCACACCCTCCGCAGAAATCCCTCTCTACAGTGTTTCCATAAACAGAGCGGCGCACAGACAGGCTGTCTGAGGTCTGATAAGGAGTCGTGAGAGAGGACATTGATGGGGAGCGAAAGAGAGGAGGAAGTTTTTCCATGTTCAGCTAAAACGACAATGTGCAGCCTCCACCCTGTCATAAATAAGCCACATTGAGATGGCAGAGAGAAAGACAGCGATGTAGAGGCGTTTGCAACTAATGCGTACTCTGCTGAAAGACCAGCATGTTTTTCCATGTTGTTACAGCCTGTTTTTTTTTTTTTTTTTTTTTGCTGGTTAATTGTGTTCTTGCTGGTTAACCTAGTTAAAGGGCTAGTTCAAGTAAATTTTGAAAATTCTGCCATCATTGCAAAGATGAATCTGATATATTATACTGGTCCATCTGTATGTGTGTGTGTGTGTGTGTGTGTGTGTGTGTGTGTGTATATGTATATGTGACATGTGAGGAAAATAGACGAGAGGAAAGAAAGTAAGAGAATGAGAGAGATGTATAGTTGGACTGGTTGGTAATGCTCTGGTCGGATTATTATGTTTGCCAACCAGGGTAGGGAATCAGACCTCTCTCTTTCTCTCTTCTCAGCCCCTTACTTGGAGCACAGCCTGCAACATGCAGATAGTCGCAACGTGTGCATGTGTGTCTCTGTGCGCTGCCACCTTGTATACTCAACAATTAGCAGGCTCAGAATGGGTTTGATTGGCGTACATTGTGAATGTTTTACTTGCTATGCCATGTATCATTGTGCACTGATGGAGAACTGACATAAATTCTTCTTGAAAAAGAGAGAGACACCCCCCACACACGTACCTATGCACATGCACACACACCTGTATGGCTCTTTGGTTTGGGTCGGAAATTTATCTCACTAAAGTGGGTGAGCAGGTGGCTCATTTTGTGGAAAGAATTTGGGCAATGGGGGAGACTGAAGGGAAGGAGAAGAGTGAGATGGGAGGAAGGAGGGGGTACCGACAAACAAGCCGTGAGGGAAAGAAAGAGAGAGAGGGGAAGAGCAGATGGACGCATGATGAACTGAATAAATATGTGTCCACAGATCGGTGTGTTGGCTGTAAAGACTGCCTGAAGCAGCGTTAGTACTGAGAAACGGAGAGATATGAGCGCTCTTATATTCATCAATATGCTGCATCTGGAATTTAAACAAGCTCTTTGCACACTAACTCACTCACTGACTGTTGCTTTATGAGTGAGTCTGACGGAGAAACCATCATATTTCACCCCGAAATTAGAAGAAAAAAATGTATTAGGTTTTGCATAAAGAAAATGAAGCCAGTTTTTTCAAAACATTTAAGCACATTTTCTTCCAAATTAGTATTGCTTTAATGTGCACGTAACAAAAATCATTGTGTCTAGACACTGTCTGCATCCAGAATACCTTGAGTATGTTCTGAATATGATGGAAAACTTCTTGACCTATTGAACTACTTTCTTGGTACTCGTGTATCACTCGAAGGGTTGCTCTGCTCATCATATTCCACCATTTTTACTTTTCAGTTTTCAAATCTGGTGGCTCCTTAGCTACCGTTGCATTATGGGATAGCAAATTATACACTGGATGCATACTACGTGAATTCTGTTCATTTGATATGTTGATTTTTACATGCTATGTAGTAGGAAAGTATACATACTTATTTAAAAATCAGAATAAAAACAAAATTATAGCTACTGGTATACATTGTCATGAAATCTTTTTTTCCATTTGATTTTGAAATATGTCCCAGACGTTTCCTGGGAGTTTTAGTGAGGTTTCTGTACAACTAGAGCATGTAATGTATTAGTGTAGTAAAGTTAACGTGAGGCAACAAACTGAAACTTAATTCCCAGAGGAGTGTTATTTATAAGATGATCTGCTGAACCATATGCTATGATGGGAGGTGTTTATTGTTTTTCTATGTATTTCTATTCGGATGAGCTCTGAAATTCCGCTCTACTGCAGCGTGCATCATCCCTAAAGACGTTAATTTTGCATGACGAGCGTGACACACATACTCTCATGCACACTTCTGCCTATCTCTCCTTCTCTGTTCCTATTCCTCCTAGTAATCTTCCCGCCTCTCTTTCATCCCTAATTCTCCTCCTCTTCCGACTCCTTCAAAATAATATTAATAAATAAAAAATAAAAGCCTGGCAACTTGTGATGAACACGGTTGAGATATTAAGATTCTGCAGGGTATTTTTGTTAGGTAATACACAGCCTCATGGGAGACTCTGGCGAGTAAAGCTCGTCAACTCGGGAAACATTTGTGATCCTTGCAAGTCCTTTTAGTCATTAGCCTGAACTTTTTCGTTTTATTTATGACTGTGCAGTGGATTATCGCCTCCCTGTTTTTGCTTCGCTCGTTTTTACAGCAGTGGATATGATGGATGGGATAGCTTTAATCTTTCAGCAGTCTTTTTTCCTTCTTTTAACGACGTAGAGTTGTTTCCATTTCGTCCGTTACGTGATTTACAGTGCATGGAGCCTTCAGCCGGGTGAGGGGTCAACCTCGTCACAGTCTGCTCTACTGCCTCTGATGTGTTTATGATGATGTTTGCCCATTAAAAGCTCTATTTTAAAGTCTTGTATTACTGCCCTTGAGGTGAATTAAAACACAGGACCCGTCAACTCCCTATATCTAGACTGAAATGTTCTTGAATAGCATCACAATCCTTTGTAAGATAATAAGAACACATATACAATATTTAGTTCCCGGTTTTAGATCGATCATTCTTTCATCTTTCATTTTAAATTTATATAGCAATTTTTAAAAAAAAGTTTAAGGATTTTTTTAATGAATTAATACTTTTATACAGCAAGGATGCATTGAATTTATCAAAAGTGACAGGAAAGACATTTATAATGTTGTAAAAGACTTTTGAACTTTTTGGGGGGATTTAAAAAAAATTATTGAATCATGCTTTCCACAAAAATATTAAGCAGCAAAGTCATTGATAACAAATGTGATAATGATGAGAAATGTTTCTTGAGCACCAAATCAGCATATTAAAATAAGAAAATTAAAATATATTAAAATAGAAAGTTATTTTAAATTTCATAATTTATTTTATTTTTTACTGTTTTTTTTTATTCAAATAAATACAGACTTGTTGCTCAAGAGAGACTTCTTTCACATACATTTAAAAATCTGACTCCAACTTTTGCATGATGCACCCCATAAAAATACAGACAACTGGTGTAGTATGATACTGTTGGGGTAGTATTGAGAACTAACCGGGGGTCAACCACAACTGTATACTGTATTTTGCATCACTTGTTAGTACTGATTAACCAACAGTCTGTATAAGTGAATAGAGCTCAGATGAAACCTGTGGTCTTAATGGTGAAAGACGATTCCATCTTCTTGGAATGGTGCCTGACCTAGAGAAAAGCCAATTTCCCCTGCTGTTAGCTTGCGCACAATTTGTTCATTTAGCTCTTGTATATTTTTGCCAAAGCCGTTAAGCAGCATCTGTCTACGGTTCTCCTTTTTTCCCGATGTTTGTGTGTGTGTGCAACAGTGTAGCACCAGTCTGATTCATCCCTTTTTTTGTAGATTGCTGTATTTGTCTGAGTGATTTTTTTGTGTCTGCAGTGAGTGAAAAATAGCTCAGGGTGTCTCTGCATGAGAAGGTGCTGCTCTGCTGGTTCAACCTGACGCCACACTCCATCAATTCAGAATCAGGATTACTGCTCCATGGGAAATCCGTGTGGAGCTGGAGCATCTCTCTTCCCTGTCAGGAGTTATGGAATGATGCTGTGTATCTTTATAATGTGAGACTAGCTCTTTGACGTGCATAGACCATTAAGTCGATCTTTAATTTCATGTTTCTTTCACCATGCAAAAAATCAGTGCTGCAGTCGCTGGGCTGCTTTAAACTGCCCTGATAAATGGCTTCGGGGCTTTGACTGTGTCTGGAAAACAACCTATTAAAACGGTTGTGGCAGAATGGGAGAGTGAATTGGACGTCATGCTATCCAGAAACAGAGGGCAGTAAATAGTGAATGACAGTCCAGACCGAGGCTGCCGGGCTCTGATATGGTTTTGGTTGGCTTGGCCCATTCCCCCAGGGGTGAGAGACGGAGGTTAACCGTCTCGGGTCACTGGAGCAGGATTTTAGGGTATGTTCAGGAAAGGAATCAGCCTCCTGTTGGCTCCGGCTTCTTCCGGTTTCACTGCTTTGAAAGCATTCCAGACATTTTTTTGGCCTCTTTCTATATATTCAACTTTCGTCTTCCGATACTACTTCCTGCTTTTTTCCCACCTAACTTCTGTTTTGTTTTTCTCTTGCTCTCCCTCTTGTACTTTGCTACCTTCTACTAAGGGACAGTTCACCCAAAAATGTAATTGTCATCATTTACTCACGTCTTATGTCGTTCAAAATCTGTATGACTGTTCTGTGAAACACAAAATAAGATTTTAAGCATTGTTTGTACTGTTACATACAATTAAAGTTAGTAGGGTCCAAAACAGCATTGGAATGCATTGGTTTTCATTTTGTGGACAAAAACTACACTCACCTAAAGGATTATTAGGAACACCATACTAATACTGTGTTTGACCCCTTTCGCCTTCAGAACTGCCTTAATTCTACGTGGCATTGATTCAACAAGGTGCTGAAAGCATTCTTTAGAAATGTTGGCCCATATTGATAGGATAGCATCTTGCAGTTGATGGAGATTTGTGGGATGCACATCCAGGGCACGAAGCTCCCGTTCCACCACATCCCAAAGACGCTCTATTGGGTTGAGATCTGGTGACTGTGGGGGCCATTTTAGTACAGTGAACTCATTGTCATGTTCAAGAAACCAATTTGAAATGATTCGAGCTTTGTGACATGGTGCATTATCCTGCTGGAAGTAGCCATCAGAGGATGGGTACATGGTGGTCATAAAGGGATGGACATGGTCAGAAACAATGCTCAGGTAGGCCGTGGCATTTAAACGATGCCCAATTGGCACTAAGGGGCCTAAAGTGTGCCAAGAAAACATCCCCCACACCATTACACCACCACCACCAGCCTGCACAGTGGTAACAAGGCATGATGGATCCATGTTCTCATTCTGTTTTTACGCCAAATTCTGACTCTACCATCTGAATGTCTCAACAGAAATCGAGACTCATCAGACCAGGCAACATTTTTCCAGTCTTCAACTGTCCAATTTTGGTGAGCTTGTGCAAATTGTAGCCTCTTTTTCCTATTTGTAGTGGAGATGAGTGGTACCCGGTGGGGTCTTCTGCTGTTGTAGCCCATCCGCCTCAAGGTTGTGCGTGTTGTGGCTTCACAAATGCTTTGCTGCATACCTCGGTTGTAACGAGTGGTTATTTCAGTCAAAGTTGCTCTTCTATCAGCTTGAATCAGTCGGCCCATTCTCCTCTGACCTCTAGCATCAACAAGGCATTTTCGCCCACAGGACTGCCGCATACTGGATGTTTTTCCCTTTTCACACCATTCTTTGTAAACTCTAGAAATGGTTGTGCGTGAAAATCCCAGTAACTGAGCAGACTGTGAAATACTCAGACCGGCCCGTCTGGCACCAACAACCATGCCACGCTCAAAATTGCTTAAATCACCTTTCTTTCCCATTCTGACATTCAGTTTGGAGTTCAGGAGATTGTCTTGACCAGGACCACACCCCTAAATGCATTGAAGCAACTGCCATGTGATTGGTTGATTAGATAATTGCATTAATGAGAAATTTAACAGGTGTTCCTAATAATCCTGTATAATCCTGTGAGTGTATATCTATATATATATACATATATACACTCACCTAAAGGATTATTAGGAACACCTGTTCAATTTCTCATTAATGCAATTAATGCATGGTTGTTGGTGCCAGACGGGCCGGCCTGAGTATTTCACAATCTGCTCAGTTACTGGGATTTTCACGCACAACCATTTCTAGAGTTTACAAAGAATGGTGTGAAAAGGGAAAAACATCCAGTATGCGGCAGTCCTGTGGGCGAAAATGCCTTGTTGATGCTAGAGGTCAGAGGAGAATGGGCCGACTGATTCAAGCTGATAGAAGGGCAACTTTGACTGAAATAACCACTCGTTACAACCGAGGTATGCAGCAAAGCATTTGTGAAGCCACAACACGCACAACCTTGAGGCGGATGGGCTACAACAGCAGAAGACCCCACCGGGTACCACTCATCTCCACTACAAATAGGAAAAAAAGGCTACAATTTGCACGAGCTCACCAAAATTGGACAGTTGAAGACTGGAAAAATGTTGCCTGGTCTGATGAGTAAACAGAATGAGAACATGGATCCATCATGCCTTGTTACCACTGTGCAGGCTGGTGGTGGTGGTGTAATGGTGTGGGGGATGTTTTCTTGGCACACTTTAGGCCCCTTAGTGCCAATTGGGCATCGTTTAAATGCCACAGCCTACCTGAGCATTGTTTCTGACCATGTCCATCCCTTTATGACCACCATGTACCCATCCTCTGATGGCTACTTCCAGCAGGATAATGCACCATGTCACAAAGCTCGAATCATTTCAAATTGGTTTCTTGAACATGACAATGAGTTGTACTAAAATGGCCCCCACAGTCACCAGATCTCAACACAATAGAGCATCTTTGGGATGTGGTGGAACGGGAGCTTCGTGCTCTGGATGTGCATCCCACAAATCTCCATCAACTGCAAGATGCTGTCCTATCAATATGGGCCAACATTTCTAAAGAATGCTTTCAGCACCTTGTTGAATCAATGCCACGTAGAATTAAGGCAGTTCTGAAGGCGAAAGAGGGTCAAACACAGTATTAGTATGGTGTTCCTAATAATCCTTTAGGTGTGTGTGTGTGTGTGTATATATATATATATAAACCTGCTTTGCCATGACTCCATTTTGGAGTTCACATCATAATTATTATACCAAACTTTTGTTGCGATGCCAAAAACTTGATGTTGACTGTGGTGGATCAACATGGTTTGCATCCTGGAGCCTTTAAGGCAAATCTGATAACATGAGATCACAGTGTGGGTTTCATAAGAGGTCATGGCCAGGCCGTGAAGCAGTTTCCCATAGCAAATGTTCTGTCGCTGTTGCTTGGAACATGAAAATATGCTCTCTGTTAGGGGCCTTATGTAATTGAATCGATCCATTACAGATTATGAAATGCTGTAGCTGCTCAAATGTACCAAGACATTCTTTACCTTCAGATTCACAAATTAGAAGCAAATGTCAGATAGTGGTTTAATTTCGGTTCTCTCTGATCATTCGGGTCTGATAATGTATGTGTTAATTCAGCCATTTATTACTGATCACTTCTCTCATTAATGCCATCCTCTACACTCATTATCAGTATTTTATCTGGGACACACATAAATGAAGTTTGCTCTCAAATCCTTAGATGATTTATCGTGTTCAAATCCCTCAGGGGTTCCTAATGAAATCAGTGACTTTCTTCTTTTACCCAGAATACATATCTCCAGAACATTATGCCTTTTAAAGGCAGAGAATAGGGCTCATAATAATCGTATTCATACACAAAGCATTTGAATTTCAACCAGGTTTAACATCCTTGAAATTCCCAGGATGCAGCTTGACATTAGCATGGAGACCTGCTTTCTGGTAGGCAGCTACTCATTCTACTCATGATCTCCAGCTTTGTCACGTCCTCTGTTTTTGTTCTCTGGTCTCAATTGACCAATCATTCCTCAGACTATTGGCAGTAGATGAGTTCATTAAGCAGCCTACGCTACCGAGCTATTATTGATTAGCTAAGTGATTTGTTATCTTGAGTAACAGCTTCTTAATGGTCATACAGAGGTACGTGCTCCTCTCACGGTATCTTAATGACCTCATTTAGATAATTACCTTCTCAAACATTAGTAATTACATTGACAGGGGAAGCTCTATAGAGGCATGTGAATTATATTGTTGTTTGAGCCAAATATTAATTAAAAGTGATGTGTATAATATTTTAAGTGTTAAAGTCTTTCTAATTACTAAAAGTTATGATAGAGTTACGGTTAGGTTTAGGGTTAGTTACTTGTAATTATGCATCATTTACTGTTATTACTATAGTAAGTACATGTAGTAACATGCAACTACGTCACCTTAAAATAAAGTGCTACACATTGCTCTGTATGACCAAAAATTATTTGAATTATTTGACCAAGAGTCTTTGAAGTTGTTTCTGCTGTTATCAGGAAAAAATGCAAGTGGTCGCGCCAGCGCCTCCATGTCATGCAGTGAGCGCGTTATACTATAGATTCCACATAAACGCTTGGATATGCACCTAATAATATCACACATTTATCTATTTTATATTAATAAACCAAATAAATCATCATAATGAGCCTTAATTGCCAATACATGGCCTAATCAGCGCTCAAGCATTGTAAAAAACAGCAAGGACACTATCTGAACATTTTCATAATTTATTGATAAACTAGTGTTTTCGGCTCAACCCTCTACACACACCTTGGCAATATAATCGCCATTGGCTAGTACATTTTTTTGTTTACTCACCAGACTGATATACTGTTTTATTTATATTAGTGCTGTCAAATCGATTAATCACGATTAACCACATCCAAATTAAAAGTTTGTGTTTACATAATATATGTGTGTACTGTGTATAATTATTATGTGTATATAAATACACACACATGTATATATTTAAGAAATGTTTTTTATACACACACGTATGAATGCATGTTTGATATTTTAACTGAACTTAGGACTGGTGGTGGTGCTTAAGATATTGTTGGTCATTCAGTGTTTCTGTAAGAAAAATATAATAGTAATAGATCATAATTATTAATAAGATAGTAGAATTAGTAGTACTATTAATGAACGTGAATTTGTGCCGCCCTAAACTACGTCCTTGTCATGACAACCGCCCATCAGTGTCAGCTCAGGTGGCGTGAGAATCAAGAAGCGGGAGACAAAACAGGATTAGCTCCATATGTTTTAGGCAAATTAAAATAATGTCTACCATTTAAAATAAAAGAGTGCTGTGCTCACATCGTCAAGCAAACCACCAAAATAACGGAGTCATCGTGTGTAAACAATTGCCGTTAAAAAATAATCTTCCTGTGAAGAGACTGGCATATCGCGCTGCAACATTTCCCCCACATACAGTAAATGCTTAACCCTGTGATTGTGCATTGTCATATTATATTCCAAAAATAATCTATTTGAAAACGATATTTGCTGATATATCTACTGTCCTACCTGAAACGCTAACGTTAGTATCATTGTTAATTTGTTGCGCCTGCTGCAAAGTGACTTCTGGCTCTTTGAAAAAACTTTCGACCACTTTCAATCCTGCTGTGATCTACCCGTAATAATTCATAATTTCATTATATATTTTTTTCCAGCTGGCACAATTTTATTAAGAAATATAAACAACTATAGGCCACCGTAGCCTACAATAGCCTATCAGTAATGTTACCATATAATTGACAATCAAAGCGTGATGTATATAGCAGGCAGAGGAAATTAAAAATTCCGTATTTTTATTTATTATGAGTTGTATTTCATTGTTTGTTATTTATTTTTTACATTTATAACACTGTTAAAACTGTAGTTTTAAAATAATGTTCAAAGCTTTGTTTCCTGTGATTTTAATCCCTGTGTAAATGCATATATTATGTTGTCATTTACATAATATATATGAATGTATGTGGAGAGTGATTAAAAAGGTGACTTTGAAATTGTGGCGTTAAAGGGGACGCGAGCCGGGGAAAAATTTGGGTGCACCTAAGTTTTGTGCTGGTGCACCTAAATAAAAAAGTTAGGTGCACCAGTGCAACCAAGGCAAAAAGTTAGTCTGGAGCCCAGTGCAGCCCTAACTGTTACTGTATTGTGTTGTAAGGGTCACGATACTTAAATCAGTATAGTTACTGACTGATTGTTCATAAGATAACGTGTAGATAAAGATTTAGTTTTGTCAATTTTTTTATAACAATTTTTTTATACAGTTTTGTTATTTTTATTTTATGTAAGGCTATGCAAACATACATTTTGTAAGTATTGTGTTCAATGTATTTTTTTTTACCAAAATGATATCATTTGGCAATATAATTGAATGACTTTTCTCCAAATATAAAAAACAAAACAATTGAACCGTTAAGGTACTAGATTCGTTAAGAGGAATCGGACCCAGAATCATGAGATTCCCATTCCTATTTTTATTAGGACAGCATTGAATGTAAGTATAATGTAAATAAACCAATCATGTTATCTGAATTAACTCTGCCACAAAGCATTTGCCATGATTAAAAGTGGGATGGTGTAAGTTATATCCAAGCTTGTATTTACTTCACCCCCTCTGCATCTGTTTAGCTTGCTGTCCCCTGAAACTATAGCTCAGAGTTTCTAATTATGCTGATTAAATGCGTGAGGCCTGGCGCGTACTCGTAAATGATTAATTGTAGCAAGACAATAGAATCACTGATACCAACTTATGGCAGCGTCTTCTAGTTTTAGCTATCCTGTTTCGTCTGCCTTCATTCCCCAATTGGCCTCTTTTCATTTTCTCTTTTTCTTCTCCTTCATGTAAGCCTATTGTTGAGCATAATTTGCTGCATTGGGTGTTGAACTATTAGTGTGTGGGGCGGCCTTGTTCAGACTTCAATAGGAGGAATTCTAGAAATGTCCTGGAAAGATAGTTAGTCCTGATAAAACGTCACAAGTCGTTTCACTATAGAAATAGACACACAATGGATGTAGTTGTGTGTGTACATGTTACGTGTGCGTTTTGGACAGCAAGGCCACGCTTTGACAAATGAGAGCTGGCTGTTTTGCATTGTGTAACTCAATTGGTGCTTAGCCACAGGAAAATGAGAAGGGTTTTTTTTGAATAAAGAAATTGAGGCTGTCAGATATTAAAACATGTACGTGTCGTCTTAGCGCTGCGGTGCCGAAAAGCTCAACTGACGCTGATTTGTTTATGTTTGCACTGTGACTGTAACAAACAGCATTTCTACTTAAGTTTCGAAGCAAATGTTCTCAGCTTGTTAACACTCAAGCTGAGAGATAGCTGAGCACTATTCATTCTTATATTGAGTTTCATGCTATTGAAACCACTGACCACTGTGGAAAACATATCAGAAACGCATGACAACTGGGCTTGTAATTTCCCAGGTTTTCCAGCCATTTTTTGTACAAATACAGCAGTTCATTGTACAGTACATTCATTAGGTATGAAAAGCATACTGTGTCTTTTCATAAATTCTGGTTTCTTTCTTATTAGGAACAAAAAAAGAAGACCCCCCCCCCCAAACAATGAAAGTCAATGGTTTCCAATGATGATTTGGACACCAATAACTTTTTTTGACAGAGCCTCTCACTCACACATGCTTTGACCCCCCTCCCCATTTCTGGCTCAGTGTGAAGACCTTTTGTTAGACGTCCAGGCAGTTCAGTCCTGGGTCCCGTGTCTTTAATGACAGTTCTGTGACACACCATATCGAATGGAAGAAGGAACGTTATACAGGTTTGGAACAACATGGGGATTTAATGCCGTTTTTCTTGGTGGACAAAGTGTGAATCGACAATTCAAACTATTAAAATGGCGTTGGTGTCTCTCAAACCAGTAAACGATACACACAATCGTACATGTATCATCTGTCCATTGAAATACCTTTTTCAGACAGTACCATTACGTTAGACTATTACAGACAATACTATTGTGACAGTTCTCTAGAGCTTCTCTGTGCCTCTCTGAAGTGCAGAGGTAATTTTCCACATAGATTGCATTGCACTATAATTTGAGTGACATTTGTGTTTCCATCACATCTTCTCTCTTTCTGCCGTCTTTTTTCAAGAGGGCAAAAGTTCTGAAAAAATATATTTTCAGGGTTCCAGTCCAGCTCTACTTGTGGTAACTTTTTCAAGTGCACACATATGCAGGCACACACAAGCCTTGTAATATGGAAAAAACTTAGTGACTAGTACCTGCAGTAGATGCATTATATGTGCACCTTAAAATAATACGTTTGTTTTGGCCAAAATCTAAGATGAATTTGGCCAAAATCTAAAAATGCTTTAAATGCAGTAGATACAAGATAAAATCATCTGCCAAATTTATAATGTAAATGTGGCATTACAATCCAAGAATGCATTGTGGCAGGTGAAGAAACATTCAAGATGACGGTCACAATCAAGTAATGTAGATTGTTTTTATTTACACTTCTCAGCACTAAATGAAAAATAGGAATTATATGTGTGTACTGTATATTTTTATGATTCTCAGATTATGTCGTTGTTATCTTAACAACATGTGGTAACACCAAACTCTATAGTGTGCAACAGTCGGGATCCCAATCATTTCTCCATAGGGGAAATGATTTTAAACAATTTATAAACCTTCAAAAACAAAACTACTGTGAGTTACAATGTTGTTTATCAGTGGTTTATGCTTTTGTTGAAGCCATCAGTCTGCATTATTTATTAACTTTTTATTTATTTATTTTTATTTTGGATTGTAGTTCTTGGTGAAAAACTACATTACCCATGATTCCTCAGAGATATCTCCACCAATCAGAGAATCATGACAAGCAAATCATGCCAGTCTCCCATATATGTGCACTTTTTGCAATGAATGTAAAATATTGTTTCTATATATATTGTCATCATCTTTAAATCAATAGTTTTATATTTATTTATTTATTTGATTGTCATTTTGCAATGCTTTATGGCATTCTAATTCTGTCCGTTAATAAAGCTGTTAAGTGCCCAATCTTGTACCTTTTTGTCTTTTTATTCCGTTTTCAAATACTTTTTTGCTTCAAATCAAAGTTTGTAATGTTGTGATTCACCTCGTAGCTGGTTTATTTGGTTCAAGGCTTATAACAAAAAAATCCCTATAGGATACTTCCTGTGTGGGGCATTTCAAATCATTAATTTCTATGTGCATTTCAGTTAAGATGCTGCCTATGTAGGCAGTAAACAGCAGGGCAGCTCTAGGTTTTTAAACAGAGCCTCTCACTCACACATGCTTTGACCCCCCTCCCCATTTCTGGCTCAGTGTGAAGACCTTTTGTTAGACGTCCAGGCAGTTCAGTCCTGGGTCCCGTGTCTTTGATGACAGTTCTGTGACACACCACATCGAATGGACCATTAGGGCTGACTGACACAAATTCTATTGGTGGATGACTTAATTGCTGATCCTAATCTCTGGGGTGATGATCGAGATGCTTTAGAGTCTATTAGAGTGGTAGTTTTGTTCACTAAGTCAATGTGACTAGAAATCTTGCTAGATCGCCACCTCACCTGATTCTTTTCTGGATATTCCTTTCATAGTGCCGGAGCTCCGCAACCATGACGACTGCAGCCAAACCTTTCATCTGGCTCTTCTGGCTCCTGCGGTTGGTGTGTGCGGTCTTCCCTGAGGAGCCGGGACCTCTGAACTTCATCCCCACTGAAGGTAACGATGTCTCCATTTCACATGCAGTCAGTCAAGATCATGGTTGGACCTTGTCTGCGCTGTCAGGCTCTCAGCTTTCAATTTCTTATGCAGAGCAGGCATGTGATTGATCACACATCAATAATATTGATTCCATGCATCCCAGCATAACTCATTCAGGTCCATCTAAGGTGAAAGATGAGAAAAGCAATGGGGTAACGTTCAGGGTAGGAGAATAAAGAGACAAGGAGCTGTGGGAAGCTCCAGGGAGGGACTTATCACATACTGAGAGAGGAACAGATACAGGATGTGAGTAACAAACAGTGGTGTAAAGTACTTGAGTAATTGTACTTCAATACTATGATGTATTTTTTGGGAAATTCTGAATTTCGCCTGCAAATTTCTGCAAGCAACGACAAATGTGACCACACCTTTTATGATCGAGAACATGAGGTACCCTCTTCCTAAAAAATCCTAAAAGATAAATTCAGCTATATATATTTATGTAATTAAATTATTATAATAATAAAGATAATAAAGGTTTGTTAATTTTATTATTTTTCATTTTTAATATACATATGAACTTTTTTATTTATTTTACTTTAACTTTACATTTATTTTGTTTTATTTTATCCCTGATCTTGCCTTGATGCTTTCCTTCTTCCAGATACAACTACATTAAAATATCAAACAAATGTAAAATCATATAGTGTCTTGATATTTTGATGAATTTAAAGTTTAAACATTTCAAGTAACAATTTAAGATAACAGGTTTCAGGATAATTCCTACAAGATAATGGCAGCAATACATTTTATTTAAAGAAAGTTTGTTTGTTTATTTTTTATAGTTTTTCATTAATTTACATTTTTTAATTGTAATTTACTTTTTTATTTGTTTATTATCCCTAATCTTGCCTTGACGCTTTCCTACTTCCAGGTACATATTGCATTCAAATATAAAAACATATTATTGTTATCTGATAATTTAATAAATTTAAAGTTAAAATTTAAATATTTCAAGTAACAGGTTTCAGGATAAGTATAATTTCTCTGTATATTTTACACCTCTGGTAACAACACTACTTGACTAGGCCAAACATTTGATGAGGACAGACTTTACCTGTGAAAAGTACTGAAGAGCAACCACAGGCAGCTGTCAACATTTTTATCTCAAGTGTGACTCGCAAGTGATCAAACGCCTCTCGCCTTAACGGATCACCTCCCCACCACCTTAAGTGCAATGAAAAGATGATACAACCCTCTGTCAACCCTTTTCCTTTATCACTCACTGTCTCTTTTACCTCCTTTTCCTCAGTGGTGAGAAGGTATCCTGTGTTTCTCGGACGACCCCACCGCTCATCTCTCAGACAGGAGCCCTTACACATTCAGAGGATTCTGCAGGTCAACCGTACCCTTTACATTGGAGCCAGGTAGGGTGTGAAATAATGCTGATTAGCATGGGCGTACCCTGTAATTATTGTTACATCAGCATCTGTAATTACCTGCATGGTGATGTGTGTTTAAGTAAATTATGTGACATTCAAAAACAATCTCTTTTGAGATCAAGAGTCTGAACTGCTGCTTTTTGTAGATGGCAATTAAACAGCTTTCAAAGCTATTTAAAGAGATAATTCACTCAAAAGTTAACATTCTGCCAGCATTTATTCAACTTCATGTTGTTCCAAACCTGTATGGCTTTCTTTCTTCTGTGGAAGACAAAAGAAGATATTTTTTAAAAACTGTTATTTTAACCCCATCGACTTTAATTTATGGACAAAAAATATTTCATTTTATTCAATTTTGTTAAATTTTATTTTTGGTAAGCCTCAGAAAAAAAGTCATACAGGTTTGGAATGACACGAGTCTTAATGTAAATGATGCCAATTTTAATTTGACTGAACTGTCCATTTAAGAATCATGCTGTTTTTCTCATTGTGGTGGTACTGGGTTATAAATGTAAATCTTTAACACCTGTAGTGTTTTTAGGATTTTAGGCAGTGTGGGGCTTTAAAGAGGTCACAGGGTCAATGATGTTTTTGGTTTCTTGCATTTTTTTGCCTATCTCACAGGAGCCAGGGTTAGGAATAGATAAACAAAAATAAAACTTCATTAGGTTTGGTGCTTTAGAAAAATAAGCTGTTTTTGTGAATTTTTGCAACATACTTCCCAAAAATGGCTGGCACATCCATTGGGAGAGTTCAAACATATGGTGATAGTTACCACAATTTGTAGGGGTCTGGAGGGGGAGGCGTTGTACTCCTAATAAAGTCCCTCATACCGTGTCAGGAAATGACCTGCCCGCTCGACCATGTCAAAAATGAAACCTCAAAAATAAATATATCACAAAGCGCCATATTAGGATGCCCAGACTAGAGGCTCTCATAAAAAAAGGCCAGGAGTCTTTAGCCTAAAGAAGCTCAACTCAGAACCAAGCAACCGTTTCGCATACGCTTTCCAACGTGCTGCCACTGTGGCCGGCGTAATTCGATGAAATTCAAGCCCCGCTGTGTGCAGTCAGCAAACTGTATGTACCTATCAGTGTCTGAAGTAAATGGAGGTGTTTGCCATAGCCAACAGAAAATGACCTCTGTGGAAAAGGAGATTTATTTAGCCGATGACTCAAGAGGGAGCATTCAATAACAACGGCAACATCGAGTGAAATAAAAAGGAGGCAATACTGTGTAGGAGAGAGGGAGAGAGAGAGTCAGTGAAGTTTCAAGTCAAGGATATAGACAGCCTGGATTGACTGAATGAAGTCTGAAACGGTGTGCTCAAGTGTGATAACGGGTGCAGACGGGTTAAATCCTGTTAGCATTAGCATAACCGCTCAAGGCCGTGCCCCAAGAAGGCGACCAGCCTCTCAACCCCTTCAGAGTATTACATTGCAACACCTGGTCAGGGAGGAGAGGGCTAAAGTGTTTTTTTTTTTTTTTTTAACATACTTAATCCCTCCAGAAATTTCTCGCACGTAAGCAACTGCATGCTAGCCTCAGACTTGGGAAAAAATCAGAACATGCCATAAATAAATACACCTATAAGACAAATTAGGTGTTTCTTTTGTGATCTGTATAAATAATTAATGTTCGAGTAACTAGAGGAGGGCGACTTAGATTGCCAGCGGCGACCTGGTTAAGTCACATTAAATCAAACCTCAGCCACCTCGTTGTGTTTGACCTCATCGAAAGGTCAAGTCTTTCAATTAAGCTCAGGAGTGAAACTCAACACATTCTACCCTCGAACCTGTCACTAACAGTGCGGGACAGGTTCCGGCTGACCTCTAAGGTCATGGAAACACCGCCTGACTGACATACAGCCTCTACTGGTGCAGAGAAATCAAGGACTCAGCTGCCGTCAGGGCTGCCACACAGATGCCGTGGGGCATGGGACAAACGGTGTGAGACCTCCTGCATCTCCCGTAGCACTGCAATTGACCGATACACTTACTCTTTTAGCTGTCTCCTGTATGTTAAATATAGTCAGCCCCCCCATGAGACATCCTGCGTCTCTCAGGCCCCTTTCTGCTCATCAGTATGGTCATTAAATTGTAGCACTGAATGAGGGAGGGCAAAGTATTGTACCAAACACACAGCACAGCATAATACTTCTCTCAGCAGTCCTGCATGAACTGATAAAATATACAATGAATGCAATGTAAGTCGCTTTGGATAAGTGTCTGCCAAATGCATAAATTTAATGTAATAATACAGTAAAGGTGGCCAAATGCACTCCATCATTCAGACAATCTACCAGAGAGAGAAAGATAGATAGAGTGAGATAAAATTAAATGGGTAAGCTAAAAAGAGATAGATTGTAAGAAAAGGATCTAGATCTGCCAGGTAAAAATTGCAGTTCTGATCTCTTGGAAAGGAAAAACTTGGAAAGTTCTGAAAAGTTTTGTGCAAAATTCAGAATCCATCCATCCATCCATCCATCCATCCATCCATCCATCCATCCATCCATCCATCCATCCATCCATCCATCCATCCATCCATCCATCCATCCATCCATCCATCCATCCATCCATCCATCCATCCATCCATCCATCCATCCATCCATCCATCCATCCATCCATCCATCCATCCATCCATCCATCCATCCATCCATCCATCCATCCATCCGCCTGTTTTTTCCATCTAGGATTTTTTTTATATATCTCTAAGTTCATATAACAGTATATAGATGGATACCCAGTTATTTATTTATCTCTATAGCACACTATGCAAGTTGTTACATGATGACATTTTGAAAAAAGATAAAGAGTGAAGTTTCTGTACGAGATAAAGAAAGAGACCAAGAACAGAAAAGGTACAAACGGAGGGACTGAAAAAGAAAGTGTTTTTACTGGCCCCTGTCTATTCTATTCTTGCCAATGGTCTGCATGTCTTGTCCAAACCATCTGTGTTTTTTGGTAACCTTGTGTAACCATGAAGCCTGTTTTTATGTTCATGTAAATGTGACAGTACTATTGAACTCCAAACAGACCTCTTGCTTTGCTTTACTGCTTGGATTATTGTGTCTGCTTAAAGTTTGTGCTCTCTAAATAAGGCAAGCACTGTTTAAGTGTATGATAATTTTAACCAGGGCACTTAGGGGCCGCCCTGCTCAGAGAGGGAATGGCCAAGGGGGATTCATTTTAACAAACCACACAAAGAGGGATTGAATAATTTATAATCCGTCTCATCAGACTCCCTTCAAGAACGCTCAAACACACACACACACACAGTCTACATTTTTGTTGATATGTCCACAGCAGTAATGCAGATGGAAGTCTGTGAAAGATAAGATCAATACTACTGCAATAACATGGGCTGGTCTATGAGCTTTGCAAATTCACAGATTACAACATTTCAGAAGGAAAAAGAGCATGCGAGAGAGAGATTCTCACGATTTGAAATTCTCCAGCTCTCTCATCGGGCCGCATGGCAGCTCTTAGTCCTTGATCAATATTCAGGCATAAACCACGGTACTCTATAACACCAAACACACCTTGATTAAAAGAGATCAGATTCATAGAGACTTTAATAGATGCCACAAGGTTATAAAAAGATTATTAAAGTGGTTGCAGGAAGTGCTGAAGCACTGGATGTTGTGTTCAAGATGAGGAGCTGCATGCAACATGCATGCAGTGTGGGGGTGGGTTATGAATTATGGAGGGGAAATCAGGCATATCATAATGCAAAGAATCGTGACTATGTAGGACGGGCTGTGGTGAATTGTTTAACTGAGTGTTTGCACTGAGACGGCGGATCTGGGTGAATTAATGTAGGAACAAGAATGTAATATCAATTTGTTAAACATTTGAAGAATACACATTGTGCTTCAGTGTATGAGGACATTGGATTTCAGATATTTGTTCAATGCAAAATATGTTTGATCTTGAGTTTATTTTTCTTGTTTTAAGCATACATCTCATTAAATGTTTTTGTTTTTTTCTTCTTTGTGTTAATCTAATTGTGGTATATTAGGTAATAGTAAATAGATATTTAGATACTAATTCTGACATTTCTGATTTAAGAAAAGGATTGTTTTGCAGTGTTGTGTGTTTACTGCTCTGTGGTGGTTCACAGTCTCGCCCTTTTTTTCACTGTGCTTGTGTGTCAGAGATGACCTTTTCAGAGTGGAGCTGGACAACGTGATGGGAGAAGAGATGTTTTACAGCAAGGTGAGAACAGAAACACACACACGCATATACACATACTTGCTAGAAATGAACAGTCACTCATTACTGAAGTTCCCTCTGTTACAGAAGAGGACATGGGAATCCAACAAAAATGACATCAGAATCTGTAGAATGAAGGGAAAACATGAGGTGAGTGGATATTCTCTCACACATTTACTTATTTAAATGTATATATTTGTATAAATGCGCACACACACACATTGGGTTTTAGTGTTTTATGTCTTTACATATACATTGTTAGACAAATTTAGCATTTAAAAAAAAAAAAAAAAAAAAAATTTTATATTTTCTTTATTCAGACATTTAATATACTTATTGAGATTTTCATTGTAGACCCATCATTGGCTAGTCCCTGCAATGGAGGCAAAACCTGACCCATACAAACACACACTCATATCAACAAAACACTGTTAAACAACAACACACATTTATTCATGTTAAAAGCTTATATATGTGCGAGTCACATTATTTGTGCCCGCTGCTCACACTCTAAGATGCCATCACAAGAGCTGCATGTGGCAAATTTTCAGGAAATCAGTTTTTTCTGTGCTGTGTGCAAAATAGGGTGTCAAAAGCTGCCAGTGGTCCCCACAGCTGCCCACGCATGACCACTGCAGATATCTTCCTTTCACATACCCTTTCTGCTTCGTCTTCTGGAATGCTGGGTATTTTGTCTGACTTCAATGAGAGTGAAAGGGAGTTTTTATTGAAAGGTGTCTGTGTGGGAAGAGTGAAGGATGACTTAATCCCCTCCAGGCGAGAAAAGAGAGAAAAAGAGAGAAAATGACTTATTTAACACTGAAAGTGACACCTGACATTGAATCTGGGTGAGAGCGTAAGACAAAAGCACAGCAGAGAGCAAGTGAGATGAGACATACAAAGGAACGGAGAGAGAAAGCAAGCTGCTCTCCCACCTGTCTTCCCTAGGGATGGATGGAAAGACAGAGAGAATGACCAACATAGATGAAGGGGAGTAAAGGGGTCAGTAAGAAAAATTAACATTCTGTCATCATTTACTCACCGATGTGTTGTTCCAAGCCTGTATGATTTCACTTTCTTCCACTGGACTTTTTTTAATACAGTGACAGTAGTTTGTAGTGACCATGGTTTCTAAGCTTCCAAATTTACCAAAAAAACAACATGGAAGTAGTCTGTATGACTTGTGCATTATATTCCAAGTATTTGAAGCACACGATAATAGTCTCGTCTACAGTGATCTGTAAACCACTGTGACTGGACCATTGAATCAGTGAGATCATGGGGCTGATCGTTTCAAGATCAAATCAGTCCAGTTTGCAAACAAACCAATTCAGAATATAGATTCTGAATCTCAGTGAACCATTCTGAATCTCAATTTTTAGTTCTGCAAGTTCACTTTAATTCCGAACCACTCTGAACCTGAATCCAAAAAACACTCTAATTGTAACTGTTAGAGAATCACTTTAAATCTGTACTCTGAATCTATGTGAACCTCTCAAGCACTCATGTCTTGCTTTGCTTTCTTTGTTAGTATTGTTTGTTTGTTGTTTTTGTTGCCTTACACGCAGTTCGCAAACAAATCAGTCTGATTTGTGAAATGAATTGTTCAGACAGATATATAAAATGGATCAGCTGGTACATTAGTACAAAAGAAGCAAAAGAACGACTTGCTCATTGATTCACTTCTGAAGTTCAAGTAATTCAATGATTTGATCACAACAGATGAGCAGATGAGCGTGTTTGATGGTGTGTTTGTCACACAAAGCAACCATATTGCTTTAGACTAGGAATATAGTCATATACAGAGTGTTTTGTAATTATTTTCTATGTGAAGATTCTCATACATGATCCGTATAATGACATGGATGACATTTGGAATGAGTAAATCATGACATAATTATAATTTTGGGAGGTGAACTTCTTTAAAAAGTGAGCTGGCTATAAGATAAAGGAGAGAAATTAAGGGCAAGAGAAAGAGGGACTGTTGGGAGGGAAAGGAGAGAGAGAGAATTACCCTCTTAGAGTTAATAAGTCTGCAAACATGAGAGGTCATGCAGAGATGAACGAGAGACGAGACAAGCTCTTAAACAGAACCCTAGATCTCACGCTGAGTGGACACTGATACACACATACACACATCTGCACAAACATGCGCTGTACACCCATCGTCCTCTAGTCCTCATGTGTGAGTCCTTGCATTTTTCACTGTGATACATTTGCCACTAGGGTAATTGGTTTTGGTAATTAAATGTTTCTGCACGGCTGATCTAAGAGGCCACGCGGCTGTAATTGGGAGGGAAATTCAATCTCCCCATCTCTGCCCCTTTCATCTGGATCTGCAGGAGGCCATTTTGAATCTCAGATGAATGCATATGCAGTCTCTTCTGTCACTGCAAGTGTCAAAAGCAACTAGGTTCTCTCTCTCTCTCTCTCTCTCACACTCACACACACACACACACACACACACACACACACACACGCACACACAAACACACACAGACTCTGGAGCTGGTTTAATGCAAGGCAACTGAGGTGCAGCCAGTGCAGAAAAGAAATTCTGTGCCAGTTCTAGACACATTATGATTGACAACACTTAGACAGATTGTTTCACATATAATGTGCTGATGCAGCTGACTTCATTTTCAATTACACACACCTGCATGGATGTGTTGAATATTAAAGAACCACTCTGGATCGGAATTGAAAACCTACAAAGGAACCAAGTGAAACACTTTAAATTGGCACAGTATAATCTCTGTATGTGTCTGTGAAATAATCACTCAGAATCTGAATTCTGAATCTAAATGATCCAAGCTGAATATCAATTATGAATCTAAATATAGACTTTATATAGAAGTTAACAACTCAGAACGTAATATAAATTCTGGAGTCTGAATTGTATTTAAAAGAACAACTCTGAATCTGGATTTTGACTCTAAAGGATCCAAACTAAATATGAGTTCTGAATTTAAATATTTGATAGATGGTATATAGAAGTGAACAGTTCTGAATGTAATATGAATTCTGAATTGTAAATCTAAAAGAACCACTCTGAATGATTTTGAATTCTGAAATCCACTGTTTTGAACCTAAATTCTGAATTTGAATTCTCAGTTGAAGTTGTATTTGTATATTCTCAATATAAATGAGCCACTATGAATTCTGAATCTAAAGGATCCAAACATTTGAATTCTGAATCTAAATATAGTTGGAATATAGACTATGACTAGTGAACAACAACTAAAAAAAAAAAACAGGATTCAGGGTTAAAGAACTGCTTTGAATCTGAATTCTGAATTTAAGTGAACCACCCAAAGCACTCACTGGCTAATTGCATCTTTGCTTTGTTTGTTAGTATTCTATTTATTATTATTGTTGTTGTTGTTGTTGTTTATAATGTTCATTTGGGTTTTTTACTCTGACAGGTTCATTTGAAGTCATATAGGTTTAACACACTTTTAGGGCATGTTCCATTCCCTAGTCCTGATTTACAGTACTCTCTCACTCGCACTTTTGAATCCTTAAGCTCCATGATTGCTTTAACTAGCCTGCTCTCAATGTTGATGTTAGCCCATGGTGTGTTCACCAGCCATCAGCGTCAAAGTGTGTGAGGGGGCGTGGATTAGCCCTAGAGCAAAAACACAAATACACACAATCCATCTCTCTCACATACACAAAACAAAAAATAATATATAATAATAATAATAATAATATAAAAATAATTTTCTCCTCACTTTTTGTCCATCTCTTTTCTTTCTTAGTCAATTCTCTTTCTAGCTAACATACACATCCTATACAACCACAAACACAACTCCATACTCTGTTCCCTGGCAGATTTGCACTAATTTAGCCCCTGCTGTTAATGTGGTCCCTGTCTGACCGAGGCTGCTGTCATTGCAATTACAAAGAGAATTCTAGAGATTACAATATTGCCATGGGAAAGAGAGATTGAGAGGGGAAAAAGAGGTCTCTGCCAACTTTCTTGTGCTCTTTACTTCTCAAAGCTCTGCAGTATTCCCTCTCCTATCATGGTTGGAGAAACAGACTCCGCTGAGCATATAATGGAAACTTCTGGCTTTGCTTATTGTAAATATGACCCTTTTATTATGAGGAACAGTGTCTGAAGTGGTTAAGTGGACACCCGTGAGATGAGTTACGCTCTTAGTTGATAATGATGTGCAGAATTGTGCCGTATCCAGTCAGTCGATGTTCACGGTGAAAGGGATTTGCAGTGACAAACAAACATCACCATCAGTCAGTGAATATTATAACTGGCAACTAAGCTATAACTAAGCTTTTATCGCTTTTATTACGCTTTCATCTCATGCTGACGTCTGGTTTGGACACATTATGAGGCACAGTCAGTCTGTGGATGGTTTATGGTGTTATTGTGGGACTGCATTTTGAAAGAATGTGTTTAGATATAAAGATATCAGTGATCTAGGAATGTAGGGAGTACTCTGCGCAGATGTGCGGTGTTGGTGTAGATGTCATGTCTATAAACTCAACAGAGTGAAAGAGAAAGAGAGAGGCCAAGGAGGAATTCACTTGTTCAGCTCAGCATCTGTTAGAAAAAACATCTGCCAGAAAGACAACGCCCTTTTACTAATGCTCTTTCACACACAGGCTTGGGTGGTAAACTTATCTGGGGCCCGGTATAAATAATTTAGTACTTGACACTGACAGTGAGAATTTGCAGAGATAGTCAAGGCCCTGTAAGCTGAATAAATATGGCATGCAGGTACAGGGTAGAAAAGTCAAAGAGAGAAGACTTTTTTTTTTTTTTAATAAAACAGACTTGACTTGAGATAAAGACAGAGAGGTTAAGACGGAGACCTTCACTATACATATACATACACTGCCCGGTCCCTCAAAGTCACTGTTTGGATTTACATAGGCAAATGCTTAAGAGTCAATGATTGGATCATTATTGCAGTGATTATGTTTCTAGCATGTTATATGTTTGGCAAAAGTTCTTCTAACCCTAATTGATGGAATGTGTAGCTTTTCATTTCTTAAACAACCATGTAGGAAGACACAATATGGCCATATTCCAGGATGACAATGTCAAGATTCATCAGGCTCAAATTGTGAAAGAATGGTTGGGAGGGAGCATGAAGAATCATTTTTACACATGAATTGGCACTTCTGAGTCCTGACCTTAAATTCACTGAAAGTCTTTGGGATGTGCTGGAGTACTCGACTCTTACATTGTCAATACAAGATCTTGACCAACAATTGATGCACCTCTTGATGGAAATTCAATTCACATTTGTTTGTATAGCGCTTTTTACAATACATATAATTTCAAAGCAGCTTTACAGAAAATTTATGCGTCTACATTACAATTTAGAGTGATCTGTTATCAAAGGTGACTGTCCAAGTTGTGGATTTCAGAAATGTACATATACAAATCACGCAGTTAGCTAAAAATGTATTAAACAATGTATTATTTTAAGGCAGAAACGATGAGCTCATTGAAGTAAAGAATACATGTTAACAAATGATTAGGATATATAGACCTTTTTTTTTGCATTGGTGCATGTTGATTCAGAGTTGCATCATCTGAAGTCCTCGCAGGAGTTGGAGTCATCTATTCACACGTATTGAGGCGTCTGAAGTCTCCGTAAGAGGTTGGATCCAAACTGGAGCTGACGAACTCTCTAGTTACCTCGGGATGGGCGTCCCGCGATAAAACAGAAAAGCAAAAGGAAAAATAATTAGCGTAGCTGCTGTTCATAACATTAAGCAAACACTATGCATGTATGTATAATATTATTATTTTATTTTGTGCATGATTGTTTTATTTCTATTATTTGCATTTTTCTACACCCCCTTCCCCCCCTTTCTCTGCTTTTGTGTTTGTGTGTGTGTGTGTGTGTTGATGCTTTGGCAACAATTTTGCCAATAAATTACTACAAATTGAAAAAGCAGAGACAATACCAGTCTGGAAGAGAAATACTGCAGGAGTGGAAAGGGTGGGTTATAGAAGGACACAGAGGAAGGATAAAGGGATAATTGGTCTGGTAGTAGGAGAGGAAAAATAAAGGGACGAGGAAAGCGCCATTGTGAAACACCGGGCAGAGGACAGTTGATGGTACAGAGGATGTCCAGCACTAGAGAGAGAACCCCTTAATGGACTAATGAATAGTGTGTAAATGAATCTGGCCTCTTTGAAAATATGAAATGAGGGGATGAAAATGGAAAGACCAGTTGATGGTGATTGAAGGGCTGGAAGAGGACGAGAAGGCTGCTGTTGTTTATCCGTGGGGTGGGCTTTATCGCTTAGAAGACCAGGAGCTGTGCCAAGTGTTTGGACTCTTAGAGGAATTTGTTGAACCGTTTTGATGAGTAGAGTTATGGGGTCTTTGTGCACCGGGCTCCTACAGAGACTCAAAAATGAAAACACACAGACACAGGATACATCTGCATCACAACACCCCCACCACATACACACAATTCCATTACAACAAAAAAAGCATCTGTCTTACAGAGATACTAATAACAGGCCAGGCACACTCATAGCAGTGAATTGTGGGCTGACATTTATGTGATTTAATGTGCCGTTATCAGTTGTTATGCTGTTAGTTCATGATCTATCACCAACAATTTTAGGAGTTTATGTATTGCTCTCACCTCGCACTCGTTCTCATCCTTTATTGGCATGAGAACTGGTATATATAAAGCAATAATTAAAATAAACAATAAAGAAAAATAAAGGAATTTTTACATCTTAAATTATTACTTTTTATTTTTTTATTACATTACATTAACAAATAAAATGTACAAAGTAACATTAGACAATAAAAATATTTAAATGATTAAATGATTTGGGCAATTAAATTAAATACATTTAATAATCTAAATTTTAAAAAATTAAATTCTCATTTATATATTTAATTAAATTAACAAATAAAACCTTACAGAGTAGAATTGGAAAGTAAAAATATTTAATTAATTTTAAATAATGTAATTAAATAAAGAATTTATAATACAAAATGTAACAAAAAAGAAAATTAAATTAGATAGTAATGATTTCTCTCATGTACTATTTCTCTCTCTTCTCATTTATCCACTGAAAAACAAGAACCTGTGAGGACCTGAGCATCTGGAATAATACTCACTCCCACTTCTCCCCCTCCGGCTCTTTCCACACGTCCTCACTCTCCCTCTTCATCCGATAACAGATTGCTGTGATCATGTAGCCTCATTGCCCTCAGGTTGCTGCCCATCAAATGGTGCCACACTGGCGGGCACACGCGGGGTACATCGGTGGGGGGCGGCACGTGGGGAGCATGACATAAGCCATCTCTATTTCACATCTCTTAAGGCCCTTCACAGGTGCAGGGCTCAAACATGTGCGTTCAATTGAACCGGGTTTAGCCGAATGACTCACTGTGGCGTGCCTCTGGTTTGCCAAGTGAATTGTTTGTACAGATGCAAACAATCCTTGGAATAAAATTGAAAGTGCTGAGAAATGTGATGTCATTCTGAGGGAGAATTCATTCAAGAGAGTTTGATTTAGGAGACAAACTACTTTCTTCTGTTTTTTAGGATGAGTGCCGTAACTACATGAAGGTTCTGCTCAGTCGGCAGGGCGGATTGTTTATCTGCGGGACCAACGCCTTCAATCCGTTATGTGCCAATTACACAGTGAGTACTGCATACTTGAAACACACTTGCACAAAAATGTATTATTTCAGAACCTCACCACACCCTCTGTGCTTTCATTACTCCAAAGTTTTGACAATGCTTTTGGGTTCTGTATTTTCTCATTACATTTTTTCATACTTTATTCATTCTCTGCAGCCCATTAAATTTCTCACACATATTTTATTTTACTCTCCCTAATGGCTTTTTTGCTTTAAAACTTCACAGTACATTTCAGAGCACTGCTTGCAGCGTCATTCTAAACCACTGGCTTCATTGGGTCACTACGCATTTTTGACCCAGATAGGAATCACTTCACAACCCCCAAGCAGAAAGAATCTCCCCTGCCGTTTGTTTATACTTTGTTTTTCCACCTGCCTGCCCGTCAATATGCCCAGAAGCAGCAAGCTGTTTCTGATGACCTCAAGAGCAAAGAGCTGTCATTAATCAGACTAGATGCGGTTTTCTGTGTATGGTTGTTTATTCGAAAAGAATGGTAATGACATTCAATGGGCACGTTGTTTAAATCCAAGACTCTGAGTGACACTGTGTGTGTGTGTCTGTCTGTGTTGCCTTCCATCCATCTGGCCGGTGACTATCGCCCCCAGCGTATGGGAGTCCCATTAATGGAGGGTCTTAGCTGCTGGTCCACCTGCGTCATCAACTTGAAAACCACATCCATAAATGCTGCACCTCAGCACTGCTGCACCAGACTTCTGAACCAATCATACTAATTATATACAACCTGCTGGATAAAGCATAATTACATAATTACTAATCATCCGCTCTGCCGGATTCTAACCTGGAAAAATAATAATAAAAAAAAAATAATATAAATTCTTACTGACCCCAAACTTTTGCATGGTGGTGTATATAAATTTTTTTTTATATAATAATATATATTTTTTAAATAATAACTTTTATTTTATTATTTTTTTAATTTTTTTATGTAAATTAAAATGTTATAAATGATTTCTGTTTCAAATAAATGCTCTTCTTTAAATGTTTTGGGTTGGTTTAAAATGTAAAAACACTGAATGCCTGGAGATAGTAGATTGTAGAGATGGTGTTTAGTAGACTCTTTAGTAGCAATTTGAGAAACCGCTTTTAGGACCAAAATTGCAGACACTAAAACAGTAAAATAAAATTTTCATAAGCAACATCTGTGCTTCCCCGATCTTGACAACCACCTGCCGCTATTTCCATCAAGGGAATTAGAAGGATAGAAGTTTATGTATGCAAAAGTCTTGAGGACATGAAGAAACTCCGTCTGTTAGGTCTGAAACACAGTCGCAGATCTGAGTAATGAAAAGAATTATCGCACACCTGTAATGCAACATTACACCTGTCAAGAGTTTAAGAGGCTCTCTAGAGACAGAAATGTATGATAGAGAAAGAGAGAGAGAAAAAGAGTGCACAGGTTTATTTATAGTTAATTTTAATGGCCTGAGAGCTTTATTTTCAGCTTTAACTGTAATTGTGCTATAAATCGCTTGTGGATGTTTTTGAAATTAAATTTCGTGTATATGTTTTAACTCTGCTTCTGTTATTCCTACACTATTTCTCTCTTTCTGCAAACTCTACATTTCAGAGGATCACATTTATTTTTGATAGTGTTAGTTTTTTCACCTACTTTCTGTGCATTGGGCATTTTTGTCTCTAATTAATGAATGGATTTTATATGTGTGTGTATGCAGGGAGACACACTTGAAATGGTGGGTGACACCGTCAGTGGGATGGCTAGATGTCCATATGACCCGAAACATGCCAACGTGGCCCTGTTTGCAGGTGAGACTCCGCCACCATATTCTGTTGCTTTCTGCATTAACACAATGAACATGTCGGCAAACTGTCCCTGTATATTACAGGACTATATATAGATATAAAGCAGTGCGGTAATGCTGATGTCATTATATGTAACTTAAATGTAACTTTTTGTACATGTCGGTCTATGAACAATATTTATGTGTATCTCTCACTATAATCATGCACATATGCTGTCTAGCACATTCCCTGCACGGCATTATGGCTTTATTGCTTCCTGCCTGGACGAACCTAAAGGAAATTATAATTTTTTTTTTTGTATATGAAGATCCATTACACTGACAAAAGTATATTGAGAGCATATTTTTAGTCTGTAAGGCAGTGCTGATCCATCAGAGAAGGCAAAGAAGCTAAACAACTAAAAATGACTGTTGTTTTATCAATTTACCACCTAATGTGCATAACTCGGATGCATGAAACGTATTCTGCTGCACAAAGATGAGATGTTAGATGGAAAAGGAAAAGGTATATAATATATACCTTTCCCTTTTCCATCTAACTTATATTTATTATATTATATTATATTATATTATTCATTATATTATTTCTCTACATATATCTCTAGATATTGTTATAAAGAGATATTTTATATAGTTTGTGTGCTGTTTTTACAGAGGGGAATCTCTACACTGCCACAGTGACTGATTTTCTGGCCATCGATGCCGTGATCTACAGGAGTCTGGGAGACAATCCTGCCCTGCGAACGGTGAAACACGACTCCAAATGGTTTAGAGGTAATGAAGACGTCAAATGTTAGTTGACAGGAAGGGGAAGCCATGCAGAGTCAGCACGCGAATGTAATATTAATGCTGTTTGTGTATGTGTAATGTGTGTGAGAGAGAGTATTAATGCATGTGTCATGTCTGTTGTTAAAAAGCATTTTTCACTCACATGACTTTACTGTTTCTAAACCTAGTGAGCTGCCTAGTGTGTGTATATATATATAGGATGTATTACAGTGTGTGTATTACAAGGATGTTTAGAAAAACAAGCATTTTGTTATGATTTTGTTTTTGTTTTTTTTTTCAATTCAAACACGGTAAGACGCAAAAGAGAACTCTGTACTATTACACTGTCTGAGAAGTCTCTGTGAACATCATGACAAAATCATGACAAAATGCTAGTTTTTCTAAGTATCCTTGTAAGCACAGTCTTAAAAGAGGTAAAAGGTCTAAAATGAATGTAAAGAGAGAAAATCATATGTTTCAGATCCGCATCAGGTCTTAAAGTGACAGCAGTCAATATACCTACTACAGTCTGTATCGTTAATGTTAATCAAAGAAAAAAACAAAAAGAGAGAATCATTTAGTGCTCTTGTCTAAATAACTTTTGTAGGTTTAATAAGGATTAATCTACATTTAATTTATACAGTGAGGACTGTGAAATTATTTTACATTTGATTACTTTATTAAATTAATGATATGCATACAATGTATATAACAGCTCAGGCAAGTATCAATATGTAAAGTATCAATAAAAACAGATCAGTGAAATTTTTTTATTAGATTCATATAAAAAATCATGTCTCTCATCTTCCATCTTGGATTTATTTTTCACTGAGATTGTCACAGTGCATTCTGGGGTAGACATCTCGTTAGGTTTTGGAGTGGAGCATTAATGTCAGGGTCGATAAGGCTTTCCACATCTGAGTCAGCAGCCAGCTTGATGTCAAACTCCACCCCCTCTTCCCATCTTCCTTTGCTCCTATGGTCTGTGGCCTGATGTGATCTCTCACTGATGCAGGAGAAAGCACATCTGTGTCCTGAATCAAACTCCCTCCTGCTGTCCTGGGTCACTTTCTGTCACAAAACGCCCTTATTTTCCTTATTTTTTATTTTTATTTTTTTTGAAGAGCTAATGGCCCTATTGGAAAGCAGCCTGTAGTTCAACACTAGTTATGCTTCTGAAAATCATGTGATCTTAGAGAGCAGTAAAGTGTCTTAAAGACAAAGTACTAATGGTTTGTTCCTGGTTGGTCTGTCTGTTTCAGAGCCGTACTTTGTGAATGCTGTGGAATGGGGGCCGCATGTCTACTTCTTTTTCAGAGAGATGGCCATGGAGTTCAACTACTTGGAGAAGGTGAGAGGATGGTAGAGTACAAGTCTCATTATTCTCAGGTTTTCATAATGAGAAAAAGTCCCCACTATTCTCACATGTTTCTTCTAGAGCTTCATAAGACATCTAAACAATGCCAGTCTGCACTCAGAAGGCAGATATTTCTATTCACTCTTAAAATTCAGTTATTGGCATTTATGGTTCTATGAAAAACCTTTAACATCCATTTGACTTTTTCATTGCACAAAAGGTTATTTATAGTGGAAAAAGGGTTCTTTAGATTTATTAAAATGTTCTTCACTCTAAGAAAAAATGGTTCCTTGTTCACTGAAAGGTTCTTTGGGGAACCCACAATGGTTCTTCTATGGCATCACCTGCAAAAGATGCCTTTTGGAACCTTTATTTTTTTAAGAGTGTATAAATTCTCCCAAGAGCACAGGATTTGGGCTAGGATATTCACATTAATTTGATAGCTCTTTACTCTTACTGCATATCAACTATTGTCTTATTTTTGTCTATTTTGTTGTCTCATAAGGAATTTTTGTTTAGCTCCTCTTCCTTAAGACACCAATATCATGGTTTCATGATAAAATGATAAAATGTATACCTTGAATGCAATGTAAGTTAGTTTGGATGAAACATCTGCCAAATGCATAAATATAAAAAAAGAGAAAATAGGAGTAAAACCTTCCTATGGGATCGGTGGAGAAAGATCAGGGAAAAATAGTGAGAGTAATCTGAAATTGTGTTACCGAATGTCCAGTCTGGCAAAATTATTCAAATGTCAATACTATCTACTCTATTTCCAGTCAGACTGCAGTATGACCTTTTCCCTGTTTTTGTGCTGAATGTTTAATTTAATAATCATGCCCTATAAAGCTGTCTTGAGTGTAATTTAGGCACACAGAAGTTTTTTTTTCTGTTGTTGTTTTTCAGGGCAACTGAAATACCATCCGTAATATCATTTACTGAAAACTGAGAAAAACACATCGACAGATTAACAAGGGTTCCTTTTATGTGAGAATTACCAATGCAAGACTTCTGCAAGAACAGAATTCTGCTTGTGAAAGCATTTTATACTGCTGGACCTCGAGGAGAACAAAAACCCACTGTACTTTGGATTCAGCTCTGTTGAAATCACTTGCCGAACCCGTTTTAGGGAATGCTGACATTTTCATGAATGAATTTATATTAGCTTACCCATTTTACACAGACTAGCTACTCTCCGAAATCTTCTTAAAATCCACAAGGATTAAAAGATTTGGGGCTTTTTGGAAAGGATACAGTACTGTTTGATGTGTGTATTCATAATTAATATCATTAATATGCAAGTTAATTTCATTTTCTGTGACCTCAGGTGGTTGTGTCTCGTGTTGCACGCGTATGCAAAACCGATCTGGGCGGTTCGCAGCGTGTCCTTGAAAAGCAGTGGACATCGTTCCTGAAAGCTCGGCTGAACTGCTCAATCCCGGGAGACTCGCACTTCTACTTCAACCTCCTGCATTCCACCAGTCCCATCATCCGCATGCACGGCAGGGATATCATCCTCGCTGTCTTCTCCACACCCTCCAACAGGTGGGTCACAGCCTTTACGTACAAGCACTGACAAAACCATTTCTCGCCAGCAGTCAAGAAACGAGAAAAGAACCACCCACGATGCATATTGCACACAAAAATGGCAAGGACTGGCTGATATCACTAGCTTCTTTCTGATTGGCTGACTTCCAGTTCCAGGAGTCAGGGTGCACTGGTTTGTATCACTCTGCTACTGAGAAAAGTTTCTAGGTTCCTACAATGAGCTTTTCTGCTAAAAAACTAGCCACAGGATTTGCCAAAGTTTTCTAGGAATCAACCTTTGAAAGATTTTGTTGGAAACTCTTAATAGCACATACTGTAAACAATATATACAAGCGTTTAAGATTTGAAAAAATGTTTTAAGTAAATGCAGTTCTTTTCCTCAAAGAATCCTAAAAATATATATATCACTGTTTCCACAAAAATATTAAACATCCCAGCTGTTTTTAACATTTATTATAAGAAATGTTACTGAAGCACCAAACCAGCATATTAGGGGATTTCTGAAGGATCATGTGACACTGAAGACTGGAGTAATGATGCTGAAAATTCAGCTTTGCCATCACAGGAATTAATTACATTTTAAACAATATTCAAATAGAAAACAGTTATTTTACATTGTTGTAATATTTCACAATACAATGTTGAGCTTGAGAGGCTTCTTTCAAAAACATTAACAAATCCTACGACCTCAAACATTTGAAAGGTACTATAGAGTACATAATCCACCCTGTTTTGTAAAAAAACAAATAAAAAACTATTACATATTGAATAGAATAGGTGACGTCTTTTTGTCAAAGTGGGCAGCACTTGGATGGAATAAGCTGCAATGTAGACCTTTACACTGAAAGTATGGCTAAAGAAGACTAAGAACTACCCGATTCCAACCAGACTGTGAATCTCGAGAGATGAACTCCCAAATATAGTGCATTAGCAGCCTCATTGATAGACAGTTAAGCTGGAAATATCACAGGCTGGTGGCAACAGCGGAGCACTGGGAGAAACGAGTACAATCGCTCTGGGTTTAGGTCGTCCTGTGGGATTGTTGGTGAAAAACCACTGAATATAGAACACTGGTGCGACACTGCAGGGAATATTATTGCAGGTTTTAATGGCATGTAGAGAGGCGTTGCGAGAGAACGGGAGGGAGAGAGATGGAGATTGATGTATGAATGAGGAATGGGATTGACGCGGGGAGATGTACACATGCTGACAGGCTGTCACCAAGATGTCACACTTAGAGAGGAAAGCAACAACAAAACATATATTTTTGGGATCAGGGAGCAAGTGCATGTTTTGACAGAGTTTGCTGGAAATAATTACAGGAAAGAATGTGAGAACACAAAAAGAGGGAGGGCTGTCAAGAGGATGGGAGTGAAGATGCTGAAAGAGTCATTACTATGAGAGGAAATGAAGAGAAGAGAAAATTGAGAGAAAATGGTTCATTTTACACATTTTAAAATGTAATTTATTCCTGTGACGGTAAAGCTGAATTTTCAGCATCCACATGATCCTTTAGAAATCATTTCTTATTATTCATTTTGAAAACAGATGTGCTTAGTATTTGTGTGGAAACTGATTTTTTTTTGTAAAAGAACAGCATCTATTTGAAATAGATCTTTTGTAACAGATGTCTTTTACTTTTAATCAAATGAATGCGTCCTTGCTGATAAAATCATACATTTCAAAAACAATATCACACTGAATTTTTAGACTAAATTAATGAAAAATTCTAAATAAATGTCAAATAAAATGTTTAAAAAATCACTACAAGTGAATTTAGCCATCACAGATTATATTATACAGTATATTCATATTGAGATTTGCTAAAGATTACATTTAACAGTTTTATTAAATCATTAATGTTTTTAAATATTTACTTTGAGTGAGCATTAGATGACTGCAGAGGCCATCTAAATGTAATAATGTATAATGATTACAATTATTTTTTTTTTTTAAAGTGAATAATGACGTAGTCAAATTTCAGACTCTACATCAGTTGATTCATTTGGTAACACTTTACAATAAGGTTAATTAGTTAACATTAGTTAACTACATTAGTTAACATGAACTAAAATAAAGCAACATTTATTTCAACATTTACTAATACTTTATTAAAATCTTGTTAACTTTAGTTAATGCACTTTGAATTAAAATGAACAAACCATGAATAGCTGTATTTTTATTAACTAACGTTAACAAAGATGAACAAATACAGTAACAAATGTATTGCTCATGGTTAGTTCCTGTTAGTTAATACATTAACTAATTATTGTAAAGTGTTACCATTCATTTAATATCTTGTTGAACTATGTCCTCAGTGTGTGTAATAGCGTGCATGACTGGTAATATTTAATGAGACCTCTGAATGATGGAAGAAAGGCAGGACTCCCAGCATGCAAATGTGTATTTATGTCAGAGCAGGGGCCAAACCACAGCAAATGCCAAGTCTAATAACATCTCAGTCTGCTAATGGCTGCTCTGGAGGAGTCGAGATGGGAAGAGAAAAAATATGAAGGATGAGTGTATGTGGGGTGGGTTGGGGGCGTGGGATCCTCAAGGACGACTGAATGAGGCGGTCAATAATAGCCCACGTCTTCCCCCCACATCTCCTTCACAAGAGTTAAAAACGGTTTTATCAACTGGCGCTTACATGTCAAGGTTTCTCTCTTCTTATCCTGAGGGCATGGATCCACGGCGGGCTCAGTAAGAGATGCAGTGCAGTGGCAGGGAGCGTCCAGCTGTACAAGCATTCCCGTATGCAGCTGCAGTCCTCTATAAACAGCGCAGGGGGCTTTGCTTGCTTGCTGGGTGGATGTGTGGTCTGTTAAAGAGCTCTCAGACAAATTGCCAGGACCGGTTATTGCGTGGCAGATGCAGCAGCAGGGGAGGACTATGGGAATGAGAGAAGCGCATGTTGGGATGTGGTTGAGATGGGTATAAGTATTATGGGAAGGACGGTAATAAAGTGCAGATTGTCTAGAAAGCAGTGACTCATGCTGAATGGAGAGTGGTTACAGGACTATTCTGTGGATTTTGAACATTTTGCTGGTTTCTCATAAATGCTGCTTATTTTTACATGAGCAGGTTTAAATTCTAAATCTTACTTTAAATATTCATGCAGTTTTCCCCAAATAAGGCAAGCCAAGCGTCACTGTTACTATTGCTCGTACATGGTAGGGATTTGAATGAATAACTTAATTTGTAATCCTATAAAGGATGAGCTCCTTCATAAAAGAAGTATGAATTAGTCTTGTACTTCTATTTTTCATATTCACTTCCGTTCAAACATTTGGGGTTGGTAAGATTTTGTAATGTTTTTGAAAGAAGTCTCTTATGCTCACCAATGCATGTATTTGATCAAAATACAGTAAAAACAGTAATACTGTGAAATATTAATAACATTTAAATTAACTGATTTCTGATTTACATAACTTTTGAATTTTCAGCAGTCATTACTTCAGAAATCAATATGCTGATGTAATATGCTTATCTAATATGCTGATTTGATGCTCAAGAAACCTTTTTTATTATGTTGAGATTAATATTGAAAACAGTTGTTCTGTGTAATATTCCTGTGGAAACCATGATCCATTTTTCAGGATTCTTTGATGAATAGAAAGTTAAATCTTTTTCGATATATAATAAAAATCTTTACCGTTATTTTTGATCAATTTAAAGCGCCCTTGCTTAAAGCCACAATATGTCATTTATCGCCGCAAGAGGTCGCTTATTCAAAACAAAGGCATAGCTTAATGACGCCATGATTTCACAGAGCTTTTATTACGCCGCAGACGACTGCTTCTGCTTTTTTCGGTAATGCCTATGTGGGGTAACGCAGTGTGTTTTATCATATTAGATGCATTATTTGAGTGTGTTGAAAGTTATGTTATAATGCTACTCTGTTCGTTCGCTCGGCGGCTACTATGAGACGTTTGTTGCACACTTGCAGTAAGCTAAATTGATATTAGGCATGGTAAAATATGGTACTCGCAGCAAATCAAGAAGATTCAAGCTATAAGACTAACAATGATTAGTTTTCTGTCGATGAATGCATCCAAAACAGTTGCTCAGCTGTCTAATAAAACACATAATATATTAAAGCGTCTTTGGTGTTTCCATGGTTTCTACAAAATAAAACCAGAAATCAAGAGTAACGTGGGTATGATGTAATTGATAGGCGACGCACGGACATGGTCCGTGTCATGGTTAAAATTGCTTATTTCTCTGGATTTAAACATTCTTGGAACCATTTTTTATATTTATATATATATATTATAATTATATATTATATATTATATATATTATATATTATAATTATAATTATAAATTAACTTTCTATTCATCAAAGAATCCTGAAAAATGGATCATGGTTTTCACAGGAATATTACGCAGCACAACTGTTTTCAATATTAATTTCAACATAATAAAAAAGGTTTCTTTAGCATCAAATCAGCATATTACATCAGCATATTGATTTCTGAAGTAATGACTGCTGAAAATTCAACATTTACTTACATCTGGGATAATGTAAGTACACAAGTCAACAAAATCTATAACATTGTTTTAGTGGTTTTTGGATAATTTAATCCAAATATTTTATTTGCCTTTAATGAAAGTATTAATTTCTTTTTTAAAAATCTTACTGACCCCAAACTTTTGAAGGGTGGTATACTGATTTGCTTCAAATCAAAGTTTGAGGAGGTGGTTTATTATTCTCTATTGAAGAATGTTTTTAAATCCATCTGGAGGAAATTAATGGGAAAAATACTTCCAGAAACCAAGACTGAAAAAATGATTCATTATTTCTCTCCTTTATACTTTGCTGTATAAAGCATTAATGCATAGATAGTAACACAGTTCATGGAGTCAACGCATGTGTTAGGGTGTTGAGGATGATTTCCAGGGCTTGCTGTGTGGTTGCTAGGAGTTTAGGGTGGTTGTTTACGAGTTCAAGTTAAAACTCAGCTCACCTCCCAAGTGTCCAAGATATTCTTATCCCTAGACATGGCTCAGATCATTCCTAGAAAGTACACTAGCGTTCAAAGTGTTTGGTGAATCAAATGTTTTCCAATAAAACATTAAAAAAACCTTAATTCATATTAAATATTTTCAGAATATTCTCTCTTCAGAAGACCGGAGAGAGGTGTTTGCATCTCATTTGAGCTCCTGATGCTTCGAGGTGTGAGGCCAAGGTTCCAAGCAGGGCAGGTGAGAGGGAGTGAGATTGTTGTAAATGAGAGGCTGCAGGTGAGATCATCCTCTCAGTGGATCATGTTGGATGCAGGAGGAGGATGCTGAGTTCAGATTGAAGGGGGAAATGAAAGAAGGCCCGAATCTGCTGGAGAGGCACACGCTCAGGTTTGAGGCAGCTGAGGGATATTTAAAGAGACAGTGGAGACCGAGAGGGCTCACAAATGTGAAGAGGAAAAACAGGAGCAACGGAGAAGCATTTTGACAAAGCTCCAAGATGAGATATACAGAAAGAGACACAGAGGACCTTTTATGTTTTAACTGGCAGACAGTACAGAAATTCAATCAAATTTGTATTGTAATACTTTGTATTATATTTACAGTACAAATTTGTTTAAAGTGATAGTTCACTCAAAAATAATAATTCTGACTCGTGGTGTTCCTAATTTTTCATATTACGGAAAACAAGATTTTTTTCCCCATGCTCCTTCCTCAGTCAGTGCTGCAAAAATCCTAAAAAAATCCTATTATTCTTAATGTTTTTTGGGGGGGGGGGGGGGGGTTCAGTTCAAATATATGAAAATCAAGATAAAGAGCAACACTGCATAAAATATTAAGACTTGTTTTGAGAGAGTTTATCTTTATTATGAGTATTTTTCCACTTGTTTTAAATATAAACAAGTTAAAAACAAATTCTGCTGTTGCAGTAAGACAAAATAAGAATCTCTGAAAACAGGTCTTAATATTTTTTGGCTTTAAGACAAATTTAGCTTGTTTTGTGGATTGCACTCACCATTTTTGGAAACTAATGCTGAAACGGGTCATTTAGAAATCTTTATAATATTGATGTCACAATCTGGAACTATTCAGTATTCAGGTAAGCCAATTATAAGCCAGTTTATTTGATTATTTACATTAAAGTTTTAAAGATACACAGTGTTGGGAAGGTTACTTGGGAAATGTAATAGGTTACAGATTACAAGTTACCCTTAATGTAATAGTAGTGTAACTATTTCAAGTACTTTATAAAAGTAATGTAACTGATTACATTTGATTACTTTTGGATTACTTTTCAAAGTTTCTAATGAATGTTTTAAACATTTTCATTTTCAAACAATTATAAACATTTAAACCTTACAGTAGTAGCCTACTCTATGCTGATTGCTGTCAGTCTTTCAAAATCCTTAATCACCTGAATTAAGATTATAATAACTTCATTTTAAAGCACAGCCACCACAAAATCGGACTTTTTACTCTGAGATCATTCTGAGGTTAAACACAGATTTAAAATCATAGAAAGAAATAGTCTATAGCGTTTTAATAGTTGGCAAACATATTTTGCACTGAACTGTTATATTTGCACCCTTTTCTGATTTCTGGATGAAATTATTTTTCAATTTCCAGGCAGCCCTGGAACTCATTTTTATCACTTGCCATGGCGGCAACTCTCAGACAGGTTGAAGCCAAAAGCTTTCAGCACGAATGTGGATTGATTGTAATTGGCAAATCAAAAGCATCAGAAATGGCATCAAAAACAGGCAAAACAACAAATTAATATTTTTCAACTAGTGCGGTTAATCAATAAAAAAAATTAACTAATTAATCACACAGTTTTTCTGTAATTGATAATGATTAATCGCACCTAACATTTTAAGTTTTACATTTATTTTGTAATAATTTCACATTTAATCTCCAAATTAATATAGAAACAACATACAGTAGTCTGTTTAAATATTTTATCTAACATGTAGGAAATATACAGAAATTGAATACATTTATCAAACGCTTATTTCACAGTCTTCACTGCATAAAATATAAATTAAATATAGATTAATCTGTATTAAAGCTACAAAAGTCTTTTGTTCTTTGATTTTATAACATTAATGGCTGTTGTCACTTTAAGAGCTGCCGCACATGACGCTGATTTGACACTCATCATTTCTCACAGCTCTTTACGGTCATTTAAGACTTTATTTAACTAATTTAAGACTGTGCTTACGAGGATAGTCAACAAAGAGGGCATTTTGGCAGACTTTTGTGTGTTTTTGCCCATTCAAGAACAAAAGAGAACTCAAGTCTCTCTGCACGTCTGTCACACACTAGATTCACAGACGCACGGCAGTTAAGTTCTTATTTTTGAGTCTTGTCGCACTTGAATGGTTTAATAGCACTTGAATGAATGATAGCATGAATATATACTGTAACATATATCCTAGCTTTTTACAGAAAATATTCAGATGTAATCCCCTTTGTAATCGTTAACATTTTCATAAGTAACTGTAATTTAAATACACTTTTTTTTTTTCAGTTACTATAACGGATTACCGTTACATGTATTTTGTAGTTACTGTAACTAGTTACTCCCCAACACTGAAGATACAGTAGCAGAAATTGAGGTTTTATGGGTGGTAAATGGTCATGTAAACTCAATTATGGCTGGAAGAATCCTGAACTATTCATAAAATGCATTAAAAAACTAATAGAATATAGCCCATTTAACAAATGGCACAATAATAGTTTAGCACAAAATTGTTTTAGAAATATATTTTTTGTGTATAAAATAAGTTTTTATGTGAAAGAAATGTTACGAGAAACAAGAATGCATAAGTTATGACATTCTCTTTTTAAAAGAGAAAGCCGTTTTCTGCCCTTGCTGCAAGATGTTTACCTGTCAGGCCTGTTGGAGGGTCTGCAGTGTGTCAGACTGATGACATTGATGATCAGGCTAATATGAGCCTAATGAGGTCTTGTCAGAAAATTGCCTAAATGCTGAAGCTGAACAGTTTGAACAGTTTCGGCGCTGTCAATCAGTAGGTCATTCTCAGCTGCTGTCTGGCCTATGCTTTCACACACGCACATAAAAACCCACTGCAACCAGTGGACGTGTGGCAGATGTGTCCTACAAATACTATTGGAGACAGCTGTTTATCCTTGCTTCTGCCCCTGAGCTTTACAGACTCACATTAATTCCCTTCCAATCCCAGCAAGCCATACTCCTCAAGCACGCTTTACACTGACCACAAAGCCCAGATCACCATGGGTGATTTTGCCAGGTCAGCGTGGGTGTCACTGCCATCCAGTCTCTCAGAATCATTTGTTGAAGCCCATAGAATCCTGGGTGACAAACTTACTGTGTGCAGACTGTTTTTTTAAAGCAGAAGGTTCTGCAAATGAGTTTTTGCACCAATAAGATTGTAAGAGCTATTAAGCTCAAGAGAGCGGTGGAGAGGGAGTGAACGACTCACCTGTGTCAAGGATGCATGAGAATACAGCTGTGTCTTGTACTTATAAAGTATGTCAGTGCCAGGAAATATGAAGAGGAAGTAGAGAAAGAGCGAGTGAGTGGGCGTAAACGAGAACTGAACTGACTCACCCTGTATGACTCTCTGTTCTCGCTTAAGAAGTCTTTAAGTGCTGAAAGCTGTCACTTCACCAGAGACAAATCACTTCAGGACAGTTTAGAGAACGAAGCTCAGTGTTGCAGTAGGAGGAGAGAGATGCAATCACTTTTTGGGTTTCCATTCATGTATTTTTATGCGCATTTTGAGATATTGCATAAAAAGAGATGTGTAAGATTTACAACAGTTCTGCTCATATGTTTACATACCTCTTGCAGAATATGCAAGATAATATTAATTTTAACTAAATAAGAAGGATCATAAAATTGCATGTTATTTTTTATTTAGTATTATCCTGAATAAGCTGTTTCACATAACAAAATGTTTACATACAGTTCACACTCTTAAAAATAAAAGTTCTTTGAACAAATCTATCCATTGTGCTAAAGGTTCTATATAGTGAAAAAAAGTTCTTTAAATTATTAAATTGTTCTTCCCACTAAGAAAAAATATGGTTCATTTAAGAACTATTCAATGGAAGTTTGTTTGGAGAACCCAAAGTGGTTCTTTGTGGCACCGCTGTGAAAACCTCCTTTTGAAACCAATTCCCCCTTTTGAATGTATTTTTAAGAGTAAAAAATATCAAATTACTTAATTTACACATATGAACCAGTTTAAAAGTTTACATAACCATGACCTGAGCAGTTAAACTAAGCACTGTTTTTTAAAAAAAAAAGTCCTCCAGGTCGTGCACATTCTTTGGTTTTCTAAAATGTTCTACATATTTGAACCCTTTGCAGTGACTGATTTTGAGATCTAATTTTGTATGCTAAGGGACTTGTAGATAAATATTACAAAAGTTGAAAACGTTCACTGATGCTCAAGAAGGAACATGATGCTTTAAGAGATGCAATAAGACAAATCACACAATGTAAGGTATTCGTTGTTCATGGCTTGAAGATACTAATAGCTAGGGGTTCATTTAAATCCCTGATTCCAAGTCCAAGCAATAGTAATTATTTCCAGACTAAAAATATAATTTAATCACTTTAAGATGCACACAGTCATGTACACTATAAATAAACTGCCAATTGGTCAACTTTAGTGTAAGATACATTACCATATATGTAAAAAAAAAAAAAAAAAAAAAAAACTTGTCAGTTCAATGTCATTTTACATTTATATGTCAATTTATGGACTTAATTTGAACTAAACAATTTAATTTGAACTAAACCGTAATATTACACAGAATGACATTTCCAAGGACAGTTTATAATGTTTAGTTTTACATTTTCTGTGTAGTTCATTTTTATTGCATTATTTTAGTGTCATCTATGTTACCCTAATGTTGTTTTGTCTTTGTGTGAATGACCCTGTGCACATCTATGTATGGGTTTTGGTCATGGTCAGTATTGGTCAGGATGAATTCTAATTCATCATGTGGCCTTTGAGCCACTTGTATTATTATTGGAGAAACCAACAATAATCACTGTTGCATTGTTGTATTGCTGCGTTCTTGAATAGATCCTCAGTGGGAGGAAAAGGTCAATGAATGGAAGAGCTTGCGGTCACCCAAGGCTTCCTGTGACAGCTCTGGACAATATTCTCTGCTCTATTTACTTTGAAATGACTGTCCAACTACCCATGTATGGATCTATTCAAGGCTGTCAACTAATGTGTTTTTGACATGTTTGTGATAAATGAAATCCGTTTGGTGTTGCAAGCCTCCTCCAGCACAGAGCAGTATCAAGGAAACAGAACAGGTCTGAGGGTATCACGTAATACAAACATTGTGCCGTGTTTTTTTGCAGTATTCCTGGCTCTGCAGTGTGTGCTTTCGACATGGAGCAGCTGGCCGGAGTGTTTGATGGAAGATTTAAAGAGCAGAAATCGCCTGAGTCGATATGGACACCTGTTCCAGATGAGGTTGTGCCCAAACCGAGGTACCAAATGAAATGACATTTACAACTCTAGAGAGTGTTTTATGTCCTCAAATGCCAAACTGCAGAGAGAAAGTTTATAATAATGCGCTGTGTTTGTGAATTTCTTAGGCCAGGTGGTTGTGCCATACAAGGCTCGAAGTTCAACTCCTCCAACTCTTTCCCTGATGATATGCTAACTTTTGTCAAGACCCATCCGCTGATGGATGAAGCCGTCCCATCGCTTGGTCAGAGACCATGGATTGTTAGGACCATGGTCAGGTGAGGACAACTTTTCTCTCAGTCATCCTAGACCACTGTTGAAACAACATAGGTCATACAAGAAACATGTTATCTGGTTTGTCATTGGTCTGAAGTGGACTACCAGCTCTAGATGAGCTATCAGGTTGAGCTCAACAACACCATCTGGTAGTCCATCAACCACCTGGACTACCTTGGGCCAGCAAATGACCAACTTCAACCTACAGAAGCTGATTTTAGCTGGATTTTTCACAAACTTCAAGCAAAATAACATATAATGAGTGTTAAATTTAGCTGCTAAATTTTTCTGGTCATGCTTTTCTTCTAGCCTGTGACGTCTGCTAGCATTAGTATCTGTCCAATCACAGTCTTTAGACTATGGGGTTTCTCAGCATCCCACAGGGCACAACAAGATTATGGTGACAAGTTGTTTGTCATTTTAAACACTCAATGAGATGAGCCTTATTTTAGAAAGCTGAATCATCATCCTAGTAGAGCAGTTTTGGTTTCCTCAAGATATGCCAGCTTGTCTATTCAAATAGCTTTTCGGATTTGTGTGTTTTGTTATTTTGGCAGAAGGTTTTGGTTTTACAATTTAATGCCTCTCTTCCACTCGGTCTCATTTGAGAATGAATTAAGTTGTCTTCTGTTGCTTTCAGATACCAGCTCAACAAAATGGTGGTGGACACAAACGCCGGTCCCTATGGCAACCAGACAGTCCTTTTCCTAGGTTCCAGCCGAGGGACCATCCTCAAATTCCTTGTTACCCCTAACAGGGATAACACTGTGACGACCAACAATGTGTTCCTCGAGGAACTGGAAGGCTACAACCCAGACAGGTAGAGGTTAATATTGAAACGCGCCCTTTTGTTATTGTATAATGGTGGAGAATCACAAGTCACGGCATGCAAACAGATGGGCGTTAACTGGTCGTTATTTCTTGTTGAAGGTGGTGAAGTTTGCAAGCAACACTCATTTTCCATGAATATAGTGCTAATTGCATCTTCATCCAGACAAAATAAATGCTGTTTATTCTGGTTTTCCTCACATTCGCACTCTCTATACCACTTATTAAAAAACTGAGAAACTTTTTACACTCTAAAGCAAAAACATATGCTGTAAATCAGGTGAACCTTTATGCAGGGTGTTAATTACCAAACACAAAATTAGCTAAACAAACACTCTTGGTAAAACATGAATCGGCATGAATAACTCAATTTCCATGCAATATATCAGAGCAGGACTGTGTGTGTGATGAGAATGGCGGCTTTGACAGTGCTAGCTTTGTCTAGCGCAGCGGGAAACCAGCTAATCAGAAGAGTGTAGATGGAGTAATCAGATCGGGCTCCGATCATGCTGGCCTTGCATAACCTCTGCCATCTCTCATCACACGGCAGTAAAGAGGTAAATCGTTTGACACGCGCAGGGTCAGGGAGGCCACGACCGATGGAAACTGCACAAAAATGCCTGTGTCATCATCCATATCGATCAAGACACTGTAGCGAAACCAACAATGACAATTAGGATAGTGGATTTGAGTGTTAATTGATGTCAGTCTCTTTTTACAAACACTTTCCTTTTTATCTTGCTGTCTTTGTATCCTCTGTGTAAGTTCTCGCTTGTTTTCTGTGATCTAACTATAGCAGTGGTTCATATTCAGCTCTTACGTCTTCTGTTTCGCTCTCCTACTCACATGTGTCAAGAGAGCCAGCTTTTTTTTAAATCAGTTTAAACTTGCCAGTGGCACCTCTTTATCTCACCCTCTCTCTGTTCTCTTTCTGTCTCTTTCTTTCGTTACTTGTTTTGGCTGCCTAAAAAAGGAGCTGTACGACTGCGATCATTCATTTATTCATTCATTCATTTATTTATTTTTTCTCTCTTTTACTACGCATTTTTTAACTAGGGCTGTCAATTAAATGTGTTAATTTAGTGAGATTAATTACCTTTATGATAATTATGTGTGTGAGCATATGTGTACATACATGCATATGATTAATCAGATTAATTTATTGCCATTTAATTTACTGCTAATTACGTTGTTTGTTATATTTTCAACATAGATTTTTTTTTTCCTAGTCTTTTCTTTCTCGGGTAAATTATTCTGTTTTTATAGCTTTTTAGAATTTTTTTTTCTGTAAAACAAGACTAAAATACTGATTAGGAAAATGACTTTTTGAAGTGAGCTTGATCTCCTTTCTCATGGCCTTTGGTAAGTGTGGCTCATTACTCCGATCCCATGCATAATGTACTAATGATTTTGCAGCTATTGAGGCCATTATAGCAAACGTTTCTATAACCATATGTATCTGTGTATATGTATACAAACAAATGTGCTTTCAAGCCAGCATGGCAGGTGCAAGAGAGATGCTCTAAGTGGTAAGTGCCAATTAAGTGTAAAGTACAGAGGAGTGGGCGGCTACCAGACTCCCAGATATCAATCTGATTAAATACTGAGGCCAAGCACAAAGTGACAACACATTAATATATCACATTAATATGACACTCGTTTTCTTTTTGAAGCCCTTTACGCCTCATCCTGTTTTTCATTCAGAGGATGAAAGTTAGTGTCAGTTCATTAGACGCATATAACAAGCTGGTATCTTAATGGATAGATGGCCTTGGTAGAAATTTTTCATGATCTTTAAAAATTTTAGTTTCAAGACGGCAAGCAAAATTGCATAACTAAACTCCAATGTCTAATGTGTTAAATGAATAGTATATAGGATGTGTGTGTGTGTGTGTGTGTGTGTGTATATATATCTCAAGTTAAGATAAACGTTATCAGACTGTGTTAGGCTGTTTAGACTTTATTAAGGTCATTCTGTATAAAACTGTTTAAGTGTGTTCTTGGTGTAAATTGTGTTTGACTTTCTCCCTGCACTCTTTTAATTTGTTGCAAATTGATTTGGACCGTGTGTGTTCCAGGTGTGGGATGGACTCTCCTCAGGCCAGGCAGCTGCTCTCTCTCATGCTGGACCGCATCAGTCACAGCCTCCTACTGGCTTTCCCCTCTTGCGTGATCAAAGTGCCTGTAGCACGCTGCCAGCTCTATTCCCGCTGCATGAAGTAAGTGACACAGACACACACACACACACAGAGTGCTATATATTATATTTTATATATATATATATATATATATATATGTATGTATGTATGTATGTATGTATGTATGTATGTATGTATGTATGTATGTATGTATGTATGTATGTATGTATGTATGTATGTATGTATGTATGTATGTATGTATGTATGTATGTATGTATGTATGTATGTATGTATGTATGTATGTATGTATGTATATATATATATATATGTATATGTATATGTATATATATATATATGTATATATATATATATGTATATGTATATGTATATATATATATATGTATATATATATATATATATGTATATATATATATATATATGTATATATATATATATATATATGTATATATATATATATATATATATATGTATATATATGTATATATATATATGTATATATATATATATATATATATATATATATATATATATATATATATATATATATATATATATATATATACGCACGCACGCACGCACGCACGCACACACATACATACATATACACATATACACAGACACAGACACTCCCAACATACACACACACTCCCAAAATGGCTAAACACTAAGCTTTGTAATTGTCTTAACCACAAATTATTGTTCAGGAAATTAGCAAATGCATTACTTAAAAATCCATTGCTGTCTCAGAAAAACATCAAAAACAGAATTGCATTTTTGGCAGAATATGGGAAGTTGCATGATAATGCTCCAGAGCGGTGTCTTCGAAAATCGGTTGAGAAATATAATAATAAATGCATCTCTACTACAGTGAAGCATGGAGGAACAGGTTTCTTTGTGTGGAGAGCCTTTTTAGCTGCTGGTATTGGTGAGCTACTTCACTGTGAAAAGTCATTTAATGCTTTGGAGTACAGGAGAATGTTGTAGAATGACTTGCATTCCACAATTGAAAAGCTATCTGAAGAGAAATGGTCAGATGTTTTTCAACAAGACAATGCTCCTGCCCAAGTTGCAAAGACAACCAGTATTAACCAACAAAATATTAATAACAAATTATATTGTAGACAACATATGATTTATTTCATGTGCTTTTTGTTTTTTATGCAGTTTTTGCATAATAAAATAAGTTTGCCTTTATTTATTTATTGCTAATTTTTGTCATTTTAAATATCTTAACCAAGTTTAGTGTTGTCTTCTTCCCAATATAAGATACTCAATAATTTAATCAATAATGGTCAGTTCCAACATCTTAAAATGTTCCCAAAGGGAGGTTTTGTTATGTTTATCTAACTTTTGTAGACAAACCCACACATGCATACATGTACCTAGCTATATAACTGGGAACCTCCCACTGACTCATTGATACTGTTGTTAAATAAAGCTATTTAAGCTAATCCAGAACTTAAACCTACCCCTAAAATATACCATGAATAGTGACATAATTTAGTGCCTGAAGCATTTGTCCTTTTAAGTACAATTCTAGCAATTGTTAATAGCTTTCAGCTCTAGGATAGTTCTGTGTTTCTGTGATCACTGGTCAGGGACAGGCACCAGCCTGTGTTCTGTGTCTGTGCCCATGGGCCATCGGTGCAGCCCAGTGAGGCGCACTAACACATGTCACACATCTAATGTGTGCACTGAACCAGGTGGATCATACTTGGTTGAAATCCAGCAGAATTAAACTATATACTGTCTGGTGCCGTAAGGGGTACCATTTATGCTTTTTTCTGTTCTTTCACAGGAACTGCATCGCCTCACGGGATCCCTACTGTGGCTGGACCAGAGGAAGCACCTGCTCTTTCCTCCGTGCAGGTACCAGGTGGGTTTCAACAATATACCTACTAACATAACGTCTATTAAGAGTTCCGTTTTTAGCATAAAGCATCTAAAGAATACCACTTTTTGTGTTCTGCCTCTATTTAAATACACTTGTGAAAGCATATCCGTCCTCAGAGAGACAGTTTTATTGAGTTTTGTGTGCAAATAGAGGTTGTCTGCCGGTATTCTGAGATCAAAACTTGGAGGCCATTTTACCTCAGCGCCGTTATGCAATTACAGCTCCCTGGCTGGATCTGATTTGATTTACCAAGGACGGTCAACCTGTGGATCGATTCTGTCTCGCAAAATGCTGAAAAATTCTCACCAATTGAATTTCACAGCGGATAAACGATACAGAAGTAGTTCTAATTACAGCCACTTGCTAATATACACAAACAGCGAATATGCAAAACAAGTTCTGGGACGTTCTGTCGACTGTTTATCTGTCTTTATGCACTTCTCAATTTCTACATTATGGCTAATGTTCATCCTCAGGAGAGCGGCGGGAAGGAATCTGTGTGCTCATTTAAATTCTCAAGGTGGTTCACCATTATAGGATAAAAAACCCAGCCATCTTCTCTCAGAGGAGTTCTGGAGATTACAGCTCTGTGCCTGCAGTTTGTAGAAACATTATATTTTATAGACATTTCACAGAAAGCGTTTAACCACGCGGGTGTAAGCGTATCTTCTGAAAAACTTAAGACCCTGGCAGTAAAAGACCCCTGGCTGCCTTGTTGTCCTGGGCTTTAACTAATTGCCAACGGTAGTGGAAAGAGGCTGGTCCCCCAGTGCACGTTTCTGCTGTGCGTAGCCTTCGGCCTTTCCTCTGTTTGACTTATGCGGTTGGAAGAAAGCCATTCGTGAGTCGACTGCAGCCATTTTTCTTCATTAATGTGGCTTTAAGGTAACACAGAACATCTCTAATAGAGAGCTGTGATGCCTCTGTGTGTACAAGACTTGATCACGAGCACAGATTGAGTTTCAGCACACATCCTGCACAAGCTTTTAATTTGCAATATTGCTTATTATCAAAGCCAAGAGGTGCAAAGGACCAGAAAAACAAGCCATTTTAGAATTACCCTTCAAGACGGCATTAAAAATTGTCTTTTTCTTTTAAAGAAAAAAAAAAGAGAGAAAATACACAGGCATTACTGTAATTCAGACGGTGCAGTTTTATGGCCTGTTTATGTGGTTTGTTGATGAATGTTTCTACTACTGTTCTTTCACCACAGGCTTCCCTTCGAGCAAGACGTCGAGCACGGAAACACTTCTCACTTGGGCGACTGCGACGGTAAGAGTACATGTTTATTACAACAATAAAACTCTTCACGCTGTGACCTCCCGTTCTTTCCCCTCGTCCCGTCAGACCAGCAGTCACCGTCATTTTCCGCCCCATTTTGAGCTTCTGTTCTGCTGCAAGAGCCTCTGTTCGGGTGCGTGGTGATCACAACTCACGCTTTCTATTTATAGTTTCCCTTTCATCTCCGATTATGTTCGTCTTGGAACAGCGTCGAGTTCTGGGTGAACCTCTCTTGGTGGGGTTCATCGCAGCAAATCAATCGTTCAGTCTGAAATATTCAGTCGCTGTAGAACCCCTTTGATCTCTCCGCTGATTCTGCACAGGCATTGGTGCATGTTAATCTTGGGTCCACCACAGGAGACCTCATTCATCTGTTGCGAGCCACAAACACTCAGATGTATAAATATTGCATAATGATCATGTCTGCCTGGCTGGATTTTAATCTGCTCATCAGGAGCTTTTGAAGTTTTCCAGCCCTGTTTCAGTTGTGGTGCACAAGCCAGAAAGTAATGGGGTGGTGGGGCCAACTGCTGTATTTGTTAATGTGTTTTCTAATGGAGAAGATCAGTAAGTCAGGAAAAAAATTGTAGCTCTGTCACAGCAGCATGAATAATGTGATGTAAGAGAGTTTTGTTTTGTTTTTTGACAGTTACAAAACTTCCTTTTTAAAAAACTAGCATATGTTAATTCTGTTTCAAAACCTCCCGACGCAGAGACTTTTAAGATGCCTTCTTTTGGCCCAATACTTATGCTGCATTGCATATATCCCTTGCATTGAAGGCAATCCCAGAATGCATTGCAATGAGAGATAAGGTTAAATTAATTAGGTATCATGAACTAACCTAACAAACAACCAACCCTTTTTTTAAAAGGATTCCTAAATCTAGATTAATGTTAAATGATATAAGCCAGATTTTTTTCCACTGATTTTTCTAGGTTTAAGCCTTGTCAGTGAAACCAGGGGATAGTTATTCATATATCTATAACTATTCATATGTGTTTTATATCATTTTATTTTTTTATTTTTTTATATTATATTTATATAATATATAATACATTAATAATAAATACAAGTATATACTATTGTTCATTGTTAATGTTCATTATACCTAATACATTGTTTATTTATACAACTTGAAATGTGTATTAGTTTATGTAGAAATTAAAAGTAATACATGTAAAAGTTTTTTTGGCTATTGTTAGTTCATGATATTAGGTTCATTACTCATGATATTATGGCATTTTATTGACTTTTTATGAATTGAATCTTTCTGTAAAGTGTTACCTATACTCACTCTGTTTTGTTCAGTATTGAAAGTATTGATAAAAATAGTTAATTCTGTTTCAGAATTAACTATTTTACCCAGTATAATAGAGTTGCTGTGTCTTTTTTCTCTGCTGTGCAGAATTGCTGCCCTCTTGTTTTCTAGTAAAATGTCTTGAAATCCTTTAAGCAAGATAAATTTACTTAATAAGCAACACTGCATTAAATATTAAGGCATGTTTTCTGTGACTGTATTTTTAATACAGGTGTCTTATTGTAGTGGCAGATTTTTTTTCACTTATTTTAAGTATAAAGTTTAAAACAAGTGAAATGTGCCAATGCAGTAAGACAAAATACACTTATGTTCAAAACATTTATCAAAATAATCTGCAAAAACAAGTCTTAATATCTTATGCAGTGTTGCGTATTAAGGAATATTAGATTGGCATGCTAGTTTAAGCTGGTCTGGAAGGCGTGGTGCCTCTCTTCTGTAGTGTCACTCTAGTGACTCTTAGACTGGGGGCTTGCATGGACAGCATCTCATTCTTCATCTGTAATAAGTCGTGTGTAAATAAGTGTTTGCCTGCAAGGCTTTGATCAGCAGACCGCGTGTCACATCCATCACACTCCTCAAGTGTGCTTCTCCTGGGTCTGCTGTGCAGAGAGACACAGGCCAGGGGTTGAGAAGTGGGCAGTTTAGAGGATGTAGCACTGCATCCATCACGGTTTGTAGCTGGTGACTGGCTTTCATCTACTGCTGGGAGGGTTGCAGACAGAAGATTCGGGGGGCCAGCCTTTAGTGATGGAGATCACCCGGATGAATCTGAACTTCATATGACCCCACGTGTCGACTTGCATGTCCGAAAGGGTTTAGACGGCTGATATTAACGGTTTCTGCTTAACGACAGAAAAGTGGTCAGTGGAAGTGGGGGCAGAAGAGAAGAATTGATTTTCATCTTGTCTCTCTGACTCGGTCTGGGCTGAATGATTACAAAGGGTGGGATCCATAAACCAATGAGGCAGATGCAGAGCACAAAATGGTTGAGAGATGAAGTAAAGCAAGTATAGATGGAGGAGCGGTAGTGGTTGTCAGACAAGCTGGAGCCTGTGACTTAGGGCAGGTGTCTGGGGTGGGGTTGGGTGCACAGACAAGGCCGTGAGTGATGTAGAGAGCAAGCTCTGATGTCTCCCGTGTCACAGAACCGTCACTGCTGCAATTCCCAAAGGCCTTGCGCTGATATAACTCTCTGACATGTTCCCGTTGCCTTCTGCACGGCAGAAGCGATTTCTCATTCCCTCACTCTTTCTTTCTGCCTCTCTTGGTTTACAAATAGTGTACATTTTCTCTCTTGCTCAAAAACCAGTACTCTTTAAAACTGCAGTACAAACAAACAAGTTGACGAATAACATGAACCTTTTTTGTCAAGATCAAGATTTCAGGTATTTTAGATTAGTTTTTTTTGTTTTGTTATACTGTAAATGATTTTGCTAATTGCAGTTTGATTTAAGGGGTCATATCCATTTTTCATGTTAGTAATTTTGCTGATCTTTTGCAAATATATACATTTCATATCTACACAACAGCCCACAATTGGCTAGTTGAGAAATAACATTTACATTTTCACCACATCTTTTAATTCATTATCATTTTGCCTATTTGCCTTATTTTTAACATAAGAGTGGCCATGGCCATTTGTAGCTTGAATATGCAAGGCTTCCAGTTTCAGCCAGTTTGTTATTTTAGCTGTACTAAAACAGTCTGTTATGCTGCTTGATGTTGGAAACTTGTATTTATCATATTATCCTAATGTATTATTGTAATCATAAACACTGGTTTGTAGCTCAAATATTTTTACCATTTAGGGCTATTTGTTATTCTTCTAGTTATTTACAGTACTTAAAGCAGCAAACATATTCACAGCAAATAGCTTACATCCGCATTGAAAAACGAGGTGAATTGCAGCTCATTTAAAGAGGTAATTTCATACATTTTTCCCTCCTAAACTCTAATTATGTTAGTGACAGACGTAATTTAATTCATTTTTTACGTTTTTGTTCCAATAAATGCTCTTTTTGCACTGTTTAGGAAGTTTTGATTTAAAAAAGCTACAAGAAGTTAATGATACATCAAGCTTTTCTTTTCCAAGCGGAAATCTGATTCTTCATTATATGACCTTATTAAGTGGTCCTGCAGTGAGACAAATGAGTATTTTGTAATCTTTCAATTAATATGAGGTTGCACATAAGCTGCATCCATAGTAATTAGAAAGAATGAGAAGGAAAAAAAACAGTTTTAATGGTGCATAGCTTGTCACATTGCTGGACACTTCTGTACAGTGTTACTGCCCAAATATATCTCTCTGTATCTTTCTTCCACCTTCACTTCACCTTGGTGTTTGAGTAACCGATCAGGCAGTTCCTTCCGTCTCTCTCATTTTGCTCATCAGTGTGAGGACCGTAATTAGAGATGCGCCTGCTCTTCCTGTGCCCTGACCAAGCACTTAGCGATCTGCTTCAAAATGTCAGCTCTCCTTTTGCCTGATACTCCAAGGGGGAGCTGATCAAAGTAGATGTAGAAATCAGACGCTTTAATTTAGTTGACCTGTGAAGCCTGCACTCAAAGGCCCGAGACACGGCCGCCAACGGCCACTTGTCTTTCTGCATTTTGAGGGCCTATCTCTTTTGGCTTTATCTTTCTATTTCTCTCTCTCTCTCTCAGTTAAGGGAGGCTGCCAGGTTGTGAATTCTTGCATAATGATGGATGATGACTAAACTAGCTGCAACAACTTTGCTCAAGAAATCATCAACAGTGCTTGAAACAATTAACTTGTTTGTTGTTGGAATTCTGAGTGCATGTTGTATAAAGAGAGAAATGCTAGCATGAGAGAGGATAGCATGACATTTTACATTCCAACCTGGGCGGACACTTTGCTCTCTTGCCTGATCTCAGCTCAATGTGGTGTTAACCCTTTACAGGTCATGACCTTTAAGTCAGCCGTATCGATTACAGGATTAGCGGCTAATTTAACGGTACTTAAACTTCAACAGTATCTTTTTCATTGTAAAATTTCAGGTCATGTGAGGGGTGGAGCAAAGTTTGAATTATTATGCCAAAGTAAGTAAGACCAGTATGTATATATGTGTGTATATATATATATATATATATATATGTGTATATATATGTGTATATATATATATATATATATATATATATATATATATATATATATATATATATATATATATATATATATATATATATATATATATATATATATATATATATATATATATATATATATATATATATATATATATATATATACAGTGTATATATATATATATATATGTATATATATACATACATAAATACATACACACACACACACACACACACACACACATATATATATATATATACATACATATATATATATATATATATATATATATATATATATATATATATATATATATATATATATATATATATATATATATATATATATATATATACACTATATATATATATATGTATGTGTATATATATATATATATATATATATATATATATATATATATATATATATATATATATATATATATATATATATATATATATATATACACTATATATATATATATATATATATATATACTATATATATATATATGTATGTGTATATATATATACACTATATATATATACACTATATATATATATATATATGTATGTATATATATATATATATATATATATATATATATATACACTATATATATATATATACATATATATATGTATGTATGTATGTGTGTATATATATATATATATATATGTGTGTACGCAGACACACACCCATCTGTCAAAGCGTGTGACAGGGTATGTTAAACGCTAATGCATTAGCTTTCATTAGTGAAAAAGAATTCTCATGTTTTGGGCACTTTGATCACGTAGCCTACCTTTCCTGCAGCAGCTCACTCTGTTTCCACTCCACAATTTTTAGATGCATTTTGTCCATAGAAATGCGTTATTCAGTGCTGTAATTTAGGGCTGTTAAACGGTTAATCACCATTAATCGCATCCAAAATAAAAGTTTGTTTGCATAATATATCGGTGTGTGCTGTGTTATTATTATGTAATTATTATGTATATTTGAATACACACGCATACATGTATATATTTAAGAAATAGTTGCATTTATATACTGTATATATATTTATATTGTTTATATTATATATAAATATTTTATATATAAATATGAAAAATGCTTAAATATACACATGCATGTGTGTGTATTTATATATACACAATAATTATACACAGCACATACACTCACCTAAAGGATTATTAGGAACACCATACTAATACTGTGTTTGACCCCCTTTCGCCTTCAGAACTGCCTTAATTCTACGTGGCATTGATTCAACAAGGTGCTGAAAGCATTCTTTAGAAATGTTGGCCCATATTGATAGGATAGCATCTTGCAGTTGATGGAGATTTGTGGGATGCACATCCAGGGCACGAAGCTCCCGTTCAACCACATCCCAAAGATGCTCTATTGGGTTGAGATCTGGTGACTGTGGGGGCCATTTTAGTACAGTGAACTCATTGTCATGTTCAAGAAACCAATTTGAAATGATTCGAGCTTTGTGACATGGTGCATTATCCTGCTGGAAGTAGCCATCAGAGGATGGGTACATGGTGGTCATAAAGGGATAGACATGGTCAGAAACAATGCTCAGGTATGCCGTGGCATTTAAACGATGCCCAATTGGCACTAAGGGGCCTAAAGTGTGCCAAGAAAACATCCCCCACACCATTACACCACCACCACCAGCCTGCACAGTGGTAACAAGGCATGATGGATCCATGTTCTCATTCTGTTTACGCCAAATTCTGACTCTACCATCTGAATGTCTCAACAGAAATCGAGACTCATCAGACCAGGCAACACTTTTCCAGTCTTCAACTGTCCAATTTTGGTGAGCTCGTGCAAATTGTAGCCTCTTTTTCCTATTTGTAGTGGAGATGAGTGGTACCCGGTGGGGTCTTCTGCTGTTGTAGCCCATCCGCCTCAAGGTTGTGCGTGTTGTGGCTTCACAGTGGTTATTTCAGTCAAAGTTGCTCTTCTATCAGCTTGAATCAGTCGGTCCATTCTCCTCTGACCTCTAGCATCAACAAGGCATTTTCGGCCACAGGACTGCCGCATACTGGATGTTTTTCCCTTTTCACACCATTCTTTGTAAACTCTAGAAATGGTTGACATTCAGTTTGGAGTTCAGGAGATTGTCTTGACCAGGACCACACCCCTAAATGCATTGAAGCAACTGCCATGTGATTGGTTGATTAGATAATTGCATTAATGAGAAATTGAACAGGTGTTCCTAATAATCCTTTAGGTGAGTGTATATGTATGTGTAAACACAAACTTTTATTTTGGATGTGATTAATCGCAATTAATCGATTAATACGTAAATAATCGTTTAACAGCCCTAAATTAATATCTACATGCTACTTTCTTATCTAATGTAATTAATTATATATATATATATATAATTACATTAGATAAGAAAGTTAGGAAATTCATCCAGTTCAGACTATTCATTCATTCAGTTCATTGTTAGCTAACTGTGCAAACAGTCCCAAAAGATAATTTAGCTTTGATGGATTCCGGTTCCCAAAAACCACTGACAGATTCCTTTTAAAAAGTCGGCCGCCCCAAAACTCACTGAATAATTTTCACCACCATTTTAACTACGCTCACTTGTGGGACCGACAGAGTCATTGTTTGCACAGAAAACTCATCAGCAAATGCCAACGCTGTTAAACCAGGCATCAAAAGGGAGGGAGACATTAGTGTAGGAGAGAACTGTCATGCCCTGCCATTGTTACGAGTGAATGGACTGCAAAATGAGGCTTCTCCTCAAATCTGCAGTTCAACTACAGTATGTGTATAAAGAGCAGACAGTCATAAGCCCCATTACTCTTTCTTTGCATCTATATCCCACCCGCTTACCCTTTTCTCTCGTGTGTGTACGTTGCTGCAAAAGCATTTGAATATAATCACAGAGTTGACACAGATGGAGGCAATTACACCGCTGCTAAAATATTTCCTGGAGAAAGGTGGTGTTTTGACTCTGCAAACAGTGGGTTGCAATCACAATCTAATTGAAGTCCATGTTACACAAAGAAGTGCACGGTGCTGTCATTCTTGTGGAGTGGGTTGACAGCCATGCAGAAAAAGGCAATGAGGCACATGCTGGCAAATTTGCTTCTCCACTGTAATTGGTATCAGCTAGCAAATATAGATATAGTTATACATCTCATGTACACTACTGTTCAAAAGTTTGGGATTGGTTAGATTTGTTTAATGTTTAAGTCTCTTATATTCACCAAGGCAGCATTTATTTGATTAAAAATATCAATGTTGAAAACAGCTGCTTAATATTTTTGTTGAAACCGAGATATATTTTTTCAGGATTCTTTAGTGATGTGACCAGTATTTAGTTTGTTTTATGTCCTAAAAGGAAATGCTTTGCAAAGCATCATAATTAGTAAAACAGAACACATTTGATGTGTCGTGCATCTTTTTTACTTGGAATTTCGAGGAAAGTTGTCAATTTGTAGTGTCACACTTTTTGTATGCTCTGTGAAGTATGTTAGGCTTTTATAGAGGGGTTAGTTGTTAAAGTGAGTGTTTATAAGACTGATGTGGTGCTCATGCCCTCCAGACCTTTCCAACACTCCCACAGGGGCAGTTCATGTTCTCCTGGAGTACAACATCTCATGACCTTCATGTCCAGGTCATTAATCTAGTCATGGACAAACACATGTATGTCTACACTGAGGTAGGTCATTCTGTGTACCAGAATGATAGATACCTGAGTTGGGGAAAATGGAAGAACTGGCTCCCTTTCAATGCATGAGTTGGAATTTGAATTTAATCGGCCACATCCCACATGAACTTGAATTTAAATTGATATGACAAGATGTGTAATGCATGGAATAGAAAGTTGTATTTCTTTTGCAACAACATTCAAATGATTACATGATTAATTTGGACTAATTATGTCTGTTTTTCCCTGAAAGACTCAACTAATTAGACATATTTCTGTACTAAATACAAGTAATTAGAAAGTACTGTCTCAGCAATTAACACAGCCATCAAAACAATTAAATTTTCAAATGGCTATAAACACCACATTGTTTTAAAATAATTACAAAATTAAAATAACTAATTATTGATGTTTGGTTCCATTTAGAAGAGTCAGGGGAAAATTAAAGTGATACCCCAGACTCTTCTAAATGGAACTATATATATATATATATATATTCTGGCTTTAAGTTCTCAATTTTCTTGGTTTCTTCTCCTATCATTTCCTGTCCTTTCTTTACTATATCAGTGGAAGTGCCAAAAGGACCAAAACAAACTAAACTACTAATATCATGTGTCATTTAGCATTTAGTAAATGATTGCTCAAGAGAGATACATTAGCATATATGTGGCTGTGTTCCAGTTCACAGGATCCCCCTATGCAGTGTTCACTTGGACAGCTTACTTAACTTGACAAAATGTGTTTTATTTGGAATGCTGAAGTACACTTCCCAGGGCACTACCTGGCAATTAGAACATAGCCTTAGTGTGTGAGAAATCTGGCTGGTTTGACTGCAGTAAGAGAGGGACTCGTGAGCGTAAAAGGACAACAGCAGCTGCCACTGAAGCCTGCAGCACGACGAGCCGTGTTGCCGTGGCGGTTGCCAGGCATGTTGACAGGGCATGAAGAATCTCTCCGCCACAGATCATCATGACTGGGTGAAAGTGATAGCTCAGACAGGTGTGTGTATGTGTGTAAGGGACACACAAAAACGTTGAGCAATACCTCTCAGCCTTAGAAATACCTTGCATGCACCCACAGGTGCGGTGACACCATTTTTCTCTCTTACACAAACACACGCTCCAGATTCCGAGACAAACAAGCTGTATTGATCCTTAAGAGGATTTTCTACAGTTCATCAAGCCAGAGACCTGTGTCTTTATTGAGTATCTGTCTGACAAGCATGAAAGAGATATTTTGAGCCACCACAGCAGATCGTGAATGACCTAGAAAAGTTTTATAATTCAAAAAAAGGGTGGTAAACTGATGCCACCTCAGCCAGACCGAGCTAGATAACTCAACATCTCTGTTGTAGAGACAGACCGTCAGTACCGGTTAACTTAATACAAATAAGGAAGTGTTTTTAGCAGCTGGTAATATACGGTCATATGCAGAGCACTGACAGGCAGAATTTACGTCTTAGGCATGCTGGAAAGATTAACTTGAAATTGGAGGTTTCGTGATTGTGGTGGATGCAGATGTCACGCTTCACAATTGGCTAGACTAATACCGCTGTGTCGCTTTCTGAATTTATAACCCATGCTGGAAATGTCGAATATTTTTTAATGATTTCATTTGAGAGTTCTCGCCGTTCGGCCCTAAATTGAGGCCATCAATTTACCAGCAAACCCCCTGTTACTAGAGCCCCCATCAGCCACATCTGTGGTATTGCAATGCAGTACACGCTTCCGTGATCCTGCGTACTTGTTTGATGAATTTAACACAGCTGAACTGACTCTCATCTGCATCCTCATTAGCGTTTGTCGGCAACAGTTGCTGTGAATGGGGGAAGCTATGTTGAAAAACTATGCGCTAATTGACTACAATTAATTGCGGCTGACTAGGCGGCGTCTGCAGAATGTGGAAAAGGTGAGCAAGCGACAATAGGCAACAGTGTTTTAGCAGCGGACCGTTTCTCTTAACATTCGGCTCCTGTGGGGCGGCTCATATCCTGAGCTCGCCCCCAGCTCAACAGCCCTCGTTATTTCAAACAGTCCCTTCTATTTAGTCTCATGTTAATCATCGTCAGACATTGTGGACTGTAGCGTGCACAATTATGTTGGAATTAGAAACCCTGAACCGGTGCCAGGAAGCCTTTCACCTTATTGCAGTGCTATAGGCCATGAGCAGCTCTCTCTCTTACTGAAAATTATAGAAGTTAATTGAGAACACATGCAGATGTACGTAAACCTGCCAGCTGTATATTGATCTGAGAGTTTGGCTTTTAAAGTGTAAGCTAAGAAGTCATAAATGTTTTCACTACTATCTTTCTGTAAACACTTCTTAGAACCAGACGTGTTTAAAAAGTTTACAGATTTTGTTTTGGAAGCTTTTGCTGGTTTGTGCCGATTTAGCTGGTCTTTCTCATGAAGTTTGTGTGTTTGTTGAGCAAGGTAGGCTTGCTAGTTTAAAGGACAGTTCGCCCAACAATTCTGTCATTATTTACTCCCCTCATGTTGTTCCAAGCTTGTATGACTTTTTTTTCAATACAATGAAAGTCAATGGGGTCTAATGTTGTTTTGGAATTCAACGAATTTCATTTAATGGAGGTTTGAGGGTGAGAAAATGATGACAGAATTTTCATTGTTGCGTGAACTATCCCTTCAAGGTAATAGTAGTAACTAGCAGAAATAACCAAAAATGACCTGTATGACTTATTTCTTCCATAGAAAACTAAATATGAATTTTAGCCTGCTGTTGTTTTCCAGTGATTGAGGACATTCCTAAATTATGAAAAAAGTTATCAAGTTCCACTCGCAGCGGTTAAAAGCTCACTGAATAACAATTTAAATTTCAGATTTTTTCTATGAACACCAACATGTGTACCAGCATCATTAATCTGGTGACCATAAATGCTGGTCTTTTCAACATGGTTAACACAAAGCAGTGCTAACAGTGAGGCTTGAGTACAGCAAAAAATGGGTGACATGTCGAGAACCAGAAAGAGAGAGAGGATTGGCAGGCAGAGAATAGCCTACAGTGTTTCTGCAGAGAAGGGAAAGTGTGTGTGTGTATGAGAGAGATAGAGAGCAAGAGCAAAGGGAAGAGAAGAGAAGACAGAGATAGAAAGAGAAAAGATAATGAGTAAAGGCAGTGAACCATAAGCCACTGATACACACACACACAAATGCACACACTCGCATGTAAGGCCTCGTGCTAACATGAAACTACACACACACACACACACACACACACACACACACACAGCAGAGCAGCATCTAACGTAGTGCAGAAACTACTGCATGAATAAGTGTTTGTTACATAAGCACAACTGATAAGGGCTTATTTTTACCACACTAAACTGTTTCACCCCACGCTAGAAGATCGGGTAATTAATAAACCTTGAGAAGGTTGCTTATTTGCTAAAAGAAAATCCATATTCCACCTGAGGTTTTTAATGACATGATCTCAACAAGAAACCGAACCCTGCTAGCATTTCATTAGCCGCCTCTCTGCTTACAGGTTGAAAAGGGGAGAGAGACTGAGAGCAATAGAGTGATGCAGGGAATAAAAGAATAAGGGTACATCCCCGGAGACAGGCAGCCAGCAGAAGATGAAAGGACGTGGCATAGAGAGAGAGACAGACAGAGAGATGAGCGGGAGAAGATGTGCACAGAGATGGAGAGCGATAAGCAACAAACATCAAACTGCTAGTGAATAGACCTGAGGAAAAAAGAGGCAAAGGCAAGGCAGTTAGTCCCTGGGCTCTGACTCTTTTAGCACTTGGCCTATTGCCTTCCGAAGACCTACTCTAACTAGACTGCTCCACCGCCATTGTTCGCCTGTAATTGGAGCTTCCAGCTCAAGACGTGCTTGCTGCGCCTCAGCCTGACAGTCCGGCTGCCTTCCATTAAGCTTTAATAAGTGAATGGGGAAAAAGGGGGTTTCTGTCACCCCGTTGGGAATGACGAAAAGAAAGAAACGGTGCCTGAGACTATCTCTCCCTCTTCGTCCGCTCTCAGTCTGTGTGTTTTGTTTCCTCTCACGACAAAGCAAAGTGACTACAAAGGCAACATCTATAATGGCACAAATCTATTCATTGCATGCATGCACCATCTTCTTACTGTAAATAAAGGATGGACACATTGCAGGCGAGAGGGCAGAAAGAATGAGAGGTGGCCCTCCAGACAGGCGGGTGCTTTTAATACGTCTCTTTCATTACGGAGAAAGGCCTGTGTGGTTTGAGTAATATCTATCTGAGGCACCATCAGGGCTGCACCTAGGAAAAAGCGACTCACGTATATACAAAGAGCGTTTGATGTGTTTTAGTACTGCTTACAAACGAAATTGTGTTTTTAGAGAGTCAGGCTCTCTCTGTGAGTTCTTCATGACCTCAGCTGTGCTTCCAACAGAGAAGGTTTACGACAACGTTAAAGGGATAGTTCACCCAAAAATTTTATCCCATAATTTACTCACCCTCAAGCCATCCTAGGTGTATATGACATACTTCTTTCAGACGAATACAATCGGAGTTATATTAAAAAATGTCCTGGCTAATCCAAGCATTATAATGGCAGTGAATGGTAGCCCAAAATTTGAAGCCCAAAAAGAAAAATAATCCGGTCCGCCGGAAGCTAGATATTTTACTTTATAACTTGTTAAATATGAATATTTTTCTTACAAAAACCCGTAAATTCGCTTCAGAAGGCCTTTATTAACCCCCCGGAACTGTATGGATTACTTTTATAATGGATGGATACACTTTTTTTGGGCTTCACAAGTGTGCATTTATTTCTAGCTAAGGTTGCCCAAACAATGAACATTTTGTTTTACTTAATATTTAATTAAAAATGCATAAATGTAAGTGTAAGTGCATAAATGCGATAATATGAAAATGATAAAATAACCTAGATTAAAAAATGCAGATACGCGTCATTTTAAGATGACGTAGTTACATTATACTTACTGAGTTAGTACTATTAATAGTAGTATTAATTAACTACATGTACTTACTACAGAGTTACAGTTAGGGTTTGGTTTAGGGTTAGTAACTTGTAATTATGCATAAAGTACATGTAGTAACATGTAACTACGTCACCTTAAGATAAAGTGTTACCAAAAATGCTTTTAATCGTTGGTTCACGATACCTAGTGCATTAATGGATGACTTGTACCTTATAGTAATGTGTTACTGGTACATTTGAATGTTTGTTCTTTTCTACTCCAGAGTTTGTTTAAAGTTCACAAAGTGTGTCGCACAGAGAAGTCTTCAAGCAATCAAACATAACTTCATCTTCTACCCCGTTGCCTTATGCCACCGAAAGTAAACACCGCAATGCATGAACATAAACAACCTAGAAAATAGCATCATCCCAGCACCCCACCCCGCGCACCACATCCTTTCAGGACCCCGTTCCTGATGCGTGATGGGGCCCTCGTGAATGATAAGTGGGTTGCAACAGCATAAACAAGAACTGTTTTAGGCAGTGGTTCGTGACGTGAACCGCCCCATGCCAACGATGTTTATCCAACTTCTAGCAGCAATGCAGCCACACACCGGCAGCGGCAGCCAAAAAGTTAATCATAAAAATGACAAAAACAAAAAACAATAGTTTACTGCCCTTTAGACAGCAGTTAGCATGCTGGGAAAAAATACACACACCTGGTATCTGTCTGCAATAGAATAAATATAATGCCCCCACACCACAAACAAAATAGACAGAGAGCGGTAGCAGGGCAGAGACAGAGATAAACACAAATGGAGGGAGGGAAGAGAGAGAAAAGGACAAAGGGAAAAACAGACACTGACTCAGCATCCACATGAATGCATTGATTGATTTGAGGTGTCATTTCGGTAATGTGGTCTGTCCCTCCAAAATGAATACTGTGAAGTAAACATGTATATCACCAGAAAATTGATAGGCACTCTGTCACAACATCTCCCAATGAAATGACCAACATGATATGTTTTACAGTTCCTTTCCCTGGTGCCCAACTGTGGCTAATGTATCTTTTAATTCAGCTGACTCTTTGTACACACAAACACCCACATTGAGGCAGCCATTATGAGCTAATTATCGTAGCAACATTTTTATTGATTGTGCCTCCTCTCTTCTCATTTTATTTGAGTTCTTAAACAAACAGCTGTAAGTGCTAATTAAGGCTGTTTATTTTCACCAATGTGAAATGCTTACCATTTGTCTCTATTGTGGTAAATTCGCCAGTTAAATTAATTTGTTTCAAGAGCGTTTCATCTGCTAAGCCATTTTATGATGTTGGTTCTTATTGTTGTGAGTGACTGTGAGAACTCTCCAGTTTTATTGAGTTTCCTCAAATTAATAAGATTTTTATGTTTGGGTAGTTGAGCAAAAACATTCCATGAAACTTATTTTTTCAACAATTATTTATTTTTTGCACCCTTTTATAATTTAGCAAAGAAATTTTGGCTCACGTGCAGTCTCTTTTGCTGGATAGGCAGCTTCTGTGCCGACTCTTACCATCTCCCTTGAAACATAGGTTAAGTACAATTTTATCAATAAAAGTCCTTGGTGTTTTTTAGCTCCATAGAGCAAAAGACCTCACCGATGTTTTCCTAATTGATCTGCTGCAGCAGTATTTTTTTTATGCTGTCCTGTTTTCTCATCATCAATAAGTAATTAGTGCTCTTCTGTCTTTTCAAAGTGAATGGTATCCATTGCTCTCATCCCTGTCAGATCTATCACACCCAGGGCACTTTTTCATTAATACAGCTTAAAAGTTTGAATAATTATCAGAATTATTCAGATGTTTTTGAAAGTTAATGTTTGATAACACGTAATTGATGATAGATGCTTTCAATCAGGAAGACAGTTAAAATCAACATCCACTTTCGGTAGTAATGAGTGCATTTAGTCTGCTATTTTCCTTCATTCGTGTATTCTTCGACCTCATGGAAGAAGAAAAAAACTCAAATTTAATTTTGTGAATCTTTGTGAATGTGTTTTATGCTCACTTCTGTTATTCATTCCATGTGTTTAGGTCTTCTGCAGGAGAGTTTCATTGAGGAACCAGATGGCTTGGTGTCCGTGAACCTGCTGGTTGTATCTGCAGTTTCAGCTTTTGCCACTGGGGCGGCGCTGTCAGGTCTGATGGTGTGTTGGATAATGAACCTCAAGCACCGCCAACGTTCCAGAGCCGGTGGATCTGGTTTGGGGAGTCGTCGCAAGAGTGACAAAGAGCAAAGCATGCTAGGACACGGTCGCAGTGGTTCCGTGATCAGCGTGACTCGTATCAGCGGCAGCGAACGACCCCGCTCGCAGGTTGAGAATCTATTCACCAACGGCTGGCCAAAATCTGGAGATATCGACCCAGGACTTCCCACTCCAGAACAGACACCTCTGCAGCAGAAACGTCCCACTCCAAACGTTCATCTCACAGACTGCGACTGGGACCAGAGCCATACTTTCCTGGCCCAGACAGGGACACCCTGCCCGGCGAACTCTGCAGTCATTTACCTGAGCTCCAAATACTTGCAGGGTGGGCGGCAGGAGGGATCGGGCGATGTTCCCCCGCATTCGGAGCGGCAGCGGTACCTTATCCTTTCCCACCCTGCGAATCAGCGGGAGCAGGGCGGGCAACCATCCGCCCCGCCTACCCGCAACTCAGCCGGTGAATACAACTATCCGGCGACACCTCAAGACTCCCCTGACCGCAGGAGGGTAGTGTCGGCTCCTACCACGCAGACGGACTATGGCGAACATCTGCGATGGTCCCGCGACGGACTCAACTTCAATAGCAACAATGCGACTCCTTCTGGCCACCACCCATATCCAATACAGCCGCGTACTAATGCAGCATTAATACGGCCAGGTCACCACACTCAGCGGGGGCTCAATGAGCTACAGGACTACAGCCACCTGCTGGTGAAAAGTGTAAGTGAGCGCAACCCTAATGGCCAATGAGTGGCCCAGGCCCGTTCACACCCTTCAGAGTCCCATCACCCCCAAGACTCAGACTCCTTCTGTAATCCTGCCTTTCCTGTCCTCTCTCACTGCCATCCAGTGTCTTTCAAGTCCCCCACCAGTGGCTGAGCTCTAGAACAACCGAGAGTGAGAGAATAAGAGCGTTAATGGTTGATGGTGTTAAAGCTGCCGTCCTCCCCAGCCTGAGGGTTGACGTCACTTAGCACGTTAGCGGCTTCTATCACGCCCTGTCTAATGAAACGGAAGGATCACTTAGGAATAACGGATGTGATGGGTGATGGGAGGTGAAATACATAATCATAATCCTGCGAATGGGTACGTTGACTGTTTAGCACACCGAATCGGTCGTGGATTGTCTCTCTGTAATCTCATGCCCTGTAAACCATTCAGTGGAAGTTTCGTTTTCACCTCTTTCTTGCTTTAAGTTTGAGCCTATGGATGCTTCTTTTGTGCGTCTTGGGCCTTTGCAGACAAGCTCTGTCTGTTTGTGTGTGTGTATGTGAGCCGCGCCAAAGTGTGCTTGTCGGCCAGACTTGATGTGAACGCAAAATTCACTGGAGTTTCGTAAGTGAACTGATGTCAAATGACTGACTACCCCTCCCTCCCTTACCTATTAAGTGTCAGGAAGCAATCAAGAAAACTGCCATGTGACTTTATCTAAAGACCTTTGTGCTGGAATATCAGATGTAAATGGGTGATGGAGAAGAGCGTTCGCCAGAAATCATGGATTAATCTACCCATGATTTCTGGGCAGAGCAGGGAAACACTGTGGAAATGACTTTATATTGCATACAGGGGCATATGTTGGGTGGACCCATTTATTTTGTGGTTTATCTTCAAAACCTAGAATTTAGTGGGTTTTTTTATCTCCTACCCATGTTAGAATTAGAGCAGAGCATTTGCAACACTTTCTCTTTATTTCACTCAGCCTGGCTTCGTTTTCTCTGCAGTCCATTGAGTCGAATGTGAGCTTGGTTGTCTGGGCCGGGCCGGGCCACTAGGGAGCTGCATTCAGAGTGTCTCACTGACACTGGGTCTCTTTGTGCGGCCCAGCCAGAGAAGACCATCCCAACAACAAATAGCCGTTAAGAGTCATGGCCTAGCCATCAGCCAAGCCCAGGAGAATGTCAATGAGGAGCCAGACAGATCGGACCCCTCTGGGTCCCCCCTCACTGCCAGCCTTTACAAGCCACACAGAATCAGATGAATACAATGTTACATTTAGATGGAGTGCAAAAAAATGGAACCCATTGGGCTCCCAATGGCACCGTGCCCACTTCAGCCATTGTTCAGTTTCCTCTGGCTGTCTTTGGATTGCTGTTTGTTTGTTTCAGGGTTGTAAACCCCACGAGAGGCATGAAAGAAATAGTGTACTATTCAATTCATTCACCTCTCAGTGAACGACGTTATCTCTGCTTTCTTCCTGAGGGGCACCAGTAATTCAACTAGCATTACCTGAGTGTGTTCACTAGAGGGCAGTAATGCACATTACAGGATTTTCCTAATCAGTACTCAATGGACCCTTTTCACAGTGTGAGATGAGTAATTAGGAGTAACATTTAACATTGTAAACCAAAATTAAATGTAAACATTTTTTGTTCAGACATTAAGTTGGTCAAAAGTGGCAGAAAAGACATTTTATAATGTTACAAAAAAATATTTCAAACAAATGCTGTTCTTTTAAACTTTCTATTTACCAAAGAATCCTGAAAAAAAACTGTATCATGGTTTCCACAAAAATATCAACCAGCACAACTGTTTTCAACATTGATAATGATAAGAAATGTTTCTTGAGCACCAAGTCAGCTTGTTTGAATGATTTCTGAAGGATCATGTGACACTGAAGACTGAAGTAATCATGCAGAAAATTCAGCTGTGCCATCACAGGAATAAATTACTTTTTTAAATGTATTAAAATAGAACACTTATTTTCAATGCTAATAATATTTCACAATATTGTTTTTACTGTATTTTTATCAAATAAATGAAGATATTAAAAATAATTTAAAAAAAACAGCAGTGTATTACACTATACTTTGTCTTATATTTACCTGGCATTAAACCCTGTTGCAATGGGGTTTCAAATACGTCATTTGAGGGAGTGAGGGTAAATCTGACATCTTTCTGACTGCTGTTATCCATCTTTTCTTTTATAAAGTCGTGTAAATGCAATATTGATTCCCTAAACTGTTGAAACATGGTAATGCAAAAATAACATTTGCTATGGTCTCACATGTACTTCTCTAGAAGGCTACCCTGCTATTGTTTACGTTCCAAACCCCAAAATGTGAAAATGGTCCATGAGTGAGTTTGACATGAAATGTTTGATGGTCCTATAATCAGTAATACTTCAGCACTAAGTGTATGTAGGTTTAAAAACAGGCCATGTTCCAAATGAAAAGTCTGGTGAGGTGATGACAGAGAGAGAATTTAAAGGGACAGGGTAGGAGTACGTTCTTTCAAATGTGGATGGATGAAACTGCTGAAACTGAACATTAAAGCCATTAATGAAGTGTATAATTTAAGGGTTTTAAGTGCCAATGCATGACTGAGTTCAAAACTGTATAATTATTTTACACAATCAACATTATTGATGCGTTTTTTTAATTGATACCGTCACCCAGCTCTGTTCGTTTTCAAACTGTTCTACCCTCACGCAGACTACGTGCTGAAAAAGGTCTGCCCACCCATGCATGCTCTCATCCTGCTTCCCTCTCTCCGGCTTTTCACTCTGTTGCACCATTAGGTGAAACATGCATGATTATGCTATGTCTATCTTGGCTCGATAAGGCCTAGAAATGATTGTGAGAGACGTGCAGAAATGCAGGCACCCACTTGCTTACTCTCAGCCAGATTTTACAAAGCAATCGCCTGAGATGTGGGCAGCAAAACTCAAGCAGCGAATCATCTTCCCGACCGCATCCCATATTAAGTAACATTCCCCTGAACAAACCAGAAACTAGCAGCAAGCGCAGGTCAAACTTATTGTGTAACCCTGTACAAAATTGCTAAACACCGTCTGGGTTAATTTGCACAAGATTCTGAGGCGGTGAAATGGAGTTAATTTGCTGTGGAGCTCTATAAAATGTGTTCCCGGGAAAAGAAAATAAACGAGGGTTGTTTCACTGTTTCCTATGTCGTAATTCTCTCAAGCAAGAAATGGAGTCGGCCGTAAATACTCTGCTATGGTTTTGCTTGGACAGAAATATATCTAGCTATGTTTTAGAAAGCTCCCTATTCTCAATTTTCCAATTAAAATGCTGCCTATGAACAGTGAAGACAGTGCGCTCCAGGCTTTCTCATTGTCTGGGCTGTTTTTTCCTCCGCTTTGTCTTTTAAAGCCCTGATATATTTTTTTTTTGGACAGCCCCCCAGCCACAAACTGCCACAGCTAATGGGCCACCCGACGAAATGTGCATACACAAAGAAAGAAATGGTTTGTTTAGAAATGACATGCTTTCAGTTTGCAAAACCTGACATCTGACAAGCACAAACAGAGTTTGAATTTTTTTGTAAAATTGTAGAGAATATATTAGCCAGTACTGATATCTTCATTTTTATATTTGTTTATTTGTTTGTTTTGTGGTAATGTTTTAGGTTGGTTTATTGAGTTCATGAAAGTGATTTGATTTGCATTCTGGTGTGTGAATTTTTTCAACAATGACAATGATTATTCTGCGACTGACCTGAATTTCGGTGTTTGATCCTGGTTCATGAACTGTGCAAAGCCTTTTCTCAAAAAAAAAAAAAAAAAAAAGGATGGGAGATGTTTCACCTGAAAGAAAGAGAAGGAAAACACTTTTGCAAAAGAGCCAAGTCTTCTGTTAACTGTGATGGACTTCTGATTTGTCTCGCGCCGGAGGCTGTTCGTGTTACTGGGTCCATTGTCATTAAATGACAAGTCGTGTCCCATTCAGTGTACATAATGATTTCAGTGCTTAAATGTAATTTAAGTGAACTATCTGCATGAACACAGCCTCGGTCTGGGGTACACAGAGGTGGTGTGTACTTCAACATGACACGCTACTGTGTGCCCTAATATTGTCCACCAATCAGACAGTCACATGCATGCTTTCCAAATCAAAAACAGCAAAAATGCACACACACACACACACAAAGATCACTCACACAAACACATGGACAGTGGGGCTCAGAAGTCTTATTTAATAGAATAAACCATTTTTTTTTACAAATTATATTAGCAGCATAATAATTTAAGTGAAAAGATTAATTGAAAAATTGACATGTATTTCAGAATGTCTTAGTATTTATTTTGTCCCTTTTTTGCTTTAATGACAGCAGCTCTCGTGCTGCATGTAGTTTGTGTTCTCCAGCATGATTCGAGATTATCCAAAGAACATCTTTTAAATCTCAAATTTTCAATGTTGTCTCAGACTTTTGGACTCCACTGTACTTAAACACACATGCGTACACACATTTCTGCATTTGAAAACTCATTGTCCTCAGTTCTGGCTGTCATTGAGCATGGAGACTGCTCTGTTATCATTTCCTGTTCTAATAAACCATCAAGAACCTAACTGGTGTTTCCTCTTTTTTCCTACATTTCTGGTGCACTTTTTATCTTTATTTTTTTTATTTATTATTCAAATTCAAAAGGATGTGACGTGTACAAGCGCTCTCTTCCATTCTTCAACACATGATAATGCCGAAAGAGCTATTCTGCATTGCACTGTCATGCAAAGAAAATAAGGGATTCATTCAAACTATACAGATCTATACACCGATCAGTCATAATGTTATGCCTGATCGTTGTATAGTCTAGCAGTGGTCCCCAACCCTGGTGATGGAGTACCCCAACTCTGCTCATTTTGTATGTCTCCCTAATTCAACTCATCAGCTAATAGGTAAAAACCTCAAGCTCTGAAATGATTGTGATAAGAGAGAATTCCAAAATATACTGTTGGGGGTACTCCAGGACCAGAGTTGGGAGCCACTGGTGGTCTGTAGTCTCAAATATAGACCTACTTTATAATAAAACTATCATAACAGTGTAATTTTAATTACCTCATCTCTCGACATAATGCTGGTGAATTGCAGAACTGGTGCAAACATATTCACATCGCTGTGATCAAATGCTTTCTTATGTGCTGCTTTCTCACCGCTGTGTTTATTTTCTTATTGAGAGGAAAGCGTGCATCACTTTACATACTGATCTAAACGTCGCTCTCAGCAGCATGGTGTCAAGATGTTTGTTAACATTATATCGCTACAAAGGTATTTCCAACTTCTTTTTACTTGTAAGTAAAGAATGAAAACTAACTTTGCCTTGAGTATATCAGGGCATCGAATCACGTTCAGTCTCTTGTATGTGTGCACGAGTGTGAGCACAAGCAATAAGTTGCAGGCTGCAATTCATTTAACGGCCACCAGTGTCGCTAAATAACAAGGGTTTCTGAATTATATGTATAGCCCATTTTATAAAGAAAATGCTCTAAAAGACCAAGGTCACTGGAAAACTCAGGAAGAGGGTACTGTGGGGTTTGTTTGCAGCTCAAAACCAAAGTTGTTTGGTTGTCCTTAAAGGTGCAGTTAGCAATTATTGAGATTTAATGTTGAACACTGTAAATATTTGAAATCAACCCAAACAAACACACCCCTTCCTTTATTGCTCCGCCCACAAAATGCACAAGCAAGAGTCAATGTCTCTTTAGGCTTGTTCGACTTCATACAGCGCTGTGCAGACCGATCGGCGGATTAATTGAAGCAGTGCATGCCGGTTAGAAATGTTGTCCAACAGCGCAGATGCCAGGTGACTGTGACGTATGGCATCAAAGTACCGTGAGAGCGATTCGATAGCAGCCGGCTGGTGCATTCTGCGCAGCTTCTCCAGAGCGGCTGCACAAGCTCTGATGACGACACAGCTGATCCACGATTGGCCGGATTCACCGCATGACAGCGATCATGTGTGTTTCGTGTTTATTCTAAAACCTTCAGTTCCACTGATGCTCACAACAGTAAAACAGTATTTCATTATTTCCATTCAAAAAGTGAAACTTGTATATTATATTCATTCATTACACACAGACTGATATATTTCAAATGTTTATTTCTTTTAATTTTGATGATTATAACTGACAACTAAGGAAAATCCCAAATTCAGTATCTCAGAAAATTAGAATATTACTTAAGACCAATACAAAGAAAGGATTTTTAGAAATCTTGGCCAATTGAAAAGTATGAACATGAAAAGTATGAGCATGTACAGCACTCAATACTTAGTTGGGGCTCCTTTTGCCTAAATTACTGCAGGAATGCGGCGTGGCATGGAGTCGATCAGTCTGTGGCACTGTTCAGGTGTTATGAGAGCCCAGGTTGCTCTGATAGTGGCCTTCAGCTTTTCTGCATTGTTGGGTCTGGCATATCGCATCTTCCTCTTCACAATACTCCATAGATTTTCTATGGGGTTAAGGTCAGGCGAGTTTGCTGGCCAATTAATAACAGGTATACCATGGTCCTTAAACCAGGTACTGGTTGCTTTGGCACTGTGTGCAGGTGCCAAGTCCTGTTGGAAAATGAAATCTGCATCTCCATAAAGTTGGTCAGCAGCAGGAAGCATGAAGTGCTCTAAAACTTCCTGGTATACGGCTGCGTTGACCTTGGACCTCAGAAAACACAGTGGACCAACACCAGCAGATGACATGGCACCCCAAACCATCACTGACTGTGGAAACTTTACACTGGACCTCAAGCAACGTGGATTGTGTGCCTCTCCTCTCTTCCTCCAGACTCTGGGACCCTGATTTCCAAAGGAAATGCAAAATTTACTTTCATCAGAGAACATGGACCACTCAGCAGCAGTCCAGTCCATTTTGTCTTTTGCCCAGGCAAGACGCTTCTGATGCTGTCTGTTGTTCAAGAGTGGCTTGACACAAGGAATGCGACAGCTGAAACCCATGTCTTGCATACGTCTGTGCGTAGTGGTTCTTGAAGCACTGACTCCAGCTGCAGTCCACTCTTTGTGAATCTCCGCCACATTTTTGAATGGGTTTTGTTTCACAATCCTCTCCAGGGTGCGGTTATCCCTATTGCTTGTACACTTTTTGCTACCACATCTTTTCCTTCCCTTTGCCTCTCTATTAATGTGCTTGGACACAGAGCTCTGTGAACAGCCAGCCTCTTTTGCAATGACCTTTTGTGTCTTGCCCTCCTTGTGCAAGGTGTCAATGGTCGTCTTTTGGACAACTGTCAAGTCAGCAGTCTTCCCCATGATTGTGTAGCCTACAGAACTAGACTGAGAGACCATTTAAAGGCCTTTGCAGGTGTTTTTAGTTAATTAGCTGATTAGAGTGTGGCACCAGGTGTCTTCAATATTGAACCTTTTCACAATATTCTAATTTTCTGAGATACTGAATTTGGGATTTTCCTTAGCTGTCAGTTATAATCATCAAAATTAAAAGAAATAAACATTTGAAATATATCAGTCTGTGTGTATTGAATAAATATAATATACAAGTTTCACTTTTTGAATGGAATTAGTGAAATAAATCAACTTTTTGATGATATTCTAATTATATGACCAGCACCTGTATGCAAACAGCACATCACTACGAGAACCAGAACGTGTTCGACTTCATGTCTCCGTTTGCAACTCCTCCCCGCCTGCACGCGGCAACTATTGCCGATCGGTTACATACAGCTGCAGCCAATGTTGAACATACATTTTATCATTGCAGAAAGGAAGCGAAATAAAGCATCGCAGAAAATAAAGCGAAGATTACAAACTAACAACAAGGAAGATACAGTACAGGAAAGTTGGAAAGCTTTTCTAATATTAACGTGGCATAACTCTTGCCTGATCATAACCCTTCTTTTCCAGTGATATTCCTCTGTCCTTTTCTCTTATGTAACGTCTCTGTCATCTCTCTTTCTACAGTCTTTCTTCAAATCTCACTCTTGCTCACTCTCTCTCCTCCCCCATCAAGATTGGGCATGCCCCCTACTGCTGATTGGCTACAAGTGTGTTGTGGTGCTCTGTCAGATCCACTTTTTAGCAGCGTTTCTCAAAAATCACTTACTGTGTTTAAACGGTGTTATTTAGCAATCACACATTGTACCTTTTAAGTGGTAGGCTACATATGTTCCAGTTCTTCCTGTCCTTCAGGCTTTAGACAATTCTGCTGTTTTAAACACCAGATTTAAACTAAATCTGAGGCATCTCAGAGTGCTGCACTTTCATTTTATCATACAAACTATCGAATGTAGAAAGAGTTGACATTCCACATATAAAGTACATTTTTACTCTGTTTAGTATGAGCAACTTATTAAATGGCAATAACTTGCAATGTCAAGTTTGGTGGTGAAGGTTCAACTAACAGGCAAGCTCAGTTTGTGTTATTCAGAAATGTTTGTTATTCAGAAAGATGTTTTATCTTTATGTAGGCCTAGTGTTTTGATGACATTTTGGTGATCGTTGGAGTGATTGGTGTTCTCTTTGTTAACGTTTCTTCCGTTTATACAACATGTTTTGGTGTATAGAAGTATAACCTTTTTAGTTTGCTCAAACTGATACACAAGTAGACAAACTAAGAAAGTTGTATGTCACTATTATTTTATATCAACACTCGGATTAATTTAAAATGCAAGTTAATTGAACTTGAAAAAAAAAAAACATTACGCCTACTATTTTTGAGCTTACAGAACTTATGTTTGACAAACTTGAATTAAGTAGATAAAAAAAATTTCCCCATAAGTTGAGTATACTCAGTCATCATGAAGCTGGTTGCCTCCAGTTTTTGAGATTTCAGTTGTTCAGATTATTATATCCATTTGTATTATAAAACACAGTATGTTCTGTGATCCATACTCATCACCTCAGTGGTTCTTTATAGCAGCTTGTGGTCTCACACGCAGGATAATTTATGATCTACAGATGAGCATGATTGTAGACATGAGCTTGAAGAAATGCCAACAGATCTTGTAATGAATCTGAGCCACAACTTCTCCATTTCATGTTGTTTTCCATCCCTGAAGGTCTCTGAATATTTATTTCTGCCTATTTATTGCCAGACAAATTCATGTACGCTCATCCATGTTTGACATAAATGTGGAATTTTAACAAGCTCACCTGGAGCCTCGAGTAAAAACGGAAGGTCAGTAAACAACACCAACAAAAGGATTTATAACAAAGGCAATGTGTTTGGGAATAAACCACTGCTCATGTATCAGACTCACACAAGCTTTAGCTAAAGATCATGATCATATTAAAAAAGCATAGTGAATAGCAAAAATTGCTATCAAAAATCAAATTGATGTTGATGTAGAATAAATATATTTATATTACATATTTAATATGAAAAGTGCTCATATTACATGCATAATGTCAATTGATGATTTATATTTACTGTAGCTATTTCTTCTATTAACGGTAGCCTATTATTTACGTGCATCCCGTTCTCTTGCTGCATATACAACAGATATCCACACGGGGGCAGTGTTATCCCTCTCACAGCTATAATAGCCCAACAGGCTGAGACCACATTATCTGAATACAAATTCTAATTGAAACGTGAAACAAAGAAACACAATGACACAAATATTTAAGATTTCTAGCTCCTTAACCAAATAGTAAATCTGTCACATTTTAATGTGATTGTGTCATAGGCTATTGCTTTTCAGTTCAACAAAATTTTGCTTGTGGCCATCAATTTTGAGGTGCTTTTAATAAATCTTACATAAAGTGATCAAAAGAATTGCTGCTAATGTTATTATGTATATGTTATAGTGTATTTAAAAGCATCTTGTCAATCACAACCAATCAGGAATAACATTATGACCACTGACAGGTGAAGTGAATAACACTGATTATCTCTTCATCACGGCACCTGTTGGTGAGTGGGATATATTAGGCAGCAAGTGAGCATTTTGTCCTCAAATTTGATGTGTTAGAAGCAGGAAAAATGGGGAAGCGTAAGGATTTTAGGGAGTTTGGCAAGGGCCAAATTGTGATGGCTAGACGACTGGGTCAGAGCAAGAAGTTAATGCTGGTTCTGATAGAAAGGTGTCAGAATACACAGTGCATTGCAGTTTGTTGCGTATGGGGCTGCATAGCTGCAGACTAGTCAGGGTGCTCGCCAAAAGCGCCAACATTGGGCATGTGAGCATCAGAACTGGACCACGGAGCAATGGAAGAACGTGGCCTGGTCTGATGAATCACGTTTTCTTTTACATCACGTGGATGGCCGGGTGCGTGTGTGTCGCTTACCTGGGGAACACATGGCACCAGGATGCACTATTGGAAGAAGGAAAGCCGGCGGAGGCAGTGTGATGCTTTGGGCAATGTTCTGCTGGGAAACCTTGGGTCCTGCCATCCATGTGGATGTTACTTTGACACGTACCACCTACCTAAGCATTGGTGCAGACCATGTACACCCTTTCATGGAAACTGTATTCCCTGGTGGCTGTGGCCTCTTTCAGCAGGATAATGCACCCTGTCACAAAGCAAAAATGGTTCAGGAATGGTTTGAGGAGCACAAAAACGAGTTTGAGGTGTTGACTTGGCCTCCAAATTCCCCAGATCTCAATCCAATCGAGCATCTGTGGGATGTGCTGAACAAACAAGTCCGATCCATGGAGGCCCCACCTCGCAACTTACAGGACTTAAAGGATCTGCTGCTTACATCTTGGTGCCAGATAACACAGCACACCTTCAGGGGTCTAATGGAGTCCATGCCTCGACAGGTCAGGGCTGTTTTGGCAGTAAAAGGGGGACCAACACAATATTAGGCCTGATCGGTGTATGTGCCACTTAAATGGTAGGCAGAGACGATCCGCCTCATTCAGATCTACCCAGCCTTGATTATACCCAGTGAATAATAGATGATTGTTGTAAACTGGGTTAAATGTTGATAGCTGGTGAAGCTAACCTAGTTTAGAGCAGTGTTCTCTTATGCATCCATCCTTTGGTTCTCCAGTGGTTCAAACGGTTTTATTTTGGATGATCTAATAGCTGTGGGAAAACAAAGAAAATATGTAATGACTTATTATCTGTCATCCCAGCTAACGGAATGGCTAATGTTCTGGGAAGGTTCTCTCAAATGTATAAACACGTTCTTCCAGTAACATCAATAAAATAGTTATTCTGTTATATTATTAGTTCAGAGTTGCCTGGTCATTAATACTGTAGTATAGCCTAGTCCTATCATAAAAACATTATTTACTGTATACATCGTTCATGGAATGTTTGTACCTGAAACATTTAGTTGGATGTTTTTTAAAAGTTACTACTTTATTCAGCATGTTCAAAGAACATACAAAAATAATGTTCCCATTATGTTTGAAAACTGATCAAATGGAATGTTCCCTTAACGTTTGCGTAACCAAGAAAAAAAAATTTCCCCCCCTTTTTTTAAAAGGAAGTTTTTAAACGTTCAGAGAACATTCAGAAATAAAAAAATTATAATTTAATGGGAATGTTAGTTAAACGTTCTTAGAACATATTTTGCTAGCTAAGCAGGGATAATTAACATGGTAACTTTAATTGCACTATATGGCTAAAAAAAAGGGAAAATATATCTCATATGTAGGCCCTATATGTAATTAAATAAATTGTATGTATTGACTGAATTTGTATAGCCTATATATTTTGATAACTAATGGTCAAAGTATAAATATGGGCATGTTCTCGATTTCAAAATTGTGTTGCTATAACAACAGTTTGCTAGCATTCTGTTCAGGCACAAGTTGATTTGTAAACAGGAGAGCTCATTGCTTCATATAGATCATTGAGTTAGACAGTAGAGAAGAACACTAGGTTCATATTATCAAGAAACACAGCCCCCATGAGTAATTCAACTAAGTCAGTGCCGTCCGAGGGCAATAATCTGTAATCAAACGAAAGCAAATAAATACCATGCACAAATACACATACATTTTGTGTATTGAGCTCCTGAAGTGGGACTTCCTCTAGTCCACACGTGATTTGATTTGTTTGTCATTATATGGACTACATGATAGTCTCATTAAAATTTTAATGTGGTTATACAGAGGTATTTACTACTTTAAATCCCAAAATCAAAAACACTCAATGACTTCTGATTGACACACAGACTTTGTCAGATAATAACATGTTAGACTGCAGGACGCCCACTTTTGTGTGTTGAACATATTAGATAGTCACCGGAAGGCAGTGTGTTGTCATGGATACAGAGGTCAAGGGGCAGTCTATTACAGAGATGAGAGTGAATTGTGATAGTATATTTACACATACGCTCTTCACATAAAACATGGAGCTCATTTATTTGACACGGTATCTCTTTGTCCAAGAAGCATACTTGAAATTCTCAAGCACACACACGTTTAAACAAGCATTCATTGTGTCAGTAGCTGATTAGCTAGTGTGGCGCTTCAATAAGAGGTCACAGAAAGCATTCTGACTGGTTGATTTATCTTTTACCAAAATAAATGTTACCTCATCAGAACTACACAGGTAAACCCTTTATATTATATTAATTATATTATATTAATTTTATTTTATTTTTATTTAATTTACTGTTTAATTTAAATCAAGCTCCTTATTTGTGTCAGTATTTTTATATAAGGGTGCTATGTTATGCTATGTATGTTATGCATGTTATGTTATGCTATGTTATGTTATGTATGTTATGCTGTTATGTTATGTTATGCTAAGCTATGTTATGTATGATATGCATGTTATGTTATGTATGTTATGCATGTTATGCTATGCTATGTTATGCTGTTATGTTATGCTATGTTATGCTGTTATGTTATATTTTATGCTAAGCTATGTTATTGTTATGTATATTATGTTATGTATGTTGTTATGCTATGTATGTCATGTATATTATGTTATGCTATGCTATGTTATGCTGTTATATGTATGTTGTTATGCTATGTTATGTATGTTATGCTATGTTGTTATGTTATTTATGCTATGCAGCTATGTTGTTATGTTATGTATGCTATGTTAGTTATGTATGCTATGGTTTGTTATGCTATGTGTTATGTTATGTTTGTTATGCTATGTATGTTATGTTATGTATGCTGTTATGCTGTGTTGTGTTCTGTTTTAATTTACTGTTTAATTTAAGTCAAGCTCCTTATTTGTGTCAGTATTTTTTATAAAAGGGTGACATCCATTGCTCACTAGACTCTAATAATTGTTATTTTATGTTATATGTTAGGTTATGTTTTACTGTTTAATTTATGTTACAGTATGTCTTACGTGTTTTGTTGTGAGGTGTTGTGATGTGCTATGTTATGATTTACTGTTTAATTTAAGTCAAGCTCCTTATGTGTGTCCGTATTTTTCATATAAGGGTGATATCCATTACTCACTAGGCTCTAAAAAACACTCTTAAACACTAATAAGACAAATGGAGATTGACATCATTTAATCAGTGAACCTCTGGAGTTGTGAGATTGTCTCGATTTCACTTAACACTAATCAGTTAAATCTCCCACTATCATATCACCAGCTTAAAAGATTTCAACACATTACTACAAAAAAAAGAAAGATTTTTTCCAGAAGTATTTAATCTAAGGTATTATGAAATGCCATGGCTAATGAATTATTGAGACTCCCTCTGTGACAGCAGAAACAGGAGCCAAAAGGTTCACTCTCAGATGTTGTTGATGTGACAATTGTGGTCACTCTATCCTCCTTATTTTTATTCGATAGATGAGGTTCTGCCAGATCTGGGCCAGACGACTTTCAGGATTTGCTGTTTTGGCTGTAGTTACATAAAAAGTCAGATCATCAGCATCAAGTTCCACCTGTAGTAATAACACACAACTGCAATGTATTGTCTGCATTTGGTGATTGACGTGTATTGTTAAACTCTTTGTAGCTCATCAGGTAGCGCATTGCACAACCAACATCAAGGTCATGGCCAATGGGATAAATTCCCAGGGAACACCTATTATAATGATTCGCTTGCAAGCTGCAATATAAACAAATACAAATGTCTGATGAATTAATAAAAATGTGAATTTATTGGCTTGATAAAATTACTCATGTAGTTATATGAAAGTCATTACACAGTGTGAGGAAATATTGCAAAACATATTAATCATTTCAGAAAATTCTATCCGCAAATTTGAAATGAAAAATGAACCCAGTGCCCTCTAGCAAATTAATATAATCTCATAAAAAGCAAGAGCACGGACACAAAAGATGACACAAAGCATGGACACAAATTTAGATATAAATTTGATCATGAAAAAGAGTTAGACTATTAACATATTGTTTGCATCTGTGATCTTGTTCACTGCATTATGTTACATGAAAAACAAGGTGTGTACTGATCACGTACAACCTGAAGGGAGTTCATTCTGCCACCCTCCCAATCTTCTCTGACCTTCTCTGAGTCTCTCACTTGATCAGTAGTGCAAGTGGGCATCATGGCACCCGCTGGGCACGTAGGCCTGTAGCACAAGTAACGTTCCAATAATGTTTGCAAAATGAGATGGAACGTTTCCTTAATATTTTCTCTAATGTTTGCAATAACCAAGAAAAAAGTTTAAAAAACATTTTAAAAACTACTTTTTGAACATTTAGAATGGAAAATTAGCTAAAGGTTCTCAGAACAAATTTTTGTCAGCTGGGAATCCACAGAAAATCTAAAGGCTGGAATACACTACAAAACAAGTGTATGATGCCTAGAGTTTGAAAATCTGTTCCGATTTTAAAAGTCGTGTAGTGTATTTGAGTATTAACTTCTCCATCTGTCCTATCAGATCTGAATGATCTGCTTTCTGTCACAGAGCTGTTAACAGTCAGTTTATTTCTGATCACAAGTCCTGATCACAAGACAGTCTGCAATCACAAGGTTTTTCTAAGAAAACAGAGCTTGCTTTGTTATCTCTGCTGCCCTCATTTTAAAAGTCTCCAGGTTTGACTATACTCGCACGCTTTCTCTTTCTTAAAACAAATGCATTTTTCAAGTCAAAGATCATACGCATGAGAATATGATTAGTATGTTTACCAGGGATCTTCTATGTAGCCGTATTACAGTCCTAAAGAACAATACTTGTTTAGTTGCATCATTGCTCATCCTGTCATTTCAAACCCATATGATTTTCTTTCTTCTGTGTAACACAAAAGGAAAAGTTTAGCAGAATGTTGACACTGCTCTTTTCCAGTAAATGCCCATAGGGGTTAGTGGGCAGCCAACCTGATTAACTCTTTCCCTGTTTTTAGTTTCCAGAATATTTTGTTGTAGGAATATCTGACATGCAATATATCAAAAAGAAAGAACAGAGCCTTTTAAACAAAGCTGTTTTTTTTTTCAAAGACTACAACGTGCATAAGCAATGCTTATATCGTTTGTTCCTGCTTCTTTTTTGCATGTGTTTTAAACCTGAGATTCTGTACTCTTTTAGAAGATGCGTAATAGCGCCCCCTACCGTATAACATTGTAAGATTTTTGGATTAAAGTATAAAAAAAAACTAGAAATGTTTTATATATTATGTTGAATTGTGTACTTACATTATACCAAATGTTTCCAAGAATGCTCAACACAGTTAGTCTTATTGTTTAAATCTCGTTTTCATGATTTACCACGAGTACCATGTTTGACCATGCCTAATATCGATTTAGCTTACTGCAAGTGTGCAACAAGAGTCTCATAGCAAACGCAGTAGCATTATAACATAACTTTCAACTCACTCTAATATGATAAAACAGCGCTGCGTTACCCCACATACGCATGACCGGAAAAAGCGGAAGTGCTCATCTGTGGCATAATAAAAGCTCTGCAAAATCCACGGCTGCGTTCAGCCCCGACAAAACATTGCAAAGCGTTTTTTAAACGGAAACGTTGGTGCGTTGAACTCCCTGTTCTGATAACGCAAGAGTTGCAACTATGGCAGCTGAGAAGGCTATTTTGTGTTCTTTTTGAAGAATTTTCGGAGCCTGATGAAATCGGTATAAATACGTGTTTAATACTGCAAAATACGATCAATGACGATGTTACAGTCACTGCCCATGCCGTCCAGAATAAAAGAGAACATCCCAAAGGAGTGAAGGGATTTGTGGATACTGTGGTTCCTAAGTATTGTGATCCAACATTTGCCTCGCATTTCAGGATGAAAAGACAAACATGTCTTCTAATATATTTAATTGTTGCATATATCGAGCTGCAGCGGACACATTTGTAAACGACTTTACTTGGACCCATTGTGCGAGCTGTCTCTTTAATACCGCGTGATTTATATACATGTTGCTGCTGATTGGGCTGACATTTTTGACACACCCACCAAACAAGAGAAAATGTATCTCAAACCCTGTTGCATACCGTTTCCAGAAAACATGTCGTCCAACCCGGAAACCGTAGCAAAACATTGCGTACCGGTTTGAGCTTGAACGTGCCTCAGGTGTCATCAAGCTATGCCATTGTTTTGAATAAGCGACCTCTAGCGGTGAACAATTACATATTGTGGCTTTAGTCACCATGAAATCAAAATAGACAATTCTCATTTTTATGGAATATTGCAGTGTTTATTATAAATGATTTATCCATGCACACTGACAGTGCCTTGACTACTGAACTAGAGCTGATTGAGACACACCCGCGGTCTTCCTACGAGTCCGCACTTTCATGATGTAACGTCGCGTTGACTGTTGGGAAGAAGTGCTCTCCGAGGGCGCATATCGACCGCAAAGGGGGCGCTCGCGAGCACTCTTCTGAGACCTAAAATGACAAATAGGACACTCTACGGCCTCATGTCCAAACGGACACGAGCATGCAGCAGCCATAAGTCCACAAGGCCGAAAGTGCAAATGAAGTGTGCCATTTGAGACAGGGCCCATTTCATGCCGACTTTAAGGAAGAAATAAAATCAGGTGGGTTTGAAATGGAATGACATAAAGGTGAGTAAATTATGACAGATAACTTGTAGACTCTTTGTATATTTTGTATATTTTGGTATACTTTGTTTACAGCATGATTGATTTCACATTTGCATTAGGCTACATACTGACTTCTATGGAGACAAACATTGCCTTGTCATCTCAATGTGTCTGATTCTTCCCCCATATGGCTCTGAAACCCTATAAACTCATGGTTATAAAGCACATAGATGATGCTGCACCTAATTAAATCTCACTGTGCAGATTATTTTTAGCCCTCTAAGGGAAATTACTGACGCACAGATGAGATTTGCTCCTAGGAAATTACATATTGCTCCAAAATTTAATTTGTGGTTGCTTAAGCACACATGGCTGTATTTCAAAATGTTTTAGCTGGTGTAATGCAGGTAAATGAACTATACGTTGTGTTTATACTTTGATGTAGCAAATGTGTTAATCGATCGGGCGCATTCGAAAATGACACAGCTGCCTTGGAGCGGCCGCTGCAGTGGAAAATGGAATGGATCCACAGCTGTTGCCAAGCCGTCAGAGCTGCACGGCCTTGAACCGCTCGTATAGATAATTGTCCGCAGTAAATAGGATTTTGTGACCTACTTCCAAGATGTGACACTTGAGTTTGTGTGACTGCGACTGACTCTTAATTTTAAGGTGACCAGATTTCTGAAATGGAAACTGGGGACATTTCCTATTTGAGTGGTCAAAATATCACAAAAAATCTAATTTGTTATTATCTATTAATTACAAAACAGGGACAATATATTTTTGAATGTTTTTTGTCATTGTTGTTGTGGGCTCCCTATATTATTATTAACATTAATAATTATTATGATTTAGTTTGATTATTACGATTTTTGGTCTGGTTTTAATACAATTCACCGCACCCGCAAAAAACAACAACAACTAAAACCACACACAAACAATGAATAATACAGTTAATAGTTACCACTGTAAATCTCAAGCCATTCAAAACAATATTATAACATGACTTAACAAAAACACATTACAAAAATAAAACAACAAATATGATATGATGAACAAAACTATTTAACAAATATAATTGCATTTAATACTTTCATTTTCACAAGTTTATACTGTATAAATTACTTTTATCTTTAATTGGTCTTGTTATTTAGCATTTTAGGCTTATTTTAAGCATTTGTTAAGTGTTAATACACATTAAGCATGTGTATTCTGCACATTTATTTGTTGCAAGTGTAACTGTTTAGGTTTTTTTATAGTTCAGATGTGTGGTAATCACTGCGTTGTGACTGCGGAACTTTTGGGGACAAAACAATCCCGCACCCTGTTGAGGCGCTGTTATAAAGCACATGCAAACAGTATTAACGTTACTTTAATTTAACATGAATAGTTAGTATGTTACTACCTTGAAAGCGATAACGATGTTTCTTTTGATATTTGACGATAATGGCACTCTGCTCTCGGTTACGTTCTTCATGAAGTAGTGGCGCGCGCGCGACCAAGTAGAGTCAGCGTATCTCACAGCGCCATCTGCTGGTGAAATAATCACTACACGATTCCTCTGCTGTTTGTTGTTTTTATTTTTGCAATGTATCTGCGGGTTGTTTTCAACGAGCTGTAAAACGGGGACATTTCCGGGGACAGCTCCAGTCGGGGACAGAACACCAAAAACCGGGACTGTCCCCGGAAAACGGGGATGTCTGGTCACCCAATTTGCACATCGCTTTGTGCTATGTCCTTGCATGCATCGATCTTAGTGTATATGATTGTGTGTGTGTGTGTGTGTGTGTGTGTGTGTGTGTGTCTCTACACCATTCCCGGGGTGTGTTTTCCTTTTTCTCCATTAAGTAGGTCATAGCCACCTCTCCCTCCTTCCCCATTTTCCTGGACCTCCATCCCTCACTCTCTATGTTTCTGTCATGTCTGTAAAGTGCTTAGCCTCCATAATCTTTCCAGCCACAAGGTACCAAAACTTCACTTTCCAGATGAGATGGGGAAAAAAACAACCAATGCACTGAAAAAGTGTTCCATTCGCCACAGATATTTGTTTGTAATGTAAACCACACTTTGCTCAGTCTCTCATTTACTGTCTGCTTTGCTGTTCCCCTTCAATGGAAACTTAAAGTGTCCAGGAGTTTTGACTGAAATGAATAATGAACGTGATTTTGAGTTATAGTCTGTGTTATGGAAACTATCTACAGCTGAATAAATCAACAATCACTACAGTTCATGTTCTATCTATCTATCTATCTATCTATCTATCTATCTATATATATATATATATATATATATATATATATATATATATATATATATATATATATATATCTGCCTGCCTGTCTGTTTGAAAGTTACCAACAATGTTTAATGCAACTGGTAGATGAATAATAATAATAATGTTTACAGATCTTAGTTTAACCGCTAAGCTGACTTTACAGAGAGTGGATAAGCGCCTGTTATGTAAGCCAAAATGTGAAGTAACCAAAGTCACCACCAGAGGTCTCTAATTCCCCATCATTCAATCAGACGTAAATACAAAAACACAATAATAAAAGGAATGACGTTTTATGTTTGGAATAATTTGAGACACTTTTAGATTGTTAATTTTTTTTCTTCAGTATGTAGCCATTTTTGAAGAATTGTTGAATTTTCCAGTCTGTCTTTAATATTTATATTTCATTATTTACCTTTCTCTCTCCCTTTTTGGTCATTGTGATTATTCTTCTACTCAGTGTAATGTTCCAATTCACCCAAACAACTATTATATTGTAAATAATACGGAAATGGGGTGATTTAAAAGCCTGACTGCAAATAATAGCTAACAGAATTACATGACCGAGGCCATTATCTATTCAGCTTACCTAAGAAGATTATGATGTACATTCATCATTTCAAATAAATGACGGATGAGTTGGGTGAGAATGTATTATTGTGAAAGAAAATGACCAGCATATGACCACTGAAAATGGTGCAATGTAATTAACAATTTTCTATGGATAGAGAGCCGAGCAAAGTGTCCTCAGAGGATGGAGGAAAAATAAATGACTGCACAAGTTTATTGCTTTGTGATAAGGGATGAAAGGAGGGAGGGAGTGAGACATGAAAAGACAGAGATGGACAGACAGTGTGTCCCATACTTCCTTCAGGCAACAAGGGAAATAGAAAGATAGTGGAACTAGGACACAGGGGACAACAGAAGTGAAGGATAAAAAAGAAGGGACTTGGGAGGGAACGGATACTGAGGATGTTCGAAGTGATATAAAATTAAATTTCCACTTCAGTCTGTAAAGTATTCTTGCAATATTGCTGTCCTTTAGTTTGATCTTCTCTGAAAGAGAAATGATGAACCAAAATAAAACCTGGACTGAATTTTCCAGATTATAGTTTTTTTTATTTTATTTTTAGATTAGATTAGATTAGATTCAACTTTATTGTCATTACACAAGTACAGGTACGAGGCAACGAAATGCAGTTTGGGTCTAACCAGAAGTGCAATAGCAGCAAGTGCAGGACATGAATATGTACTGAATAAATATAAAGATGGCTATTACTATAAATAGAATTTACAGATAGATATGTATAGAATATAATATACAGATGGATGTTGCTATAAACAGTTTGCAGATAGATATATACTGAACAGAATTTACAGATAGATATGTACTGAATATATATATACAGATGGCTATTATTGTAAACAGAATTTACAGATAGATAGATATATACTGAATGTAATATACGGATGGATATTACTATAAACAGAATTTACAGGGTAGATATGTACTGAATATATATACAGATGGCTATTACTATAAGCAGAATTTACAGATAGATGTATATAATGATATGTTAGGCTAAGATGGGCAGTATAGCAATGAACGATATAGTGCAAATGAGCATATTTTAGTAAGGTAGTAGTGCAAGATGCATATATGAACAGGTGTTACTGTAGTAACAGTCGATAGTGCAAATGAGCATATTCCAGTTAGGTAAGTAGTGCAAGATGCATATATGAACAGGTGTTACTGTAATAAACAGTCGATAGTGCAAATGAGCATCCAGTAGTGCAAATAACAAGTGAAGGCAGATGTGAGGGGGAGAGGAGGGTTATCAGTATATAGGGGGAGTGGGATCAACGAGGGTTAGAGTTCAATATGGAGACAGTTCTGGGAAAAAAACTGTTCTTAAGTCTGCTGGTCCTGGTCCGGAGGCACCTGAAACGCCTACCAGAGGGCAGGAGAGAAAACAGTTTGTGGGCTGGGTGAGAGGAGTCCTTAAGGATGCTGCGAGCTCGATGCAGACAGCGTTTCCTCTGGATGTGGTCGATGGCAGGTAGTGGAGTCCCTGTGATGCGCTGGGCGGTTTTCACCACCCGCTGTAGTGCCTTGCGCTCTGCAGCAGAGCAGCTCCCATACCATACTGTAACACAATTGGTCAGGATGCTTTCTATTGCGCAGCGATAGAAGTTCACCAGTATAGCCGAGGATAGCTGATTCTTCCTCAGTGTCCTCAGGAAGAAAAGACGCTGGTGAGCCTTCTTGACCAGGCTGGAGGTATTGGTTGTCCAGGACATGTCCGCCGAGATGTGGATCCCCAGGAACTTGAAACTGGAGACACGCTCAACAGCCGTTCCATTGATGTGGATGGTGTCGTGTGTGCCTCTTGCCTCTTTCCTGAAGTCCACGATGAGTTCTTTTGTTTTGGTGGTGTTGAGGAGCAGATTATTTTCAGTGCACCATGTGGCCAGGTGCTGGATCTCCTCCCTATAGGCGGTCTCATCGTTGTTGCTGATGAGTCCAATCACCGTAGTGTCGTCCGCAAACTTGATGATGGAATTAGATCCATACACAGGCTTGCAATCGGAGGTGAAGAGGGAGTAGAGAAATGGGCTTAGCACACAGCCCTGTGGTACGCCAGTATTGAGTGTGGTGGAGGTGGAGTAGGTGGAGCCTGATCGAACATTCTGGGGTCTGTTGGTCAGGAAGTCCAATATCCAGTTGCACATTGAGGTGTTGATGCCCAGGTCTCCAAGTTTGGCTATTAACTTGGTTGGGATGACAGTGTTGAATGCTGAGCTGAAGTCAACAAACAGCATACGTGCATACGTGTTCTTATTGTCCAGATGTGTAAGCACAGAGTGCAGTGCCAAGGAGACTGCATCCTCTGTGCTCCTATTGCTACGGTAGGCAAACTGGTGTGAGTCCAATGTGGATGGTAGAGATTCTTTTAGATGTGCCAAGACCAACCGCTCAAAGCACTTCATAACGATGGGTGTGAGAGCTACAGGGCGGTAGTCGTTAAGGCACCTCGGGCTAGAGTGTTTTGGTACTGGCACAATGGAAGTGCATTTAAAGCATGTTGGTATGGTTTCTTGGGCAAGAGACAAGTTGAAAATGTCTGTAAAAACCCCAGCGAGCTGTTCTGCACATGCCCTGAGTACTCGTCCAGGGATGTTGTCTGGTCCAGCAGCCTTGTGCGGGCTGATTCGACCCAGTGCATTGCAGACGTCTGTGGAGGAGAGTGTGATTGGCGGGTGGTCAGCAGAGGGTTTGGGCCTACATTTGAGCTTTAACCTTTGCATAATCTGTAAGTTGTTTGAATTTGTGTAAATTCTGTTATTTTGTCAGCAGAGGGTTTAGGCCTACATTTGAGCTTTAACCTTTGCATAATCTGTAAGTTGTTTGAATTTGTGTAAATTCTGTTATTTTGTCTTTTCAAAAAGAAAAAATATATATATTTGTATAGTGTATATAAATATTAATATATAAATATATTTTACTGTATGTTATATTGAACTGTGACACATCTCTGTCCAGCACTGCAGTCAACAAATGGGTGGAAGACGTGTGAGTCATTGTAAGTGTGTGTATTTGGTGGTGTGGCATTTGTGTCAGTGTGATTTTCAAAAGCGGGTCAGTTATAGTGGACATAGTGCCATGCTGATATAAACAAAAACTGATCATCGTGTTAACGAGCGCCCGTATGCCCACATATGACTGTTGAGCTAACAAGCTGTTGAAACCTGTGTGGCTTGTTAAAGCAGAACAACATGAACTTTGATATAGTTAATATTTGATATATGTTCTACTTTGATTAGGCTATAAGGAGATATAATATATTGATCCTTTCACATTTTACAAAAGGTTACAATGCAAAATTACCAATAATGTAATGACTTCTGCATTGCCTTTTCATGACGGTACTTCTCTTTATACCCTGAGTTGGCATTCGGAGTGTCTTTGGGCTGGCATTCTTTGCGTGTGTATTTGTCAGCTTTATGTTCACCCTTTGTTCGATTGGCATTGTTCAGAGATAAACGTCATATTAAGGGCGTGACTCAGGTAAACGGCCAGGCTTTTAGTAGCATCTGTGTGCTTGATATCGCAGACGATTTAAATGACTTTTTTTCTGGCTGCATTTACGGGAACTGCTGTTTCCCAGCGACAACAATATAATTTTTTTTACATATCAGATAGCAGGTGATAACAGATATCAGCTGTCATGAGAGCTATAAAAAAAGAGGTCTATTAACTTAGGAGTGTCGTTGGAGGAAGTAACCTGGTATCTGAGCTGGTGTTTGTTAGAACCATAGGGCATGTAAGGAAAAGAACAGGAGAAGAGATGTGGTATAGAGAGGAGAACAAGTGAGTAAGAGACCTGACCTTCAGTAGTGGCCAATGGCCATTCATTACAGTGAGGATAGTCATGCCATACCACGTGTTGTCATGACAGCAGAGTGACAAAGATGAAAGACAGTCATCTACCTCCACATCCCCTTCTAAGAAAGCAAAACCACTGCCTATTATTTTTCTCACAAACAATTTCTCAAAAAACTACCGTTAACAAGTTTGGGGTCTCTATGATTTAATAAATATAATAAATATATATTTATACATTTTCAATTTTAATATATTTTAAAATGTAATTAATTCCTCTTCAGTCACATGATCCTTCAGAAATCATTCTAATATGCTCAAGAAACATTTCTTATTATTATCAATACTGAAAACAGTTGTGCATCCTAATATTTTTTCCTAATATTCCTGAACACAAGAAATCTCGGAAAATCTCTCGCGGTCTAACGTGACTTTAGTGTAAACAAACATGGCAGATAACGGGCAAGAAGAAATAGCGATAATACTGGCTGCTACCGAAATCGCATACTCTTGAGTAGGTACTTATTTTGAATAAGTAATTACTTTGTGACTATTAAAAAAGTATGGTAATTACTTTGTGGGCTATTAAAAATGGTGAGCCGCCGTTCTGCTGTAGAACTGTGATGCGCTGCACTGTTTACACTACATCAACAGCACAAGAGTCTGACGCAGACTAGAAGAAATTGTTGAATAAAGTCGCTCTTTTTATTTGTTTTTTGCGCACAAAAAACATTCTTGTTGCTTCATAAAATTAAGATTGAACCACTAGTCACATGGACTATTTTCACAAAAAAAATTTTTACTACCTTTCTGGGCCTTGGAAGTGTTATTGCTGTCTATGGAGGGATCAGAGAGCTCTCGGATTTCATCAAAAATATCTTCATTTGTTTTTCCGAAGATGAACAAAGGTCTGGGTTTGGAACGACATGAGGGTGAGTAATTAATGACAGAATTTTCATTTTTGGGTGAACTAACCCTTTAACACACATAACACCACATGAAAATCTGACTTTTTTAGGATTGTCAGAAGAGGCGAATTGGGCCCAAAATCGGCCCGATTTCCGTGTGGTGTGTGGGTGCCCAAGTCATATAACTTGTTTAACTTGTATTGCACCAATTTTTATTCCATTTCCTTGTCATTAACTTTTAGATTTTGTTTTTATGGTGACGTTATAGTTGCTGGCATATTGAATGTATACCAGAGAGGATTCCATCTACGGCTGTCTGTCAAGAAATAATTTGCGCAGCTTGTGTTTACTTGAATGAGTAATATACGTTCATTTGGTCCAGAACTGTAATCCGTGCAACACTGGTTTGCAAGTCACTCATTTATTTTCAAGTAGCGCCATCTGACATTTTCTTAATGATACTGAGGATGCCCTGTGGGAGCAGCCTGAGATTAAAATTATTATATGTTGTTGCTCATTAGTTTCATTTGAGACATTTAAGAAAAGTATGAAAATGAGCTATTGTATACGACACATGAGTAACGAGATAATCATCTTTTTGTAATATACTCAATAATTAGAGATGAGTCAACAGAGACTTTGTGTGTTTAGCTGTGAAACAAATTGTCCAGATGATGCAATTCTGACCATCTGGGAAGAGGAAGACCATGGAAACCTTGAGCAATGGTATGTGAAGGAAACTTTAACAGGCCCAAGACGACTGGTTTGGAATAAACACTCAATTCTGAAAGTCTCCTAGGACAGAAGGATTCATTCAGGGAACATTCTTTCCTATAATATAATATAATATAATGTAGTTTATATAATGTCATTGAAGTATTAGGGATTTTAAAGGGGTATTTTTAGTCTGGGTGAAGATTACTAGGGGAGCTGCAGAAGGGAAGAGAGGAGAAAGGAACAGAAGATGAAAGGAGAAGAGTATGATGGAGGAGAGGATGGGCAGGGTAAAACTGGATTACACCCTCGCACAGAGAAAGAGAGGGATTATCCAGCCTCTGAAAGAGGAGAGGAGTCAGCGGATTAGGCAGATAACGAAGAGGAGCGGTGAGGGGATTACGCAGATGAGAGCAGGATTCTACAATAATCCCTTCTGAAAAAACAACATTTTCACTAGCGCTGATTGTTAATATATTCCTCCATAACCTCATCCACTCTGTTACTTTGCTTGAAATTCATTTGCCATTAGATCATAATGCAGTTCTAATCTCACTACTTACTCACAGTAAAATTCTTGTCTTGTTTTCTAGCAGACATTTAATATAAACCGTGCTTCATTCACTGTCTCTCCGTTTGCCTCCATCTAATGTCAGACCCCCTCCCTTCTCGCTCTGAGCGAGCAAGCTCTAATTTAAGAGACTGTGGTTATATAAGGCAGATGGTCAGGAGGTCAGCTGTGTGTGTGTGTATATGTCACATAGAGAAAAAAAAGACAGAAAAGAAGCTGCTTTTGAATGAAAATATGCAATTCAAGACTGCAGGAAGGTAAGGAAGAGACCCTGAAACAGGAAGAGACATGTAAACAGAAGAATAATGAAAAGGGAAGCAATGCTTCTGGAGCGGAAACATTCGTATATTTACCCCGAGGGAGGTCTGTTTTGACAACGCTGCACAAACACTGCTAGAAAGATTGATTTTCCTCATGCTGTAAAACAGAGAATTTGATGTAATGCATAAAAAGGTGTAAACCAGACAAAGTCTGAGGAATAAACATGGTTCATAATGATAGGGACAACAGGTGAGCATTATTCAATATAAAGGTGCATAAAAGAAAACACAACAGAGATTATAGACCGAAAGAAAGCAGAGGATGAAAAGAAGGAGTGGCCGCACAGGAGGGAGTGACAAAGCTTTCTTTCAGCTTCCGTGTGTTTCCGCTGTTCCACTAACCTACTTACTATAATCTCTTCTCCCCTCATTTTACAATGGAGACTCCCTGGTTACATCATATCCCTTCTATCTTCTGTACACTTTCGCACGTCCTGTTATTGCATCCCCCACATTATTATTGTCCTTGTTAGAATGGCTTCCTGAAATAAAGTCATTTTGCTACATCTCTCGTTCACCCTTACCTACACTTAAGATGTTCACAAAAATTGTACTTATTTTTGATAGTATTCTTTGAGATGCACATCTAGTGCTGGTGTATCTAATGGCTCCATGTGTTCAATATGGATGTTGACCTTTTGGCTCATGCATTTATCCAACATTAGATGAGTTTTTGATCCAATATTCAGTATAAGAGAGGGTGTTGGCATGTATTTAAAAACTTTAGTATCCTATATATTTGCCATCATAATGTCCATGTTTCTTTCTAACACTGCATGTTTTGAGTGAATGATTAAATGTCATTCGAAGAGAATAAGACCAACATCACAAATTGATCTTCTATTCAAGCATTTAATGAAAATTTTATATGGCAAAGCTTATGTCATTGAGTTCTCCCTTATTTTCTTCGGCTTATTATCATTTATAAGTTGCTTTGGGTAAAACTGCATAATAAATGTAATTGATTCATAGGTGTTGTGGCTTTCATTTCAGTTGGCTGTAATTTAGGATATTAGACTAATCTGGAATTAAAATCCATACACAACTGCAAAATACCCCTATGGGAATCTCATTTAATCAAAACCCCCTGAAAGCATATTAATACTGTACAGATCTCTCCCTTTATAATAGCCTTAAACTGTTTTACTGACTGCATGAAAGAAATCCACAAATAAATACACTGTCACTAAAATATATGATTTTTTTCACAGCGGACGCTGTGCTGTAATCGCAAACAATCGCAAACAATCGCAGCCGCAGGAACCGCGAGCCCGCGAGAGATTCCCACGATACTGTAATGGTGACACACTGCCACACTTTCCCACGCGCGCTCGAGCTCTGGCACACGGATCCTCCTTAAAGCGCGTGGCCGAGTGCGGGAGCGCGCGCCGCTGCCTGGGGGCACGAGGCGGGCCAGTGGAGCGAGATCATGTGAGAGTCCACGCGCCGAAAGTAGGTTAGACTACAGAGAAGCACAGACGCAGAGAGAGGGAAAGAGACGAGAGCATCATTTTATTGCATAGCCGACAGAGCGCGCATTTACGCAGGGGGAAAAAAACCTATGATGAAGCGGAATTTACTCTGAACAACCGAATGAGAAGAACGAGTAGGCTGTGCAATAACATATGAGGTTTAGTTGTTATTTTCTTACAACGGCTCTGTTTTGGAGTTTTTAAATTTTCACCTGAGTTTTACTTTCGGCGTTGTTCAAATGTACTGGAGTTATATTATCATTGGCAGATAATATAGCATCAAAATGAGAGGTAAGTTAAAGAAAAATGCATTTATATAAAAAAAAAATATATTGTCTAATAGTTTAAAAATGGTCAATTTTGACAGTGATCGGGATTGGGTTTGCTTTGATGTTGCACGAACTGCGCAAAGTCTCAACCAAAGTAAAGCACGCGCAAGCGCGCAAAATATCGCTCACATAATCTGCAACTGTTGGTTGTTTGTAACATATGTTTCTTAACTACTTTGACGGTTTCTTGCCACTCAGACATTATACCGAATATAACCATTACATGGACATTATAAACTTTGCATAGCTCTGTTTGGTTTCTTCGCTTGCCAGCGTGAAAGGGAAGCGATGAGTGTCATGTAGGAAAGTATCTCTGTGTTGCCATGTCCGCATTTTATAAGCAACTTTGGGATTGTTTTTCTTCTTTTTCTTAAAGTACTTTTAGTTTCATAAATATGGCCAGTTATAATATATAGTCGGTAGAATATAGTTGTGCATGTAAATATGTAAACGTACCTTTGCTAAAGGGCTGGCCATGAACGAGATGTATTTAATAAGTTGGCCAGTTGTATGTGAAATATTTTGATTATTATTTTTAAAAGGATATAATTATTGAAATGACGTACTTTGCAGCAAGTAGACTTGCGTAGCTAAATGGTGCATTTTGTTAGAATAAATCAGCTTTTCAAATTAAGCAGTTCTCTTCTCCATCATTTGCTTATTTTGAGTAAAAAAGGCACGTTGCTCATTTAATGTTTTTATTAGATCAGGTTGCTTGTATTTCTTGCGAGATTTGGCAACACTTGTCTCACTGTAGTTACTGTTAACTGCCACTAAGCGCACCTCATTATGTAAGAATCAAACAACGTGTTTGAATATGCTTAAAATGTAATAATAACTAGGTGCTGTCATTTGAACTTAATGGAAGGTTCAAATGCTGCATTATGGCCGTGCGCAAAGTTGACATGCCTTTGGTCACGTATGTATAAGCTCTTAACTGCCATGTTGAACTTGAGCTGCGCTGAATGTTAGTGTCTTTATCGTGATAAAGCTTATCAATAAGTTCAGAGGAGACTCTCTGCATGCCAGTATGTGAGCTGTTGGGGCACAGGGAGTGAGGGTGTATGTATCTGCTGCGTGTTGTTGTTTTTCAGTATCAGCATGGCCGCCGGTCTGACAGTCTCTCTGCTCCATTGACCTACTTATGTCATTGAGGATCACACAGCATATTACAGCACTGAGAGATCAGGGCGCGAATTGGTTAGTTTTAAGACGGGCTAATTATTTACCTTGTTGGCATCTTATTTTAACCTTTACCCAGTGCTGAATCTCGGCATCCAAAACAGCGTGATGGCAAACGACACAGACGTTGAACCAAAAATGCTGTATGAAGGAAACAGCGCCTGCTTTGGTGCGAATGCGAAACAACAAGGACTCAGCCAAGCTTTGTTGCGTGTGATTTCATATATTAACTTTAATAGATTGTAGTAGTTTATTTTTATATCCTAGTAATGTTATATTCTGTAATTAGTTATATTTATGCGTTGCCACTGGAATGTACAGAGTTTCATCACTGAAATTCCCAGAATGTGCTGAATGGAACCTAAGTAGAATTGACTGCTAATGCAGAGACATAGCATAGCGACATTTATTAAATGAGTGTTATATATTCAGTATGTTTCTTTTGACTTTGTCTTTCCTCTGGACCATGGATAATCTTCTATATGCAGAGTGCTGTAGCTTATAAGCCACCATGGCTTTGAAGACCTCTATAAATGAATGCTGAGCAGCTTAATGCAGTGCCACTTTGACACCTGCCCATGGAGTTTCCATTCATTTAAACTACAACCTAAGCCCAGGCAATGGGAGAATGTGACCAGCCACTTGATCTATGAGGGTTTCAAATCTCTATTTGCAAGAAAAAAAGATTTCAGGAGTTTTCTCAGAGAATGGTTTAACAATAAGAACATCATAATAGTTACAAACCTAGGTGTATTGTTATGGTGCATTAGCTAATATGTCTTGTCTTGAATAAAAATATTTTTTTTTGCCATGGCTCATTAATGATAATAATAATAATGACCAAACAATTTTCTTTATATTAATATTTTCATACATCCTGTTTTATTTTGAATGAGACTTTTAGTGTTTCCTAAACCCAGCAGGCATCAAGATAATTAATGCCCATCAAGAGTCACCTTACACTCCCTCTTAGCTCATGTTTTTCAACTTGGTGTTGTTACTTATACCAAAGAATTACTCAATCCCTCTGTGCATATTTAAAGAGAGCCCTGCGGTGTCATTCCACAATCTCAATTTACTTTGTATAGGTAGGTCACTTTTAAGTGATGTGTGGGAGAGGAAAAATCATTACTGCTGACCACAAAACTGCTTTGACATCTCACGTACGAGTAAGCGGATGCAAATGGGACCCTGTTTGTGTGAGATCAAAGCAAACTTGCTGATAGGGATGCAGAGCAGGCTCCGAAATTGGCTCTAATATGGACTGCGCACACAAATCTCACACAGGTTAGGTTAGCTAAGCACTCTTATGCAAATGCAACGTGCAAGGTAAACGGGACCTTTGAACATTGCCAAACAAAGATGTTTGATTATGTGAGATAAAAGGGCAAAGTCTCTGCATTTGTCTTGGGTTTTTCCCAGCATCATGCAGTGAAACTGCTGACTGGTGTACGATGGACTGACATACTGACTAAATGACATAGAGGAAAGAGAGGAGATAAGAAGAGCTAGATTACTAACCCCAGCTTGCCCGATAAACATAGCACTCTAATAAATCTCCTCTTAATTAGTTTTTCGACAATCTGACTGCGTTTGCCTCCGGCTTCTACAGCAGTGCTAAACAAACAAGAGTTTGTTTGATATACTTTTCATTTGACTAAGTGTTTCTGGGAGATTGGCTTGATATGTTGATATGCTTTTTTTAGGTGACAAATGGAGATGTTTGCTTTTTATACACAGCCTAAATGTCAAAGGTTCCTGACTGTATTACCAAAACAACAGACAGGCATCTTTTTGGTGAATGTCAATGATACATTTATTCTCATTTTTCATTAATAAATTGACCAGAATTAATTTATATTATGCCAAAAAGCTGTAATACTTCATAATTCGGCCATACTTCCTTGCAGTCAGTTCAGTGTGCTTTTACCTGTCATTTTACAATGTGAGTCGCAATGTGAAAGGTTTTGTTTTGCATTATGATTGTGTGTGTATATAAAAACATATCTGACACGAAGCATGGTAAAACCAAGGCTTGATAAATTCAACCTCCAGCCGCCATGCACAGAAGCCATAGCTTAAAAATAGTTTAATGTGAGCGCTCCGAGACAGCTGGGACTGTGCTCAAATTCTTGACAGGCTGCCACATGTTAAGGGCAAGTGTAAGTTACAGGGCCCTTAATGAGTGTACTGTAGATATTTCAAATGTGCAAAAGTCATAAATCAGGCCCATGCCATTACATAAAATGTGCCTCTTGATCTTGTGTCTCCGATAAAAAGGTTATTCAGAGTTGATTATAGTGTCTTTGGATTTGTCTGAAACTGAAATGACCGGTTTTCCTGGTTGATTTTGTGGTTCCACCTTAAACATGACAAGAGGGGAAAAAAGGAAAAACACAAAAATGTAATCAGATTACAGCACTTGCGAGGCTACCTCACAAGCGCCTCCCTCGGCTTAGTAGGAAAGTGTGTCAGTAGAACAGCTCAGCCACATAGCCTGACCGTGCTACGCAGGTGAGTGGCATGTGAGCGAGCAAGTCAGAATCAAAGCTATGCTGTCACGAGCCAATGGGAACGTGGGAGAGGTGGGATGGAGGAATGCTCGTCACTGCGTTGCTAGGGTGATCCGCTCTGAATGAGTGTGTTCATGGAATGTAGCCAGACAGCAGTTATATAACACAGGGAGGGTGGGGGCCAGGGGCTCAGAATGGGGTAGAAGGAAAGAGAGCGAACAAAAAAGAATGAATATGTTCCATTTAGTAATTTCACTGACATATTACATTATTGGATAAACTTTTTCCTCCTCAATGTCTGAAAAGTGCTTCAGGAGATTGTGTTTATCAACCTTCTGCAAATGTCAGGCAGACGTGTCGCTCCTTCTCTCTCTTTCCCCACTCTCGACCTCCATTGCTCCCATGTGACGCACACATGAGCTAGCATTCGTTAAGTCCTCATGTCATTATCCCTGGACGGCCGGTTCTCTTTGTCACAACACATTAGCCGTTACCTAAGATATTGCGTCATTGCGTAAAATATATTCATGACATTTCCTACATCCAGATCACCCGAGGTGACCATGTTCCCTGGAAATAACCTTTATTGGTATCCATCCTGTATCACTTGAATCATCTGCAATAGGTGCTAATTGTTAACCTTCGTCCACTCCAGATAAATGCTATCGACCTGCTATTCATGGATGCGCTTCTACTTGGATAAACAGTATAATGAAAAGAACAGCTTTGTTTAATGGGATATAGAGGACTTTTGCACATTTTGGTATATATACTCAGTTTTGTTTGCTTCTAAGGCACTCTTTGCACTCAAAGGCGCTATTCATGAACCTGCAGCTGTTTATAATTCCCACACAGAGCATCACAATCCGCTTAATTCCAGCGCAACTGTGCCAAGCAGAGAGCAAGCTTTGTTTATAAAGCTGTTTTTGATTCTGTGGTCCAAGGACTTGTGTTATTATGTCATCCTGAGTGGGTCAAAACCTTGAGTCTTTGAATATGAGCTGTAGCGCTTGACCCAGCTCATTGCGCATTAGCTGTTCATGATCACTATTGAAAGAATGACACTAGCAAAGTTTCCACATCCATGTGAGAGTCAAACCACCAGACCTTCGGGCTCTGTGTCGGCCTATATTTCTTTTATGTTATTGAACGATTGCTTAAAAATCAATGGGTCAAACAAAGAACACTGCTGTAGCTCGCTTTAGAACTGTAATGTAGATAGTGGATGGCTTTCAATGCTTTGAGCCAGGACTCTTCTATAGGCTGGATAAGTGTAACTCTAGCTAATGTTTCAACCATTTCTCCATTTCTTAGCTCAAATCGAAGTAATCCCATGCAAGATTTGCGGGGACAAGTCATCGGGCATCCACTATGGGGTGATCACTTGTGAAGGCTGCAAGGTAAGTGAGCATCCTTTCAGTCATCTTTCCTTTTGCCCAATAAGGCTTAAAGAGATAGTTCACGCACAAATGACAATTCTTTCATCGTTTATTCACCCTCATTTCATTTCAAATGCCTTTCTTTTGCAAAACACAAATGAATATGTTTTAAAGATTTTTGTCCATACAGTGATAGTCAAAGGGACCCAAAACAACATTAAACCCCTTTGACTTTCATTATATGAATGTTATGTTAGAAATATTGTGTTCCACGGAAGAAAAAAAACGTATACAGGTTTGTAACAACATGAGGGTGAGTAAATGATTATAGAATAAATCTTTTTAGGAGACCTAAAATTGTTGGTTTAAAAGAGCTAAAACAGTTGGTTTAAATGTTTCTGTTGATCTGTTTTCCATGAAATGTTCTCATTGCTTGAGGAAAAAAAAAAAGATAAACCATGTTAAAGTATACAAGACTTGATGAAATTTAAAGCACCTTGTAGTTACACCCTAATGACGTCTTCAGACTGTTCCCTGAAACAGTAAACAATACAACCTCTTTATCTGATTGGCTTTTTGACCAGTCAGAAATCTCAGTCAGCTTGTATTTGACCACAGGACACACAATGTGTGCTAGAGCTGATCTACTGTTTCAGACTCTCTGCCTGAAAGTCTTTGTCAAATGCCAAATTTGTATTGAATCACATTACTCAACCATGTTTTCGAACCACCATGGCACATGGCATTAATAAATGATTACTGGTGGCCGAATCCATACAAATATTCCTTGCGATTTCTATGCTTTGAAAACAGTGAGGTTTTAGAGTTAATTTAAAATGTAATCCTTATTTAATCCTTAATTTATGATCATGGCGGAAATGGAAATGCAGCCTCTTCTTGACTTCAGTTTTCTTTCCCCCCCCCCTTTTTTATTCATCAAGGGCTTCTTCCGCCGAAGTCAGCAGAACAATGCGATATACTCCTGCTCGAGGCAGAGGAACTGTCTTATTGACCGAACCAATCGCAACCGCTGCCAGCACTGCCGCCTGCAGAAGTGTCTGGCACTGGGCATGAGCCGTGATGGTGAGTCTAATCTTACTTGAGGGAATTTTCTGCTGGAATTGGATTTTCCTTGAGTTAAAAACTGTGTAAATGTAATGACTTTGTATAGCCAGTGGCTACTGGATATATGTGGTATAATGTTGGCCCGTTTGTGTTTTTAGCTTGCTTGTCAGTTCTTATCAACAATCAAATCTAACATTGTCTTTCTTTCAACACACTCCTTTTTTCTCGGCAGCGGTTAAGTTTGGCCGCATGTCAAAAAAGCAGCGCGACAGCCTCTATGCCGAGGTTCAGAAGCACCAGCAGTCTCAGGAGCGGGCAGGGGGTCTGAGCAATGGTGGACCCGGCCACACTGCTGATGAGGCCGGGGAGAACGGCAGCAGCCATGGTCGGGCCTACAGCCGGGGCTCCAGCACCACCCTTAGTGACCTTGATGATATAACCACGCTACCAGACGGTCTCTTGTTGGATCTGCCGCTCACACCCGAGGAAGCTGCTGACTACTGCAGCCTAGAACTCCTGGGGGGAAGCGGTGGGAGCAGTTCGTCCTCCCAGAGTTCTCCTGAGCCCAACAGACATGAATTTAGTGACGCAACGCACATCAAGCACGAGTACCAGACCCTGCATGAGTCAGGACTCTTCACTCGCTCATTACTTAACCCACCTGAAGGCTGTTCCTTGATGGAAATTGGTTAGTACTCTATAATATTAGGAATGTATTTTTTTGTTTGTTTTATTAGCTACTGTTCAAAATTTGAGGATCATTAAGATTTTTTATTAATTTGAAAGAAGTCAAAAAGGCTGCCTTTGTTATCATAAATACAGTATTATTAAAATGTATTGCAAAGCTGAATTTTCAGCAGCCATTACTCCTTCAGTGTCAACTGATCCTTCAGAAATCATTCTTTTATGCATTATGATCAATATTGAAAAAATTTGTGCTGCATAGTATTTTTCCATTTTCCATATATTTTGTTTCAGGATTTTTTGATCATACTGACCTAAAACTTTTGAATGGTCTAATGAATATTATTGTATGTGTATTGTATTAAAGTTATAAGCAGACAATTATTTTTACGTAATGGCTTATAACCAATAAATGGCAGAAATTGAAATACTATTTTACTAAATTGACTAAATTTAGTCTTAATTTAAGTCTTAAATACTAAACATTACATTTAACAGTGTTAAATCTTTTTTAAATTTACCTATTTAAATGTATAATTATATTTAGATATATAATAGTACAATTAAATATCCAATATTGACTGATACTGATAAATTCAGTAATAAAATGACTAATACTTTGTGAAGATGTTGTGCATGGTTAAATTGTATAAATGTATGTTTCCTTTAGAACGGATTACACAGAATGTGGTAAAATCCCACATCGAGACAAGTCAGTACAGCTCAGAAGAACTGAAGAGATTGGCTTGGACCCTCTATACACCTGAGGAGATACGTGTCTACCAAAACAAGGTATCTGTCAACTGCCAATGAGATGCATCACACTTTCTAATACCATGGGGTGTAACGGCATGTTTTATGATGTGTACATTGTGAACCTAGCAATTACCCAACCTTACATTCCACGTAAATGAATCCCACATAATACAATAATTCCTAGTTCTAATTTTTTAGCAGCCTAATTAAAAGTAGATTAAAAAGTATGTCAAATGCACATCATTATTGCGATCAGAATGTGGGTGGAAGAGTCTTAACATATATTTCCTTATCCAAGTCCACAGAGATGTTGTGGCAGCAGTGTGCTGTACACATCACGAACGCCATCCAGTATGTGGTGGAGTTTGCAAAGCGGATCTCTGGATTCATGGACTTGTGTCAAAATGACCAGATTATCCTTCTGAAAGCAGGTCAGCATCAACTCTGTGCAAGACCGCAACCAAATAATTTATTGTTTTCCACATTAGTGATTACCTGCTGTAAATACTCTTACATGTCCAGTTTATATCTATATAGTTAAACCTTCTAATGCAGTATATTTACAATATAATAGTTGTATATTTGAGTTTAGAATATGTATGTATTCTTAGTTTCTCATCTGTGTTCTGACAATAGCTCTTTGTCGTTTCTTTCACTCTTTCTTCCCGTTTGTGTCCTCCCTTTGTGCATTGTGTGGTGTGCGTTTTACCCCATTTGTTATTTAAATGAAAACAAAAAACGTTTTTTTCTCTCTCTTTAAAACAACCATCATGCCATTCGATTGAATGTTGACATCACTATTTTTTGTGTGAAAATGATGACTGTTTTAATGAATCCACAATTTGAAAACATTCTGTAATTTGTGCAATTAAATCCCAATTGTTTTTGTTTTCCTCCTTGTACGTGTGGAGCATTCTTTTGCCTGTCTCTCCTCTCTGCCTCCCTTATTCCTGCCTTTCCTTTGTCCATCTTCTATGTGGCGCTGACCATCCAGGATGCTTGGATGTGCTATTGATCCGAATGTGTCGGGCCTACAACCCAATCAACAACACACTGTTGTTTGATGGAAAGTTCACAAGCCCGCAGCTCTTTAAAGCACTCGGTGAGTCTCCTCCCTAGACCTTTCACATAATTTAGCACCCTGTAGCATTTCAAAGGGCATGTTGGGTACTTGTGTGCAATTAATCTGAGCAATGGTACAACAAGTGCTGTAAAATGATAAAGCCATGGTTACTCTTTACTTAGACCTAAGTCAATTGAATGATTGCTAAAGTTGCCTTTTTCTTTTTGTAGGGCAAATTACAATGTTATTACTTTTGCTCTATATTTCATGTGTATTTTCTGTTTTTTTTTCTTGTCTGTAGGTTGTGATGATCTGGTGAGTGCTGTGTTTGAGATGGCTAAAACTCTGAGCCGGCTACAGCTGTCTGAAGAGGAGATGGCTCTGTTTACCGCCACTGTGCTTCTGTCTCCAGGTAGTTTTACTATAACATTCATTTAATGTAATCTTTAACTCCTACAGTCTTTTCAGACATTTGAGTTTACTCTTCCACTGATTTATTTCAAAGACCGACCTTGGCTGACAGATGCCCAGAAGGTGAAGAAACTTCAGGAGAAGGTCTATGTTGCATTGCAACACTGTCTTCATAAAAGTGGTGCCCATGAGGAGAAACTGGCAAAGGTATTTGGAAAAAAAAAATCCAAAGAATGAATGGAAACACGAGTTCATACTCACAGCTGTTAAATGTGGGAAAATCAGGACTTTCAAAATAAACATATGCGATTAATAAAAATATTCATGTTGTTAACACGCTTGTTCAATTTGACATTTTAACTGGTTTATATTCTGTGTGAATTCTGAAAACTGATCAAAACCTTCTGAATTGACTGCAGAAGATTTGAACTACAAGAGTTCACCCTCGCAATCGTCTTGTTTGGAATACTTTATAAATCAAACCAAGACGGGACATTTAACTAAAGTCAGTTGCATTCTTTTATGGTGAAAATTACATTTTGTACAAATGAGAGTGTCAGCCAAGCAAATTGCTCAATAACTTGTTATACACATACACTACCGGTCAAAATTTTGAAAAAAAATATTTAAACAAATTATTCAACAAGGGTGCATGAAATTGATCAAAAGTGACAAAAGTGTTCCATTTTAAGTAAATGCTGTTCTTTTGAAAAAAAATCTGGAAAAAATTGATCATGGTTTACAAATAAGAATAAATGGTTTTTAACATTGATAATAAGAAATTATTTCTGAAGGATCATGTGACAGTGAAGACTGGTTTAATGACTGCTAAAAATTCTGCCTTTTCATTACAGCAATTTACTACATTTTAAAATATGAATTAAAACCGAAAACAGTTATTTTAAATAATATTTTGTAATGGTATTTCACAATATTACTGTGTTTATTTTTGATTAAGCAGCCTTGGTGAGCATAAGAGAAAAAAATCTTACAGACCTTACCGAATTATTTAAAAAGGTCCCAAATGCTTTTCACCACAAAAACATTTACATTTACATTACAATATTAAATATGTAATCCATTTAATCAAATTAGAAAATATTACAAAAAAATATTTATTTGAAAGCCCTTTATCATTATTTTATATGTAGGGAAATTTTATAACTGTCTTTTCTTTTTCTATTGACTCAACAGATGGTGTCCAAGTTGCCCATGATGAAGTCTATTAGCAACCTCCATATTGATAAGCTGGAGTTTTTCCGCCTCCTTCACCCAGAAACGGCCTACAACTTCCCTGCTCTCTACAGAGAGGTGTTCTGCAGCGAGATCACCTTCCCAGACTCCACTGAGGGCTAACATTCATTGAAGTGTCATATTGGCTCTGACGAGAGAGAAAGAGAGAGAGGTTGAGAACGTTCAAGAAAGACAGGGAATGGAAATAGGTAGATGGATATGTGTTTGAGAAAACCAGCAACACACTGACAATCTTGCACGTTACACTTTAGAACTCCATCTGTAACCTCCCTCCTGATGGAGTGATTCACTCCTCTATTTGAACAGGACCCAGATTTCTTATGAGACACTGTTAAATGACAGCAGTCATTTAAGGTGCTGGTTACCATTACTCATGCTACCTACATATAGTGACTCAAGCGGAGTACACAATGTATTGTTGATTGAAAAGTGTACTTGATTAAACCTGGACCTCAGACCTCCCTTAAATTAAGTTCTTGAAAAGTGGATATTTCCCTGTTCCATTTTCCAAGTATTCTTAGGAAAAGAGCAATGAATGTAACCCAACTGACATGTGGCAAAGCCTCAGGATTAAGACAGAATGTATTATGTATTCCTGCCCCATATGTAAAACAAGCTCTTGAGACTTGGTTTCTGTAGAGAAACAGTTTTGAATCCATGAGAAACTGTTTATGGGACCAATGCATACACGCCTGAGGTCGTAAATACCACGTGAGCACCTTCACGTTCACAGACTCAACACTAACGTACAGTGCACTGCACACACCACACGTGCACGTGGTGTGTTGTCTTTTGATCTCTTTATTTTTGCATATAAATTTAAAAGATGCAACTAAACTAACAAAAACCTCATCCTTATTACCCTTTCCCACGCAAATGCCACTTGGATAAAGATATTAGATGATATTTTGATATCCTCATTTGATCAGAAACCACATGTATGTAGAACGATAGATGTATTTGAGAATATATTTATAAACCGAGCCTGTAGATAGCGTATGTAGGCAGAGGACTAACTAAAACGAAAGTTGCACCTTAGAGTGAATGTTCTCAAGCCCCTTCAAAGACTTTCCAACCACCTGTGGAATTCTGGGCTGACATGGGGCTGGAGCTGGATTTGGATTTGGCATGACATGCTGATTCTGATACAGGCGGACAGCACTTAAATACTCCACAAAAAGGACTTTGCAGGAGCAGGACTTTGCTGTTGCTACACATTAGATGGCAGAAAGACAATGGCACTATGAGGGAGGCTTTCTGAAGTCAGATCCTCCATGTGAGCATTTAGCAAACCAATCAAACGGAGAACGCAAAGAACACGGAAGCGGCTGGAAGGAACCATATATTTTTAGAGACAACGGACAACCTGAGCTCGCGTCAATCTCCAGGACACTGCGGAAATTCTGACTTTTGTCTCAGCTGTGAGGATAAATGGATTCGCAGGCCTCATGCTTTTGATCAGTGTTGTGTTGTGTGATTTATTTTTTTCTCGTCATCCCTTTATCCTTTGTGTTCACATATAGCACAACTATTGGTTGACAGAGCCATCAGCTACCCCCCTGAGTTAGGGAATACTATGGTTAGTTTGTGTTCCAAAACTTTGCAGTTCAATACGAAGAACAAAAAAATTATCTGCTATCTGTCCGCAGTGTAATAGCAGCCTCCATTTTTCTGAGCCAGGAAGTCGAGATTTAGGAGTGGTCCAGAAAGCAGAATAGCTGCTGAAACTCCAAGGAAAACCCCTCAGTGTCCAGTTCTAGCTTTGTGAAATTACAGGGTATGAAAGATGTTTCGAATGATTGACAAGTATCAACCTCTAGTTTCCTGACAGTTAAACTTAACAAGCTCGCCTGATGTTTTATTTTTGCACTGCTGGAACAGTGCCTAGCTGTATATTTTCTTGTAAGACTTTATATAGTTGGTATAATGCACATTTTCTGGGTGCTTAATACAGTATCGTAATGTCTGCCCGTGCAATAATCAGTCTTTCCATTTTTAGTATTGACGGCCCTCACAAGCCAAGGATCTCCTTGGATTTCATAAGCACTCCAGCTCAGATCATTTAACACCTCCTCGCTAAGTTCTGTCTACAGTACACTCAAAGTTTTCTTCATTTTTTTTTTTTACACTTTTCTAGTATTAACTGACTTCAAATGACGTGTGTAGGTGAATAAAGATTGTAACAAAGAGCAAATACTTTGTAAAAACCATTTCGATTTTTGTGGAGTGTAATTCGCAGCCCTACAAACTGCCACAGGTGTTCGCACCGTCCTTGAGGGTAGTTCTGGAAGTGTGCGTTTACATCTACACTCAGTCACTCAGGGAGATAGCTGGGTTCTCTGTCCTAAAATGTCTTCAGTTAGCCTAGCAAGACACCTTGCACCAAATAGAAGACCTTAAACCTTGATCACTGTGTACGGTAACTTTTCTTGTGAATGTTAATTGCAGAAGTATCAAAGATTTTTACCCCTGTCTTATATCAGTGCTATTGGAGATCTTTCTCAGTTTGACTTGGTTAAAAAAAGAATAGGATCAAAACTATATTAAGGATGAATATAATCTTTGAATCTAGTGTTGTTGTGTTTTTTTATTTGTTTATTTTTGTGATATTTGCTTTCTTCATTTTGGTCATTTTCTGTAACATATTTTCTCACCAGTCTAGTGTCATCCTTTGTCTTGATGAATTAAAATCCTATTTTTTTAAAGAGCATTTTTAAGCAGAAAATCCCCTAAAAGAGTCCTCATTCTTTGCCATGATCCTTCTGTGGTTGTTTATTTTTAAGTAAATAAATCCTATTATAGATTTTAAGGAATACAATTTTATGGTATATTATGGATACAGAGAATAAAACATTACAGAGTAATTATTGTACAATGAGGATTAAACACATGGATTACAGAATGTAATAAAGGTCTTTTTACTTTACACTGAGTGTTTTGTTGCTTTAAAAACTCCTAAAGGAACAATCCTGTAAAAGTTTTTTTTTTTTACATAAAATTAAAGACATTACATAAAAATCTCAAAACTTTCCATATCTTATTTCATCATATATATGTATATATCATCACATTTATTTAATTCAACATTAAATAAATTCATGTGCACTACCCCATTTACAGGTTAAATTATTAATAAGTCATTTCTTTTAAGAGCATTCAAATAGAACCCCAAACTTTTGAACAGTAGTGTACATACACTATATTGCCAAATATAGTGCTGCATCCAAGCCTTTCATCACCAAGTGCAATGCTAAGTGTGGGATGCAGTGGTGTAAAGCACGCCGCCACTGGACTCTAGAGCAGTGGAAACATGTTCTCTGGAGTGACGAACGTGTATAAAATCAAGCACCTAGCGTGCAGACTGCTTCTACAAACGTGTGAAAGAATGGGACGCTCTCAGGAGCTCAGTGAATTCAAGCGTGGTACCCTGATAGGTTGACACCTGTGCAATAAGTCCATTTGTGAATTTTCCTCACTACTAAATATTCTACGGTCAACTGTTAGTGGTATTATAACAAAGTGGAAGCAATTGGGAACAACAGCAACTCAGCCACAAAGTGGTAGGCCACGTAAAATCAAAGAGCGGGGTCAGCGCGTGCTGAGGCGCACAGTGCGCAGAAGTCGCCAACTTTCTGAGTCAATAGTTACAGACCTCCAAACTTCGTGTGGTCTTCAGATTAGCTCAAGAACAGTGCATAGAGAGCTTCATGGAATGGGTTTCCATGGCCGAGCAGCTGCATCCAAGCCTTACATCACCAAGGGCAATGCAAAGCGTTGGATGCAGTGGTGTAAAGCACGCCGCCACTGGACTCTAGAGCAGTGGAAACATGTTCTCTGGAGTGACGAACATGGAGCTTCTCTGTCTGGAAATCTGATGGACGAGTCTGTGTTTGGCGGTTGCTAGGAGAACGGTACTTGCCTGACTGCATTGTGCCAAGTGTAAAGTTTGGTGGAGGGGGGATTATGGTGTGGGGTTGTTTTTCAGGGGTTGGGATTGGCCCCTTAGTTCCAGTGAAAGGAACTCTTAATGCTTCAGCATACCAAGACATTTTTGAAAATTTAATACTCCCAACTTTGTGGGAACAGTTTGGGGGTGGCCCCTTCCTGTTCCAACATGACTGCACAGAGTCCCGATAGTACACCTTTGGGATGAATAAGAGCGGAGACTGCGAGCCAGGCCTTCTCGTCCAACATCAGTGCCTGACCTCACAAATGCGCTTCTAAAAGAATGGTCAAAAATTCCCATAAACACACTCCTAAACCTTGTGGAAAGCCTTCCCAGAAGAGTTGACGCTGCAAAGGGTGGGCAACTCCATATTAAACCCTACGGATTAAGAATGGGATTTTATATAAGGTCATGTAGCCTACATGTAAATGCAGACGTCCCAAAACTTTTGGCTATATATATATTATTATTATTATTATTTTATTTTTTTTAATTAATAAATAATTTTATCTAATTACATTCTGCTAATAGCATAATGCTATGCTTAGAAAGAACAAGCTACCAAGATCGTCTCAGCATAGTATTTAATAATAAACTATAAACCTTTTTGTAGAACTCCTAAAATAGACATCTGGCTCCATCATTTGGTCAATAGAAGCAGTTGAGTTGTGGGTACAGTACATGTCCTGAGCGGTAGTAAGCGCTGCTGTCCCTTTTCCAGTCCCTTCTCCGCTCGCGCTAGGAATGTGCTTGCGTTGCGCAGGAAACCGCTAGTTTCTCAAGACATACAAATGCGGTGGATGGACTATTAACCGTATTAAAGTCACATTTAAGTAGAAAGCCACCAGAAGAACATTTAATATCATAACTTGGTCAAACCTTTCACAACAGCCACCTGGAATATTTTTTTGTGGAGTGGGTGTCGTTTACCGTTTATCTGAGGACTTGAGTTTTATATTTCACTTAGCGACCGTTGACTTTTGTCACACTGTTGTGTCAGTATTAAACATACTTTACAAGTCTTTTTTCGTCGAGAAAAGGGGATTACGCCTTGAAGATGTCCGTGGCGGGCTTAAAGAAGCAGTTTTACAAAGCCAGCCAGGTTTGCGAGTTACTTTTTTCTGTTGTTTTCTTCCATTGAGCCGCAGTGTTGTGCCAGCTAGCTTAGCCTGCTAACGCTGCGCTAAACTTCACCCGCTATTCTGCATTTTAAAAGTGTTTAGTGTGTGTTTTCTCTTTGCTGTATTTAACGGTTTCTGAATATTTACAAAGATAAATCGTGCTATTGTTTAATGTCATACCTTTTTTAGTGTTAGAAACTGCTTGCTTTGTGTTTTTATTGTCGGTCTTGTCCTAACTTAGTCATTGCCATATTTAATATTTTTGACAGCTTTCATAAATAGTCAGCGTCACTTTATGGGCGCATTCAGACCTAATTAGAGGTTACAATGTGTTAAAATATGCAGAAGAGTGTCTGTTTTCTTTTAGCTTGGTATTGCAATACAACGCCCCCGTCCTTACCATATCACTCCATTTGCCACGTTTACTGCAGTAAAATGAGCGATTTTGCACTGAGCATATGCTTATGATCTACTCATGAAACAATATGTACAAGTATATGCAAATTCTGCATAGAAATACAACAATAATGTACTGCAGCATCAGGTTTACCATTACCGCAGTTCCCTTTTATTGGCATCTGTTGGACAATCACGTCTTCTATGGATATTGTGTTTGTGTCGCTCTTGTTTCTATGGTTCAAACTTTATGCTGGCAATATGTAACTGGAAAATCTGACACTGTCAAAGTGGCTTTCCTCTTATAAATGAGCAAAAGTCAGCCATGTAACATGTCAGTGGGTTAAAGAAACTGATTAAACAAGCACCATTTGGGTCATTCCTGCTATGCAGTAGCTTTTAAGCGGTTTTAAAATGTAATATGCATATAAAATATATTGCAAATTTTAATTAAATTTAAAAAATTTAAATTTTAGTTAAAAGTATTTCTATAGAAGTGTATGGCAAGGTTTCAGAAATATGTTTTGGGCAAGCTCGGTTACTTAAGCTGTATTAGTTATTACTTATTATTCACACAATGGCAAGACAATTAGTAGAACGTAAAATTTTGAAATTATGAGAATTCCTGACAGGATGAAAATAACAAGCAATAGTTTATCATTGCTCAGCGAGGAATTTAAAGTTCAGATACTATCATGCCAGTCTCTGTGATTTTGTCAAACAAGATTGAATATTTTGTTTTATAGGTGAGACAAAGCAATACTACAAAAAGTCAATTTGCATATTTGTTCATATTTGTGCTGATGTGTTTCTTTTAGTTTGCATTTGTCTTTACCTGGAGAGTGATGTCATTAAGGAAATAATGATTTTTAAAAATTATGGGATATTACAAAATTCGAACAGGATGAAAAGTGAAAATGAGAACACATTTTGTTTGGTACAATTTGATTATAGCAAGGAAAGAATAAATAAACACCTGGAATATTTTTAATACATTTAGGAGAGAAATTACTTAAAATTCACCCCCGTTTTCATGTAAATGTGATATGATAAAGGAAAACTGACTAATATGGTTGTCATTAAATATATTAATACATACGATGGAAGCATACATTTTTTTTTTTGTTTCAATATAACTTGCCAGAAAAGCTTTATTAAAGCTTGTCCATCCAGTATGGCTAAATATTGTTTTGTTATTATGTGAAACGGAACCTGAGTGTGGGCTCGCAGCAGGCAGTGTGTTGGCTTTAAATGTGCCAAAAGTCTCACTTGGACCCTGTGAAGAAGACAATCAAATGTGTTATCAGGAAAACCTCTCCTCGCTTTTGGCTGCTCTTGCATTCTGGTGGTGTTGTGAGGAGAGTCTTTTTCTGTGGTTTATGGTATAATTAACTCAACAGTTTAATGTGTTTTTGTCAGTTTGTTAGTTTCTCATTGCCAGTGGTTGTGTTTTCCTTAGGGCACATGGTCACAGATGTAGGGGAAGCGTTGCATCTCTGTCCCTGTTCGCTGATCTCAGCAGGAAAAGACAATCGGTTGCCCAATTTCCTGTCAGGAACATGCTCAGATCCCCAGTGGGGGGTCTACATGAGTGGAGGAGTACAGCAGGGCAGAGGAAAATGGCCAGTGTTTGGGCCTGAGAAGAGGAGTATGAATCATTTGGGGGTTGGGGAGCTCTCGCTTGCTCTGCTGGGCTCTTTTTATTGGACTGCAGTGCTGCAGAGAACTCATGCCAGCATTCCACAGTAATCAATACTTGACATAGGCTGGACACCCTGCCAAAAGACAAACTCTGACACCAGTCACACCCTCAGTCCAGCCTTCCTCTCGGTGTGCTGTCCGTAGAACATTTTGAGCTACTTTGAGATTATCTTTTTTAATGTACACACCAGGAAATATTTTGCATTTTGCTTTTATTTCTGAGCAGAAACGATATGCTGCAGCCTTGATTCCAAATGGTAATGACTAGAAATAGGGATGCACCGAAATGAAAATTCTGGGCCGAAACTGAAACCAAAAATTCTGGATGCACTTGGACGAAACCCGAAACCGTAAATTACTTAAAAAAAAAAAATAATCAATACATTTAAAAAAAAAAAATATTATTATTGTTATTATTATTATACTTTTAAATTAAATTCAAAAATTTTAATCTGAATTTAAAAATATACATGCCAATAAAATAAAATAACCACACTTTCATTTAGAGTAACCCAGACAGATTAAAAAAAATAATAATATTAAATATCAATAGCCTATATTATTCTTCGTTCAGTTCTATGCAACAGAATCAAATTTAACCCAGACTAAAGATTTTTCTAGTCGATTATAGTCATTCATTTAAGCCATGAATCAACTAATCGCGGAATATATGCCTATTAGTTGGACGGAATATATACCTATTCCTTGCTCAAGCGCACGCGCATAAAGCTTGCCTCAAAGCACTGGCAAAAGTAATGATTAGGAATGTGTCAGGAAAAAAAAATAGCAAGGAGACATTTTTAATTGTTTATTAATAAACTAGTGTTTTCTCAGTCAGTGTCAGCTGCAAAGTGTCATCGTTTAATGTAGAAATTTTAAGTTTTCTATACATTTCTCATGTCTGTGAGGCAAGTATCCCTGCAGTTCAGGGAGACCGAGACGGCAGAAAGCGCATCCTGTTTGTTTTCTTTATTTTACAAAATCACAACGTTTTGTTTACACAAAAAATAGACCCTTTACAGTTTGGAATGATGTTGTAATGTTGGAAGTATTTTAAGTTGAAAAAATGCAAGTGATTGCGCTGGCGCCTCCTTGTCATGCAATGGCTTGTTTTCACCGAGCGGTACGGTTCAGTATTTGGCCACATGCCGAGAAGCAAGAACAAGATCTGCTGTATGTCGTCCATTGTTGTTTATGGTGTCACTTTCTTCTTCGCACAAGATTGATGCTGACCGCTTAACCACGCTTATCATAAGAATACTGTTGGCTGTGGAAACGCAAGCCAGATCAGGTTTTTACGGTCCCGAATCATACTGTACTAAATTGAACCGTACCGCACCTCACCACATCGCACCGCTCGGTGAAAACGAGCCATAAGTGCGCTATACTTTAGTTTCCACACTAAGTACAAACACTTGGATATGCAACTAATAATAGCGCACATTTATCTAGGTTAATGTTAGAGCGAATGGCAATGTAAAAGTTGCTACAAATGATAAGCCATATTTGAGGTTGATGGATGGATAAGTGAACTGTGAACATTTGGATTTCCTGCCCGACATACTGTAAGGACCCGCCGTTAACAATCTGTGTGTCAGACTGCTTGACCATCACTTACTGTGGAGTTTTTTTGTGCATCTTTGGAAGCAGTGCCACTCGCAAAGTTACAAAAAAAAATGCTGCCCATGAAAGTGAAACCTGACCGCTGAACACTAAGGGGCGGGGCGGTATGGTGCGACATATACTTTCGGCTCATATTTTTGGCTTTTTTTCTCTTTCGGCCAAAAACTGAAAATGCCTTTTTTGGCCGATAATTTCCGGCAGCTGAAATTCCGGTGCATCCCTAACTAAAACACAATAACATTTTAAGAATAAGAATGACTGATGTGATAGATAACACGTCTTATCACAGCATAGCCTGTCCGGTATAGAATCTGATGTGCTTGCTGCAATGAACATTGGACAGGGACATTATACATTTCTAAAACTTGAAAAATGCTTAACTTGGAGAAATATGATATTTTTATGCTAAATGTTCTCTTTCCCATTGAAATAGTCATTATGAAATTAAAATGGACTTTAAAAAAAGAATATTGCAGTTTTTTTCTAAATTATTCATCCGTGCATATCTTTTTTTTTGTATTCTTGTGCCCTTCTAGTTGTCTGGGCATAGTAAGATGAGATAGAAGAAAGTATTTTTTAACAGAAAAAGTAGATCCATCACCTTTAAGCAGGTGTCTACTGTCTACCTAGTAAGACATTTACTTGACATTTGTTTTGTGTGAGCATTGCGTAAGAGGGATTGTACTGAAATTCCTGCGTTGTCTCTGTAGCAGTTGACGCAGTCATGCATTCTTCTCTTCATTAGACTCACAAGCAAAGCATTATCTATGGAGTGTGGTCTTGGTTTCAGTCTTCGCCTGCTGGGTCTGCTTCAGCTATGTGGCCGGCTGTTTGTGTGTATGCATATTTGTGTCAAAGTTAGCAGTACTTTGCATTCTTTATCAACAGTGTGTGACAGAGCTGAGCCTCTGTATTATCTCTTTACCTGCTGATAAGGCCTCTTTCACTCGTAAATATACATAATCATGTTGTCAGAGGACTGAGCTGTACAGTTTCATTGCGGGAGTGTCCAGTTGCGATCATTACAGAACAAATGGTCTTCTGTAAGGAGTTCATATAATTAAGAAATGTATGCACACCAAAGCACCCATGAAAATCTTACAGAAAAAAAACTGTATGTGTACATTGCAACAGGAAAGAGCATGTTTATATTTGCAAGTCAAGTTGCAATACTGAACAGGACCACATGGGGATGGCAAAAAAAACCTAAACCACCAACCACCTTGACCCGACTTCATATAGGCTTTCTACTACAGTACACTGATTCATTCAGAATTAATAAACACAGCAACATACACATGACAAATCAAAACATTATCCTGAATGTGTGTGGAAACAATGTGAATGTACTGAAATGTGTCTGTGCATAAATACAATGTGCGATCAATGCATCAAGAGCGCATACACAGTTTGTTTGTGCATAAATATAACAGAATCACGCTGCTTACTGTACAACTCCTGTATATTACCGCAATCTTGATTGCAATCCTTATCCATCAAAACTGGTTTTCTTTATGCAGCTGAGAAACATAGTTTGCATATCATCTGGCCATATAGCAGTGGGATGGTATGACGTTCTGTTCAGACTGTATTTCACACAGTGCGATGAGTGAGGGCTTGCGCTCTTCAGAAACAATGACAGAATATGACAGAGCTCGTGTTTTAAAGCCAAACACACATTGGAATGAATAATTCAATGAAAACGCAATGCGTGTCTCTATTCTCTCTGCCATCTCTGATGTAATCAGCCTGGTTTTCTTTACATTAGCGCTGTTTTGGACTGCATTGTTTGAAAGAATTTGCTTACTGGATCATTGGACTGAAAACTTTCCTGAAGTCTAGCAGATTAGATCTGATTGCAAACAGGGATGTGAAATCGGGTTAAAGGGTTAGAATAGAAATTTAGGGTTTCACGGTTAAAAGGGCTTGCACCATTGTAGTAGACGCTCTGTGATAAACTCCCTACTCCCAAGGTCATCTAACTGCGTGATGTAAATTACGTTAATACATGCTTCAGTAATTTATTACTGAAAATAAATTAAAAGTAAAATATTAAAGACACGTTTGAATTTAATTGCATATGTTAATGCATTAACTTTAACAGCCCTAATTAAAAGTATCGGTAACACTTTATTTTACAGTGTCCTTGTTACATACACTATATTGCCAAAAGTATTGGGACACCCCTCCAAATGATTGAATTCAGGTGTTCTAATCACTTCCATGGCCACAGGTGTATAAAATCAAGCACCTAGTGTGCAGACTGCTTCTACAAACGTGTGAAAGAATGGGACGCTCTCAGGAGCTCAGTGAATTCAAGCGTGGTACCCTGATAGGTTGACACCTGTGCAATAAGTCCATTCGTGAAATTTCCTCACTACTAAATATTCCACGGTCAACTGTTAGTGGTATTATAACAAAGTGGAAGCAATTGGGAACAACAGCAACTTAGCCACGAAGTGGTAGGCCACGTAAAATCAAAGAGCGGGGTCAGCGCATGCTGAGGCGCACAGTGCGTAGAAGTCGCCAACTTTCTGAGTCAATAGCTACAGACCTCCAAACTTCGTGTGGTCTTCAGATTAGCTCAAGAACAGTGCATAGAGAGCTTCATGGAATGGGTTTCCATGGCCGAGCAGCTGCATCCAAGCCTTACATCACCAAGTGCAATGCAAAGCGTCGGATGCAGTGGGGTAAAGCACGCCGCCACTGGACTCTAGAGCAGTGGAAACATGTTCTCTGGAGTGACGAACATGGAGCTTCTCTGTCTGGCAATCCGATGGACGAGTCTGTGTTTGGCGGTTGCTAGGAGAACGGTACTTGTCTGACTGCATTGTGCCAAGTGTAAAGTTTGGTGGAGGGGGGGTTATGGTGTGGGGTTGTTTTTCAGGGGTTGGGATTGGCCCCTTAGTTCCAGTGAAAGGAACTCTTAATGCTTCAGCATACCAAGACATTTTGGACAATTTCATGCTCCCAACTTTGTGGGAACAGTTTGGGGATGACCCCTTCCTGTTTCAACATGACTGCGCACCAGTGCACAAAGCAAGGTCCATAAAGACATGGATGAGTGAGTTTGGTGTGGAGGAAATTGACAGTCCGTCATTAAAGTTCATGTGCATGTAAAGGCAGATGTCCCAAAACTTACTAACTTAATATATTGTATGTACATGTACCCATGTTACATGTACTTACCATAGTAATAACAGTCAATTATGCATAATTGCATGCAACTAACCCTCAACCAAACCCTAATCCTACCCTAACCCTATAGTAAGTACATGTAGTTAATAAATATTACTCAGTACTTAAATATATAACTGTAGCAATGGCAACTTAAAATAAAGTGTAATCAAAGTACCCAAAAGGTATCAGTAAATGTAGTTCTGTATATTAATTCCCTTATTCTTACAGCAAAATTTTATTTTAATTAGTTTTTAAATAGAAAGGTGGCACTGATAACATTGCATTCAGTTAAATGTTAAATTGATGGGAATTTGAACACGTCAGTCTTTATCTGTTGCCTTAATCTAAGCCGTATCATGTTTTCCACCTAGTTTATGGCGTTAACTCTATCCAGTGTCTTTCGTCATCTCAACATATTGGAGACATTTGGGACGCACCCGTTGACTTGCCACAAAACACTGGTTAATTATTAATTAGTTTGCTTTGTGCCCTCGTCTGCCAAACAAACTGAATTGCACAAATATGCAAACATGCTTGGAGGATATGGAGTGAAAAGGTCACTGCAAGCAGACACCTCCATGTCAAACACAGCTACGGTTGTGATGGAGTGTTCTTGTGCTGATGTCTTTGGCTTAAAATAACTGTGTTATTCATCTTGATACAATTGTAGCAAGTTGTTCATGATTGTTCTTGTGCATGGTGGTGATTAATTTGTGATTTTTTTATTTATTTATAAGACATCAATTTGCATATGTACATTACACGAACAATTAAAAATATTGCAGGCTAAATAGGCTTACATTAAATGATGTGAAAGAAACAATTTATTGACTTCTAACAGCCCTGTGTGTTATATCTATTCAATGCTTTTGTCTGCCACAGTAATGACATGTCTGTGAATTCCCTTAATTTAGTGGTCAGCTAATATTTTGCACATAATTGTGATTATTACATTTAAATTACTGATGTTATTAATTCAATAGACTACTCTAGTATATATATTTTTTAATTGCATTGCAAATTTTGTGGGGGTTTTTAACCAGCAAGAGATGTCTGCTGTAATCTATACAGCAGATGTTGCAAGAATGTCCCATAGTGTATTTTGAATGGTTTTGAAACTTTTAAAACTTTGGACTTAAAAGACCATTTGAAGTGTGTTGTTCACAAACTAGACACGCATGTTAAGACCGTAAAAAATGCTAGAGTAAGAGAAAAACACAAGGAAACATACCAAGGTTGGTGGTTGTTATAAATAATTTTTAACACAGCCATAGAAATAGCAAAAACACAAAATTAACTTCTCAGCATGGCAAGTTACCACCATACAATGACATGTGTTTGTGATTAATGTTCATATGACGTGATATGACAAACATCCAGTGCTTTCCATGTTGAAATATATGCTTCCTCCAGTTAGGGTCAAGAAACGCAATAAAACGAACAACATATGTTAGTGAGGACAAAAATGTAACGTGGCCTTGTTTCAACAGTTGCACAATCACTGTCTTTGGTTCTTTGTTGCACATTCAGGACATAAAGACAGAGTGGGACGAGCATGTGTTACCAACTCCTGAGAATAACAACTGTTGTGGCAGACGCAGGTTCATACAGCTTTTTTGCTCTTAGTTTAATACCACTGGTGTTTTGATGCAAGATATGCTGTATACTATTTACAATAATTTTCTGAGAATAATAGTAGTATTGGAGCAATTTAAAGTATTAAGAATGAAAGCTGTGGAAGTACAGAGGGAAAAATGATCCCTCCCAAGTGAGTGCAAGAGAAATGAGTTGCAGGGAGGGCTAATTGGATTTACATGTGTACAGTGCTAAAATGAGTTCCTTGTGAAAGTTAGCCATTTTCTGCAATTTATATATTGTGAGGAATACAGAGGTGAGGGGAAAGTGTAAATTGACAGAAATTGTTCATGAATTGGATTAAACTGTTTGCTGTGTGTTTTGTGTCCTGGTTTGATTTTGTGGAATGATCAATACAAGCTTTTCCAGTTAGTTACATTTTGTAAATGTCTTGCATATGTTACTGTTATTTTAATTAGAGCTGCACGTTTAATCGTTAAAAGATCGCAATCTTGATTCAAACTCTATTCAGTTTGAGTTTTTGACCACCGGAGTGAGGACAAAGAGAGTAAAGTGAGGATATTTTGGCCTGTCCAGACCCCATAAAGGCCTGTTTGAGGGTCAAGACTTGGTTTTAGGGATACGGTTATAATAAGGTTAAGGGTTTAGGGTAAGAATGTTTGTTTGTTTGTGTGTGTGTGTGTTTGTGTGTGTGTGTTGGAGTGTCCTGCTCCTGGAGGGCCACTGTCCTGCAGATTTTGTCAGAATGTCATGTTGCAACTGTCCCTACATTGCTATGCTATCTTGACACAATAGCTTTGACACATGATAGCTATGCCTGTTAGAAGCTAAGAAAACACTCATTAAAATTATGACTTTACAATGCTTCACGCATACAGTTTAGACAGTGTGACAAAAACTCTGATCATAAAAAAATTAATTTACCTTGAAAAGTATTTTTTACAGAAGAAAAGGTTACATGTGCTTGCTTTCTTCCGGGTAGGAGAAGGGGCTAACTGAGCATGTGCAATATAAATCGAGATCACAATAGAGCAAATCTCCTTTTGAAAGTAACGTGGCGCTTCAAATAATGATTATATCAATTACATTCGCGCCACCAGGTGTTGACAAGTGACTGTTAAAAATGTACTCGTCATTGAATCATTCATTCAAGAGATGCTTTTAAAAACACTAATTCACCCAGTAATGAAGTATGAAGTATTTATAAATAAGTCATTTAATCATTTATTCATCCATTTTTTTTTAAAATAATTAATTCCAATTAATTTTAAATAGAAGGCAGCAATTAACATTTTGTCAGAACCTCTAGTAAATTACATGTTTTTTTTTAGTTGTCCAAATCTCTATTTGAAACCAAAAAAAATGTGATTCTCAATTTATCCAGAATCATTCAAGCTCTAATTTGAATATAGTCATACTGATTTAAAAAGGGCTTCTCTCTCTGTTTGTCAGATGGTGAGTGAGAAGGTTGGTGGTGCTGAGGGAACTAAACTGGACGAGGAGTTCAAGGACCTGGAGAGAGTAAGTGCAGAGTATTTTCCCACACCGCAGCCAACAGTCTTTCTAAAAACATTGATTTAAACACATCAAGTGATTCAAAGGCTTGACCTCTGTCCCACACATCCATCAATGAGATTTTCAACACCACCTGTGTTTTTCTGGAAAGTTTCTTACACTTACAAAGTAAAAGTGGTGTGGCTGAAGTGATTTAGGATTGTATGTTTTTATAATCTGAAATGTTTTTTCACTGCAGTGTCTTAGGCTGAAATTTTAATAATCCTATCCTCTAAACATGAGTGATGTCATCAGGTCTCCTGAAAACACTGATCAATGATATATGTTAAACTTTGTTCTAACACTAAACTCTGTGTGGCCTCACAGATTTTACAGATGCCTCTTACTTCAGTTCCTCTGTAATTACATATTTTAGTAAATGGTTTAATATAATACAAGCAAAGAGTTACTTGAACAGTAGTCTGAAAAAAATCTTATGTAGGGAAATTCAATACAAAAACTAAAGCATAAAGTACAGTCTGCTGGCTAACATTGCAAAATAAGCCTGATGACATGTATTATATGTATCAAATATTGGCCAGCTGACTCTATATTATCCTGCTTTTCACATAGCTACTTACTTAATAAATAAATGAACATGAAATATTGATTTGTTGAAATGGTCTTATTATGTGAGATGAAAGAGACATTAGTGCTACGAAAGCCATTTTAAAATTTGCTTGTAAATCGTTCCTTATGCTATATTATCACCAAATATTGGATTCAGTCTTTTTGTCAACTGGTCTTCTTTCAAATGTTTCAATCTCCCCCATTATTTTCAAAGTATGGTCATTTATGACCAATATAAGCTCCGAAAAATACGATCAGTCAGTTTAAAAAATAAATACAAAACCTGACCTAATTGAAAGAAAACAAGAAGATTCTAGTCTAAAGATTAGAATTTAAGAACCAGCGGTTGCCAGTCGTCCTCAAAGATTTTATTAAACATTTTTAATATTTGCGACTGGCACCGGCGACTATGCTGCAGAGATGCATTCCCTGGCAAGCATCATTAGGGCCAGAGCACCGATGGTGTGAGGACCCTATTGGAATTGCTCCGTTTATTCATCCTTATTTTTGTAATTTTATCAAACACATCTTCTTTTTTATGTTTGTTTTGTAATATTTCATAAGTTAATATTGCAAGGTAATTGTTTTTAGTGGAACTGCATTCTGTTCAAATTTCGACCTGGTCTCTAATAAAAGTTAAACAGAAAAAATGAAATGGTAGCCTATGTAGGCTATATAACAGCACTTGTTTCTGAATATATATTAATTTAAATAGTCTAAAGAATAAAACAAATCACAGACAATTTTATATATACACTTTAATTATATCTAATATATTTGTGGAAATATGATGAGGAAATACAGTTCGTTGAATATCTCTGCAGCTCTTCTGTCAAATGAAGTCATGCTTCTGTTAAATAGTATTGGGAGTGTTGTACATTTACTGTAGACTAATAAAATGAGAATGAAAATATACAAATAACATTTTTAATTACTTCTGTTTCTAAATAAATAAAGCAGCATTTTATATTTTGTTCTAACCTGTAACTGGAAACTCTGGAACTGGAATGAAAAAATAGCCCAGCGTTTTTGCTCAGAACGAACCAGTTCATTTTTAATTCCTGATTTTAGAATAGCAGTCTACATTATTGCTTGATTATAGATTTAAAAAAACAGCACTAGAAGTGTTTTAATTAGGGATGCTCCGATCCGATACTCAGATCGTGTATCGACTCCGATACTGCCATTTTTGCCGGATCGGGTATCGGTCAGAGAAGAGCGATCCAAATCCGATATTGTGCGTATAATATTCTGTTATTGTTAAGCCCCATAAAAGGCACAAAAACATTAAAAAGCACCATGAAGTTTTCATGCACTATATTCCAAGTTTTCTGAAGCTTTTCCATAGTTTAATGTGAGGTACAGATGAATATTTAAGTCATTAAATTCATGTGAATGCATTCAGCATTCAAACTGTGTGTCACGTTCGCTTACGACCGTCGACCCGATAAAACTCTCTCCAAGATGATTCAATGTTCCCATTATTATACTTGATCTGTAGATAAAAGGTATATGGTTTTGCATAAAATGACTTTATCTTGCTGAAGTTTATTGTGGTTTCTAATTCATGTTACTTTCTCCTGGGTGTCTGTTAGATCACACACAACACTTGAGTAGAGAACGCTATAATTGTTCTTTATGCGCACAGTAACTGAAATGTAAAACTGTTAAAAGAAAAGGCTCAATAAACTATTGCATAGATACAGTATATTACATTAAACATCAATATCTCTCCCTTTGTGTTTTGAACTTCAGTGCGGATGGAGCGCTGCGCTGTGACTGTGTTGCTCCAAGCGCATCATCCTGCGCACGGGATGCGCACATGTGTTTTGTGCCGCTGTATTGGAGCCTTTCATATTATAATACTTTTGCGCAATGAAAGATTGTTAATAGCCTTTCTTGTTCTGTCCTATCTATCATATGTTGCTATCTCTTAAAAAGCTGCGCTATAAATGTAAAAGAAATGTCTTTTAATTTCATAGTATATATTTATCTATAAATATATTTACTTGCTTTTCATGAAAACATGACATAAAGTCATGAAGGAGTTAACCTGACTCCTGTTTATTTTGAATGTCTACTAGTAAAGCTATTAATGCACTGGTGCACAATTATTTAATAAATAATTCACTACATTTGTGTCTGTTTGTAATTTTATTTTACAAAGTTAAGAAAGTAATGTTAAGTCAAGCTTGCCTGATGCCTTTCACAAAAGAATGATCCCAGTCTCTTCCACACAGTGAGGCATACTGTTTATTAGGTAATTCAGCACTTTTTTTTATTTTAGTATCGGGTCGGTGATCGATATCGGCCAATACTGAATCCCAGACATCTGAATCGGTATTGGTGGCAAAAAATGCTGATCGGAGCATCCCTAGTTGTAATGAACAAAATTAATCAGGAAATACATAATGAAATGTGTATATAGCGATGACGGCAAAAAGGAAACGTGAAAGAGAAACATGAACGATGATTTTTTTTCTATTCAAGTTATGTTTAACGTTTCATAAATAAAACCACCAGTGTTGTCAGCAGGGTTTTTACAGTTTTTTCTGCACAAATTGCACTGCAAATATGTAGCGGCAGCTGTCTATTGACATCTATGTTTGTTTCGGTACAAGATCTCACACAGTTGAGTTCAGCAGAATGTTCTGTCGTGACTCACCAAATGTTAAGTGTGTTGTGTAGTGGTCTTAAGCCGGGGACACACTTTTTAAGGCCAATTATGAATGTAATTTGATACTTACCACTGATCATGCCCAAACTGTGCCAGTTGTTTACAGTCAGCATTTATAATCATATAGTGTCTTCAGTTCAGTCTTAGAATGTTTCAGCTAGTCGTTAAGTGTGTCCCCGGCTTTAGATAACTGTCAAATGTACTGTTTAGCATTGTTAAACAAAAATATTGGACCATGGAATCAGAATCAAGAATCTGAAACATTCCAGAGGGATTTTAGTTTTAGACGTTGATTAATTAGACTATTCTTATTGTTACATGTTATTTAAAAGCCATTTTGTCTTTTTATTCTGTGTTGGTTATTGTGTCTTGCCTGTAGTGGTGCGTGTACGTGTGTTCTCTGTGCATTGACCTCCCTTCTGTGTTTCTTTAGAAAGTAGATGTGACAAATAAAGCTGTGGTAGAAGTCATCTCTAAAACATCAGAATACCTGCAGCCCAATCCAGGTAAGACCAAAGACATCCCTGGAGCTTTTATTAGCTTGCTGTCTGTTTAAAATTTGTACAAAAATTTTTTTTCTGTCAAAACAGATGCACACAATTGATCATTACTGTAAACGTTTCTCTGTCTTTTCCATTCTCCATTGTTTCCTCTGTTCCTGTCTGTCTGTCTCACACAGCATCTCGTGCAAAGCTCTCTATGTTAAACACTATGTCTAAGATCAGAGGGCAGGTGAAGAGTCCAGGTTATCCACAGGCCGAGGGGCTGCTGGGAGAATGCATGGGAAAGTATGGCAGAGAACTCGGAGAGGAAACAAACTTCGGTGGGTTTACATAATGAGAGCAGCTTTTAAAACCTCACAAGTTTTGTTTGCAATTTTCCAGCTAACCAAATGTACAAAACAACCATATTTTTTGTCTGTAGGTGGTGCTTTAGTTGATGCTGGTGAAAGTATGAAGAGGCTAGCAGAGGTGAAGGATTCTTTGGACATTGATGTCAAACAGAATTTCATCGACCCTTTACAAGGCTTGTGTGACAAGGACCTAAGAGAGATACAGGTTTGCTTTATCTCTCCGTCTCACACACGCATATAGAGATACCTAATTGATTTTTTTTTTTTGATACCCACACTCTCAGAAAAATTTGTGCAAAAATTACACGACAGCTTGTCAATGGAGCAGTACCCCTGAAAGGTTCATAGTTGTACCTTAAGGGTACATATACTCTAAGGTAATAATATGCACCTTTTAGGGATTTAATTTTTTCCCTGCCCCAGTGACAAGCTGTTGTACCTCAAAAGTTTTTTTTTTGTCTTTGCAGATTAAGGGCCCTATTTTAATGATCTGAGCTCATGGTCTGAAGCGCATGGCGCAGGTGCACTTAGGGTGTGTCCGAATCCATATTTGCTAGTTTAACGATGGAAAAAACAGTCGGCGCACCAGGTGCAAGGTCCAAAAGCGTTGTACCTAGTCTCTTAATGAGTCATGGGTGTGTTTTAGGTGTAATGTGCAATAAACAATCAGAGTATCATCTCCCATTCCCTTTAAAAGCCAGTTGCCGTGGCGGATTCGCTATTTACATGGCAGAATTTGTGAGCGGAAAGACTGAATGCTTCTCCAGAGAGGAATTCTTTTATTTTTTAAATTTAAAAATGTGTATTTGCTGCTGCGTATTGTGCATCCGCCTATAGGCACATATTACTAACGCACCCTTTAAATAACAAAAAATAACCAGGTTTTTGTTGGTCAATGGCGCAGTCAATTTCAGTTGCCTCAAAATAGCAACGCGCCAACAATGTGCCTGAACACACCTCGTTTTCAGACCAGCACGTCCCCGGGGAAGCAGATGGGCGCGAGTGCATTAGCTATTTAAAGGGGTCATGAACTGGCTTTTTTTTTTTTTTACTGTTGTCTGAGGTCAACTTATGACGTCCGCGTGGTTTTTACATTCAAAAACATCATAATAAATAAGTAATAGGCTATTTTCTGCCCTGGTTTTGAGGCTCTCTCAAGAAACACTCGGTTTTAATGGGCGTGCCGCACTGAAGACTTGGAAGTAAATGCCCACGGCTAGGATTGAATAAGACTTGCATATTTAATGAGCTTCAGCTCCCCTGTCAGTACATGTGGGAATTGTTTTGAAAGCGTGTGGGAAAACGGCAACTGGAATGATTCGCTCACATGGCTCGCAAAAATGTCTTTATCAAACAAACACAATGATTTATCTCTCATCCACCCGCGATTGATTGTAATGTTATTTTTTTTAATATCTGGCCCGCCCGATCTGTAAATATAACCGCAAACCGTACACACACACACGCGCACGCGCCCTTCAAATATCAAGTCAAGACTCAAGAGAGTGAACAACGCACATCAAAAAAGGAATGTTATTTCAACTATTTAAGATAGTTTTGGTAGCCCATCTGAAAAACACAGACCTGGGACGTTGGTCACTGGCCCATACATGTCCGAGTCTGATCCCAAATCGCAATGAACCAACAGCATTACAAATAAAGGATTCTTCAGCCTTTGACAACGTGCTAAGGTATGTTCAGTTAGACACGTACACATAATCAATACGATCTGTAACAATGCAATACTATCACATATAAAAAACATTTTTACTCGCATAAGTGTTTTGCACCATTCCTGTTGGATCCAATATAGAAGGCACACTATTGTGTTTTAATCTCAATATATCTGCAAATCCAGTCTCAACCTGTGTCTTGTTTACAAACAAACGCAATATATTACTCTCTTTGGCATGTTTATTGCTCTGTAGCGCGATCCGTTTAGCTTCACGAGTCGGTGGGCGGGGCTACGGAAGCAGGCGTACATATTTATCTGTTGAGGCGGCGTTTCAGCATACGATGACATCAAAGGTCGATATTTTAATATCAAGCGTTTTCTGGGCCTGGTGTCAATAAAAGCTTTTTTTTTGACTAACAAGGAAGTTTTCAGCACTGAAACTTACAGGATATTCTTATATCACGATGAACTTTTATATATCAAAGGCTCAAGGGAAAGTTGATTTCTCAATTAATCACCCCTTTAAACAATGTGGCGCTGGATGTAAAAATGATAACTGCATCGGGCTGAAACTAGCAAAAAACACTTGCGTCTCGTCTGGCGTCGCATTGCGCGGGGTGTATGATAGGGCCCAAAATGTTCTAGACTATTTACAAGAAGTAAAGATCTGCACTTTAATGTATTTTTGAAGACAGTAATGTCCTCTGTAAAATAAAGCATTCCTTTTGCTTCTTAAGGAATACATTTTATATTTAGAGTTAATTTGCCTTTGCAAGGTTTTAATGTGGTCTATTCCACACCAGTTATATTGAAAGAGTTTCCCTCTTTCTTAGCACCATTTGAAAAAACTTGAAGGACGAAGGCTGGATTTTGACTATAAGAAGAAACGTCAGGGGAAAATTCCAGATGAAGAGGTCAGGCAGGCTCTGGAGAAGTTTCATGAATCTAAGGAGGTGGCTGAGATCAGCATGTACAACCTTCTGGAAACTGATGTAAGGATTTACCATCTGACAGCTTGATGCTTCATTCAGTGTGTTTTTGTGCTTTTGTGTGTCCTGGGGATTGTTCTAATCCTATTAGCAACACTGAATAATTCAGTGTTTTTCTGTAACACCTTGCCTTACTGCTTTTATACCAACTTAACTGTCTCTCTTTTAAGAAATGTTGACAAAGACTGACACTTAGAATTAGCAGTATTAAAGATGAAAGTTTCCTGTCCTTTTTTGACTCCAGCCCATCAGTGGGGTCAAGACAGGTAATCCAATAAAGCAGCCAAAACGCTAAAAATCCTCTTGCTTCTTGGCTGCAGCTTTTATCTAATGTTTTATAGAGATGTCAGAGCGCCATCTGTTGGTTCAAATGACAATAACTTGATGAGGGAATAACCATTGGCAAGTGGAGTCTATGGAAAGACTATTTTAAACTCATCAGACTCTAGATGTAAAGTAATACACTGAAGATACGTGTATGGTACAGTTTTAAATGATAGTAAACATTTAGTGTGAACCTCTAGCAGAGCTTCCAGTCTAAATTCAGCAGTTTAGCGAGACCCGTGTGAACTCAAGGCCTCAGGAATTACTCATTAACTATTTCTGACTATTTTATATATTTAATGTGTGTGTGCTCCTGTGCAGATTGAGCAGGTGAGCCAGCTGTCGTCACTGGTTGAGTCTCAGCTGCAGTACCACAGACAGGCTGTTCAGATCCTGGACGAACTTTCTGACAAACTCAGAGACAGGTGTGTGTATGTGAGCACATGTGTCCTTGCACAGTATGTGTGTTTTTTCTGGATTCTGTCAAAAGAAGCAATAAATGACTTCTGTTTAACCGACCAGGATGAAAGATGCTCAGTCACGTCCTCGTAAAGAGTATATGCCCAAGCCCAAGCCTGTAATTGACTTTGGAGACCCCAGTGAACAGTCGAACGGAGGCTTCGCCCCAACATCTGCTCCACCCATGCGCAATACAGGTAAGACTAGACATTTGACCTACTTAACAAAGTCATAAAAATAACCATTTCCCCTATTATGTAGCCAGTATAAGGAATTGAGCCATTCTTAGGATAGATGATCTTCATTACATTGAGAAAATGCCTTGGACTAGTGAGAGAAAGGCACATTGTGCTTTGTGCGGTTGCGGCCCGGTGGCAGGGTGTGATGAGACCGCCTGTGCGTGTGTCAGGATAGGCAGGCCAAATGGACAGCTGTCAGCTGCTCTCTTCGTCAGCCAGTGACCCTCTTCTGTGTTCTCTTCCCATTGCGTCATCAGAGCCATACCACCAGTTTGGCAGAATATCCACATGGAAACCCAGATTGCGTGAGTCAGAGAGTGTGTGATTATGTATGTGTTTGTATGGGAAAGTGTATGTGTTTATGTGTGTTGGGGGTGGAGAAAAAAAATTAGGAAATAGGAAGTAGGAATGTGCAAAACTGCACATTTTCTAGTGAGTCTTCTAATTAATCAGAATCAAAAGATATAGGATATATTTAGCATGAAATGTATTTAATTGCGCATTTAGATTTCCTTCATCTAATTATATAAAGCAGAACAGAACAGAAATGTTGGGAGGAAGTTAAAAGATTTTGATAGTTGACGGGGCACAAGACGTGGCACAACTACAAAAAAGGCACACATTACAAGTGGTAAGCAAATATACCATAATAAAGTTTTCTTCTGTTATACCACTATCGGGTAGATGTTCCCATAGCTGTGAAAATATGATTTTATGAAGGGAAGTATTTGTCTTAAGGTTCAGCTCTCCATTAGTTGATCGTTTATTGCGCTGACATACAGCAAATTATAGGTTACATAGTGTCTTGTTGGGGGATGTGTGTCTGACAGGAAAGAGGTGTGTATGTGTGTAAGTGAAAAAGACTGTACAAGTATCTCTGTGTTTGTGTGAGTGTAAATGTGCGCATGTGTGTTGGTCTCAAGCACAGAGTGCTGCTCCACTTAACAGAGTGAACCCCTGCTACAGACTGAAACTGGAGGTCTCCTGTCACATGACCACAGACCCAGGCTTTGCCACCCGAACCCTCACTAACACAGAGCACCTTGTTCTAACCCAGATGGTTGTAGTGGGATTAAAACTGTGTGATAAACACTAACACATAAATGGCACTGTTCACTGAGGGCATGACTGTGGTTTGACAGACTGTACTGCGAAATGTTTCTTTGGCAGGAAACTGAAAAACTTACTTCTATGAAGCAGTGTTATTTTGGTAGTATTTATTAATATTTTGAATTAGCTGATATTTGCTGGTCAGTATTTATTTTAATTTTAGTTTGTTTTAATAATGTTGTTATGTGCTTTTGTCATTTTCATTAGTTTTTGCTTTTGCGCTTTTGCGTTTTAGCTTTAATTTTATTGCAGTTTTAGTTTTAACTAAAGTTTCAAGTTTTCATTAATCTACTATTTATATTTTATTTTATTTCAGCTTTATTTTAATTACCGAAACCAACCCTGCTATGAAGTATGAAAGTGTTTAAAATGTTTAATGTTTAAACATTTCATTTGTTCTTTAATGCTTTAAAAAATTGGAAAAAATATTACTTTCAAATCTTGTAAAATTATTTTTGGGTGTTTATACACAGCCTGAACAAGACATTTTAGTGTAAATAATTTCTTTAGGATTTTGTTTTATGTTTTTGTCTAGAATGTTAGATATTGGTTTGATGATATTTTATTGTTATTGCTGCCATATACTAATATCCCTCATTCCCCAAATCCCTCCTTAATATCCCATTGTCATTAAATCTCTCCATCTATCCTCTCAGCATCGGAGCAGCCGTGCTGTAAAGCACTCTATGACTTTGAGCCGGAGAACGAAGGCGAGTTGGGCTTCCACGAGGGTGACATCATCACTCTGACCAATCAGATTGATGAAAACTGGTATGAAGGCATGCTGCGTGGTCAATCCGGATTCTTCCCTCTCAACTACGTGGAGGTGATGGTTCCTCTGACACACTAAGTGACCTCCGTCACAGAAAAGGGGGGAGAGAGAGAAAGAGCAATACAAAAGTGAAAGGGAGAAAGCAGGAGGGAAGTGAGGTAGGGAGAAAGGAGCCAGTTGAAATCATCTTGGTCTTCATCCTCACCACATTGTTGCCGTTGATCCAAATGTACCTGTACTCTGGCACTTTTACACATTGATTTATTTTTGAAGGAGGGAACTTTGGGAAATGACGACCTTTCACATTCCAGGACTGACTGACTGACCAGTTGACTGACTTACGGATGGTATAACTTGGTCCTTAAGCTAAAATTTCAGACACACTAACTCACTTCATCGTCCAAGTCTTTTAATAATGTCTCATACTGTTTGTGCTGCATTAACTGAAAAGAAATGAATAGAGATTATGATATCCCTGTGATACAATTCTCATGTGTTTAAAGAGTAGACAGGCTAATCTACTAATTTAAGACTCTTTATCTACTTAGTACAAATTCTCAATTGTTGGATTGTGAAAAGTTGCATTTTGACTCGACTGGTCCCCTTAACGCCCCCTGCTGGTCAGGCTGCGACATTGACCTGCCTCAGATTAAGGAGAAACCACCTTGTATCTGTGACGGACACATTAGCACTGTGGGGCTGTGCGTGAAATGTCCCAATGTGCAGCAATCCTGAGCCACAGACCTTTTGAGAGGAATTAGTCCTTTTGTACGCTCCATAATTATGTTTTTTCTATAGCATTTTGTCATCTAATATTTTTTATGTATATTTCTTAAAAGATAAAAGAAATTAGACGCTGAATTGCACCTTGGATCGTGTCGTAAAGGTGAGCTAAAACACTTTATGGATGTGTTTAGTCAGGTGGAGAGGGTTTTACTGCACTACAACCGTTTATAAAGTATGAAACACTTTGCTTCCCCTTTTACAACTTTTAACCCAGAGGGTGGCAAATATACAATTCACGCACTGTTTTCTGAAGGAAACACAGCCAAATAGTTCTTTAAATGGAGACGTCTTCTTCTGGCAGCCTGAATTATAGAGTCTTCCTCTCTCTTTCTCCTCTTTTGATGTCAGTTTACGGTAGTCTATACATCTGATGCTGCTGGCAGTGTCCCATTATTTCAGGTGTGTGTATTTAGGGTGGATGTTGGCTCATAAGCCCCGTATTAAATTTAATTTACACAGAATATCTTTATTAACAAATACTCCTCATCTTCAGAAATGAAGGGATGGTGCTACATCTCTTGCTCTCACCCATCACTTTTAAAGCATTTTTATAGCTTTAAAAGTAGTTGAAGATCTAGTTACTACTTGACTTAGTGTTCCCTAGTTCTTAGGATGTTTTTTTTTTTTTCAAATACTGTACCATCGCACTCCGTAAAAGCATGGACCTACACACCATCTTGGTGGTTCTGAACATACCAACATCTGTCCCTCCACCCCGACTCCAAGTCTTGTCAGCACAGAGCACCTCTGTGACCTTTTCCTCCAAGTGTCTGTTTACATGTATTGTCCACAGTTTGTTTTGCTCACCATAACTGACCATTGTAGATGTGCTGAATCAGACAGGCTACGGTCACCGTTTCAATGTGAAAAAAGGATTTTTAGTGCCTTTTCGATGGCAAGAATCAATCTAGAACACCAAACAAAATGTTAATTATGATTTTAGATCTAATATGTAGTTTCTATGTCTGTCCTTTCATTATTTACGAAGGGCTTGTTGGTTTCAGTATTTGGCATGAACTGTGACCAGATGTACAAGCATGTGTACAAATGTGCCTTTGCAACACTACAAGTTTAAGAAAACAGCAGATGGGTTATTTCTGTCTAATGGAATGAGGGTACCAGAATGATTTTATGAAAATAAATCATTCTGGTTCTACTCTTTTAAGTATTATATTGTTTTTTTTATATACATACAAAACCATTCAACCTTTTTTATTAATGATTTTTGCATGTTAGCTTAATAGCAGGCTGATGTATGTTGTAGTTTTAAAGTCTCCTCTTGTATGTCTCAGATTTAACTGCATTATATTGTTATTCTTAAGTATCCCGAACTCTAAATATTTGTATCTTATTGTGTCCACTCGTCTTTAAGTAAATAAATTCAAGAAAGTACCCAATCTGTTTCACTTGTATGAGTATGAACTGGTTCTTTAATTATATGGTAAGAAAAAAGGAAATGGAATCGGCACATTTCATTTGTTCCAGTGTATATTTTAAGGTATTCAGCAGGTAAAAGGCATTGTTCCCATATTGCGTAGTCAACATGACACAAATCTAACCACACAAACAGATAAATACTAGTCAAAAGAGAGAGAAAGAACTCAATTACCCGTCTTCTCTTTCCTAACTACCCACCAGACGTTCCTACCACACAGGAAGACAAGTTTCACAGCACAGATATGGCAGAATCGCATAAACCACAGCCAGTGATACAGACCTAATAGTCCTAAAGGCAACAGTTTGGACGGAAGCATCCTCCATGAAGGCATTTCATATACAGTATAACAGTGCACAGACGGTAATGCACAGGGCAGGAGGTCCCAGGTCAACAGTTCTACAGCTTAACACAAATGCACACACATAAACTGCTCTGGTCACTGAGCGTTGCGCAGTTGGTTGTACACGTGCTCCAGGATCTGTGCGTATGCCTGGTCTTTGGGTGCGTGGCCACTCAGAGAAGCCTAAGAATGAGAGAAAACAAGCGTTTCTTTAAATCTAGCTAGTCAGACATATAATTATGCTTCCCTGTGAGATTATTGTTAATGGCACTAACTGAATTATGTAAATTATGTTTTAAAGGTAATTTTTTGGATGCTAAAATTGCTTTCCATTCTTGCATAATATGCAGAGACAACTTTAAGACATTCATAGGTTGATTTCTCTTAAAAGTGTACACCGTAAAGTCTGTGTAAATGCACTTTAAAAGTTTGATTTCAGTCAGACTAAAGCAATAAAACATTTTTTTTTAAATATAATGTAAAAACTTCTTTTGTTTGTTTTGTGTATATAGGACGGAGAGAAATTATGGCAGACCTTGATTTTGTCTAGTATTGAGGTATTAGGACTCCACATCTGACTGAACTGCACCAGGTCAGGAGCAGACCGATAAAACTCCACCAACAGCATCTACACAGAAAGATATAAAAATAAGAAACAAACAGATCTTAGACTTTCTACATCATACTAATTTATTCTATCTACAGGATGTTTAGACGTTGGTTTAGTGTTATCTAGAGTGAGGTGTTATCTAGAACTGCAGGAACAGACAACCAGTGAGTGATTCGCTTCAAAAAGTCTGTTTCTGAGGCACACTGAACTTTAGAAGAGAATACAATTTCTGTTTTCCCAAGATGGATGTTGTTGCATAAATATAACATGCTAGTTGTTATCATACCATCTCATTGAGCACGTCTGTAGTGAGGAAGTTGTCTTGCACGTATGTGACCTCTACTGCCACTGGGATGCCGTAATCATTGGGTCGTTGCTAAATGGAAGGGGGAAAATTAGAGTAAGCTTGTTACACGTTACATGTAGTTACTATAGTAATTACTATAAATTGTGCATAATTACATGCAACTTACCCTAAACCACACTCTAATCCTAACCCTATAATAAGTTCATCATTACTTAGTACTTAAATTTATAATTACACTGTAACACGGACACCTTAAAATAAAGTGTAACCGAGTAAACTACTAGTTTGGCATAGATAGCGAAAAATATTTTCAAATGTTTAAGAACAGTTACCTCAGGAGGGGGAACTACCCAGAATGGTGTGATGGTGGAGGCCACACCTTGGTTGCCATGGTAATAAGGTCCTATAAGTGGTGAGACAAAGGAAAGTAAAGACATATCACTGATCATTTAATAAGACGGTTTGTGTTGCTCAGTGATCGTCTGTTAAATCCATCACGCACCACAGATAATCCCCAGACAGGGCTGGAAACCGTTACTGCTGCCTTGTAGGCGGAGCTGGTGATCCATCTGCGAATCAATGTCCTGTAGAGACGGAAGGGCGGGACCTCGGGGGTGACTGTGATACCATCCCACCAATGACAACCCGCGCATGAAGAGATTTTGACAAATCTGCAACGGTTAAAAAGGTAAAATCCTGGAGACTATGGTACATTGCTATGTTTTTACAGCCAACAAAATAGTTTTGCATACTAACCTCTTCCTCGACAGCTGGGGCAGCGTCTTTATCAGCCAAGCGTGTACGGCATGGGAACGCCCGCAAGACCGTGAGCACTGATGAACATGAAATGTAAATTGAGCAAACCTTGAGTAAAAACTCTAACCTCCAATTTGGTATTACAGTAGTTACAAAAATATTTACACTTACATTGTGTGTTAGTGTCCCATCGGCCCCCTAAATACCCCACTACCTCACTTGAGGTCAGATGACAGTGGAAATCCTACAAATAGAGGTGGGTAAATGGCTTCAAATGTTGAAACTAATTTTCCTATCATCAGTAAATTGATCAAAAGTCCATGAGCACTTTATACCATCAGCAGCAGAACATTGCTGGAAACGGCTACATTAAAAGGCTGGAAGCGGTTGATCGCAGAAAAGGCAGATAGCTCTACGAGAGTGTGTGGATCCCTGTGAAGACAAACACAGGAACATTCAGGTACACTACTTTTTGAAGAAAGTCTCTTATGCTCACCAAGGCTGCATTTACTTGATCAAAAATAGTAAAAACAGTAATATTGTGAAATATTATTACAATTTAAAATAAACGTTTTCTATTGTAATATATTTTGAAATGTCATTTAAATCATTTTAATTCAGCATCATTACTCCAGTCTTCAGTGTCACATGATCCTTCAGAAATCATTCTAATATGCTGATTTGATGGTCAAGAAACATTTCTTATGATGTTGAAAATGTTTGTGCTGCTTAATATTTTTGTGGAAACTAGGATGTTCTTATAAATCGGATGTTCTTTTTTTATATATTATTTTGTATTTAAATAATATATACAAAATATTATTTTGTATTTAAATATGAAAGTCTTTACTGTCATTTCTGAGCAATTTAATGCATTCTTGCTGAATTAATTTCTGATTAATATTGACCCTACTTTTGAGCAGTTTTGAACAGTACTGTTTGTTAGAGAGCATCATTTCCATTTTGCACTACAGTGCTGTCTGCTTCCCACATTGCAATTATTCCAATTTTCATCAGTGTTTTTCTGCCTCAAAACTCAGAAATGAACAAATCGGAAGCTTGAGGGCCTCAGGCAAGTAAATTAAGATGCAGTAAATGTCATTATAAAATTGTCATATTACACTGTTTTACAGTAATAAATAAATAAATATATTAAAACAAATATATCTCAGGACATAATATGTGGTTCAAATATATTTAATAATATAATAATTACCTTGTAGCATCTCTGGTGCCAAGAGTGCAATACCTAACTGGAACTCTCTCTCTGTCTCTCCTCTGCATCAGGCTAATGTCTGGGGGGAACATGAAATAACTTATGCTTACTAAGCTGTAACTATAAACAGATCAAGTCATCACCTCTCAGATACCATGTTTTGATGAGGAATCAAGTTGATTGGGAAGAGTGAATTTTTTCGATGTAATGTTTATGTAGATGAAAACATACCGTGCTGCTCAGGTTTGGACTTTTTATTCTTGTCCTCTACTGGCATGGCGGTTTTCCCTTCCTCTTCATCGTCATCTCCCATCTCATCATCCTCTCCTTCACTTATCAAGCTCTGAGGTAAACAAATCAAATCATACACAAACTGCTGGTTCCCCCTTTTTTGTTTACAATTGTTGACATGTTGTGACCTCTTAATTAATTTTTCCTCCATTGCTCACCATGTCGGCACTGGGTTGGTATTTGTGCAGCCAGGTGGTTTTGTACTGGACCAGTTTCTGTCCACGGTATCGCACCGAGGCCCAACCACAGCCAGACTTTTTGGCCGGGTTCACCAGGCGCTTACAGTGTGTTGCCCAGGCGCTTGGAGAGTTAAATATCTGCCCGGTCTCCACCCAACGGATCTTTCCATCGTTCAAAAGATCTCCAACAAACTTTTTACCCTAAGGAGAGACAAATAGAGTACTTGCACCTGACCAGAGAAGTATTAAAGGGAAAGTTCACCCAAAAATGAAAATTGTCATTATTGATTCACCCTCATGACAGTTGTGGTCACCATTCACCACAGACTTTTCCATGGACCCCCTAGCACTCCCTTCTGGACCCCAGTTTTGACTCATTTTGACAGGTCTGGAAGGGTGAACAAATGCTACAATTTTCCTTTATTGGTGAACGATTTCTTTAATGATAATATATATAAATTGTAATAGCCCTAATGATGAAGTTTCTGGACAGTACCAGGTAGTGTATGGACAGAACGCCATCTCCAGGCTCCACAAGACCATCCTTTAAGAGGACTCTTAGTGTGATGCCTCTCCTGGTCAGGAGGGAACCCCTCCCAGAAGAAGCCCTCAGGTCAGCATCTTCAGCCCCACTCAACTCCTCATCCTCTTCATCCGCTCCTTCTTCCACAACCTGAGGAGATGAGGGTGGCTCTGAGCCTGGCGACAATCAACAGACAGAAATAATGAATTAATACAGGCAAGAATACATCAAGAATATTTATTAAGCTTTTTTAATATTAATGGGGTGGAATCCTATTTAAACCCTGGCAAAGAACAGAAATCTGATCTTTTATTCAAGAAATTAAATTCACATGGAAAAAATACATTTTCTAATATTTTATTTACAAAATTACAGTTTAATGTCCTTAGATCAAGTTGAAACAGTTTTCAAATATAATCTCACAAACTTATACATTGTAAAATTATAATGTCCTTAGAACAAAGTCATTACTTGGGACTCAGAACTCTCATGTGGGAAAATATGGCTTTTATTGTGGGACAAAAATGGTGAACACAGCGAAGCTCACATCAGGGAATCAGCGACTGTCCGCTGACATCTCCATCTGATAAGCTTTCCCCCAGAAATTCAAACAAAACCGCAGATAATTTGTCGAGAAACGGTTCGTCCTTCGCGTGTTTTGTTCTCGCTCCTTTCCGCAACCTCGCGGCCTAGTAATTATTAATTTCACTCGCTTATTAAAAATCGCTTTTTTTTAATTCTCACCCATTTCGTGATAATCGTCGGAAAACGCTTTGACCTGAAACTGCTCCACAGACTGATGTGATGTCTTTCTTTTCGCCACTTCAGTTTAGCGGTGTTAATATAACACTTCTGTGCGGACACTCGCCACCAGGCTGTTATTCAAAAACATAAAATGAAGGCGTGTGTGTGTGTGTGTGTGTCTGCAGTGTGGTTTCCTTGTGTAGTGTTGCTTTAATGTCAATTCCCCTCCCCTTTCTCCTTCCTACCCGTCCTTGTCATTTACTCTCTTTTATAAATTAGCGGTGTTTATGATTCTCCAGCACGGGTGGACGGATGTGTTTCGCATCGCTATTACAACGGAAGGCATATTCGCGGACATTACAAGCAAATTTGCTGCGATTGTTTACCATTGTTGTGTTTATATCAGTTAAGATACAGTTTCTAATGGCCCTGGACCACGGTCAAATGAGCAGTCGACTGGGACCCAGCAGTGGACAGATGGTTTGTTTGGGCAATATGCGTGTATAATATAGGATTTACGGTAATGAATAACGTAGTGTCACCGTTAGATGTCGCTAAAAAACGCCGTATTATTCCAGTGCATATAAACCTGAAAGATAACACATTTTTGAAAATGATCAACACAAAAGCTAAATGACCATGTCATCAGCCGAATCCTGAAATGTTTAAGACAACAACAACAACAACAACCAAGCACTAAGCACACTGGTAAAATAGATTTTAAATACTATAATCTGAATCAGGTTATTTAGGCCTGTTTTCACAGACAGGGTTTAGATTAAGCCAGGAGTAGGCCTTATTTCAATTAGGACATTAGTAGCTTTTTATAAACGTGCCTTAGAAAAAAACATTACTGGTGTGCATCTTGAGACAAAACAATGGTTGCTTTCAGTTAAAACAGCTCAAACATTTTAGACTGGGACTAGTTTAAACCTTGTATGTTAAACGGGGGTTAGAATTTTTCTCTTTGCAACGTAATGGTACATATTCTACATACATTGCACAATACAGTGACGTAACCTACTTTTGTGATGCCTTTTTGAAGATTTCTATAAGGAATAAACTATAAGGAAATCTTTTTTGCATAGCATTTTTATCTTGGGTATTTCCTTGTATGGTTTCGTTTACTTGCCTGCGGTGATGTTTTTTTTTTTGGTCTCTGCAGCTAGCCTGGCCTTACATTTCTTCTCAATGGGCGGGACTTTCGTGCCTTCCAGCAACGCTCGAGCGCACCTGACTCACCTGTTTACAGGTAAGGGGGTGGGAGATAAGGGGGTGGGAGATAGGAAGACAGCACGCAGAACTCTTTACAGTAATTTTTTTTTAACTTCCAGTCCACAGGGTTTCTGTTCGTCACTAACTTTTTATAAAGCTTTAGCACGTGAACTTTGTGATGTATTTGGCAGTTTAGTAACACATTAAAAGTGCAGGTTGACAGTGAAGCGTCTTCTTTCACGCATTTGAATTGTTTTATAAGAAATTTGCAGTTGGTGGGAGAGTAATTTATGTACTTATGGCAAAAGCAAATCACTATAGACGAGTGAGATCTCAGCTGCCAACATGTTATCACGAAGGATTTATGGAAAAGAAATCCATCAAAGACAAGGTGAGTAAGTGTGTAATATATAGCTACCTATATTGCTGCTGAGAAAGAGGTTAAACCATCATAAAGAGGTCTTAATCTATTGAAGTTCTTCCAGCTGGATTATCTGACAAATGCACTCCAATCCTCTTTAAAACCAGCCTGAATGAATCCAGTTTGGAGTGGTTTAAGATGTTTTTGTAAGCGGGGTTATTTTCCATTACTGTTCCATCTTCATCATATGTATGGAGTAAATGATTTGATTTGGGTTATATGGTGTAAAAAGTGAAAAGTTTTTACCTTAACTTTTTTTGTTTTTGTTTTGTTTTTACATTTCTGTTTCTGTAATTTAACAGATACTTAAAAATAAAATGTATTTGTGTAACTGAGTAACTCCATTTAGTCAGATGTATTCCGTCATATTAAAAGTTTTTAAACAAGTTCATTAGATGTTACCCAATGGCTTAAAATATTTTGAAATCTCTAGTTTTCATGGAAGGAACTTATTCAATTTACTGGCCTTCAGTTAGAGTTTACCATGTGAACCATCTTCTTATCATGACCATTGGTTACTATCTTTTATTGTCACACATTGGTAGTTTTACTGTAAATATTTAGTCAGCTTTTATCTAAGTATTTCAGAAGGGTCATCCCTCTCTAAATGGCACAAACAGACTCATGACTGATCTTGAACATATGTTTTATGTCTTTAACTACTTATTTTGAAATATATTACAATGTATAAAAGCTGTAAATCTGTTAGTTATACCTATCTGTATTTTTCTGTTGTACTTTGAAATATGGGTAACACTTTACAATAAGGTCTCATTTGGTAACATTAGTTAATTAACATGAATAAACAATGAGCAATAAATTTTTTGCAACTTTTATTCATCTTTGTTAATGTTAGTTAATATAAATACAGTTGTTCATTGTTTGTTCATGTTATTTCACAGTACATTAACTAATGTAAACAAATACAACTTTTGATTTAAAAAATGTATTAATAAATGTTAAGATTGACATTAACTAAGATTAATAAATGCCGTAGAAGTGTTGTCCATTCTAATGTAGTTAACTAATGTTAACAAATGAAACCTTATTGTAAAGTGTTACAGACATATGCATCTTAATTTGCACCCCAGTGTAAATAGTAACATATTATTTGACTTTTTTTTTTTTTTTTATTCATATAAACAGGAAATGTCATATTCATTTATGTATTCATTGTTGTTTATTTGAGTCCCACAGTGACCCTAACAAATGTGAATTTTGCAAACGCAGAACAGTATTTATGGACACAGTATGTTCTAGTAAATGCTTAAAATTGTACAACTTTTGCTCATCATGTCCCCTTGAAATTCTGAAGCGTGAAACATAGTCACATGAGCCAAATCACTACACATCATGACATGGTTTCAGCATAAACATACAGCTAGACAGGTAATGAACATAATCTAGCTAACATGTAACAATCAAAGTATTTATCATAATGTACTTTTAAATTTCATAAACACAATGTCAGAAAATATCTCTGCTGCTGTTGTTCATAAATGACAGTAGAGACGTTGTACAAAGAGGACATTGTCGCCAGAAATAGAGCCATCAGTGTCCCAGTGTGTAGTGAGTCAGGGTCCTAACAAATGCTTTAAATTTGAATGTAAGCAAACAGTAAAGACACCAAATTGTAATGTAAGTAAATAGTAAAGACACCTAATATAAAGATGTGACCAGTGATCTGTAAGAAAGCAGGTGTGGCGAGTTTTGCTGTGGTCATCAAAAGAGTGTCACACAAGTGTCTGTTGCAACATGTGAAATGTTTTCCTACAAATGTGGAAATGTCAACAAAAAACTGGTCTGGTGGCATACTTGCATGCAGATCAAACACTACAGATAAAGGATTTGCATTGTAAAGATGTTTTTAGTAAAGCAGATTTTCTTGTTTACAAATGAGGTCTTAGCTTACATTCTGCTGACAGAGCTCATCACATTTGTAAAAAAAAAAGAAGTGTCTTTTATTAGTTCATGATTTACTATGTCAGCATGTTTTGCATAATGACGTGTCATTTTTGCGATACATTAATAGTTTAAAAGTTTAAAAGATAAAAAGACTGAAACTGGTTCAAATGAAATAAAATATAATAAAATATAATCGCTCCTCTGGGTCAAGTCTTGTTTCTGAACTGTTCTTTCTGAAGAAAAGAATGTTCCATAGTTTTCTTCATTCATACAAACCGATTCAGTCTTTCCACGAGTATGTTTTGTATGAATAAACATAAGTAATAATTTGTCAGCATTAACTCAAATAATAATGTGCAAACATTTTGTCAACATAAACCATTGCCAAACATACTCAGTTTGTGAAAACACTAAATTTGAGAAAGTAAATGCATATAAATGTTATGGTGTAAAATTAATAAGCAATATTTATGGTTGTTCAGTAATTTAGTAAATATTTATTTTTATTTTTACAGATGGGTCGTAAACTCTGGACCAGTTTATGTGGAAATTCACTCCTTTTCTTCAATAACACCAAAGACAGTGTTGTAAGTGTTTTTACACGCTGCCTTTTAAGTTTACTTTTTAACATACCTACTAGAAAATAATTTTGATATGTGTGTGCATTTTCTTACATACTGTATGTATATTGGAATAAATGTATTTAAATGCAAGCTTGCAGTTCTGAATGTTCTATGTTTGTCTAGATAGAGAATGGATTATTTGTGCATCAACTGTTTGCTTGTGCTTGTGAATGCAGTATATAGAGAAGCTGGAGCTCTCTGACCTCATCTCAGTGTCAGATGACTGCTGTCGTGACCGAAACCTGAATGCCGCTGGATTCACTCTGCACATGAAAAATGAAGACATCAAGATGATTGTAGGGCTTTTAGCATTTTCCTTTTCCTTATGTCATTTAAGTGATTAAAAGTGTTGGCACACTGCACAACTCTGATTTTAGCTGTTTAACCTTGAGTTATTTAAATCTGGTAATACAAACCTAATATCATGCATTTTCCTCCCTTTTCTCTGTTTTCTCAGGCGCCTAGCCTTGAGGCGCGAGAACTGTGGAAAGGCTTCATGCTCTCAGTTTCTAAGGTCAGTTGTGCTTTTGAAAATATGAATCTTTAATATACAATGGTGTCTAAAAAAACTCAGAGCACATCATGTATATTTTGAATTTTATGGAGGTCTATTTGGCAGAAAAACTCACTTATGTAATAGGTTTGTTTTATTCATCTATTAAGCCAATAACTGGGTGGTGATTTCGGATTTGATTGGATTGGATTTTTTTCTTCTCATCTTATCACTTTTTTCTTGATCTCCAAGGTCAATGTTTGCCAAACCAGAGAGTTTTTCACTTGCAATCATCTATGTGATGAACAGTCAGTACATCTCTATATGATTTTTTTGTTTGTCAGCATGTATCACCAAAAACGTCATAGGGTGCATCCAATCAGCTCCCTAGTTCAGTAGTCAGGGCACTGATCAGGGAGTCGACCATTTTAGGGGCTGTCTCAATCACAAAATCATTCCAGTGCACTGAAATGTTAACTCCCTAAAAAGTCCCACAATGCATCGTGAAAACCAGGGAGCATCGATGCTCATGGGAATTCTGAAGTGTGTCACTTGAGCTAACTGACTACACATCATGACATGCATAAACATACAGAGCTAGACAGGTATTGAACCTAATCTAGTTAACATTTATAATTAATTTACGGCTGCAATATTTCAGGGATATGTAACAATCAAAGTATTTATCAAAATCTACTTTTGAATTACATAAACATATAATGTCAGAAAGATATGTATGCTGCTGTTGTTCATAAATGCCAGTAGAGACAACTGTACAACGAGGATGTTGCCATATCGCCGGAAATAGAGCCATCAGTGTCCCAATGTGTAGTGAGTCAGGATCCTTACAAGTGCCCGAATTCATGTAGGGGGCTGAATGAAATGTACCCATATACAGTCAGATAAATTCAGAACAATAATTCTTGCTGTTTCTGTCCTTCAGCTATCTGTGCCAACTTCTCTGAACCTACTGCCTGGTCAGATTCACATGATGAAGGAAATAATTGAGAAAGAGACAAAGAGGCAGCGGCTTCTTTCAGTCCCACCACCACCCCAGGATTCTGACCATTATGTTTCCGTTGTGTCAGACATGCCTTCGTAAGTTAAAACCACTCGCTTTATTAGTGGTAATGCAATGTTAAAGATTAAAGGTGATGTAATATTTTTGATGTTTAGTATACTTTCTCCTATCCCAGCTTAATAAGCAGAGGCAACAAACAGATAGTCCCGCTCCAAACTCACGCCACTGGTTGACCAACCCAACACAGCAACATTAGCTCAACCGATGGTGTTAGTCTGGGGTGGTGCTATCTTTTTGACTGACCAATGGCAGATGGGGGAGAGTGTTTGGGGAAACAAGAAGGAAAACAGTCATTATTTTTGACTGTGGCACAGTCACTTTTTATAGCTTCACTTTTAATAATGTATTGTTCTGTAAGTGACCAGCATTTTACTTTTCCTTATGCCATTTAAAGGATTAAAAGGGTTGACACACTGCACTTTTTGTTCCATTGACATCCATTCATACACACATGCGTGATATGACGTCATATTTTTACATTGTGAATTTACACTCACCTAAAGGATTATTAGGAACACCTGTTCAATTTCTCATTAATGCAATTATCTAATCAACCAATCACATGGCAGTTGCTTCAATGCATTTAGGGGTGTGGTCCTGGTCAAGACATCTCCTGAACTCCAAACTGAATGTCAGAATGGGAAAGAAAGGTGATTTAAGCAATTTTGAGCGTGGCATGGTTGTTGGTGCCAGACGGGCCGGTCTGAGTATTTCACAATCTGCTCAGTTATTGGGATTTTCACGCACAACCATTTCTAGAGTTTACAAAGAATGGTGTGAAAAGGGAAAAACATCCAGTATGCGGCAGTCCTGTGGGCGAAAATGCCTTGTTGATGCTAGAGGTCAGAGGAGAATGGGCCGACTGATTCAAGCTGATAGAAGAGCAACTTTGACTGAAATAACCACTCGTTACAACCGAGGTATGCAGCAAAGCATTTGTGAAGCCACAACACGCACAACCTTGAGGCGGATGGGCTACAACAGCAGAAGACCCCACCGGGTACCACTCATCTCCACTACAAATAGGAAAAAGAGGCTACAATTTGCACGAGCTCACCAAAATTGGACAGTTGAAGACTGGAAAAATGTTGCCTTGTCTGATGAGTCTCGATTTCTGTTGAGACATTCAGATGGTAGTCAGAATTTGGCGTAAACAGAATGAGAACATGGATCCATCATGCCTTGTTACCACTGTGCAGGCTGGTGGTGGTGGTGTAATGGTGTGGGGGATGTTTTCTTGGCACACTTTAGGCCCCTTAGTGCCAATTGGGCATCGTTTAAATGCCACGGCCTACCTGAACATTGTTTCTGACCATGTCCATCCCTTTATGACCACCATGTACCCATCCTCTGATGGCTACTTCCAGCAGGATAATGCACCATGTCACAAAGCTCGAATCATTTCAAATTGGTTTCTTGAACATGACAATGAGTTCACTGTACTAAAATGGCCCCCACAGTCACCAGATCTCAACCCAATAGAGCATCTTTGGGATGTGGTGGAACGGGAGCTTCGTGCCCTGGATGTGCATCCCACAAATCTCCATCAACTGCAAGATGCTATCCTATCAATATGGGCCAACATTTCTAAAGAATGCTTTCAGCACCTTGTTGAATCAATGCCACGTAGAAATTAAGGCAGTTCTGAAGGCGAAAGGGGGTCAAACACAGTATTAGTATGGTGTTCCTAATAATCCTTTAGGTGAGTGTATTTTAATTTATGTGTTGAATTTATGTTTTCAAAAAGACTTTGCAGCATGAAGTCATATCACTTCTGTTGCAGTGTTCAAAGAAACTGTGCATGTTCAAAGTCTAGCATGACCTTGGCTTAAGAGAAAGCAGTTTAATGCACCTGGGTTTCTAAACATGGCTTATATGGTCATGTAAACACATTTTTAAGAATGACTGTGCTACTAAAGTAACAGAAAACAGCTTACTGGTGGCACAGCATATAGAAGGGTTTACGTAGAACACCGCTTCCGTGTCTTAAAGTCTCTATGAAATCAAAATGGACTATTGCAGTATTTGTTATAAATTATCTGTGCACATCATTTTTTAATTCACACGCCCTCATAATCTTTAATTCAATAGGGAAAAAGATGATCGCAACTTCTGTTTCATGGTGACTTTAAAGACCTTTCTTGCAGTTTCTGATGTGCGTGTGAACATAGTGACTGACTGAATTAAAGTAATCATGCCTGCTATGTAGTAATACAGTGATGCTTTGTGCAGGTGTTATCATAATGTCACTCGTGTCGAAGCAGAAATCTTATTGGAAAGGAACACTGATCGGGGAAACCTACTGCTGCGGCCGGGTCAAGATGGGGCGTCTTTCGCTCTCACCACTCGCCAAGATATTAACGGGTAAAACTCACACTCTCATCTGTACTCAGTACAGAATCTATTTGCTGGGCAGACAGCTTGCAAATGCATTAACAGAGATTGCTTTATGCCCTGGAGATCTTCATTTATTGTAATTATCTTTATCTTCTGAATTGCTCCTCAGTCTGGTTCAATAGTCTTGAACCTTGCACCATGTTCTGAGGAATAATAGATCACAATAGTCAGCATATTCTGGGAATTTCTGTTTTAATAAAACTTAATATAGCTGTATTAGTAAAGAATGAATATCCTCTTGCGCCCAGCAGATCAGTATTCAAACATTATCGTGTATCTCGGAGGCCCGGAGGAGGATTCGCCATTGCCCTTGAGACTCCTGTAAGTAATACTTTCATTTTCAAATCACTTTAGATTAAAAGCCTGTGATAAATAATAGATTATGTTCACAATATGCCCAATAAAAGCTTGAGTCTAATAGGAAGACTCTCAGAACATCTAAGGATTCATTTAACCATCTACAAACTTGTAGTTTGTACTTTGTGTAAACCCCGAGGTCTTGCGAAATGCTTAAGGTGTGATTGCTCTGAGAGCAAAGAGGAAGTTCTGATAAGAAAAAGATTTATGGGTCAGTTTTGGGAATCAGACACAGTGGATCAGCACAGCTGATGTGTTATACATTACGCATTTCTTGGCATTTACCACTTTAGAAATGTTTATTTGTGTTCTGAGCAGCCCTATCTCTAGTCTTTTATATCTGGAAACCACACCCTATAATTTTCCCTTCTTTTTCATTTTAAGTTTTTGATCTGAAGAAAAAAAACTGCATTCAGTGGCATCTGACACACAAGTTCTTGCTTATCACTGGTTATGTGTGTTATTGTGTATTTAATGGTAAAAGCTTCTCCAAGGATCAGACATAGACCACTTTTAGGTTATCGCCATACTCAAATAATTTACTGTGGTATATGCACTAATGTATCGGATAATGTGAGTGTGTGTGTTCACACACCATGTTCACAAACACACAGATTACCTGTGCCACCCTGCATGACGTCGTTACCTGCCTGGTGGAGAAGACCAGTGGGGTTTTGGTACCTTTTCTAATGGAGGAACACTATGAGAAAAATATTGGTAAGAGTCTATCTACTTTTTGGAAAGTATTTAAGAAAAATCTTGTTTGTCAGCCAGACTGACATACTTGTTGGTATGAATCATCAATCTAGAAAAGGTTTACAGCACTGTGAAAGATGAAGGACATGTAGGTTATGAAACAGACCTAAATACATCACCACATCATAGAAATTTGTAGAGGCCACTAAAAGAATGATTGACACACTGAGATGAACTATTCCACTGTTGCTCTCAGTTTTACTTCGACATGGGTTTCCAGGCACCATGGTTTTGCCAAGACATGTTCCTGGATCAAAATTCCTGTTCATAAACAGTCCTAACTCAGTCCCAACCTCTACACATAACTTATTCCTAAAATCAGAGGGAAATAAGAAGAAGAATGGTGTAGAAGCCCCAAACCCTTGTTGTAAACCTAAACTTGACATCAACTGTAAACCTGTACCTTAAATCCAATTAGATGATTTGAATGTTCCTGGATCAACAAGCACGTTCACCATGGGTTTCCAGTTGGCTGACAAAAAATGACTATATTACTTGAACTATACATTTGGGTCAGATTGCTGTTTAAACATACAAAAATACATTGAACAATACAATCTTTTACAAGAAATACAGGTTTATTTGTTCTGTTGCTTGTAAATGTTTGCTTTTAAAGTTCTTTTTGGTTTTGTTTTATTTGTCTGGCCATGTTTAAACTAAACATATTTACATAAGTGTTTCAAGCTTTTTTCCCCCATGAGAAACATTTCCACCCAGCAGAAAATTCAGACAGAAATAAAGTAAATTTTATATAAAAACATGTACAAAATCATCCAAAAAGTGCAAAATTGGTCCACAGTAAATCGGACTGATGCCAGAGCTGAAACTATGAAGATGGTCTCTTTGCATAACAAAACACTGGTTGAGAACTAGTTTGTTCTGTATTATGAACTAATACTTGTCATTCCATTCTAGTTGAAACTGGTGGTTTTCCTTCTCTCTTCTTCTGACTTAATGAAGGCTAGCATTGTTTGTATTGATTTTAAAGTTGAATGTTTGACAACTGAGACACATATTCTCCACAGAGCTGGGCAGGTGTTAGAGTTTTACAGCAAATAATAATAATATAATGTATTACTTTATTTCAACAATGGAAAGCAGTTTGGGAGAAATAACTGGCAACCTCACACAGGCTAGTTTAACAGGCCTGATCTATACTATTCTTATTTTTTTCTCCCTCAGTAATTGTTAAGCCCAATGAAGAAAATGGTGAGATAAGTGAACATTGTCTCAGAAATGCCCCTTCGCCTATTCCTCCAGTCCCACCCCCCAAACCAGGTAATACATCTTTAGCATCATCTTTAACTGTTCAACATATTGTATTGGGTTTAAAGGGATAGTTCACCCAAAAATGAAAATGACCCCATGATTTACTCACCCTCAAGCCATACTAGGTGTATATGACATTCTTCTTTCAGACGAATACAATCAGAGTTGTATTTAAAAATATCCTGGCTCTTCCAAGTATTATAATGGCAGCCCAAAATTTTAACCCCAAAAAAGTATATCCATCCATTATAAAAGTAATCCATACGTAATCCATATTTTTCTTACAAAAACCCATCGATTCGCTTCAGAATGCCTTTATTAACCCTCTGGAGCCATATGGATTATTTTTATAACGGATGGATATATTTTTTTTGGTCTTAAAATTTTGGGCTGCCATTATAATGCTTGGAAGAGCCAGTAATTTTTTTTTATATAACTCCGATTGTATTCTTCTGAAAGAAGAATGTCATATATACCTAGGATGGCTTGAAGGAGAGTACATTATGGGATAATTTAAATTTTTCGGTGAACCTATCCCTTTAATGCTCAGCTTTACTCTTAGAAAACATGAAATGTAATGGAAAAGGAAATAAATCTTGGTTTGTATGTTTAGTCACAAGGAATCTCAGGTCCAGTTCAGAACCAATCACACATGAAAACAAATACCTCAATTTCTCAGGTGAGTCTCAGAGTGTTTTGCAGTTTTTTTTAGCTTCTTTCAGTGTTCTGCAGTTGATTTACTTGGATTAATCATTTTAAATTGTGTTTCTAATGCATGTTGTTGATCCTGTTGAGTACGTTTTTGTTTTCCAGATACTGGAGAGTATGAGGTGGATCAGGCCGCATGTACTAGACCTCCTGTCCTACCACGTCCTCCAGGTAACACGAATAGCCATTCCAATTTTCCATTCCAGCATTTCATTTTTGTTGTGCAATATACACTACTGTTTAAATGTCTAGGGTCAGTAAGAAGTCAATGCTTCTATTCAGCAAGGATACATTCAATTGAGCAAAAGTGAAACGCATTTTGTTAAATTCTATTTCAAATAAATGCTGTTCTTTAGAACTTTTTGTTCATCAAAAATCCACTAAAGTACAGCCTTGGAGAGCATAAGAGAGTGACTTCCAGATATCATTCTGATGATGGTCTTTTGTTTTAGCAGGGCGACATTTGCCGCATCAGAAATCAGTGCCTGTAGACCTAAATACCAGTTCAGGTGAGTTCAATATGAATTGTTTTTGAGAAGTTGTTGTCCAGCCTGAAATAGTGATATCTTGTCATCAGAGATCACGTGGGTGATGTTGCAATGATGAACTGCTTTATACATTTTGTCAGAGCAAGTTTGATGTCTCTTGGTTCAAATACATAGCATTTAGTCCAAATGATCATCCCAGCGCTTTGATCACTTCCCCAGTGTTATGTTGGGTGGATCTCTGGATTTTGTTACCAATGAACTCAAAGAAAACCATTATAATGTGTTCTGCTTTGATGTAGATGGTGAAAGAAAAGCTTTGGTACCTCCTGGCTACTGTAAAACACCTTCCCGAAGCAACAGTTTGTCAGGTTTGCCTGAGAATTGTTCCAAGCGTGAGCTTAGTCTTGACATAAGTAAGAACAAGTTTTTTTGTTTTGAGCCATCTCAAAACTCTAAGTCTTTTACTTTTGAATCAGAGCAACATTTCCTGCTTCTCACTATGCTTTTGTTTTTAACAGATGAGCTCCAGGATGCTATTAGGAGACGAGCTATCAAGGAATAATTGTAATCTCAGTAAACTGATGATAATAATAATGGTTTCATTGTTGAACGAGGAATAATTCCTTAGTATTAAAAAAGGCAGATGTATGGATATACAGCTTTACTCACCTGAACGCTGTATCTGTCCATTTGTTGGATCAACAAATAGGCCCTTGAATCAAGTTCTCTTTATTGATCCTTTCAGCATAAAGATATATTAGATATTTACAATCATTTATTAGACCAACATATCGATCACTGTGTGCCACAGAGACCTTTGTAGCTGCTGACTGTAAATCTCTACTGTTGTTTGTGTAGTCAAACTCAAATTGCAAGTTTATCTCACTGACGTACTGTTGATTTATCACAATTTCAGAGCTTATTCATGTTAGAAAGTCACATATAAATGTTTTGTCTTGAATTTTGTCCTATGTATTGGATAGCTGGTCTACGTCTCTTCTCTCTGCCTCTGATATTAAAAAATATCAGACTAGCCGTAAAGAAAAGGGTTGTTTGTCATATGAGTTATTCTGTGACTTTACTATGTGGGGAAGTTGCAGGTCTTCTTTCTCCAGATAGACAAAACAGATCAAATAAATGTTGTTTTTCTGTTCCTGTTAAAACATGACATATTGTATTCTATGTATTTTAAGAACAATACAATGATCACGGAAAAAACTTACCCTGTGTCTTACTTTTTTCCTTGTGTGGATGTGCAAGACAATAAGTATGTTTGGCATTTGTTTATTGACATAACAGGTAGTGTAATAGTACGACTTTACAGTTTGACTTTTGCTTTAGACAGAAATGTTTAAAATGTTCAGATGTTTGACTAAAAGCAATGCAGATTATATTACATTAGCTTACTCACCCTCATGTTGCTTCAAAACTGAATGATTGACTTTCTTTTGAGATTGCTCTTTTCAATGCAATTACAATGTGACGTGTTCAGGCTTTAAAAATCCTAGTTCTCTTTGGAGAGTTAATGAAAGTAGCAGCGATGTCCGATTCATGAACGAATCATTCTTTTGAGTCGGCTCTTTTCTAATTCAGTTATGATTCAGATTTTGTTCAAATGTCGCGATGATCCATTTGCAGTGGTTGGAATTAACAGTTCATTTAAAGGTGCAGTAAGCAATTTCTAAGAAACGCTGTTGTGAGCAAGAGAGAGATTTGAAGAAAGGCTAGAAAAAGAGATGGCTGAGAGACATTACAAAAGAGAATAGGTCAGAGGAATATTACCGGGAAAAAAAGGGTTATGATCAGGCAAGAGCTTTAGGACCCGTGTTAATACTAGAAAAGCTTTCCAGGGCTGTAGACACCTACGCAGGAAGGCCTGAAAATGGACGCTGAGATTGCATTGTTTCTGCTCCATACGCGAGTAACATTAGAGTGTGTGCTGTTGGCGACTAACAACAAACTATTGCTTGTATACACTCATACTAATGTGCTGTTTATTTTTTGTTTTTCCTTTTCGTTCGCTTTGATAAGGAGTAGAGGTCTGCTACCCGACCCGGGTACTTGCAGGTTTCGGATCGGGTTTAGGCTAATGTTTAATGAAGAGCCTCGGGTTCGGTTTTGTAACTAAGAAAAACTAAATTAGCTATACATATAGTCTGCATGCTGCGTGCTTTGCCTGCTTGCTGTGTTGAGACCGAAAGAGCACACGCGAGAGAGAAAGCACATGCGCAGATTAATACATGCATAGGCTTACACACACACATACATAGGCTATATATATAATTTTTATTTTATCATTATAATAGGCTATATCATTTATATCACAAAAGTGTTTTGCACATGTGCTACCGCTCTCGCGCACTATTTCGGTCACAACACCGCACAAGACAGAAAGCAAACATTAACCATGTGTGCGATAACGCAAAAAATGACGGAAAAGCTGCACTCTGGAAAAATTATGATTCTCTTCCTTCATAACTCGTAGGCTACTGGGAAGGATATATCTGTGTAAATAGTTTAGCAACACTGCGTGAACTTTTTGAAGTTTAAAGTTTGAGTTTTTTGTGACTGTTACACGTGTTCGACCACAGCAAAGTTACATAATTGGTAAGTCCGTGTTTTTTCTCTTACCGCTGTGCCTTTGTTTGTACATGTATTTGTTTACCGTTGCAAGCAATCTTTAAATACAGCATATTGCAAAAATGGTATTTGCTGTGAGAAACGGACCTCGGGTTCGGGCTTAACATGTAAATGTAATGGTTGGGTCGGGTTAAATGATCTCAGGTACGGGCCGGGTTCGGGCTTCAGTTTAAAGCCTGTGCAGACCTCTAATAAGGAGACATCCACTCTTGCATTGTGTGTTTGTGCATTTTGGGGTGGAGCAAAATCACTTACTGCACCTTAAAGGGGAATATTAACTATTGACTTAACTATCAAAACAAAGTCATACAGGTTTGGAACAACTTAAGGATGAGTAAATGATGACAATTTTCATTTTTGGATGAACTATCTCTTTAAGAGGAGAGCAATATGGCAAAAAAATCAGTGTTCTGTAATATGTAATACGTAATTGCAGCAGGCATACAGAAAAGTAAAGTTTGGTAAATATTTGCATCAAAAACACTGAAAATGTACCTTTCTGGCTGACAGATCATGAACATGGACACACACACACACACACACATTGACCATGCACACAACCCCCAATTGGTTTGTTAAACCTGCCTCCCTTCTCAGATGCTGGAACTGCTGAATTAATACATTCTATAAAAGGCATTTGACGTCGATGATTTAGTTTAATATTATTGTGCTACTCTGATACTAAGTGTAAGTTTAAAAAGGTTTGTTCACGGAAGCAGCTACTCTAGCAGAATTCGAGGCATATATTTTAAGACATTCAGTGTGTAAGTATAATACATCTGAGATTTCAAACACCAACATGCTGCTGTTGCATTGAAATAACTGTTCAAATGTGGCTCAAATACTGTGGTTTGAATGAACGAATGCTAAAAACAATACGTTTGGCCCTAGTGATATACACATGAACTCAAGGCTATTAAAGCTCTTTGCATGTTGAACTAGAGTAATACCAATGCATGTCTTAATTCAGGACACTGAAAGGCACAGAATCCAGACCAGTGAGCTAAAAGGAATGAGGAAGGCAAACTAGAGCAGGTCTCCCCCTAGGCTGGCAAGACATAGTGATGATAGGAAGAGCTTCCAGGCTTGTTGCGCCAGTGTTGTGTCAGTGTTAGCCAGGTGTTTTCTCCAAACCTGTGCATACATGTAGCAGTTCTAGAGTGTATGTTTATCAGTGAAGTATGATCTAGGTAAGGCTGGCATTAGAGCTGCTTGTATTACTGTTTCTCTTCTGACCGCTCAACACAATACTGGGTACCTGAAGGCCCGTCTGCACTGAGAAACTCCCATTCCACACCTATAAGGGGGTGAAAGAGAGCATTAGGCTGATATGTTTATGTTTTGTACAAACAGAAATGTGTGCTGGGGAGTGCTGAGGAGGCCTCCTGAGCTGAAATTCAGATAATGGTAATGGGCTTTTTGTTTGCAGAACATGATGTAAGTAGTAGACCAATCACAACAGACTGGGCCATCTGACCAGTCAGAGCAAAGAAGGCTTTTGGAAAGGAGAGGTTTAGAGAGAACAGATACTTTATCGAACCCTTTCAGACACTGTGAGAAAAGAGGTGATGCTGCAATGTATATTATGAAAAAATTGTGTGAAAAAGTGTTTTTTGACTTTGGAAGCATGTAAACATATTGCAGGAGACCTCCAAAGCAAATTAGTTCAATTGCCTTCCGTATTCAACTTATGAAGAAAGTGTAACGCCTCTCACAGTTCAAAATGCTTACGCTACGTCCAACGTCATTGTCGCACCAGTTTCGCTTTTTGAATTGAATACGTTGAATACGGAAGGCGATCTGCCGGAAGATATTTTACTTTATAAAATTTTAAATATGGATATTTTTCTTACACAAATGCATTAATTTGCTTCAGAAGGCCTTTATTAACCCCCCGGAGCCGTATGGATTATTTTTTATAATGGATGGATGCACTTTTTTGGGCTTCAAATTTTGGGCTGCCATTCACTGCCATTATAATGCTTGGAAGAGCCAGGAATTTTATAACTCCAGTTGTTTTTGTCTGAAAGAAGAATGTCATATACACCTAGGATGGCTTGAGGGTGAGTAAATTATGGGGTAATTTTCATTTTTGGGTGAACTATCCCTATAAAGCACCTCTCTTACAATCATACACACACAGACAAACGTGCTGTGACTTGTAGTTTTTTCTGTGCATCGTGTTCCATGTCCTTGCATTTTTATGTCAGTATGTCAAGTTAAAAATAGACCTCTTCATTCTGTTCCATTCCATTGCGCTCCATCAAGATGTTTTTGAACGCAAGAAGGCATCTTACATAAAGGACTCTGAAACACGTCTGATTAGCTTAATTATACAAGGCTCATACAGACTGACTAGCCGACCAGAATGTGTTCAAAACATCCCTAATTTATTTGTGATTTAACTGTAAAATACAAAATAAGCTATACTGTATCTTACCATAAAGGCTGGTATAACAGGCTGTTGGAACTTGGTTCTGAAGGTATGAAGGAGAGTTTTGGTTCTGGAGTTGTAAAAAGACAATATGCCTGAAATAGGTGAGGAAAAACAAGAACAAACTAGTTAGTAGTTACTAATTAGTGGTTGACCGATATGGATTTTTTGATGGCTAATGCTGATATCTTAGAGTGCAGTGACCGATGGAAGATATTAATTATGTGATGTGATGTATGTATATTAGTATATATATACACTCACCTAAAGGATTATTAGGAACACCATACTAATACTGTGTTTGACCCCCTTTCGCCTTCAGAACTGCCTTAATTCTACGTGGCATTGATTCAACAAGGTGCTGAAAGCATTCTTTAGAAATGTTGGCCCATATTGATAGGATAGCATCTTGCAGTTGATGGAGATTTGTGGGATGCACATCCAGGGCACGAAGCTCCCATTCCACCACATCCCAAAGATGCTCTATTGGGTTGAGATCTGGTGACTGTGGGGGCCATTTTAGTACAGTGAACTCATTGTCATGTTCAAGAAACCAATTTGAAATTATTCGAGCTTTGTGACATGGTGCATTACCCTGCTGGAAGTAGCCATCAGAGGATGGGTACATGGTGGTCATAAAGGGATGGACATGGTCAGAAACAATGCTCAGGTAGGCCGTGGCATTTAAACGATGCCCAATTGGCACTAAGGGGCCTAAAGTGTGCCAAGAAAACATCCCCCACACCATTACACCACCACCACCAGCCTGCACAGTGGTTCTCATTCTGTTTACGCCAAATTCTGACTCTACCATCTGAATGTCTCAACAGAAATCGAGACTCATCAGACCAGGCAACATTTTTCCAGTCTTCAACTGTCCAATTTTAGTGAGCTCGTGCAAATTGTAGCCTCTTTTTCCTATTTGTAGTGGAGATAAGTGGTACCCGGTGGGGTCTTCTGCTGTTGTAGCCCATCCGCCTCAAGGTTGTGCGTGTTGTGGCTTCACAAATGCTTTGCTGCATACCTCGGTTGTAACGAGTGGTTATTTCAGTCAAAGTTGCTCTTCTATCAGCTTGAATCAGTCGGCCCATTCTCCTCTGACCTCTAGCATCAACAAGGCATTTTCGCCCACAGGACTGCCGCATACTGGATGTTTTTCCCTTTTCACACCATTCTTTGTAAACTCTAGAAATGGTTGTGCGTGAAAATCCCAGTAACTGAGCAGATTGTGAAATACTCAGACCGGCCCGTCTGGCACCAACAACCATGCCACGCTCAAAATTGCTTAAATCACCTTTCTTTCCCATTCTGACATTCAGTTTGGAGTTCAGGAGATTGTCTTGACCAGGACCACACCCCTAAATGCATTGAAGCAACTGCCATGTGATTGGTTGATTAGATAATTGCATTAATGAGAAATTTAACAGGTGTTCCTAATAATCCTTTAGGTGAGTGTATATTAGTACATATATATTAGTATTAGTAAATAACACATGCTGCAATTAAATTTAGATTTATTTTACATATTAAATAAATTAGAAAGAAATAGTTTAAAAATTAATCAATATGGAAAAAAATTATAACTATAAATTATATAATAAAATGACTAAATACTAAAAACTATCATTTGAATAATTTTTGAAAATAAACAGATTTAGACTTTAGAACATCTAATCAGATTTTTGTATTTTTCACAAATAAAGAAATTTTGACAAAAAAGTCTGTCTGGAAGTCATATTTTCTCAAATAAAGACCAGGTAACACTAATTTTACATACAGTACACAGTACGACATGAATATTGGCATAGTGACCAAATGGACATAGTGCCAATATAGTTTGAAATCAACAAGTTTGTCGCTCATGCATGTCTAGTGACAACTCTCCTGTCCACACTAATTTGGTCCTGGCACTGTCAAAATAAAAGTCCCACTTCCAACACTTATTGGCCAAACAGAAAAACGTTTTTTAAAAATATCGACCAAATCTGATATATCGGTCGACCACTATATATAATATACAATAAGCAACTGCTGCAACTAGCTGTTTTTCACACAGCAAACATCACCAATTTGCATTCACCATAGCTACTAAATTAACTTCAGAGCTAACAACAGGTAAACTACGGAACTATTCCCTCATTTTGTCATATTTATAGCTTAACTCACCCTCTTCATAGTTGCAGTAAATGCCGATGCGGTCCGGAATGGGGCAGTCCAGTGTTCTGGCTTTATTGTTGTGCTTGGCTGTGAGGCTCTGCTGAAGCCAGTTATTCAGGTGGATGCACCAGGAAGCGTTACTTTTCCCCAGCTGATCAAAGCGACCTAGAGACCGCAAAGCGATCCCTGTTGCAAACGCCTTACTCTCCTTATCAAACCGTATCTCCCAGTAATGCTGCCCGGCATCGATCATGGTGTCTCCTGGACATTGGAGAGAAATTGGGGCGTTTTTGAATGAACACTCTCAAAGTCAAGGATTCTTCAATTTCTTGTAGCTCTTCTGTGTAACATGTTTGTGTTGACTCACCCAGGACAGTGTAGGACTCTGCTGTGAAGCGGTCCCGGCCCACTCTAGCAGATGGAGCTCTTTTTGGGGACATCATGGCTGTCCTGAAGGAGAAAATTAATTATGAGATGGGACAAGCACAACAGTTTATCTGACTTATGGCTGGGTAAACACACCAGCAAAGGCTGCTTTTGGCATACAAACATTTTAGCCAATGATAGCATATGTTTGAATCTGACCTGGCAGGAGAATGCATGGGAGAGTTAGTCCTGGTCTTTTCCTTACGGATGTCCTGGACTGCTACCTTCCCACCACTGCTGTCCCATTCCACGCTGTGATCCTCCACCTTCAGGTTCTGATGGGATGAACCTGCGTCCAGTTTAAAGACGAATGCTGTAAGCAAACAAGAAGGAGAGATAACGGTAAGAGGTTAAGTTGATTTTTCTTGACTTTTCCATGTTTTCAACACCTCCCATGTTGCATGAAATATACTCCTAGTGTGGAGCAGCATTTACTGTGAACCGAGCTGCTCCGAGACACTGAAAACATATACTAATGAGCTGCCTGACTGTAAAAGAACAAAGTGCATCGCTTCACTCTGAAACATTCAACTTAATCAGAGCTTTTTTAAAATTATAATTACATTATATGCCAATTAATCAATTTAAATCACAATTAATCACATAAATCACATACTCTAAATAAAGATAATTCAGAAAAAAAATAATGCATTGAACAGTCATTCAATGTATAGGGGGCATAATTACTTCCATATATTATTATTGTTATTTTAAAATGAATTACACTAAATTAACATGTTAAATTGGCAGCCATAAATTATTTCACAAAAGAGGCAGACGTACTACAGTTGTGGTCTCTGAAGCAGTCTTTAACAAACAGTTTTAGTTTGGGTAGTGCTTTGTAACCTCTGTAAGACTCGTTTCTGTGAGAAGAAGAAACTTCATGCCTCATTACCCCCTGTGTGTATGTGTGTAAGTGCAACTTACCATGTGTTTCTAGAGTAACCGGCTCTGAGAATTCACCCGCCACAGCTTTATTGCACGCCTTCACTCTAAAGGTCATGTAACGTGTGTCAAAACGAAGGCCTGAAAAACAAATGACATCATGGTTATTGCTTTATCAAAATCTACTCAAGTAAAGATCACGTCCAAACAAACAAACGCACTTACCTGTGAGTGTGTACTCAGTTTCTTTTATCCCTTCCATCACCATCCAGGGATAGTCTTCTCGAGCCCGAGGAGGACCTTCATGATTGGTTCTCCGATATTCCAGGATGTAGTGGTCGATTTTGGAGTCGGCTTCAGGTAAGGTCCACACCACTGTGACTGTGTTATCAAACACCTGGCATTCAGCCACGTGAATTTCTGGCGTGGCAGGCACTAAAGGTGAGAGGAACAGAGATATCTGATACTGGAGACCTTTGTTCAGAGATACTAGCCAAAGCCTAAAATTTTCATGAGTCCCAACAATCTGGATCATTCTGAAACTTATTGTATTACAAAATGTGTATATACACACACACACACACATATAGTTTATTTCACAAAGTGTATATAGTTGTAATTAGTTTGTAGTATTTATTAAAGCTGCAGTCCGTAACTTTTTTTGGTTAAAAATGATCCAAAATCTATTTTTGAGCAAGTACATAACCAGCCAGTGTTTAAAACAATCTCCTTACCTTAGCCCCATTCACAATAGTAAGATTGTAATAATGTGTTATAATTTGAGTGGTACTGGTGGATTTCCACGGGAAATTCGTCTTTGCGTCATTACGTCATGTCTGTATACATAAAGAAGGAGTCCCGGGTAGGCTATATCAAATGTGAGGATGCTGCAGGAGGTGGATCATTTATAGCCTTTTCTCAGAGCAGCTGGAATAATTAAACTTATTATTTGATGGTAGACGATAATCGATAAAACGATAATCATCAGTGACAACTGGAGATTTACCCGTAGTCAAAAGCAAAAGATTAGACTGTACAGAGGTTGAAATCTACAGGTAACGCAAATACACAGTTACACAATGCTGATGTTGTTAACATTAACAATTTGAGAACAAAGTATAACAATAATAATAATTTGCACGGTTTGATGTGATATGAGCTAAGCGATCGTTAGATTTAATCACCGTTGGTAGCATGATTTATTGTAATGCTTTTTTTTCTCAGTTGGTCTAAACAAAAGTGGCAGACATGTTACTTGTTCAGATGACATTTTCCGGTGAAAAGTCTTATTTTGGTCGTACTTCCAAGATGTAGAATCTGTGATTCCGAAGTACAGTATCCACACTGGTGACTGACAGCCACACAAGCTCCTCAAAACATTAGATTCATTTGCGCTGAGGAGCCGTGACAATGCACAATCCACATTAAGATAATAATTCCGCAAATAACTACAATTGCAGGTTTCAAACAGAGATGGTGACAAAGAGGCTAAACTTACGGACCGCAGCTTAAAATTGATTATTACAATGTATTTAAAAATGTATGAAAAATGTATATTGTTTTAAATGTTATCATAAATAGCATCATATGACCCAGCCTCAAGCTGAATTGAGGGATTACTTCTGGTATGTTTAGTTTATTAAAAACACAAAGTGCGTTTACATGCACAACAAAAACCTATTTTAACGGTTTACAAGAAAATCTGTCTGAATTTATGTGAAATGTTATATGAAGTATTGTTTTTTAATCTCTGTTCTTGACATTAAAACTGTTATGCCATCAGATATATTGACACTCCATTCGTTTATATGACACCAAAAAAAACAGGGTTGCCAAGTTCGCTGTTTTCCTGCCGAATTGGGCTGCTTTTATACTGTTGCTGCGGGTTAATTTTTTCTTAAATTGTATTTGACTGAAATTCTTGTATTGAAATATTTTACATTCTACCAATGATAAAACTGTGCTAGATGATGAGTTTTTGAGGGAGGTGCCTTTGAGCAACTTTATAAAAACTGTTTATGATTACTACTTATAGTGAATAACACATAACAGTGACTGTTAAACATGGCTGAAATCTAGGTGTGTCGACTGGACTTTGCTTAAACTGTTTATGACCTTTTCTTTTTGATGCTACACCAACCTGGAAGAAATTTGATGGCCTGTAGCATGTTTCTTTCCTGAGTGAAGTCCACCATCATGTGATTCATACTGTCGCTGGCCTTTGCTTTCAGGGACAGACGAAACGCTGGAGCCATAGTCACACTGCAGAAACACAGACCCGCAATAAACACTTACAGTCAGTCTACAAAGACAATAAAACTCCTGACAGACTGAGAACAGGAACATGGGAATGTCATGAGGGAAAATGTCAATGAGGGCACAATAAATCACTCCATGGCATGCATATACACAGACACACACCTGGGGAGTCAGACGAAATGAGAACTAATAAAAATAACTAATTTGCTAAATATATACATTAAATGAGTTAATAAAATGAATGAACTTTCAGGGGAGGAATGTTTGAAGATGTTCTACACTGAACTCAATCAAAGATCTAAGTATGGATAGTTGTACAGTACCTATCCTTTATGTCTTTGGCCGCCTGCAGCAGAGAGGAAAGAGAAAAAAGGAAGGGACAGAGAGAGATAGGGAGCAAGAGAACTGAGTCTCATTGAGTCTCAACAACACACAATACATCAGTCATACCAGCACGTGTTAGCAGGAAAAGCCAGCAGCATCTGACACAATTTGCCACTTTGTTAGAGAAAGCAACAGCAGTGCCAAACGGTTGTAAACACACAATCAAATGATCATCATAAATGCTTTAACAATGTAAATATTTGAGGAGAAATATCCTAAAAGCAGTTATATAATATATTCAAATATGTATAAAAAAGGAAATGGGTTGAAACACCATGAAGTCTAAATAGATGAGTTGTAACAGTATGTAAACATTCCAAGTGGGCATTACCTGAGTGAAGCTGTCATTCCCGGATGAGCAGAGCGTCTGATTGGCTAATTCCAGCAGCTCCTCTGAGCTCTCTAGGGCTTTGGTGCATGCACTCAGCTGGCTCTAAAAAGACCATCAGAATAATCAGAATATCATTGGACAATTACATAACCCAGTTGAAGTTTACCACATGATTAGAATGATTACCAAACTACTCATCTATAGTGACCATATAAACTTTTGGTAGTCTTATCAAACTAATTAATCTAGAAATATGCTAAATTGCTGTAACGTTCTTGTATTTTGCATACTGCTGTTATTCTTGGAACTGGAGGCGTAACCTTATTTGCACTTGATTTGAATGCTTTTCTACATTGCTACTTTGTTACAGTTTGTTTGCTACCTATTTCAGTAATTGTCATTTAGGCAAACATGGCATTTAAAAATGGAAAAAAGTTATTTTAAATTGTAATAATGTTGCACAGTATAATAATTATTTTTTATCAAATAAATGCCTTTGTGAGTGTAAGAGACCCCAAACTTTTGAACAGTGGTGTTAAAAAAAAAACATTGTCTTGATCTTAGGGCTTCATATGACAAAATACTGATTAGAATAATATAATATATATCATGGATATAATATAATAACTACAAACACAAGGGTAAAACACGAGTGGATAAAATGGTTAACCTAAATGTTTTCACACTGTGACTTTAGGGTCATACATACAAGAGGATGTGCTTTGAAATGATATTCTTCAGTAAGTAAAATTTACTTTGATCTCTGTCATTATGCTCTTCATTTATTTACTAAGTTTAATGGTGAAGAATGTGTGCTGCAAAATGCTTTGTTTCAGATGCACACGTACACGATGGATTATACACACACACTGTAATCCTCAAGGATTTCTTATTATCCTTCTCTTACCATGACACTTCTAAGTCATGCACAAGCTCTAAAGCCGTCTCACTCTGCCTTTTACTGATTATATCTGATCACTACAAAATATTAAACATTTGAATTCATTTAGGTTGAATTTGTTAACCTGTATTATGGCTGGGCTCAGACAGTGCTCTCACCTGTAGCTCATATGTGCGGCTGGCTCTTTCCTGTTTGATGCGTGTCACCATGCCCTCTTTCAATTCATCCAGGACAGCATGCAGAGAACTAAACTCTGACTCCAGATCCCCCTGGACTCGGTTTGAATTCGCCTGCAAACCTCTTATTGTTTAAAACTGTATTGCTGTTGCAAATTGCTGATTTATTGAAATGTGACTAGGCAAACAAAAACATTTCCTCATTCATCAAACAGTTTACTAACGAAATGTGAGTAAAAGAATAGAAGGCTTACTGTGGTCTTTACCTCTAGGTTCTCTAGATTTTGCTTTAGACAGCAGACAAAATTCTGAATTTCCTCATTCTTCAGAGCCAACGTAGTGATAATCTTTCTCAGTGACTCCTGAAACATGCATGTAAAACCAGAAATGCATTCATATGCCGAGTCATAAAATACAAAAAATAAATCAAACCAATAATAGGTTGACAAAGGCTGCACGTGCAGGGTGGAGAACCGTCTTACAAAGCAGATGAAGGTTTTTACCAGAGCTCATAGCTATAGTCCTATTATAATTGTATCATTGCTTTGCATTACCATTTTGTGTAGCAGAAGTGAGAAAAAATATATATATATTTTAAGCATATAAATATTACCTTTAGCTTTGATTTAAATAATATAAATATTATATAGAAATAATTATATAATAACATTTTTAAAACTTTTATTACTATGCTTACTTGTTTTTTCATGCTGGTGGAACTGATGGTTGGTCATGTGATCTTAACATGGCAGCGCCCATGAGGGAGCGACCCACTCAGTAAAGAATAAACAGCTTTATTTAGTAGACTGATATGACTGGAATCATTTTAATATTTCTCAAAACAGTGCTATTTAATATTTTTTACAATAAAAAAACACATCTAGTTAGCAAAATATTAATGACTGCACCTTTAACACAATTTGTTTGCGGTCATTCAGATGATACTTTACCATCACGTCATTATTTCATTGTCTATTTTTGAGTGTTGTTTTGAGGCACAAGTCGAGACTTGTAATACACGTTGAAAAGAGGAGGGCGAGTGAGCTGATATCGCTGTAACTCATACAGTGACAAGGTTGATCAGAAATGTCATGTTTCATTCTTATCTCATCCAGACTACTTGCATTGGATTAAGTCACTGATGATGAGCCACGCAAAAGCGGCTTTATATCCGGGGCGCCTCCCTGAAGCCTGAAGCTTCTAACAATACAGGCCGGTTTGGGGTTTCCCTGCAACAAAATTTGTTCTGGCTCGTGGGTTTTCCTGTATCACTATACAGAAATGTTATTTTCTCCTTTAAGAACATTTCCTCTAATCAATATTTCAAAAGAATACTCGTTTGACGTTACAGAGCGGTGAGAACCGGGGCGGTTTCTGGTGATTCAGACTGACTGTTGTTGATCAACTTGGGGAAATCTTCATGTATGCATCATTCATTTAAAACACTTTGGAAATCCTAACGATGTTAAATTGTTACTTCCAGACTGTCTTTTATAAGGGCACATTCCCACTTAAGTTACACAATGGTCGGAGGACATTTGGAAGTGAAGCTACAAGCTAACGGTATTTCGTATTTAGTAGTCTTTAATAACGCAGCATCTTCTTTCTTTTTCATCAGACGCGTATCAGTGATAATTTCTCTATAACAGCGGTTGCTTCTTACCTTTTGGTCGTCCATGCTGTCAGCATGCAGCACCTGTTTCCGATATTCTCAGGATATTTATCCCAGGTCGTCCGCTATAGCGCTCCTCCGCTGGTACTGATGTTGCTATGGAGCATTGCATCCCTCAACGACTCATTAGCGGAAAAGAGAGTTCTGCGCAGATGCACAACTAGGATGCTGGGTAATGTAGTTTTTTGTAATACATCTCGCAACATCACTGCTATTGTTCAACTAGCCCATGTCATGTAAAAATTGGAAAAATACTGAATTCTGTTTCATAAGTAATGTACTTTTATGTCGATGTATATACTATTGATGAGTAATGTGAACATTTGTAACACATACAAGTAAACACTGATCTCTTATGTTTAATAAAGTTAGAATAATTAGCCTACGGTTTTATAAATGTCTTATGTTAACCAAGGCTGCCTTTATTTGAATAAAAAATAGTAATATTGTGAAATATTATTACAATTTAACATAACTATTTCTATTTTAATATAGGCTACAGTATATATTAAAATATAATGAATTCCTGTGTTGGCAAAGCTGAATTTTCAGCATCATTAGTCCAGTCTTCAGTGTCACATGATCCTTCAGAAATCATTCTAATATGATGATTTGGTGCTCAATTAGCCTAATATTGGTGCTCAGTTATTAATAATGGTTCTTAGTATTGAACATTTATATTTTTGTGGAAATCATGATAAAAAAAATAAAAAAAATGTTGATGAATAAAAAGTTCAAACAAAACAGTATTTGTTAATAAATATTATACACCGATCAGGCATAACATTATGAGAGGTGAAGTGAATAACACTGATTATCTCTTCATCATGGCACCTGTTAGTGGGTGGGATATATTAGGCAGCAAGTAAACATTTTGTCCTCAAAGTTGATGTTAGAAACAGGAAAAATGGGCAAGCGTAAGGATTTGAGTGAGTTTGACAAGGGCCAAATTGTGATGGCGAGACGACTGGGTGAGAGCATCTCCAAAACTGCAGCTCTTGTGGGGTGTTCCCGGTCTGCAGTGGTCAGTATCTATCAAGGAAGTGGTCCAAGGAAGGAACAGTGGTGAACCGGCGAGGTCATGGGCGGGCAAGGCTCATTGATGTACGTGGGGAGTGAAGGCTGGCCCGTGTGGTCCGATCAAACAGACAAGCTACTGTAGCTCAAATTGCTCAAGAAGTTAATGCTGGTTCTGATAGAAAGGTGTCAGAATACACAGTGCATCGCAGTTTGTTGCATATGGGGCTGCATAGCCACAGACCAGTCAGGGTGCCCATGCTGACCCCTGTCCATCGCCGAAAGAGCCAACAGTGGGCATGTGAGCATCAGAACTGGACCACGGAGTAATGGAAGAAGGTGGCCTGATCTGATTAATCATGTTTTCTTTTACATCACGTGGATGGCCAGTTGCGTCGCTTACGTGGGGAAAACATGGCACCAGGAACCACTACGGGAAGAAGGCAAGCCGGTGGAGGCAGTGTGATTCTTTGGGCAATGTTCTGCTGGGAAACCTTGGGTCCTGCCATCCATGTGGATGTTACTTTGACACGTACCACCTACCTAAGCATTGTTGCCGACCATGTACACCCTTTCATGGAAATGGTATTCCCGGCTGTGGCCTCTTTCAGCAGGATAATGCGTCCTGCCACAAAGCAAAAATGGTTCAGGAATGGTTTGAGGAGCACAACAACGAGTTTGAGGTGTTGACTTGGCCTCCAAATTCCCCAGTTCTTAATCCAATCAAGCATCTGTGGGATGTGCTGAACAAACAAGTCTGATCCATGGAGGCCCCACCTCGCAATTTACAGGACTTAAAGGATCTGCTGCTAACATCTTGGTGCCAGATACCACAGCACACCTTCAGGGGTCTAATGGAGTCCATGCCTCGACGGGTCAGGGCTGTTTTGGCAGCAAATATATATAAATATATATAGTTTTTCATGGTTTCCACAAAAATAATAAGAAGCAAAAACTGTTTTCAACATTGATGATAATAATAAATTAAAAAGATATTGAGCATCAAATAAGCCTTTAGAATGATTTCTGAAGGATCATGTGACACTGAAGACTGGAGTAATGAAGCTGAAAATTCACCAACTATTTATAATGCATTTGGCACATAGTTGATGCATAATATGCATTTTTTAAAATCAACATTAAGATTATACATTTTAATTTGTAATTTTGTATGAATGTGTATATCTTAGGTTTTATGTTTTCACCATTTTTAAACACATTTTAGCCTTTACTAGATTTTTAATAATCCTGCAGTTACCAAATATATTTTAAAAGTACAAAAAACCCATAGTCTCTCAGTTAATATGAGGTCATCAAAGCTGCATGCATAATAATTATAAAAGAACTGCAGTTTAGAATGGAGTACAACATTTTACTTTGCAGTGAATTTCATGCCAAATGAGCTGCTGCATTTATATAGTTCCTGCTGTTCTGCAGCAGACACGTGGCAAAACTGCAGGATAGCCAGCTAAACAAAAAATGACAATATCGGATGATTCAGCATTTGCACAAAACTCCATTAAATCATCCTGGTGTAGCAATTATTTTAAGTGCCTAAAGCTGTTGGATCACGGACATCCACTCGAGCACCTGTTTGATCTCTGTATACTGTAAAAGGATGAATAGAATATTAATTAAAGAGAGCTCTTGTTTGTGCCCCTAACCACATGATCTTTCATCCACTGTATCAGGGAGATGAAACAACAGATCTTTGAGAAGTTCGATAGAACCGTAACCATAGATACAGATGAATGGGTGCCTCTGCAGTAACCACAGTGATTGCTGAATTGGAGGAACTTCAGATTCAGGTTGTAACAATGGTCAGCTGTGTATAGTACGAGGTGATCAGTAGCGGTATCCGTAGGGATCACTGAATCGGAAGGGATTAATCTCGTTGACAGTGCAGACGAGGTCATGTATGCGTCTTGCTCTTCGCTCCTCCAGCATGAGCCTGCGTGAGCGCTCTCGAGCTGCCTGCTGTTCTGCTCTTTTCTCTATGCGCTTTCGTCTCAACCATCTATTGTCCAAAACAACAAGAGGGAAATGCTTGCACATTAGTTACAAATACAATTCTCCCTCTGTTTTCCTGATTTTAGAAGAGCAATATAGTGCTGAACTCACTGCCTGAAGGCCTTCTCACTCTCCTCTCGGCTGTGCAGGCAAAAGCCACTCTCCTTTTCCATTCTCTTCATCTCTTCTACCTGTTTGTCTTTGAACTGCTGTTCCTGTTTCTTCTGGAGCCAGTTTTTAAAGGCCTCCTCTGGGTCACCACAGTCCCTCTGTAAGGACAACAAAAACAATTAAAGTGACAATCTGTTTAATAGCATTAATTAATGGTCTTCTAAATGGGTTATTAAAATTGATAAAAGTGATACAATTGTCAACGATGCTCAAATACACCAGGGGAAAGGGGTTGCTAGGAGGTCCACAGAAAACAAAGGTTATTATGAAAAGCATTATACAAATTTGAACAGAAAATCTACTAGTAGATAAAAAAACACTGTCAACTATGCAAAGTATAATATTTTTCCAGGAAAAATCTGGAGTAATAGCTGCTAAAACTTCTGCCATCGCAGGAATATATTTATATTATTTTAAATTGTAATATTAATTCACAATATTACTGTATTATATAGTACTGGTCAAAAGTTTGGAAACATTAAGATTTTTAAATGTTTTAGAAAGAAGTCTCTTATACTTACCAAGGCTGTATTTATTTGATCAAAAATACAGTAAAAACAGTAATATTGTGAAATTTTATTACACTTTAAAATAGCTGTTTTCTGTTTTAATATAATTAAGTATTAATAATTAATAATTAATATTAATAAGTCTTCAATGTCACATGATCCTTTAGAAATGCTGATTTTGTGCTCAATTATTATTGGTGCTCATTTATTAATAATGGTTCTTATTTTTATCAATGTTGAAAACCATTTTTGCATGCTTAATATTTTTGTGGAAACCGTGATACATTTTTGTCTGGACCTAGAAAGGTAAAATTAACAGCATTTTAAAAAAACAATCTTTTGCAACAGTATATATGTCTTTACTGTCTCTTTTGATCAATTTAATGCATCCTTGCTGAATAAAAGTATTATTTTTTTAAATATATTACTTACACCAAACTTTTGAATGGTAGTGTATCATGGTCTCCAAAAAAATGGAACTGTTTTCAACATTGATAATATTAATGAATGTTTCTTGAGCAGCAAATCAACATATTAGAATGATTTCTGAAGGATCATGTGACACTGAAGACTGTAATGATGCTAAAAATTCAGCTTTATCATCATAGAAATATATTACATTTTAAAACATATTAACACAAAAAAACAGTTATTTTAAATTGTAATAATAATTAACATTAACTGAAAAAATATTATCTGGAAAAAATATTTATGTTCCATAATTTTGACAATATATGACAATATAAAATAATGTTTTATAATGACATAATCACAATAGAAAAAGATACCATGTTGTCTTTTTTAATAATAAAATATAATTAATAATATACAGCCTTTATTTGGGGGGTCCTTGACATCAAAAAGATCGCAAACCCCTGGTTTACCTATTTCTGGTTAAATGGCTCGCCCTAGTGGACATACCATGCAGCTCATCCTTTCCATTTCCTGGGCTTTCTGAACTCTCCTCTCGTCCTGCAGCTGCTCTCTTTTCCTCATAAGCCACGATCGGAAGGCTATCTCGTTCTCCTGACGTTTCTGTTCCTCTTCCTCTTTTTTCTTCAACTCATCCTGAAGAAGCAAAGAGGAGAAGTCTAAAAAAAATGTTAGGCCTATTTGAAATAAGCTGTCAAATAGAAAATGAAGTCAGATTTTACAATACATTGACAGAAACTGATATTATACTGATATTAAAACCAATAGAAACAACATTACACCTCTTTGGCTTGCCTCTCCCTCCGCTGCTGAAGTTTGGCCAGTAATTCTTTCTGCTGTGATGACAGGGTGAAGGTGGCATGTAAAGGAGCTCCATTTGCAGACTGGACCCTGCGCTTGGTGCCCTGGACCCATGCTCCCCTTTGGGACGGTCTGGCAGAACTTGGCCTATTTCTGTGCTTCGGTGGAGGTTTGGGGATGTACAAAGACTCAGTGCCAGGGGGAAAAGGTGAGGTAGAATTCTGTCTCGGAGAGTTGCTCAGATGGAAACCAAGCTCACTTTGCTTTGAAGACGCTCGCTGATTGTCGCTGTGAGAAACCGGCAATGGAGGAAGCAATCCTTGACTTTCCACCTCCTTTAGACTCACCAGATCAAACTTTCCATCTTTTTCAACCAAAACCCGTCCTTCTTTGGTTCCCTCGTTGTGTTCATCCTCAGGGTGTCCTATGTCGCTTACCTCTCTCTGAGAGATCTTCAGTCTCTGCATTTGTCCAGATACCTCTCCATCTTCTAAGTCCCCATAGGAGGCGCTGTTGCTTTCTTGAGTGTCAAACTCCAGCGCAGGCACCACCAGGTCAACCAGAGTGTCTTTAAACTGCAGACGTCTGCGGCGGCTCTGGTCTGGAGGATCCTGGATCTGGAGTTGTTTGTTAGCCTCTTGAATCTTTTCCAAAATGTATTTCTTCTCTTCATCGAGGTCTTCATCACTCTGTAAATGTGGAGAGGTTATAAGGTCATCCCTGTCGGGATCTAACGCACCTTCTAATGGCTCCATAGGCGTTGGCCACCTTTCATCTGCTTCTTCATCATCCATTTCCCTGTGTTTGTGCACATCCTTCTTTCTGTCTTCTTTAGGTTCATCTTCTTCAAGCTCTTTGTCGATCTGAGCTTCAATGTCATAATCATCAGGATCCTTTTTTGAAGAAAATAATGTGTTCAGTTTGAGAAACAGAAAATAAGAGAGTAATAATAATAAAAAAAAGCAGCATTGTGCAGGTTAAGGAGTTGGCTTGAGTGAATCAGATACATAGAGTGTATGTGTTGAATAATGCAACGCCATGAGACATAGTTCTCTAGGTGAGTGAAAGTGTGTATGGATCTGTGTCAGTGGGGTGGATTTCACACACACACACACACACACACACAGGTACAGCGTCTGTGTAATGGAATACCACACACTATTCCAGTGGACTGTCTCCAAGATATGAACCTGTTTCTGCCATCATTGTGCATTCACTCATTTACCTGCTCCTCACTCTTGCTCTCCTCGCTGATAAGCCAGTCCAGGTCTTTCTCAAAGTCATCCTCATACTCATCCGGAGTGTTTTTGACCACAGAAACATTCATGCTCTCTTCGCTTTCTCACTAAGACACAGCAAATAAAACATGGAGCACAATAGACTTCTTTTTTGTTTAAAAAAAAAAATATCTAAGAATCATTTTATTATTGAGCAAAATTATCTCTTTTTTTTTAGAGTAAATAATAAGTCTTGAATGTTAGTGACCAGTTTATTGATCATTCTTAATTCTGAATTTACTTTAGTTACATCAAAGCATACATATTAATATCTAAACATACAATTACATAGATGACATACAGAAATACATATCACTTAAACATACAACACACTTGGCGTGTTTGTTGACATGGACATAAATCCATATGCATTAGGGCTTTAGATTAAAACAGCTTGGATTCTCATGAAATATATGTCAGAGCATTTCAAAAAGAGAAACACATGAAATCTGGCCCATAAGTCTCACTAAAAAATTAATAAAATATATATTCTTTTATTTCAGCTAGTTACCAAGGCAACATTTCTCATTTCAGTTTTCCTTGATGTAGTAAAGTAACTAAAACTAAAATTGAACTAAAAAATAAAAACTATAGGCCTATAGAAATCATTAAAAAACAAAAACTAATAAAAATGACTAAAACAACAGAATTACTCAAACTTGAACTACAGTTCAAATAAAAACGGAACATATAAAGATATTAATAATAATCTCAATTATACTAAAATAACACTGCTCCACATAGACATACAGTGACAATTCTAAATTGTTGTTTATTTTTTTAAATTACGACTTTGCAAACGCAATTTATATATTTAAAGGGAGCTTTATATTTGTAAATGCCAGATTTTTCTAAATGCACTGCAATGCCAAAATAATTAATGTTAAATATGCGTGATAAAATCTAATTAAAGGCTAATAATTCAACGCCAAACCTGGTGGTCGTATCGGTGTATGAGAGATTTGACCTACCGGCTGCTTTTACAATTTTATTATTTTCCCGCGACTGAAAATGTATAGAGCTTACCTTCAAAACTTCTGTATGGTGTTGCCTCGCGTTGAGTGCAAAAATAATTAATGTCAATTCATTAGCCGCCCTATATATTCTAGAGAGCTGGTCTCCACGCGCACCTGTACATTAGAGAGCAGGTCGCTCTAATCCTCTGCTGGCCTCGGCTTCAAAGTAGCATGTAACAGGTGTTGCCATAGAGACACACAACACGGCCTGTCGTGGGTGCGCGCGCATTCGCAGACTCTTTGTAAATGTAGAAGGTAAAACCAGCCAGATTTTATCTGCGATACAGTTGGTGGAAAAATAAACAAGGTACAACAAAGGATACTTTGGTTTGTTTGGCCAAATCTTTAGCCAATGTATAAACAAGTTTATGTCCTTAATATCTTTACTTAATTATTTTTACTTATTGTCTATTAATATAGGCTACTCTATATGCTTTGGCAATATTCTAATTTTTAACAACCATGCCAATAAAATTTTGCTGACTGACACTTTCCTAGATTTTACTTTCTTACAAAAATCTGGTCAACAACATTAGCACAAAGGCAACAATTATTGTACGTTGTTATTATTATTATTATTATATTGATATTTGTAAAGGTATTTATAAAAGTGTGAATTATAACATGAAGAGCTTGACTTTTGACAACATTTTTAAAAGACCTTTTTAAAAATCCCGGAAGTACGTATCATGTTTTAGCTTATATTTCACGTCTATGGTATATGTAGTCCGTATTGAATCGAATAAAGTACTAATTATATGTGGAAAAACTCAATTTCCCATAATACACCTTTGACTCACATACAGAAATCAAGACACGCCTCCGCAGGCAGAACTGTTGGAGAAGCTACGTGCGAAATTAGACAGTTACTTTACACCCATTTATGGTTCTGTTATCAACTCACAGCTCGTGGACAGATACAGTTGTTCTCGCTCAGTACACAACATGACTTCTGTAGCGTTGTGCACAATAAACAACTCAGCGAGATCAATAGCAAGACTGTGTAAAGCGTCCCGCTCTGCGCATGGTACAGCTGATTTCCACGCTTTCGTAGCCCGTTACTCTACCCTCCGTAGATGTGCCTTTCTTCCGGGAGGAAAATGGTCATTCATAAGAGCAGGAACGAGACAGATGTCTCAAGCATCGCCGGGGAGGATCTCACTCGGGCGGTACGGTAAAGGTGTATTTCTGGCTGCTGGGGCAGCAGCTGTCACTGGTGTTCTGGCGGCAGGTGTAAGTCACTTTCAGCGGGCAGAAATGGCAACGAAGATATCCAAGGTTGAAGAAGAGGAGGGAGACATACGGGAGAGATGCAAGTCGTTCATGTCTCCACCAGTCACTGACATCAAGGTCTTAGAGCAGAGGAAAGACGCGATGTCTACGAGAATGGAGATTCTCATCATGGAGACACAGGCTGCATTCTGTAAAGCCCTTGAGGAGGTGGATGGAGGCACGTTCAAGGTGGACAGATGGAGTAGAAAAGAAGGTTGTTTTATGGATTTATAATTAAGCTCTATGTGCGTTTCTATGTATTTTAAGTGTTGGTAGGAATGAATGAAACTTTTAAATTATGTACCATAACTAGTGGCACACAAGCAAGCCTTAGATAAAGTAGTAGAGCAAACATTATGGTCCAAAGTCCCGATTTATGTTTAGGGCAACAGGTATATGGAAGTCCTTTTTCGGATAAGAACAGAAAAACATGTTAAGGTAAAACATATTTATGACATAATATGATTTAAAATGTCAACATTATGAAATTAAAGAAGACATTTTTTGGTCATAATTATGAGGTTTGAATCTCATAATTATTACTTTATCTAATTTCTACTTTTAATCATAATTTCAACTAAAATTATGATTTTTATCTTGTAATTTCTACTCTTTATCTCTCAATTTCAATATTTGTGACTTGTATTGTGTCCCAGATGATGCACTATACACTTGTACAATGCACTCTTCTGTCTATTGTATGAATTTTATAAAGTTATTTTGTCATCCAAAAACAAAGTTAGAAATGGGCTTCATAGGTCATGATATGCCTTTCCAATTGGTCACACTTTAGTTTAGGGCCCAATTCTCACTATTAACTATGACTTTTGTCTCATTAAACTCCTAATTACTGCTTATTAATAGTTAGTAAGGTAGTTATTATGTTTAGGTATTGGGTAGGATTAAGGGATGTAGAATATGCAAAATAAGCCATTAATATGTGCTTTATACTGTAAGTACTAATAAGCAGCCAATATCCTAGTAATATGCATGCTAATAAACAACTAGTTAATAGTGAGAATTGGAACCTAAACTAAAGTGTTACCCACAATTTTAATTGGTTCTGTATCGGGTTTACCAATAAATTACAAAATCTTGTGCCAAATTTTGTTTTGGAAACATTCCATTTTGTCGTTATTGACTGTTTCTAATTATTATTTATTTAGATATAATTGTTCCAAAAGTGTAAAATGTATTATTATATATTATAATAATCTGCTATAAAATAATACATTTTTCCATACCAGTGATTTTCAACCAGAAGTTTGGAAAGATTTAGATTTTGTTTTGTTCGACCTATAACATTGAAACATTAATACATTCATTATTAGCTAGAAGTTTAATGCTGGTGTTACACTGTAACAAATCATGTTTCTCTTGTGTCTGATAAAGGTGGAGGGGGCATCAGCTGTGTGATGCAAGATGGGAAGGTTTTTGAGAAAGCGGGTGTGAACGTGTCCGTGGTGTTTGGGAATCTCACCGAGGAGGCCGCCAGGCAAATGCGCAGCCGTGGAAAAGTTTTGAAAGGGAAAGATGGTGAGAGACTGACTTCCCATTTTGAGGTGAATGCAGAGTGTGACTGAAACCAGTTCCTTAAATCTTCAGTTCTACTTCTAGTTTTTCATTTTGAGCTCAGTTTGAAGTGTCAGTGGTCTCAAGGCTTTTACTGTGATGATTTGTCATGCTTCATGGAAATGAGAGTGATTGGGAAGATGTGACGTGTTTTTTTTTACTGTTTAGCATTATCTCTGTTCCAGGGAAGTTGCCGTTCTGTGCCATGGGCGTGAGTTCAGTCATACACCCCAAAAACCCCCACATTCCCACAGTGCACTTCAACTACAGATACTTTGAAATTGAGGAAGCAGATGGTGAGTGTTTTGCTCAGTCATTTGAAGCTGTGTGTAGAGAGATGTTGTTATCTGTGCCCACCATCCATCTCGTTCTCTCCTCTCAGGCACAAAGCAGTGGTGGTTTGGTGGAGGAACAGATCTCACTCCTGTTTACATTAATTTGGAAGATGCCGCCCATTTCCACAAGACTTTGAAGACAGCATGTGACCAGCACCATCCTAAATATTACCCAGACTTCAAAAAGTGGTAGGAATCTCATTAGCGTGTGTGTGTGGGTGGATTGGGTGTGTTACAGCTGTTATGGGTGTGTGTATACGTGTGGTGCATGGGTGTTTTATCTTCTGGGTGGATTTTAACTGTTCAGCAAAGATAACATTTCCCATTATTTGCAGCAGCTATAGTATTGTGCAACTTAACATGTTTTAATAACATCCTTTTAATGTTTATCATGAAAGAGTAGTTCTTAATTTTTGTATTTTATTTCACTTTTTTTTTTTAATTTGTAATTAAATAGATTTGCTTTCTAAATATTAGGTTAGCATCAGTAAAAAAATATTATTTTCTCAAGGTGTGACAACTACTTCTACATCCGTCACCGAGGGGAGACGAGAGGCATTGGTGGGATCTTTTTTGATGATTTGGATTCGCCCAATCAGGAGGAGGTCTTTAATTTTGTGAAAAGCTGTGCTAAAACTGTGGTGCCCTGTTACCTACCCATAGTATACAAACATCTAAATGACTCCTTTACCCCTGAGGAGAAGGACTGGCAGCAAGTCAGGAGAGGCAGGTTAGTTAAAGAGAAAGTCCACAATGATGTGGATTGTCTTTTTTTATACACTACAGTTCAAAAGTTAGTTTTCAGTAAGAATTTTTTTTTTAAATTAAATTATTTATTTAAATTATTCATAAATTGATCCAAAGTGACAGTAAATACTTTACAGTAAAACTTTTTTTAACCTGAAAAAATGTCACTCCTTTCAACACTGATGAATATGAAATATTCCCTGAGCACCAAATCATTCAAAGTTTAATACTGTAGAACCATTATATAACCCACGACATACAGAACTAAATAAAAAATTATATTAAAATATAATACAATATAATATATACAACAAATATATATTACAATTATTTCGACCTTTTATTCCGATTTAGCAAATTCAGGTGCAAACTTGTTTAAAATGTTATTGTGATTTATAAGGCAAATAACAAACTAAATAGTATTTATTTACACATAATAACCAAAAACTTAATATTTAGTTTGACGTCCTTTGGTCTTTATAACAGCTTGCATTGTTTTTATGGACAGTACTTTTCCACAGTCTCTGTTGTTATTGGCTTCCAAATAGATTCTAGTTGTTCCTAAAGACTTGCTTTTGATGAAGCCTATATTTTGAATCCACTAAATCCTAAATTTGTTCAATAGGATTCAAGTCCGGACTTTGACTTGACCATCTGTGACTAAAGAGCTCACACATACTGGTGGATTAAGCATAACAGAAACAAAAAAAAAATGATTTTGTTAATCATCAATACTGTTAGTTTAGGGCAGCTGTGGCACAAACCTTACATTGGGTGGTAGTCTAATAATTTTTTTTAAGCACTGTATGTCATATGGATATAAATGTTCAGTGGGTAACCAAACTTTCTTTGTGTTTCTTAGATATGTGGAATTTAATTTAGTGTATGACAGAGGGGTGAAATTTGGCCTGGCCACACCTGGGTCACGCATTGAGAGCATCCTGATGTCTTTACCACTTACTGCAAGGTATGAGCAAACTGTATCACATGAGCTACTGCCTTTTACCATGGATGATCCTCTTGAGCTTTTTTTAGATAATTGTTTTTAGAACAACTTTGTTTACTTGCATAATTTAAAGGGATAGTTCACCCAGAAATGAAAGTTAGTTGTTCCAAAACTGTATGAGTTTCTTTCTTCTGATGAACACAAAAGAAGATATTTTGAAAATGTTGGTAACGAGACAGTTGATGGCACCCATAACTTCCATAGTATTTTTTTCCTACTATGGAAGTCAATGGCTACCGTCAACTGTTTGATTTCCAACATTCTCCAAAATATCTTCTTGTGTTCAGCAGAAGAAAGAAAATCATACAGTTTTGGAATAACTTGAGGGTGAGTAAATGATAGAATTTTCATTTTTTGGGTTATAACATGCATATTTTAATAAAAAAAAATGTCCATGAGGTAAACTTATACCACAGATGCAAACAGATGCAATTAATTTTTACACAAGCATTATCCACAAGCACTTTACTCACTGACCCTGTGAATTAAGCTCTGGATTCTTCATGCTGTTTCTTCATGTAAAATGAGCTCATATGACAACCACAAATGATAAAGGAAATTTGTATTGCTCATGATATGACCCTTTTAGAAACTCAAAGTAATGTTTGAAAGTAGCACTTCTTTTTTTAGTGTCTCAATTAATGTCTATTATATTTATCTATTGTTTGGTATTACAAACTCACTAGCGTAAATGTTTCATTTCAGGTGGGAGTACATGCATGAGCCCACAAAAGGCACTAAGGAAGCAGAGATGCTTGAGGCCTTACGGAACCCTAAAGAATGGATCTGATTGAGAGGAAGATTTATTCGTCCACTCTCCATTATTAGGTGGGAATTGTGAAAATGGAGGGTGGGTTTGTCTCTGGATACCAAACATATCAGCAACCTCTAGATGTTAAGATAGAACAACAACAACATTAAAATAGACTATGGCAGGACACACTCTTACCATTTGACCCATTGACTCTTTGCTGACTGACTGCTACACTGCACGATTACTGGCTTGGCTGTAATGAACTATCTATCACTGCCATTGGCTGTATAGATTCACTATGTTTTCTCCTGTGACAGTGTTACTTAGTTACAGCTTTGTTTCTGCTTGCACTGCTTTAATTATGACTACTGGTGTATTCGAAAACATTTAATGACCTTGGTATGCTGTTTTTGAATGGATGTGTCAGTCACGTATGTCTAAATGGTCATGTTTAACTTGTGCTGATGCAAGCGCCATGCCATTATTGCTTTTCTAGCACTGTTTATTTTCTTTGTCTCTCTTCAAGGCCATTTTTGTGTCCTGTCATGCATTAACAGATCTCTATTCCAGTACTGGCCCTTTTTTTATACAGATATTAAAATGTGAAAAAGGAAAATTCTCAGGACATTGTAATGTTGATATTATGTGTATTAAAAAAACAACCAAGTGTTTTTATATGTGGTTTCATTTGGTATACTTGTCAGTAAAAGTAGTTAAGGTGTTCATAAACTTAAAATCCATTCTGTTCCGACATGGCTGCTAAACTTTTATGGAAAAGAAAATAGTCTGAAATGCGTTCAAGTTCACATGTGGCATGGTCAAATATTAATGATAATGACCAAATGTCTCTCAAGGCAACAGAACATTCATTTTGTGTGATGTCCATTGTTTGGGCAAGTTGTTTTTGCATGCAAATCTGCTCATAAAGTTAATGAGTTACAACATAAAACTACCTCTGTGAGCTTGTTTGGACGTAGGAAAGTAATTCAGGTAGTAAGTGTGGTGCAATGGATATGTTAAAACTAGACTGAATTTTAAAGGAAGAACATTAGATCAGAAGACTGACTCAGAAGACTCATTTGGGTCTGTTAAACTTAAATATGGAATACTGAAAAACAAAGACTTTTTTTACCTATAGTAGATATTTATATGTTCATAATATTATATTAGACTTTAAGTCTGACAAAAAAATTACATTTCAAATTACAATATACCTTAAGTTTTGCATGCAACCAAGACTGCATTTATTTGATAAAAAATAAGTAAAAACAGTAATATTTTAAAATATTACAATTTAAAATAAAGGTTTTGTATTTTAAAATGCTTTTTTCCCCCTATGATGGCAAAGCTGAATTTTCAGCGTCATTACATTTTTAATATTTATTAGTTTTTAGTGTCACATTATTCTTCAGAAATCATTCTAATATGCTGATTTGGTGCTCAAGAAATTCCTCCTATTATCAATATTGAAAACAGTTTTTGCTGCTTAATTTTTGTGAAAACTGTGATACGTTTTTCAGGATTCTTTGATGAATAGTAAATTCAAAAGAACAGCATTTATTTTCAAGTAAAAAAAACAAACTGTAACAAAGTTAAAGTCTTTACTGTCACAATTTAACGAGTCTTTGCTGAATAAAAGTATTCACTTCTTTCAAACTTTTGAAAAATTGTTTACTGAGAAGTGGAAGAACAAAGTCAGAGGACTGAGGGCCAAAAAACTTTTATTACAAATAAAAAGTCAAGCTCAATCATTACAAAAAAATTAATTTGTTCTTAACACATTTATATATACATTTTTTAATATATCTCTGAGTAAGGCTGAAGCAATAAACACCACCACAGTCACTCTTAACTACCACAGAAATATCAGCCTGCAAATATACAGCATCATCTGTCAAAACCAGCCAAACTTGCAACATCATCAGACTGTATTTCAAGTGACGGTAGTCTTATTTCACAATATATTTAAAAACAGAATGTTAGGCATAGTGAAACTGTTTGATTTTCACAAAGCTTTCTTGAGTTAGTGCTGGTGATGTACTTTATTGCATATTTATGTCAGCTGAGCATGTTGTCAATGAGCTGAGAATATAAACTGTAGATATCCAAGTGGACAAATCAAACAGCCATGCCATATTTTTTGTCATTTATCACATTTTCCATTAGTTAACATTCCTTTACACATCAAATAATATTACTTTACAAAGAACAATTGGTGCCATTAAAAAAAAAGTGCATTCACTCATAGTTACTTAAGAAAAACAAAAAGTATTGACTGTTTTCCGTTATGGTTCCCCCCCCCCCCCACACACACACACACACACACACACACACATCTCACACTTTCCTGATATTTAATACTGAATGTTTCCTTGAGTTTGAGTTTTTCTTCTTTTCTTTTTAGGGGACAGCTTGTTCCCTAATTTGATCCTAATCTGAAATTCTCTTGGTTTTTGTTTAGTGTAGCTGGGGCCTGAGGTGGAACCAGAGTAAGAAACCAAGAAAAAAAAATGTTCTGAGGTAAAAGGTGTCCGCTTGCTGTTAAACACAGACAAGCCCAACCTGAAATCTAGTGTCAAATTTCCAAATTCGTATAACAGTCTGAAACTTTTCTAGAGGAAAAATCAGTAACACTTTACTTGAAGCCTTTATAATGCATTATTTTTAATGTATAAGAATTTTTAATGCATAAAGCACCTTATGGTCTCATGAATAAGTGCAACCACAGTTATAATACATTATTATCTATTCATTGTAACATTAAAAAAATATAAATGCATTAAAACACAACTAACTAATTTTAGATGTAACAAGGAATCTACAAATATAATGCATTTTAACTTTATTTATGAAAAAATATATAATGTTTGTAATGCATTATACATAAAGGCTTCAAGTGTTACCAAAAATCACTTTTTTCATGGGGAAAAGAATTATGCTTTGAAGTAGACCCTATTTATAAGTGGTAAACAGCTGCGTTGTTAATGCAAACATACTACGAAACGTACCCTACAATTCGGAACCCAAAACTATAGTGTAAAAGGAGAAGGCTTGAATCGAACTAGTTTCAAACAAACAATCTAATCATCGAAATCAGCCTTCAACAAGTAAAAAGTAACCAGCTTGGTCAATAATTGTTATTTTAACATTCTCTAAGAGGTTAGAGAAACAGTTATGTACTCTAAAACAAATCTAAAAGAAAGTCTGCACACAGCTCACAACAAACAAAAAGCATGCTTCTTGTTCCGTAACAAATCACCTCCACATTAGACAATTTATCTTGCTTGTCCTAGTATTCCCAGCTTGGGATGCTTAATATGCCTGCTTAATCCTTGGCCACAATAACAATACATTTCACAAGTCTGTGACCATGTAAACTGCTCCAAAAATATGGAGAAAAGAGAGCACTGTTGCATAGACCATTTAGTCTTGCCATGGAACTCAATGTGGCTAAACTAAAAGGACAAAACTCAAACCACACTTGTACAGCAAATATAAGTCAAAACTTCACACATGCTGACTTGGTGTTGACTCAGAAACTGATTCAGAAACCATGATGCTACAACCTAATCAGGATTGAATTTGTGAAATTATGCTTAGAACAACGTTGCTGATAACATTGACTAAACATTAACTGGTTATCCATTTAGTGGAAAAGTTTCCAACATGTTAACTAAATCTAACACAGTGTTTAAAACCTCAACTAGAAAAAAAAAATTGCCCAATATCAATGTTTCATTGATGCTGTGAGTCCAGTGCATAGAGGCATCTATGCAATTACAAGGGTTACAGAGACAGCCTAAGCCAAGATGGTTATCTCTGAAGGTTACAATGAACTTTGAAATATAGCACGTCAGTAAACATTAAAATGTACAACTTCCTGAAAATATTGTGCAATTTTTTCCCACTGAATCTGACAATTTAGTATTATAGTTCTAAATGGTCCAATAATGGCGCTTTTCCACTGCATGGTACTGCTTGGCACAGCTCGGTATGGTACGGCTCGGCTTGCTTTGGCTGTGTTTGCTTTTCCACTGTAGTTAGTATTGCTTTAAAGTGGGTGGGATTATAGAATGATCGTTGTAATTGCACCGCCTTTACTTCTTGGCATGTGGATGTTTTTAACTACAAGACAAAGAAGTTTGTTTCAAAAGAGGCTGATGGCAGCAAAACAAAATATTGCAAAAAAAAACAAGAGTCTTGGGAACTCGTACAACAAAGTGCAGACGACGACATTGTATTTAGCAAAGCGTTTAGGGTCTCAATCACTATATCAAGGTCACAAAAGCATATAATGGTAGCTGGTACTAGTGACGATTCTCTCTGACCAATCAGTGACCTGCAGTGTTTACAGGTCACATTTTAGTATCGGTACGGTACGCTTGGATCCTCAACCGTTTCCACCAAGCGGTGCAGTACGGTTCAGTACAGTACGATTCGGGACAGTAAACCCTGCGCTAAGAAGAAGAAAGCGTCACAGTAAACGACAATGGACGACATACAGCAGATCTTGTTCTTGCTTCTCAGCTTCTCAGCTCAACCAATCAACATTCTGCAGTGAGTCTAGCTCCACCCTTTAGTACCGGACTACTGTGCTAGGTAACTCAATGGAAGGGTGCCAAAAAAGTGGTACGGTACGGTTTGGAATTATGGTACCATTCACAACTTCTCACAATGGAAATGGCAAAAACTGCATACTATACTGAATCGTACCGCTCAGTGAAAACAAGCCATAAGCGAACCATACCATGCAGTGGAAAAGCGCCTTCAGGCCACAACTGAAAATGTTTAGCTCATTTCTTAGTAAGTCCTATGAAATTCATCTAAATAGGAAGAATGTTAGTGCGAGTTGTTCATGTTACAGTACTTCATGGTCACTGGATTTGGGCTTGGTTCAGGATTTAAGATGTCATGAGTTCTGCGATGAAATCAAAGAAATCTGATGTTTAACAACATGCAAGTTACAGGACTGGAATAAAATTGCATTTGTTGTTTTCTCTTCATACTACACTCTTACAAATAAAGGTTCCAAAAGAGGATTTTTGGCGCATTGCCATAGAACCTCCATTTTTGGTTCTCCAAAAATCTTTCAACAGTTCTTAAAAGAACCATTAGTGTGAAGAACATTTAAAAAATCTACCTATTTTCACTATAAAGAACCTTTAGCGCAATGTAAAGTTTCCATGGATGTTAAATCTTCTTTATGGAACCATTGATGCCTTTATTTTATAGAGTGTAAGTAAAGGTTGTGGCCTAATGGTTAGAGTTGAACTTGTAACCCAAAGGTTACAAGCAAGCTGGCATGGAAATGCATGGAGTTGCCCTTGAGCAAGGCACCGCATTGAGTGGCTACCCACTGCTCTGGGTGTGTGTTTACACGGTTTGCAGTGTGGCACCTAACCCCCAATTGCTCCCTGGGCACCACAGTGAGTGGCTGCTCCTAATGTGCGTGCACTAACTTGGATAGGTTATATGCAGAGGACAAATTCTGAGTATGAGTTACCATACTTAGCCTTCATGTCACATCACTTCACTTTTTTTTTTTTTTTTTTAAGCGGTTTAGCTGTTTTGTTAGTGCTGGAATTGAAAATAAAGCCTGTCATACAAGTAGTGAAGTTATAGAAAAATATAGCACTAAAGGTTTACAGTATTGGTGGAGGCCTCAAAATGTATCTCTACATGAGGCTTGCATGGAAGATCCGTCACTTTCCCTGGGAGATGACAACCGTGCTACCGTGGTTACTGATGATGTCTTCATATTGTGGTGGAGGCTCTGCTTCAATCTGTATATCTGTATGGCCCACAGCTTCCTCATATGAAGGGGGTGGGTCACCCCGACTGCCCCGCCCAGGTGTGAGGTCAGCGCTGGGGTAGGCGGGGCTACTGTGGGCACTGATCTCAGAGTGAGGACTGATATCAGGATGATAGTCCCGACCCCACTGGTCCATTGACACCACAGATAGGGTTGTGTCTCTTTGAGGACGCCCAATGGCAGGGCTTTGCTGGGATCTTTTGCGTGAGTGGCATCTCCAAACCGTGATGGAAACTGCAGCAATGAGCAGCAAAACCAGCAGCAGCGGTAAGATCAGGTACAGGGAATGAACGCCACCAGCGATGGAATCCAGTCCTCCAGGTCTTGGGCTGCTCTCACGCTGGTACTCCTCCCAGAATCGCCTCTGTAAGGGTCACAAGGTGAGAGAAACACAATGACATACGGGCACTCTCTGCATAAATGTAAATAATAAGCAAAAGTCATTTGTTTGTATTCTAAACAAAAACCCCACTATGTCATTCTGACCAATAACCAAGACCTTGCACAACAACACAAATCGATGACTGTGCACCATACAGAATTTAATTGAGAATGCCTTTTGAATTACACTTCAATTACTGAATTTGAATTGACATAGCAAACATGTAGAATTGCAAACACTAGCAAACACTAGTTACTAACTAGTAGTACACTACTAGTAAATCTTGGCTTATTCGACAGTTTTGAAGAACGTTTAAAAAGCCCTGAAGTTCAAAGGACAGATGTTTGAAATTCACAGTAAATACTGCTCCACACGAACCATCTCTGCCTGTGCTGAGAGATTGGGTTGCTTAATTTTAAAGTTGTACTGTAAAATTATTATAATTATATTATTTTTATTTAATGTTTGATTTATGTTATTTTATTTAATATTTCTATGTATTAATAACAAATAAAATAATAAAAATAATATTTTGCATTACATAATATTAAATTATTATCATCATCATATAGTGATTTTGATATTTTAAAAAAATTTAAAAAGAAAAAAGAAATTGGTCAAATTGTGCATATCTACAAACAAGCACAGCAAACATGTAGCTTTTTATTATTTTTTAACAATCGCAATTAGACCCCCCCCCCCCCCCTTACCCTGGACTCAACAAATGCATACATTACGCCGTTACATATTCAGCTTATCATTGTTCTGTCATTTTGTATATACAGTGTGCAAAAACACACACAACCCAAACATTCTTCATCTGAATAACACATAATTAGCCAGAAAAAATGTGTACCCAGTAAGGCTTTCCTGTTGATGATTCTTACTTCCTGGTTAGAGGAAATGCCACAGAGTGAAATGACTGAGAGGAAGTTGTGTTCAGCTTCATGCAGAAAAAAAAAAAAAAAAAAAAAAAAAAAAAAAAGCACAAATCTACCCCAAACTCACTGTTTTCTCATCATTCTCAAACGCCTCCCTGGCTTCTTCATAATTGCAGATTTCCTCCCTGCATTCTCGCTGGATGTTCCCTTGCTTCATCTCCTCCAAGAAGAAGTTAGCTCTTGGGAGCCTCCGCAGCACAGAGTGTGCGGCATCTGCTGGCAGGAACACTGGCGGAAATACAAACAATAAGTGTACAGCAAAGAAACAAGGAGGAAGGCTGACAAAGTAATTTCTTTGAAATGCCCGTTCCTGGCCTGGCACAGGAAGCTTGTAAAAGAGTAGCCTACTGTTCCTCACCACTGAGAGTGGGAGAAATAAAACAGATGTTATATTGTGATCCATAGATATCAGATTATTCATGGATTAAATATTAGAGATGCTATGTAAAATGAGACCACTGTTAATAATGTCAATACTAATTAGAAATCACTGACAGAAGTCATTTACGTGACATCTATTAGATCACCAGCAGGCTCAGCATACAAACCCACTACATATCTTAGCAACGTTAAGAAACACAAAATAGCGTCCTTGAGAATATCACGGTCTCTGGCCGAAATAAGGCATAAAAGGAGGACTCACCGGCCCCCATGATTCCTGCAGCTTTTTAAAGAGGGAAACAGGACCTTGAGAATGACAGAACAGACACCCAGATTTAAATCAACGACCACACATTTATATCACTTGTGCGCATGCATTTTCAGTTTCTCAAAGTCAAAACAACAAGAACATTCAAGATGGCTTTTGACACAAAACACTACAGAGCGATATCCATATGTTAAATGACCATAAACAGCAAAAATATGTCGAAAACCATCAATCATTCTGTATGTCTCAAGGACTGTTAGCTTACTAGCATGTATAGGACTCATTTAACCAACGATACGCGAATAAAAACGGGTACGTTTTGACAAGCACAAAACGACTGTTCTTTCACTATATCGAAAAGTAAAACGGCCACCTCGACACATTAAAAACGTGATAAGTTATACAGAATTGTGTCGCTAATTCAGTCCGATGACTTATCGACTGAAGCTTGTCGACGCGGTTTTGTACATAGAAACGACACAAATGAATATAACCATCGACGACTCCGAAGCTATGCCTTCTGTATGTAATCATTAGAAAAAGCTGCGACTTTAAATTAGATTAATAAAATAGGCAAAAACTGTGTTTACCCGTTCCACCCAAACGTGTAACGCTTAGTCCTGATGTCCTGATTTGGCGCATGCGCAGTCAGCAGCCAGAATTAACTGGATAGTAATCAACTGAGCCATGGCTCCATGGCTCTAGTAATGAACATAGAAAGCAGCTGACGCGGGTTTCGGGATGTGGGGAGTAATTGCAAAATAAAAACAGTGTGAACACAGCAGCAACTGAATGCTGGCCCAGATATTCATGCAGTGTGAAAAGAACAGTGATCCGACGAGCTTGAAAATCGGGCATTCTGAACTTAGCATTAGTCTTATTGTTTGAATCGCTTGTTTTCTTGATTCACCGCGAGTAACGTTTTTACCATGCCTCGGAGACACATTTTGACAAGTGGCTAATTAACTGTGAAGGTGAAAAGTCAAGACTACAACTCCCATGATTCCACGCTCAATCACGGCGTCATCAAGCTACACCTTGACTGTGTCTTTAAATACATTCTTAATTGGTTGTGGTGAAACATTTTATTGCTGTTGCGTTTTAACTCATCTATTGTCATTCTCCATATTATTCTCTTTTAAAAATCATGTTAATTACAATTTTAGTGTGCTATACTAACAAGACACTTAAAAGTGTTGTCAGCAGCTTCGTATATAGTGGAAAATTGTGTCATGTAAAAAAATTAAATAATTTACTGTACAAATAAACAACAGTAGGCTAATGAATACAATGGAATATCACTGCATGGTGCAAAAAAAAAGAAAATAAGTAATATTAATTGAACAAGTGATTAAGATAAACAAAAGATAAACAATTAGGTCAAATGTGTTATAATATAGGCCTACATAAGTTCTCATTCACTGCCCCTCACGTGACAGACAGGAATGTGCTATCGCTCATTTTCTCTGATGTGTGTATTAATAAACAAGGACTCACTAACTCATTTTGTGTAGGCTATTGCATCTTAAATAATGACATTTTGGGGGGCTATAGCATTCTCTTTTCTTCTCTCTCTGATTAGAATCGGTAATCAATAATGCTTAGGCCCTATGCTTCACTTGGCCTGACTTCCTGAAACACACTTTTACATTATATACATAAAGGTCAGATATTAACCAGTGAATGTGATTAAAACAACTTCAAACGAAATCTAAATGTAGTCTATATCTGACTAGTCTGTTGCTTTAATAGGCGAAAACTGAAATGACAGAAAAATAATGCCTGTGCCGCAAAACAGTAAAAAGTAGATTAATTTTTTTAATATTTTTAAAACACGTATTAATTTAGCAGACGCGCGTAGGCTAACAAATGAGAAACATTGCTGCAACAAACCGAACTGAGCCTAATAAATTAGACCTACCCTTTAAAACGTAGGGCCTATAATAAAAACGTAATAAACATGTGCAGAGATATGGCTGCAATGGAACGGTTTAAAGCATGTAGGCTATGCAAGGGGTCGCGTGATGTTTAAACATGCCGAACCTGTTCGAAACAGACTGTTCGAAAGAATCGATTCGCTGCCCGGTCACTGGCTCGGTATTTCTCTCATACTTTTTTCTCCTCATTTGCTCTTTTCTCCCATTCTCTCTCTTTATTTATATTATCTCTCGTGCTCTCACAAACACGCACATAGAGCAATGCTTTTCAAAAAGGCAAGGAAACATCTTTCTCAATAATTAGAGCATAAATACTTGAGTGTTGGATTGCATGGGATGCTATCCTAATGTTTTGTGGGAAATTAAGGGCAAACATTTAGGCTACATATTTCATCAAAAGATGTTAGCTATAAAGAAGCCACATTCTAAACAATTTTTTGTCGAATTTGTAAATAAAACAAAGAAAAGTCGCTGTTCTCCGTTCAATGTGATTGTTCACTCGATAACTGCTCGGACCGTTTCATTTCGGTTTGTCAATGAATCGTTCAGACTGGACACGGGTCACTGAGGGGCAGTTCTAGCTAGGCACTAGGACCCTGCAGGTGCAGTCGAGATTTTTCAATAATGTGCAGTGCAGTCGCGTTCACAGGAGCGCGAGGGCAGCTGTTACAGCGTCCCTCTCGCGCAGCTGCTCAACAATCTCCAAAACACTGATCACGAATAAGGATCCAAAGACATTGTCTGGGATCATCGTTCCTGGCTTCTCCGCGACGCAGCGCAACATCGCTCCTCATCGCCGCGCATCCAGCCGACATGGCCTCATCCGTGAGCGGAGCGGAGGAAGTGCGCGTGTCGGCGTTGACGCCCCTGAAGTTGGTGGGTCTGGTATGTATTTTCCTCGCGCTGTGTCTGGATGTTGGGGCCGTGCTGAGTCCGGCGTGGGTCACCGCGGATGACCAGTACCACCTGTCCCTGTGGGAGTCTTGTTGGAAGCCCGCTGCCTCCGCGAACTGGCGGTGCAGCAGCACGCTGGGGACCGGTGAGACCCGCTACTTTTGTAACTTTGCAATAAACAATATTCAGACAGGATGAGCTGCACATACATATTTTAAGATGCAGGAAAAACTAAAAAGTGCGCAGTCTTTTTAACTTTAGTGAGCTTTGTAACATGGCCCCGGAGGCTCATATTTGATTTATGAGATAACAAAAGGGGCCCTTCGCTCCCTAGCGCATCATTATCACTCATTGTTCAGTTCACGCTAAAACAGCTCTTTCAAAATACTGAGAAAATAGAAAAATAATTTGCTTTTTACATTTCTTAGTCAGGATATGGCAAGTCGTTTTAATATTTACTCCTTTGAACTATGCATTTAATATTTCAGCTTAGTAGCCTATTTTAAAGAGCCCATAATATTTTTTTTCTTATAGTTTAATTAAAAATCTTGATAGGTACCAGCAACAATTTGAATAAATAGTCAGAAATTAATAGTTGATTCCTAATAGCTGCTATATGTAATGCATAAGTATAATGCATAGATACTAGGAAATTAAAAAAGATAGTCACTGTTTAATTCTTTACTAGTAGCCTATTTAAAAAAAAAAAGTCTAGTTCGTTTAAAGGAAAAAAGGCTTGAAGTATTGTTTTTTTGGGGGGTGGGGGGGTTTATAAAAAAAGACTCTCCAGGCTATAGCAAGCCAGGATTAATTCATTACAGAGACAATGTTTGTGAAGAATGCTTCATTAATTAATTGCTATTGATCCTTAACATTTAATAGCACACTGTATTTTATTCACAGCTTGTTTGGTGGAAGGGCTTTTGGATGATGTGGGAATGTGTGATGGAATCGGTGGTCCAGCTGGGGTTTCATTCTGCTTTTGTTGTCTACAAAATGAGCCTTTGTTAAAGTCTCCTCACCGGCCAAGGAGTGAGGTTAAGTTTGAGAGGAGAGCTCCCTAGAGGCCCTAATGTGGACAGATTAGTTACCAAGGAAACAAGTGCTGCATTCTAGAAATGTCATTTTGCACTGAAAAAAACTTCCTTTCTGGCATGCATGAAGGTTTGCTAGGGAATAAACTGCAGTTTGGGGGCAGTTCCCCCTGCATATCCATTTCATATGTTAGTGTAGATTTATTCATTGGCACATTTTGTATAGTACAGTCTGGGATAGCCAAAACCAGTTAAGATTTAAGATGTTATTTTAGGTCTGCTTTGCAATGACAACTTGTTTGGCTCTGGACCCTGTCCTGTCATTTTTAAAAGCACAGTTTGACTCCATATAAAGTCATGAAACCCAAGTCAAAATACCAAAGGAGCGGTCTGGGTGAATGGCTTTCCTCTGCAGCGCATTATTGATTTTGGGTTTTCTGTAATCAGTCACTCTATTTCCTCTGTGTTTTCTCTGTGTCATGCACTGTGCATTAAACTAAATCTCATTAGCTGTGCCATTACCAGCTGACTCCACAGCCTTCTATGAACCAGCATATTTGCTTCCTAACCTTTCATTGAGTCCAGCACATCCTTTTTATCTGTCAATTTAACAACATAGATATGTTAACATAAACACACTCCCTTTTTCATGCACACATGCACCAGAAATCCAAGGTTGTGAAAGCTCTCGGGGAGAGATAATCACAAACAACAAGAATGTGGCGAAAGTGTGTGAGAGTCTTTTTGTGCAGATGTTATGCTCGACTAGAGAAGAGGCAGCGGTTCGATGTAGAGTCTGTGGCATGCACTGTACACCCAATTTCTCTCCCTGTCTGCGAATAGTGAGGAATGTGGAGAGGAATTGTGTCTTATTGACGGAATTTGGTTTCTCGTCTATGACATTGAACTTCTTTTTCCCCTCATCAAGGTATCAGATTGAAAGAACTAGCCAAGGGGCACTTGGTTGCTGAAAAACAGATTATAGTAATGAATGTTTTGATTTTTATCTCATATCCTCATTTCCATCTGTAGTCCTGCAGGGTTTTTTGGATAAGCTCTATTCTGCTGGAGACCCTTCAGGGTTACAAGGTTACATAAAGTCGAAATCTTTTTCTCAGATGAGGGGAAAGACACTCTCGTTCATGATTCGCAGGCTTTTGGTGGCTATCCAGAGAGATTGGAGGTTGAGCAGTTAGAATTTTGTTTTTATATGGAAGCAAATATCAGCAGCTGTTTTCATACATCTCTCTCCAACTTCCTGTGGCGACACATATTTATTACTTATTTATTATGCCAAATCATCAACCGTATATTTGGTAAAAGGGTTTGTTTATGTTTGAAACAATATTACGGTGGAATGGAGCTGAAGTAGCCCAGAGCAGCTCTCAACCATCTCAAAAAATAATGTTTTGACATGATTTAGTGCTAGAAATGATTATTTTCCAGCAGAGAAAATTATAGATCATTTTCCCAAGCTGATGAAAATGTTTCTATTTACAGATATCACTGTGTAATAACAAAACCTGTGACAGGATCCAGTGCTTTTATGGTCTTATTTAAACAAACAGCCATTGATGTTTTATGAAATGTTGTGAGTCCTTTCTCAGGTTCAGTAATTGAGTCATTTATCACATGATAACTAAACAAAAACATCATCATTGTCTTTGTTTTTAATGTGTGTGCATGTGTGTGTACAGATAGATAGATAGATAGATAGATAGATAGATAGATAGATAGATAGATAGATAGATAGATAGATAGATAAGACATTGGTCAGGTTTTAGAGGAATGTCAAACCTAAAACAAACTATCTACATAATGAATGAGTAGTGGTTGCTGTAATGTTCTTGTTTAACTTGTGTAACAGTGCAAACACTCTGTGACTATGATTTTATTTATGATGGGTAGTGTTGCAATAGATTGTTTGCTTACCCTTAAATAACAGAAAGTGAATGAAAACTTTGAGACTTTTAGATCTAAGGTAGCACTTATTAAACATGTACTTATTGTTCTTTTTTGTTGTTTAACAGTATTTTCTCTATTCCCTATACTGAAAAGCTAAAATAAAACCAACAAAACTAAAACTGTTTGTTTTAAGTGAACCTTTCTGCAAGTTACATTGATTCACTCATTTTCAATCTATTTGTTTACAAACACTGATTTATTCATGATTCAAAGCAATTGACTGCCCTTATGAATGAGTCATTGAATCATTCACTCAGCCAACTCATTCCTAAACACTGATTCGTTCATGATTCGAAACAAGTGACTGGCTGCGTCCGAAATTTGCATACTCTTTTGAGTATGTTCTTTTTTTGAATAAGTAATTACTGCTAAAAAAGTATGTTATATATAGTGAAAGTGACGTGTAGCCAAGTGCTCTGCATTTCATCTATCCAAGTGCACACGAACACACACACACACCTAGAGCAGTGGGCAGACATTTTTTGCTGCAGCTCCCAGAGAGCGATTGGGAGTAGAGAGAGCTGTTCTTTCCCCCCCACCTCCACTGAGACTCGAACCTGCATCTTCGGGTTACAACTCTCTAACCATTAGGCCACAACTTCTAGATGTACTACATTCGCCATGTTGTCATTAAAATGTGTCAGTTACGTCGCTTCACTGCCATTAGAATTTCTCACTTCAGAATCTCGCCGGAAGAAGTAGGTCATCTGGGTACTTTTTGCCTACTCTTTTATGAGTACTGTGAATTCGGACATACTTATTTTGTCACATACTGTTTTTCGCCTACTATATAGTAAGGAAGTATGCGATTTCAGATGCAGCCAGTCTTTATGAGCGAGTCATTGAATCATTCACTCAACCAATTTGTTCACAAACACTGATTCATTCATGATTTAAAAAACAAATTACTGTCTATGAATCATTCGCTTAACTGATTCATACAAAAACACTGAATCATTCACAAACGTTATTACCTTGTGTTGCTTAAGAGACAAATTCTAATGGCTTTGTTTTGATCTATTTTAGTTGACTGAGCAAAAATTAAAAGTAATTGTTAAATGTCTCTAAAATGTAAGTTACTTGCTACTCACTAATTTGAACAATTTGTCACATTGAGTTATAAATAGTGTAATGACAGTTTAGAAAAAAATACTCCGTCAGTCTACGTAGCTAAAGAAACTTTGCAAGTCACTTGAGATTGTCTACTTCTAATGCGTTGCCCTTACGCCTACCTAATGAGATTCCTCAGGAGTTGCTAAAGTGCATGTGAGATTCCACACATTTACTCTCATGTCGTCAGATATGGAAGCAGGCATACTGTTTCAGGCACCTCCTCTCTGACTCTTTCTCCTTGCCCCCTCCCTCACTCCAGCGTTCCATGGAGGATTCAGTGCTATTTCTGGGCCCTACTCTAACTGAGAGTCTCAGAGTGCTTGAATGAAAAGCAGAAACAAGAAGGAGAGAGAAAGGGAGGGATGAATACATTATGTGATGCCCCATTTAGTCCACCAGAATTGTCGATAAGCTCTCTGCTGCCCGTAGAGGTTCATTCTTTGAGTTATGCAAACCCAAGATGTAAGTGTTCAAGTGAGCCATTCTGTAGGAATGTGTGTATTGACTTTCCATCATGTTTAGAGGCTGTAAAAAGAATAGTTTAAGGGGCAATTCACACAAAACACCTTTTTCCCCATTGTTTTTCTATGTAAACATGTGCTAGATGGATGTCTTAATGCTGTAATTTCTCTTTTTAATCGACCTTATGTCATTCCAAACTCATTCAGAGAAATTCTGAAGACTATGTTAGTCACCGTTTTCCATGCAATTACAGTGAGAAGAGACTGAAGCTTTAAAGCTTCTAAAATAACAAAAAAACACCATAAAAGTGGTTCATATTTCAAGTGTTCTGAAACCATTCATTATCTTTGTTTGAGAAACAGACCAAATTGTAAAAAAATATATTTTTTAATGAATTTTGAAGGTTTCTTTAGTGTTTAAATGAGTTGTATATCTTATGAGAATTTTCTTTCGTTAGATATGCGTTTATATAATATGAATATAATGCATGCAATGTAATGCAATATGAAACTGATCTACTATTTGTGTTTTTATGTATGGATTTAATGCAGACTGGCAGATTGCCACATTGGCTTTGTTGTTGGGTGGAGCGTTCCTTATCCTCCTTTCCTTCCTGGTGGCCCTGGTGTCTGTCTGCATTCGCTCCAGGAGACGCTTCTACCGACCGGTCGCAGTAATGCTCTTTGCTGCAGGTGAAATAGACACAACCATGCACACACACACACACTTATGTTTAAGACATTAATGAGTTGGCTTCCCATTTCTGTTCTCCACGCACATTAAATTAGGGTTCATGTATTATGAATTTAAAATGTATTGACGGATCTAAGACGCAACTGCTGTGGCTAATGGACCAGGAAACAGCAAATGCATTATTTGCATCCAAACTGTTTTTTTCCAAGCCACATCACACAGCTGCCTCAGTAATCAGTCGTTCTCGATATGAACGCATCACAGGGAAAAGATGTAAGGTATATATGAAACAGCTCTTTTAAGAGGATTTTTACATGGCTTTGAAGTTGGCACTCACTCACTTTGAGGAACTTATCAAGAAATAAAGCCCATTGAGGATTTATAAGACTTTTAATGTTCTTAACCTACTTTTGTCTCTTTGATGAATGCAAATTTCATAGCCAGCACTCTTCTGTTTCTCACAGTGGTCTTACAGGCCTGCTGTCTGGTGCTGTATCCCATCAAGTTCATCGAGACCATCAGTTTGAGAATATACCACGAGTTTAACTGGGGCTACGGTCTGGCCTGGGGAGCCACTATCTTCTCCTTCGGAGGAGCCATTCTCTACTGCCTGAACCCTAAGAACTACGAAGATTACTACTAAACATGCTACAACACCCACAATGCACTTCAATGTCCTCTTCACTGCTGTGATAGCTCATGCACTGAACGTTTGTTCCGAACTAGCCCTTGACTTCGCAAACACACAGACCCTCAAAATGCAGGGCAGTGCCGAGCTGTTAGAAACATACATGCATTCTTTTTTCCCTCAGATTACGCTATCATTCAATTAAACCTCTTCATCAAACTCTAATTTTCTTTCTGTCCGTCTTCTCACCTCTCTCCCCTCATGCTATTCTTAACACCTCTGATCTTCACATGAGCATCTGACTTTAGATGTCAACCTATGTTCACAAGAATAACTGCCAGTCTGTGATGCAATCAGTGGGCAAACCTCCATCTGTGGTGGGATCTGAAACAAGGCAGACAGAAGTCTACAAAACTGACATGATAGACGCATTTGTTTTGAGACTTCAAAGATAGATGATAGACGGTTTAAAGGCAAAGAATGCACCTGAGAACATAAAATCAAGCAATTTGGAAAAAAGACAGATTAATTAGTACTAGCACAGTAAAATATCATCAGTATAATGATATAAAAACACCTTATAGTTAAGGTGCGGTCACAATAGCGAAATCTGATAAGTCACTTTCAAAATAAGCAACTTTCTGTTGCTCAACACAGCAAATTTGCATGACCCATTTGAACCCAAATAACTTTTTTTCAAACATGAAAACAATTGTAAACACGACCTCACCTTTATCCATAGATGTATCCATAGCATAATTTCTGAATAAACCGAGACTGATGTTATTTTAAGCACAGATCATGTACAGAGCACATGAATTGTCACCATGTGGTTATTTTGTGCACATCTGAAAACATTTCTGCATATCTCACCTTCAGTTTAAAAGGGATTTGGTAGAAGATACTTTGCATTGTAGAAAACCTAGGTCTTGTGGTGTAACCAAGCCTTGCATATAGACTAGTTTTTGACTGGTATCTGAAGAGTGACTATTAGTCTCTTTTGCATAAGTATCCATACAGGTAGTTAAAGGCAGGCTGTAGGCTTGTTTCTTAGCACTGTCAGTCTGTTGTGCGCATGTTGGTGTGTTTGAATGAGGGTGCATGTATGAGTGAGTTTGAGTGAGTTTTGCTTTCCGTTGAGATTTTTCAGTCCAGAATGCAGTTGTGACATACTGTACTAATTTATATACTAACCGAATAAACAGATAAAGAAAAGTGTGATATGTTCATGGTTTTACAGCTGAGATATCTCGATATCAGCATATAGTAACATAGAATCAGATCCTTTATTAAGTACAGCAACTTGAGGCATTTGCACAAGAAATCAACATCTTAAACACAGAATACAGTGTGGCATAATATGCATAAAAGTACCAGGTATAGGTTCATATGCAGGTCTTGTAGTGTTCTTCATTCATGAGAAGAGCTCATAGTGAGCACATACAGTGTAAAGTCTACATTAAAATTATTCAGCCCCTGCTTATCTCAATACATTGAACTTGTTGTGAGAGAAGCCCTGTGCACAGGATTGTTTGGGCTTTTTCGTGTAAACAGCAGTCTTATTCTGCTTGGAATGGTAGCTTGGTAAACCACACCTCTGCAACATCTGGAAGCTCTGCCCTCTCCTAAAACCACACCTTCTCGGTCCACTCCAGTGCCAATCGATCAATTAATCCCTTTTGCTTATCTCTGTTATGTCAAGTCACCCTACTTCCTCTTTTAAAGCATCTTTCAGTAGAAAAAAGTAAATACAAGTGCAGGAAGCTCCTCGAGAGGTAACAGGGTGGGTCTGATTGGATAATATTGTACTAGAGTAGTTGTCTCGTCTTCTGTGGGGTATGGCTCAGTTATTGCTGGGTGAAGCGGAGGGCACAAGGGACAGAAATCGTCAAATGATAGGCAGGACTTTGCATGATGGAACAGAAGATTAGCAGTAAGAGTGAGGTTCATGTCCTGTCGGGAAGGGTCGTTGTGAAGCCGGCTCAAGTGTTGCGCGGCATCTCGCACTGTTCGCAGCGGTGCAACGCTGGGTGGTTAAGAAAAGTGCAGCTTTCACAGTTCCACTGAGCGCCCTCAAAATCCTCGTCTCTTTGCACGACCGGAGGCTTAACTAGTCAGAGGAGACAAAGCATTATGAGACCGCATACAAGCTCTTATTTATTGCTGCTGTGAGCTAAATTTAAAGGCTTGAGAAAGCATTCTAGCATTCCACCACACCCACTGACAATTTGGGCCACTAGCCCCGCATAGCAACAAAAGAGTGATGAAAATAGAACTAGGGTGCAAGAAATACTATATCATAACAAGCAATCTAATACCCTCCACTCCACTGGTGTAGTCAGAGGTCAGGACAAATCTGACAGGATATTCAGAGAGCAAAGGGCTAATTTTAGCTCAAGGGAGGTTAGTTTACAAATGCCATGTGATATTTTAGTTTAAAAAGTATCTAGGATATTAGGTATGCGCCCGAAGTTAAACACCAAAGGAAACTACGCACTCTATGGAACCCCTAAAGGGACATGGGGAAAAAAATGAGATAGGAGGGAAAAAAATATATTCAATGTTTTTGCGTTCTCTCGCAATTAGTTGGGTAATTATGTATATAATTTGCAGGCATCAGGGAACCGCTATCAATATTTGAGGTGTATTGGAAGCGATCGTGTCTCTTTAGAAAATATGGACTAAACCACTCTCTTTAACTTTAACATGAACTTTAAGCATCTTTTAAAAATGTAAGTGGTAGTTGCGTAGGCTGTCTATGGAGGGGTCAGAGAGCTCTCAGATTTCATCAAAAATATCTTAATTTGTGTTCCGAAGACGAACGGAAGTCTTACGGGTTTGGAACGACATGAGGGCGAGTAGCTACCACAGTGTCCCGCTAAATAAAGTTATTAATAATGCATTTGCATAATGACTGTTACTTGTATTGATTATTCAAATTACATCGATTAATTTAGTCATTAATAGTTTTGCCATAGAAACACATAACAAAATAAGCATTTTAGAGTAGAAGATTCGCTTTAAAAGACTTTTCACTGTATGTTCTTGATACCAAATTAGCACTAGCTAATTGAACCTTATTGTAAAGAATAACCACAAAATTAAATAATGAAATGTTTAAAAATGCTGAATTAATTGAATTCCCACCTCTTGGAGGTACAACAGGGCCAGGCTGAATATTATCATAAAAGTTGTTCATGGTTCTCACGTCAAACTTGCCTAAAATAAAAAAATAAAATAAAAAGATATGGATGAAGCAAATGGTTATCAGCACAATTTCCAACAATTTGAGCGCAATCACATGAAATTAAGTTCATTTCACATTGTATGTCATACAGTTGACTACATTCATGCTATTTTTACCTCTGGACTGCAGCAGGTCTGTCTCCTTCAAGGTGCAATCAATGTCAATCTGAAGCTGTCGGTTTTGCGACCGAATTCTGGTCATATCCTCGGGCTAGCAAACGCACACACAAAGTACATTAATTTTATTTTACATTACGTACTCAGTTTAACCTATGAAAAGATTAATTCACAGTCTGCGAAGCATGCAGAATGAGCGAGAACTGAATGAAGAGATCTGATTCATTTCCACCTCATCATATTTGCACATTCTGCATGTAGATTCTAGGTATGTATGCTTTTATGTAAGGCTCATTTGGAGAATGATGAGGATTCATTCATCTCCTTTATTAGCGATATAAAACAAGTGGGTGTGTGTGTTCAGCACCCCTTCAAAAAGATGTATTCAAACTTCTAAAAGCCTGTTTTTTTTTTGTCTCTCTTACCCGAGGGATCAGGCTAGTGCTGTTCACCCGTCTGAAGCGTCTCTGCAGGGCGTCAAATTCCATTTCATTCACTTCCGCCTTCAACTGCTCCAGTTTCTGCCGCTCCAGCTTGAGTTCTTTCATCAGACGCTCCATCCGAGCACGCTGGTGCAAGAGCAGCGCTAAGGAGGAGACATACAGCATTAGACACAAGGCTTCAAGACTGAACACTTTCCCACATACACTTCATCTTGATGCATACAAACATGATAAACCGATGCAACAAGGCAGAAATTGACTACTTTTACAGGAAAGTTATCTGGTCAACCTAATTTTTTTCATGAGTAATGTATAAGTATATATCTACTTCACTTGATATTGACTGCCTCAACAAAGCCTGTAATTATCCAGTGACTAGATCTTGCTTTAGAAACTATATATAATATTTTACTCTTATTAGAAAATGACTAAATATACATAGTAGTTAACATTACTTTGTTTCTCAGCATAGTTAAAGGGGTCATGAACTGCATTTTTTTTATTTTATGTTTTATGAGGTCCACTTATGATATCAAGATTTTTACATAAAAAAAAAAAAAATTCTAATTTAGATTATTTTCTATCCTGTTCTATCCTCTCTTTCAAACGTTTTGATGGGTGTGCCGCATTCAAGACTTGGAAGTAAACGCCCACTACTATGATTGGGTAATTTAATCATTTTCGTAATCGTATTTTAAATAAAATTAAACTTGTTGTAATGTCTTACTGATGACAAAACATGTCGCTCACTGAAGCTTTTATTCAGAACAACTAATGGCTTCAACCGAAACAATAAGAAAAGCAGCGTTCTCTACATACTTTCTTCTGTATCCGTTAATCCAACGCATTAAACCCCATAAATGTTAAAGCAAAGAAAAAAAAAAACAGCAAATCACAACTATCACAGTTTGACTGTGGCGCAACAGTATAAATACTTAGTACATATCAAACGATCTGTAACAGACAAAGCAATAGTGACACATGGTAAAAACATTGTTACTCACACAGTGCGTTGCGACATTGCAGTTGGATATAGTCGTCACTGCATCATCTTTTATTTTCAGTCTCTCTGAAAAGCCTGTGCCGAATGGTGTCTTGTTTAAAAACGAATCCGAAGTAAAATGAAGCAAACAAACGAACAGTCTTACTGACGTGATCTGGAACTTCGTTGAAAAAGTTCAATGATTTCTTATAGTTATGATCACAAGGAAGGCAATGCCAAGATGGTGAACGCGATTTCACCAAGAACAACATCTTTGTTGATCCTGGAATAACATTCCAATCAACCAATCAGATTTGAGGGACAAGTTTACAGTTTATATCAAATTTAAGCTTATAGCCAGGGTCAGGTGCTTCTACATCAGTGTTATTCACCTATCACTTCCCTCTGATTTTAGGGATAAGTTATGGGTAGGGCTAGGTTTAGGGGTTGCGATAGGACTACATTTTCAGACAGGAATTTTGTTCCAGAATCAACAAAATATGTTGATCCAGGAACATGTCTTACTTGGCAAAATCACAGCGACCATGCAAAGAAAAGAGTTTTTACACAACTTGGCACTGCAAATCGTTTTATAATCCTCAGAAGAATCTCTATCATTTTGTTGCTGGTGTAATTCTGTCTTTGTGTCTCTCTTGTATTTACTACTACATGACGTTCGCAAATTGTTGGGGCGGGGCTAAAGAGACAAAGATGTAGGCGTCGATTTTCTTCGGCAGAGGCGGTCTTTTGTCGCACTATAATGTAATGTGACAAAATCTGAAACGAGTCATTTTGGCATCTTGGTTTCAATAAGAACAGTTTTGGACTAAATTGTAAGGTTTTAGTTCTGAAACTTACAGGATATTTTTTTATAGTACAATGACCTCTTATATGTCAAAAGATCAAGGAAAATTTTTATCTCAATTTATGACCCCTTTAAAATGTGTTCCTTGACTCCTTAAAAGAGCCAGCCATAAATATGCCACCCTAAATAAAGGGGAAAAATGTATTATATTTATTTTATATTTATATACACATGTATCCATACACACACACACCCATTTAAAAGTTTGGGGAATAGTAAGATTTTTGAAATGTTTTTGAAGGAAGTATCTTATGCTCACCAAGGCTGCATTTGATTGATCAAAAAAAAAAAAAAAAAAAAAACAGTAGTCGTAGAGCTTTTTAATGTCAGCATCTGAGGCTCTTCATGGCAAAAACTGAGCTTCATAAATACAAGAGATGCATAAATACAATAGAAATAAAACCAAACAAAACAGCTGTTAATATACAAGAGGTTTAACATTTGATTAAAATTCTAAAACCTTTTCTGGTAAAATCTCCCTAAACTTAGTAAGTGAGCTTATTACATAAAAAATGTTGTCTACCTGCATTAAAAGTGGGAAAATCCAATAAAATATGTTTAATGGAAAGAGGGGTCTAGCTTGTATGACCTTTGCGACATCTAGTGAACCACTTGATCAAATCTTGTTGTAATTAAAAGTCTGTCATGGATTTTTGGATGGATTTCATGCAATTTGTTTGCATACGTATCCCATTCTTCTTGGCACTTGTTTAATATAAAATTTATTTGGAATAGAAACTTTTGTAAGATAAATAAATGTCTTTACTGTCACTTTTTATCAATTTAATGCATCCTTGCTGAATAAAAGTATTAATTACCTCAAACATTTTTATTGTTAAAATTGTAACAATTTTTATATCCATACCTTGAGTATATGCATAGTCATCCGAGCCGGAGCTTGATCGTCTAGGCATGCGGTTGATCTGGCTGGCGATGTTCCCTGGCAGCGCAGAAATGGGCAGGATGGGAGGAGGGGCGCCATGGCGTTCGCCCAGGTCCACTATGTTGAGAAGGGATTCGGTCTCAACTGGTGGAGAGCTTGATGAACGCTGCACTTGTCCAGGGGACACTTTGATCTTGATGAAGGCAGAGGTTGCAGGCTGAGGAGAGGATGTGGGCCGTGGCCTTGCCACACCCTGGTGGACATACATTCCTTGATGAATTGAGGCCCCGGGAGGTCCGGTCATATTGATGGCCCGGGACGGGGAGCTCGGGGAAGGGCTGGTGGCCATATAGAGCGTTCCCTGTGGGGTGTGTACAGGAGAGTTGCTCCGTGGTCTTTGTCCCTCCAGTGTGATCTCTATCTGGTTCTTCATAGGGCCTTTGGAAGATATAAAAGGCCTGTGGGAAACAGGCGCTGGCTGCTGGTAGGACAGCCCAGGGAGGGTGGGGGGACTTATGGGAAGAAACACCTGGGGTGGCTGCTGGACCTGATGTTGGGGAGAGCTGTACGGGGACTGGTACGTCGGAGTAGCATAAGGAGACTGCTGGTACATGGAAGTCCCAGATGTGGACCAGGGAGTAGGCTGAGGACTTTGAGACGGTGAGGGACGCATGTATACGGTGTTCCCACTAGTACAATAGGCACCAGGGGGGATTTGCAGTGCTTGTGGGGCAGAGGGGATGTTCTGGGAGAGGGTAACTGTTATGGGAGTCATGTAACGTGGAACAGGGTGGTATGTGGGAGACATGCCCTGGATGCTGGGCGGAGGGGTGGGGATGTTCGAACGTCCTTGATCGTTCATGAAGAAAGGGTTGAAGCCAGGTGACGGCGCCATGGTGGCGGGGGCAGAGAGGGGCTCAGGGAAACCACTTCGAGGATGCTCGATGTGCCCGTCACTGGAACTGTGGACCAAAGCTCGGCCACCAGCATTGTTTTTAGCCCCATCGTGAGCAGGATAACCCACGCTAATACGCAGCATGTGGTTCCGGTTTAAGTGCAATTCATCTGGACTGTGGTACTCCTCATACAGGTATCTATTACTCTCCTGAGCCAGCAGATGGCAGCAGAGGTCCAGGTTATTGTTGTTCTGAAGAGGAAAATGGAAGACAGTGAGGTAAACATGTTTGTGCACCTGACACCACTTTGACTCAGCCAGAATGACACAGCAACAATTATCACTGATAAGTCTTTATGCTTTTTTATTGCATGTCATTAGCTTTAGGTGTACATACATTACCGTTCAAAAGTGTGGGTTCAGTAAGATTTTTTTAATATTATTATTCAGCAAGGACACATTCAAAGATATTAAAGCAGTGCAATTGGTTTTCAAAATTGATAATTAGAAGAAATGTTTCTTGAGCATCAAATCAGCATATTAGAATGATTTATAAAGACTAGAGTAATGGCTGCTGAAAATTCAGCTTTGCCATACCAGGAATAAATTACATTTTGAAATATATTAAAATAGAAAACGGTTACTTTAAATTGTAATAATATTATTTCACAATATTACTGTTTTTACTGTATTTCAAACAATAAATGTTGTGTTGCACTTTTAAATGAAAGTGATTAATACTATTAATACTTCAGATTAATACTAGTTATAGCATGAAAAAATATGAATGAACATCAGAGGGTATAGATACAGCAGACTTTCATCTCTCAGAGATTCAACCATGTTAATAAAAGATATCATTAAAACAGCTTGTGGACATGTCACCTGACTTGACATTTACCTCAGGAAAGCCATTCAATGTCCATAGCTTTTAAGTTAGCAAGAAAGAACTAGAGAATATAAAATATAAATACACTCACCTAAAGGATTATTAGGAACACCATACTAATACTGTGTTTGACCCCCTTTCGCCTTCAGAACTGCCTTAATTCTACGTGGCATTGATTCAACAAGGTGCTGAAAGCATTCTTTAGAAATGTTGGCCCATATTGATAGGATAGCATCTTGCAGTTGATGGAGATTTGTGGGATGCACATCCAGGGCACGAAGCTCCCGTTCCACCACATCCCAAAGATGCTCTATTGGGTTGAGATCTGGTGACTGTGGGGGTACATTTTAGTACAGTGAACTCATTGTCATGTTCAAGAAACCAATTTGAAATGATTCGAGCTTTGTGACATGGTGCATTATCCTGCTGGAAGTAGCCATCAGAGGATGGGTACATGGTGGTCATAAAGGGATGGACATGGTCAGAAACAATGCTCAGGTAGGCCGTGGCATTTAAACGATGCCCAATTGGCACTAAGGGGTCTAAAGTGTGCCAAGAAAACATCCCCCACACCATTACACCACCACCACCAGCCTGCACAGTGGTAACAAGGCATGATGGATCCATGTTCTCATTCTGTTTACGCCAAATTCTGACTTTACCATCTGAATGTCTCAACAGAAATCGAGACTCATCAGACCAGGCAACATTTTTCCAGTCTTCAACTGTCCAATTTTGGTGAGCTCGTGCAAATTGTAGCCTCTTTTTCCTATTTGTAGTGGAGATGAGTGGTACCCGGTGGGGTCTTCTGCTGTTGTAGCCCATCCACCTCAAGGTTGTGCGTGTTGTGGCTTCACAAATGCTTTGCTGCATACCTCGGTTGTAACGAGTGGTTATTTCAGTCAAAGTTGCTCTTCTATCAGCTTGAATCAGTCGGCCCATTCTCCTCTGACCTCTAGCATCAACAAGGCATTTTCGCCCACAGGACTGCCGCATACTGGATGTTTTTCCCTTTTCACACCATTCTTTGTAAACTCTAGAAATGGTTGTGCGTGAAAATCCCAGTAACTGAGCAGATTGTGAAATACTCAGACCGGCCCGTCTGGCACCAACAACAATGCCACGCTCAAAATTGCTTAAATTCCCATTCTGACATTCAGTTTGGAGTTCAGGAGATTGTCTTGACCAGGACCACACCCCTAAATGCATTGAAGCAACTGCCATGTGATTGGTTGATTAGATAATTGCATTAATGAGAAATTGAACAGGTGTTCCTAATAATCCTTTAGGTGAGTGTGTATATATATATATATATATATATATATATATATATATATATATATATATATTAATATATTGAATATAAATATATTGCAGTGTTGTTGTAACTAAAATGTTACATGTGTAAAATGTGTTTTAATTTAGTTTGAACTGAAATTAAAAATATTGCCTTGGCAGCAGGCCTAATTGAAATAAGTTGAAGTTCTAAAACTACTAAATCTGAAAAAAAAAAAAAAAACAGAAATAATATATTTTTAAAAGGCTATATTAAAAGGCTCACAATTAAAAGCCATGTCCCAAACACTTCAACATGAATCAAACCTATACAGTACAGTAGCCTATTTGAACCAGTGTAAGATTCCATAACTTTTCAAATTAATTTTACACTCCTATGGTAACACTTTACAATAAGGTTTAATTTTTGTTAGCATTAGTTAACCAACAATGGGAACAATACTTCTACAGGATTTATTAATCTTAGTTCATGTTAATCTCAACATTTTCAGATCCAAAGTTGTGTGTGTTAACATTAGGTAATGCACTGTGAATGGACTGTTAATAAACAAACATTTATTTTACACTAACATTAACAACATTGCTCTCTGTTTGTTCATGTTAGTTAATGCATTAAAAAATGAGACCTTATTTGTAAAATGTTACCAACAATTATATTGCCTAACAAAAAATAAATATAAAATACCTAAATAATGCAAACAAGTCACTGGACAGCATTATTTAGGCTGCATATAAAGAATCAAAATACATGTGCCATGCATGAAATAGCCTCCGCACGGACAATAAGGAAATTATTTTTAAATCAAATCATATTGTTGATGAAAATAATAAGATAACAATAAAAGTGCTTCAGTGTTTAAAAAAAACCAAAATTTTTTTTACAGTAATAGTAAATATCTTCTTTAATATTAGTCTATTAGTCTATCAAATAACGTTGCTGTTTGAGAGCGCACGCTGAAGCTGAAGAGAATGAACAATCGTAAACTGAAGCGCTTAGAAGGTTAATTAACAACTAAACATCTTATATGGGAACAATCAGATATTTATACAAAATAAATATAATATTACAACTTATAGTAGCACAAAATCACGCACAGGTGAACTAAGTTACGTAGTCAGAAGGCCTATAACTTCTGTCTTCCCTTGTTTAAGATCGTGCGCTGAACAAACACCGGTACAATGAAGCGCTGCGGGTTATTAACTCAACAAAAACGCATCCTATATGAGATTAAGCAGATGTGTATACTACATAAACTTAATATTACAACTTATATACGTTTAAAATGACGCAAATGCACAAGCGTACTTGACTGTGCTGGTCAGAATGCTTCCCACAACAACTAAACCCAGAGAATTCATGTTTTATTACAAAAATGTTTTCATTACAGTGTTATGTATATGACAGTCCCAGTAGTTATTAATGCTGTGCATTTTTGTTTGAAATGCGCACGCTGAAGCTACAGACCAGTACAATGAAGCGCTTTACTGCGTCATTAATTAACTCAACCAAACGCATCCTATATGAGATTATATACACAGAATAAATATAATATTACAACTTACAATGGCACAAAAGGCTGCAAATGCACAAGCGAACTTGACTGTGCTTGTCATGAGGGTGTAACTCCGTGGACGCGCTCTTCCCTCAACAAACGCGCTGAAACACAACATTCTTTTACAGTCGTGTTGTCATTATAATTTTATGTAGTTTATATGTTACTTGCGTTGCACATGTTGCACATAACTGTATTTTCCGTTTCGAAGTGATTCCAATCATATTTCGAGCAATTCAAACCCGTCATGGCAGACAGCGTGTCTGAAGTGTCTCAGCTAAAGGAAATAATACATTATCTATTGGCTTGAATATATCGGTCAAATTTTCTTATCGGATCGATAATGATAACATCAAAAATGATCATTTATCGGCCGATAACGATATGTTGCCGATATATCGTGCATCCCTAATAATAATTAAATACTAAAATAGTATATTAATAGCACTAACTTTGATATATTGTTAAAATATATGTACTATATTATTAATATATTAAGGTTAAGTACAAATATAATGTATGTTTGAATAAATCTTCTAATTTTGTCCCAAAAAGTAGTTTGGAGGCCATTTCTTCAGTTTTTATGAGAGCCACCATTTAAATGATTATATAATCAATGGTCTGGAGTAGAAAAATAATAATTATATATTATCATTTTATTCAAATAGGTTTTCAAGATGACTCAAAATCCTAGAGCAGGCCCAATTCTAAACACCTGATTTCGGTTAAATTGTGGCTGCCGGTTCTCACCTGAAGAAGGCACTGAGACACTACTTTCTCTGGAATCTCTGGAAAGCGCTGCTTGAGGTCCTGCAGTATGTGATAGTCCAACTGAGGCCCTCCCTGCGCCATCCTGAGCCCAAAGAGAGAGTCACTGAGTCCGCAGCCAGGAGCGCAGCACCTGCTCTCCTCTCATCCCCTGACAACACACATGAATAACATCACATCAGAGCCACAGATCAAGTTTGACCACTCACATGCACTGCCAACAAACTGCCTTGGGGAGTCTGAAACAAAGAAAAATCATCACTCACTTTCATTGCATTGGGAAAAAAATACATTATACATTCTGCCTAACATTTCCTTTCATGTTCCACTGAATAAAGCAAGTCCTACAGGTTTGTAACAATGTGTGAGTAAATGATCATTTTCGAGTGAACTATGATACACTATAAAGTCTGTATCATATTTGATACATTTCTCTAAAGCCTCTAAATGACCAACATGATCCAAACTCTCCTGTTTCACCTGTTGTATACATCTTCTACATTAGGGGTGCCAATTTACATAAATTCCCATAATCGATCGATGTTAAAATGAATCAATTAATCGTTAACCGTAACCTCTTAAAACAGAAGCTGGGGACGCTACCAAGTTCTCATATTACTCAACAAACACTTGCTTAACACAAAATAGGTGTTGTGGTAAAGCTTAGAAGCTTGGCTTTACAGTGAATATAAGGAATATGACCATCACTTGTCACAAGTGCTTTTAAATTTGCTGACATATTAGAAGTGCTCGATTTTCATAGCGTGAAAAAATAAGGTTCAACCTTAAATGTTATGAAGCGACGAGAATACTTTTTGCGCAATTTATTCAACAATCTAACAGTGATAACAGTTCGGTGCTTCCAGATTGTACGTCAGAATGTTCACGTGAGCACGTGTGTGATGCTGACGCAGGAGCTAGCCAATAATGAGCCGGCGTTCTGACATAGAACCTAGAAGCGCTGCATTGTTTTTACTAAGTGAACAGCGTAGGAGAATGACATTGAAATGAAGAGGTTGTTGAATAAAGTCGTTATTTTTGTTTTTTTGGGCACGAAAATTATTCCTGTTGCTTTATGACATTAAGGTTGAACCACTGTAGTCACATGGACTATTTTAACAATTTCTTTGCAACTTTCAAGGCCCAGAAAGGTAGTTTGCCTTTGGTGTTTTGACGTTGCTGCCTATGGCTGGTTCAGAAACTCGGATTTCATAAAAAAAATCTTAATTTGTGTTCCAAAGATGAAGTCAAGTCAAGTCAACTTTATTTATATAGCGCTTTTTACAATGCCGATTGTTTCAAAGCAGCTTTACAGTGTTAAACAGGAAAATAATGCAACAGATTTTGAATCGGCTGTACAGCCACTCTGGAGAAAACGGTGATGTTATCCAGCTAATTTCAATTATCATATAGCGTCAATGTGGGCAGATCAGTAATTTAGTTGATATAGTTAATTTTGTTTTATTAAATGAATTTATTTTGATATTTAGTTGAAAATGTAGTGTCCCCAACTGAGAAAGCCAAGCCAAGCCAAAGGTGACAGTGGCAAGGAACCAAAACTCCATCAGGTGGCATAATGGAGAAAAATAAACCTTGGGAGAAACCAGGCTCAGTCGGGGAGCCAGTTCTCCTCTGGCCAATTAACAAACAGTGTATGGTTATTATTCTGGCAGCCTTACAGGTCAGAAGACATAGTAGAAGACTTCATATTAGATGACAAGTCATATTAGATCTTAATATTCTAAAGATCGGAGGCATCACGCCGGAGACGGGTTTATTGATGACGTGTCGATTAAACAATTATTAAATAGGGATATTCGAAGGATCCGTCTTACTGAATGAATGTCTTACTGGTTTGGAACGACATGAGGGTGAGTAATTAATGACAGAATTTTCATTATTGGGTGAACTAACCCTTTAAGGTTGCTTGTGCACCAGATGGCCTCAGGCTCTCGGCTGCCGCAGTGTAAACAACATGTCATACAACTGGACAGGAACAGAGCTTTTACACGATACCTTAAAAACTCATTTATCAGAACAAAAGACACTTATTTGGTACATCACAGGTAAATTAGAAGTTAATTCAAAGCTAAAAGGATTATGAAGCTACTCCTGTGTGTGCATGGCTTGTGTTGTGTTGTGTTTAGCGACCTCACCAACGACAACGACCTGAAATCTGAGACATGAACAGTGGTTCACGTGTACAGCTTCCTTCCGCTCGACCTCACCCATTCACACACACATGACAGGTGTTACTGTCATAGGCATAATGCAGCACTGTAACACCTTTTCAAACTGAACACAACCAATTTCAAATAATGAGGTGCCAACCTGAAATTACTCCCAAATAGAAACACTAAGTACATCAACAATATATTTGAATGCAACAGCAGTTAAGTCACCAGTAAAAACATACTATATTAAAGACAACAACTTCATGAAGAGCTGAAACTGTCAAGACAGTCGTGACAACACGAACCAAGCGCAGGTTGATTTCAGCACTGCCCCCTGCTAGCTGAACCATCTAAACATCCATTAAAGCCCAATCTGCCACCAAAATGAACTATTACTACAGTCAACCAGTGACAGTTCTGCCCAGTACCTGTCTGGCGCCTCTTGATGGCGGCGAAATAACGACAAGCCATCGCCAAATCCGTTCAAGTGCTACAACTCAACGCTATTTTTTGCATGACGACAAAGATAGAAAGCCGCAATTGGTGGGATTAACTCAGACAACAGCGCCTCATTATAAAACAAAAGTTTCCGCATTATTCTTCAACATATATTCATATCGTGATTTACATAATCTTTTCTCACTTGCACGTACTTGTCTCCGGGATGAGAAAGAGAAAGGAAAAAACACTGGCTGTTCATTAACTGTTAGCTTTAGCATAGCCGCTAACCGTCCGGTTTTTAGCTGCAGGGAAAACGGAAACGCAGCGCGCGCCGCTCCCGCGTGCTTATCTGACTGACGTCTAATTAATCCTGCGCGCGATACCTGCCAAAAGCTTGATGACATCGTAAAAAACCCACGCAGGAATGTATGCGTAGACTTGCTGTCAGTTTCGGTGCAGTACAAACGACGGCTGGCTGCTCGCCGTGCTGATAACAGTGTATGTGCGACAACATACCGTGCGCCGGAGCCTTACGGCCATTGACCATCCAAGCAAGGCTTTTCACATGGGGTGTGTCACCGGGCAGCAAAAGTGGTAGGAAAAGACAACGATTCACCGGGTTTCTACAGGAAACACGGCGGTTAGCACAGTCGCAACAAAATTGTCGTCTTCACTTACGCCTATTTCTCTTCCTCTGTCGTTCCGGTTGGAGGTTTCTCATGTAACGATATATGGCACCTTCAATGCCCTCTGTCGGGCTGGGGTAAAAGAAAAGAGAAGCTTTACACGGCTAAAACATTAGAAACTATTATAGCCTGTAGATAACAGTACAAAAGTAGTTATCTTTTTTTTTTCATTACTGTGAAGATGAAGCTGTGGAAACATACAACACAATTGTGTAGCTACTCTTTAACCCTGTAAAGCCCAACAAATGAAATAATAATCGTTTTAAGGGGACAGTTTATTAAACCTTTAGACAAAATATTTTTAAAGAAAAAAATATGTGTTTTTTGTTGAGTATAATATTTGATAGGCCTACATCAGGATTAAAAACACTTTTATTCAGAGGCCCAACCTGAGCAAAATATGCAATTTGCAGTTGCTGATATTCATATGGCCAAAAGGTAAGAAGAAACTGATCAAAGAGTTGTATTTTATTGTGTTTTTTATGTTATATAAATTTAAATATAGGCTATACATTTATAAATATATAATAAATATATATTTATTTATTTTATTTTGTATTATTTATTTTATTTTGTATTTATTGAGTTTTTTTATTGTGGGAGGGAAAACATAATGCAATGCAACACAATGGTGGAAAAAAAGTAGGCTAAATGCTACATCTTGAGATATTAATAACAATATAAAAGTTATTCTTTACATTTAGATTCTTTATAAAAATCAGTAAAGATTTGACAATAAAGATATTTCTCTTTACTGAATGTGTTTAGCATTGATATCAGTTTGATAATAAAGATCAACCCAAAGCCTGATCTATTGAAAGTCCAAAAAATGGACGTCCTAAAGCATCAAGAGTTGGGGTCAAATTGCATTGCATTGAGATGAATTTCCTACAGTTCACCAGATGAGGGAGTCATTTGCTGCATCTCAGCTACAAATATGATTTAGTGTCATTAAACCTTTCCCTCTGGATAGACCTAAATGCAACTCATTGATGCACTGATTGCTATTTAACTGATTTCTGTTAAATAGTCCTGCATATGACATTCTAAAATTACACTGAAAAACTAACACTTTACAATAAGGTCCCAAATAGTGTTCATTTTAGTTCATGTTAGGTCCACTGAATAATATTGGATACAACGTTTGATCTTAATAATGTATTAGTAAATGTTGAAATTAACATGAACTAAGATTAATATATATTTTTCGTTGTTAGTTCATGTTAACTAATGTTAAGAATTAGAACCTTATTGCAAAGTGTTACCAACAATTCACTGAAAAATTCATCTTTGACCAAAATCAAACTGAAAGACCATCAGAGAACAGGAGTTATGGAGACCTCTTTTCCACAAGCTGAGACTACTTTTATGTAATAATTAGGGCCAAGATCAAGACAAAAAGTATTGAGTTCAGACCAAGTCCATATTTAAGTGGTCTTGAGGGTTTGTTCCAAGAGCACACAGTTAAGACTCCAACTATTGCTACTGTATAAATACACAGTGGAATAACTACATGTCATATTTCTATTTGGGATCTCTGACACAGATCAGGATTTTAGATCATAGCAAAGTTATTTGAGATTGATAAGTCAACATTTTCTCTGAGCTCCTAGGCAGCCAGCCAGTTCTCGCTTGTCACAAGCCTTAATTTAGCTTGGCTCTGGTACCTGATAATGGAGACTTCAGCTATGCAGAGGAAATGCAGCAGAGAAATACAGGATATGTTAATGTTCCTTGAACAATACTGTACTTGAATGCTTTAACAACAATAATTTATTCATTTTGATATAAAGCTAAAAATGATAAGAGTATTATAATCAGTATAACAAGACGATTGTTTTAGAGCATTTAAAGTATCTTGGTGTGACACAAATCACTCTGATAAATTAGCAAAGGTAAATAACTGGACCTGTTGGGCTATTTCAGGGTCTGAAACACTGGAGAATGCCTAAGTGGATTGTTATGTTGCATATTTCAGCAATGTGAAAGAAATACAGTGTTTCAAGTGCTACGATTTCTCTTTCAAACCAACTGTAAACTTTCCATCCTGCCCAGTGTCCTGCTGTGATCTGCACCTGTTCCTGTAGTAGAGTAAATACCCAGCTAGGCCAACAGCTGACTTGTTGAGAGAGGAAGCGAGGCAGACAAGAAATCAGACAAAGAGAAGAAGAAATAAAGAGTTAAATGACATTTCAGATCACTTAGGGTTTTTTTTCCCCGTGATGGCCAACCAATTAACCTGAAATTAGTCTTTGGGATTTCCCTTTCATAATCCATTAAGTCAAGCAAAAGAGCAACAAGATGATGCACACTCAGTGGCCCTAAAAATATCCAGAGTCATTTTTCCACATTAAAAAAATAAATTCACCCTATCTATTTTCGAAATTAATCTTGATCTTTTTGTGAACGATTCAAAATGTCATAACTGGATATTCCGGTTAAACAACGCACTTTTCTATGGTGATGTATGCCAGACTTTTCCAATCATTTCGTATGCCTAAACCCCACCCCTTTCTTGTAATCTCGTATTCAGATCTTCCCCCATCCAACCAGCAACTGATGGACAGAACCAAGTCCCCGCCCTACATTTTTCTTTTTTCAATAATCTTTCACATGGAAGAAAGATCTGTCGCCACTTCCATTTCATTGCGACTTTAAACATTGTCAACTGTATATAATTAAATATTTAAATATTTAAAGGCACAATATGTAATTTTCGCTGTTAGAGGTGACTTATTCAAAACAAAGGCGTAGCTTTATGACGCCTTGATTTCGTGGAATTATGCAGTTGTTGTGTTCACCTCTACAGCCAGTGGAAAAGAATTCGACTCTGGCAGAAATCATATTTATGGATGAGCTAATGTATTAAAGATTTATTAACGTTGCTGTAGTATGAAGCAGGGTGTGGCTGAAAGCCATTGGAGCGGAACGAGGCCGCTGGAGCGTTTGCTAAAGAGGGTCAAGCACGACATGGCTCGAGATCTGGGGAGCTTTTA